>CM053626.1:133562576-133656569 GCA_028646595.1 Phalanger gymnotis | reverse complement strand
TGGTCTGGTCGGTCCAGCGCCGCCCACGCTGGGCTCAGCTCCGCTCTCCTCCCCTCAGCTCCCAGCTCCGTGCAAGATAGAGCTTACCCAGAGACCATTCAGGCTGTCCTGGGCTGGAGCCCTGCTTCCCTCTGCCACTTTGTGGGTTCTGCAGTTCTAGAATTGGTTCAGAGCCATTTTTTATAGGTTTTTGGAGGGACTTGGCGGGGAGCTCACGGTAGTCCCTGCTTTCCAGCCGCCATCTTGGCTCCACCACCGCCCCCCCCAAGGAGGAACTTTCTAACAGTCCTGGGGAATAGGAACTAGACCTGTGATTTGATTGGGAGAGAGAACTCCAGGGTAAGGAAACTGCTTCTCCCGATGCAGGTCAACACCTCTAAAACTTAAGTCTTAGACAGCAACCTAGGGTATAAAGATGTTTTCCTGGCACCACATAGTCAACATGTGTCAGAGTTAAGACCTGACCTCAAGTCTTCCTAATAATTAGAGCTATCCTAAATCAGAATGGCTTCCTTTAAGAGACAGTAAATGACCTGCCATGGTGATATTCAAATGTATGATAGGTGAGGATATTGTAGAGAAGATTTACTAATTGGGTAGGGGTTTAGGGCTAGATGATCTCAAGGGTCTTTTTTAATCTGAGGATTCTACAATGAAGAAAAGTATTTATAAACCCCTTAGAGGGGACAGCTATATGGCTCAGTGGATACAGTGCAGGGCCTAGAGTCAGGAAGATCATCTTCCTAGGTTCAAATCTGGCCTCAGACACTTAATGGCTATGTGACCCTAGGCAAGTCACTTTACCCTGTTTGCCTTAGTTTCCTCATCTGTAAAATAAGCTGGAGAAGGAAATGGTAAACCACTCCTGTATCTCTGCCAAGAAAACCCCAAATGGGGTCACAAAGAGTTGGACAACACTGAAAAATGAGAACAATAAAAAAAAACCCCTTAGAATGACTTCTATGCGACAAATATCTCAGCAAAATCAAATGTCTCTCTCTGGTTTGAGGTTAGCGCTAGATAAATAAACAAGTCTGGACAACACATAATCTGCTGGATCTAGTCTGGCTCAGGTTCTCATCACCTTGTCTCAGTCCATATTCTTCTTCCTCTATAATAGATCTCCCATTTAGAAGTCCCTGCTTGTCTCGAGTAAGTGTAAACTCATTAGTAGGGATTGTCTCACTCCTTACTGCTACTCATTACTATTTTGTTATGGTACCTGTATCCCCATTGCCTAGCACATAGTAGGAACTTAATAAATTCTTGTTGAATGGTTGAGTTTTCCTAGCACACTAGCTGCAGTGGCCCATCCTCCTAAATAGGCTAATAAAAATTTAGAAAGTCATTGACTGGATTCATAACTGTATGGCCCCGGGGAAGGGGGGGTGTATGTCTTGGAAGCAAGAATCCTTCTGTCTGGTGTCATTAAATTCCTGTAAACTACTCTTTATAAGAATGGATGCTGGCCATAGGAGGCTAAGCCAAATTTCAGTGACCCAGCTAAGAATCTGACTCACCCCGAGAGGAAATTAGTTTGTGTTTGATTCTGCAACACCACCATGGTAGTTTGATTACGAAGGTGTTAGCAGGGTGGCCCTTTAAATCCTTAAAAACTAGTGCCGGCAAGCTTAGGGCCAGCCCAATACTATACCTCCCTTTTCTCTTGGACGAATGTGTGATACTTTGCATCTTAGAAGGCATGTGAATGAACTTTGTTTTGACTTAGGATTTTCCCCCCATGTTTCTACTTAAGAATTGGTTTTAATTAGCCAGGCGGTTTTAACCTGGTTTTATGTTTCTAGGAAGAGAGGTAGGTCGAGACAGTAGAAATGTCAGAGTCAAGAGAGACCTAAAGTCTGGATTCTGCCTCCAGCATGTACTGAGTTTAGTGCCCCTGGGCAAGTTATTGGACCAATTAACATTTTAAATTTCTCCTATGTAGAGGATAATGATACAGTATTTGTAATACCTCTAGTATTTGCCTTACTGGTTATTGTGAATTCAAATAAAATAATTATGTAATGTGTCATGTGAACCTTAAAATCCTATATAAATGTCAGCTGTTATTAATATAATACAAAGAAACAGGGATAAGGAGACCTCACCTGTGCTTTCATTGGTAGATGGAGCTTCTGGGTGAGGAATTTCCTCTACAAATGTAAGCTGGCACTTTCTCTGCACCTTTACAAATGTTAAATTCATTTTATCCTCACAACACCTCTGTAATGTAAGGGTTATTATTACCCCTGTTTTATAGATGAGGAAACAGGCTGGCAGAAGTTAAGTGACTTGTTCTGACTCACATACTGTCAGAGACTAGAACTCAGGACATCCTTTCTCCAGGTATAGGGCTCTATCCACTGCCCCACTTAATTCAATGAAAAGCTTTTTTTTTAATAGTATTTTATTTTTTCCAATTATTGTAAAGACAATTTTTAGTATTCATTTTGACGAAATGAAGAGAGGTTCCTGATAAATACAGATTTTTCTCCCTCCCCTCCCCTCTTCCCGAAATGGTAAGCAATTTGATATAGATTATGTATCTCTAATCATGTAAGACATATTTCCGTATTAGTCACAGTTGTGAAAGAAGAAACAGACCAATAGGAAAAAAACACACAAACAAAAAATAAAAGAAGTGAAAATAGTATGCTTCTGTCTTCATTCAAGGTCCATCAGTTCTTTATCTGGATGTGGATAGCATTTTCTATCATGAGTTCTTCATATTTGTCTTGGATCATTGTGTTACTGAGAAGAGCTTAGTCTTTCATCGGTGGTCATCACACTATATTGCTATTATTGTGTACAGTGTTTTCCTGGTTCTGCTCATTTCACTTTGTATCAGTTCATACAAGCCTTTCCTGGCTTGAGGCTGGATTTGAATTCAGGTCTTTCTGACTCCAGGCCCAGTCCTCTGGGGATGATACTCTGTACCATCTAACTGACCTTATTTTGTATGTATTTGTCCATACTTTGTATGTATTTTGTATCTACTATGCTGTGTACAAGTTGTCCTCTTCCTCCAATAGAGTATAAAAACCTTTGGAAAGGGCAGAGTATGTTTCCTTCTTTTTTTGGTATTCTCCCTTGCCTAGCACCATGTGTAACAAGGAATAGATATTTAGTAAAAAAAAAAAAAAAAATTTGAGGAATTCATGAATTCCCATTTTTCTTGGCTTCAAAGGAATCTGTCGTTGTCAGGAATGATGCTTATTATCACTTTATAGGTTTGAAGCTTCAAGTCTAGCACTCAACAGGTTGTTAATTTGTTCTTAAATATTTTGGCAGCCAGTAGGACACAGCATTACCAGGTAACACAAATGGCATTGCCCAGGTTATGGCCACAAGGTTCCAAAAGCAGGTCTTTAAAAGTGTGGTTTACCGAAGGGGGATTAATACAGTTTTTCCACTGTTTTTTTTAAAAATAAAAATATAACTTAATATTAAAAGGGCTAGCCCTAACTACTAACCAGTTTTACTGATCACCATTTTTCAAAAGATGCTACCCAGTAGTATTAGATTTAAAGACATCACTAATCACAGATCCAACATTTGCATTTCCAAGGCTTGAAAAGAACATTTCTTTTGTCTACCTTTAATGATTTACATTAGCATCAATAGCCCTTCCTTCACACAGTGTCTTTGTGGGCCTCCCTTGCACACAGAACATCTATAAATGTTGGTGACAGGTTGTAAAAACTGTTGTAAAAACTAAAAAAGGGTCAAGCAGTACTCTTTCTTGTAAGAACAACTTTCTCCCTTTCTCACTATATTCAGCATTAAGCTGAAAGAGGAAGAGGAGGAAGACTTTGCAGTTGTTTGTTCATCTTTATAACCAGAGAGAGCTATAATTCTCTGCTTTCAGTCAGTAAAAGGAAGGGCAGACATTAGTTGTTCACTCTACTGCTAGCAATTAACCTGGTCTTATTTCATCCATGGACATAAATAGGCATTATTTTTTTTCAATCTGAAGGGAGTAATTTTCTTATTTTTTAACTTTAGTTTTTAGCATTTTAAAGCCAGAATTGTTCTTACTCAACATTTGCAATGAATGGTCCCTTAGCAACCATCCCACACAGGATTAGATACAAATTTTTGCTTCTGATACAGCTGTTTTAAAGAACTTGGAAGTGACAAATGCTACAATTTCACTAGAAAATAACTTTTAGAAACACATGGGGGAAAAAAGAACAAGGCTTTTTAAAGAAAACTATCAAGTGGTTTTACCCCGTGGGGCAACTTTTGAATGTGTCTGCTGTAGGTATATACCTGGGTTCTCTCAATATAGTAAAAATGGGACAAGAAAGGAGGCAGATGCAGAACGAATGTGGTCATTTTGCATTAGGTATATTTAGTGTGGGGTGAGACCAGTGCAAATTTAGAAAGCTGAATATTTTAAAAATTATCTGAAAGTAATTGAAAGTATGTAAATAGGCTCATAAGGTGAATTTATTTAACATTAATGGTTCTGTTTGTGGTTAAATAGCCAAATTAACACATTTTGTTTGAAAGTTGGTAAATCTCATAATATTTCTAGGTGTCCAGAACCATTCATCAGTTTAGGTGACCAAGATGGCAAAATCACACTACCCATAATCCAAATTGCCTGTTTGGATTATAGTTGGTATACCAAAGACTATTTTAGCAGATTAGTCAGAATATCAATACTGTCTCTATGGAATACAGCAGAGATTCTAGGAAAGTGTCACATGAGTGACAATACCAGTTCTGTAACAGCAAAATCCTAAAGAATTCCATAGCATACAGACACAATCGATAGGGGGATCCAGCACCGACATCCTTCTACCTATCTACATGACAATCAGTGCTTTTCAACAGCTTCAATGTCAGGTCCTGGCTCTGAAGCTTTTTAAGTTCAATGCTCGTTCCTTATCCTTTGAGTCATTTATATCTTTGGATTTCTCACCCTTCCAACCTTTGTTCATCACTTTTGTAGTGATTTGGAGAGAGAGGATTTCATAAATGGTACACTGACAAAACTCCTTTAATCAATTTATTTCATTGGAACTTTTTGCAAGCAATTGAAGGTGCATGGGGGTAATTGTGCAGAATTACAAAGTTTTCCAAGTCACGGTCCAGTGGGAAAAGCATTGGTTTTGCAGTCAGGGAAGTTTGGTTCAAATCCTAACTGCCTAGGGCCTGAATTTCCTTATCTGTAAAATGAGGGGGTTAAACTAGATGGCCAGTCCTAAGTCATGTTATCTTATGTTCCTTGGATAGGACTCTCCAGTTAAAGAAAGTTGCATCCTGAATGAATCCTATTCCCAAGTCATGTCTTTCCCAACTAATGTTGGCCTCCTCGCAGTGTCATTAGAACAGTTTTCTGTGGATACCCTGAGCAAGAAAGTTCACCAGCTGTTTAGGAGAAATCATTCTGTATATTAGTACCTTTAGCTTTTTCTCTTATTTGCCTCTCCATTCAGAGTAAGAAGTGTCACTTTGTACAGAGGGCATTGCCACAGATACCACTGCACAAGAGCCCTTCTGTTGGAAAGGAAAGGAGAAGCAGGTGGCTAGTTGATTCTCTGCTTTTCCCTTTGATTTTTATCCACTGATTCCTTCATGGCCAGTACCTTTACCTCTTGGATAGTGGTAAAGTCAAGTGGCTTCCTGAACAGTCACTGCCAATGTTTACTCTGTGACTCATCTGTCAAGAGCTTCTTCTTCACAGGGCCAGCATTTTTGGTTATTTTTCACTACTCATCAAATGCATTATTTCCAAGACAGTGACTGTCTCAATCCGCTTAGACAAAAGAATATCCAGGTTGGCCCCAAACTTGGGCTGTGGGTTTGCTGGTATGGGCCATCAGCCACTAGCTAACTGCTGGTGGTATCATGAAATCAGTTATTATGCTAACCAAACCTTTTTCTTTTATTCCCCAACAGGAATATTTTTACCCACGATACTTAGGTGAGTCTTAATTATGACTTTCTTTCACTGGCATTGAGGGAAGATGTACTTTATACTGGATAAATGCAAAGCACAATTATGAGGCTTCACTTACATACAACTTAAGTATAGAGGATTGCTTAATTATAGACTGATGTGGTTACTCTTAAGATCACACAGGCCATTTTTTTAAAAGTGGTTTCCACCTAAGTAACCCATATTGGCCGATCCTAATGACTAACTGTCTAACACACAGTTTGGCTGAGATTCTACCTGTATCATTTAGAAATAGTCTGCCTCAGGCATGGTGGAAACAGTGCTAGAGAGTCGGGATTTGAATTCTACCTTTGCTATTCGTTGTATGTAAAATGATGGAATTGGACCAGATAGCCTTAAGGCCCCTTACAACTTGAAACCTATAATGCCACAGCATAATATTAATATATTATATGGTCATAAAGGACCATGGGTGAGGAAACATGCTCTTAAAGTCATTGTTTCTAAGGGACATTTTTGTAAATTTCCTACTGATTTTATGCTTTTGGAAATTCATTTGTGGGGCCCAAATTTTGACTAGAAATAAAATATACTTCTGCCTAAAATTCCTGTTCAGTACTGCCATAATACATCATAATTGAATTGCGATGAAAAATCTTGACATCTTTCAGGTACAGAGATCAGAGCAGGGATTCTTTTATGTGCAAGGGATGGGGCCCCAGATACCTATCCCCACCTCAGATCCTATTCTTTCCATACACTGAGTATGGAATGGACTCTCCTGCCAGAAATACTTATTAGAACAGCTGTAGCTGAATGAATTTACCCATAAGGATGAGGGAAGGAATCAGAACCTCTGCATATAGAAAACTCTGTAGAACTTGGGATTGAGAGCAGTCCTTCTAGGCAGTGTAGATATTTCCTACATCTGACGGGCAACAGCAGGACCTCAATAAACGTCAGAGGGGCAGCATGGTGGAAGAAGGATGAAAATGAGCATTCATTAAGTACCTACTATGTGCTAGGTGTGGCAGCTGGGTGGTAAAGTGGATAGGGCACCGCCCCTGCAGTCAGGAAGACTTATCTTCCTGAGTTCAAATCTGGCCTCAGACACTAGCTGTGTGACCCTGGGCAAGTCACTTTACCCTGTTTGCCTCAGTTTCCTCATCTGTAAAATGAACTGGAGAAGGAAATGGCAAACCATTCCAGTAACTTTGTCAAGAAAACCCCAGATGAGGTCATGAAGGATTGGACATGACTGAAAAATGACGGAACATCGAGATGTTCAAATGTTTACAAATATTATCCCTTCCGATCCTCACAACGAGTCTGCAGTGTAGGTACTATAATTACCCTCGTTTTATAGTTCAGGAATCTAAGGCCTGCAGGGGTAAGTGACTCTCCCAGGGTCACCCAGCCACTAAGTATCCAAGGCTAAATATGAACTCTGGTGTCCCTGACTTTAGGTCCAGCACTGTACTACCTGGCTGCCTTGAGGAATATAGTAGAAAAAGTGTTGGCCTTGGAGGCAAAGAACTGGGTTCTAATCCAGTTTTGACACTTATAATTGTATGAACTTAGGTAAGTCATCTGACTTCCCTGAGACCCAATTTCTTCAGCTACAAAATGAGAATGAAACCATTACAGAAATATCTCTTGCACCTTCCTGACAGATTATTGTAAGGCTTAAATGAGATCGTGTATATAAGGAGTTTTGCCAATCTTAAAGCACTAGAAAAAAATGTCAAATATTAGGGTCAGTGGATGCAGGTATTTACCAGTTCTGAACCTCTGGCTACAACATATAGTGGTACTTAAAGGGTTTGTGAAGGAGGGAACTGTATCCATATGAAATCAATCATGGATATAGTCTTTCTACTGGCTCATAATTCTAGGTCTCCTCATTGCTTACCTGGCTGTGTACAGGGATTGTGTATCCTCAGAAAGTACACATTTTAAAGTCTTTTTCTGAATTACAGAGTGACCTGTTTCTTGGAAGGAATTTTCTCAGTTCCAGATGACTTTCAAATTAAAAACATCATTCCTGGGCCATTTGTGTGCCTTTGATAGGGAGTACACTATACCAGAAGTCAGGAAGACTTCAATTCACATCCTACCTCAGACACTCAGTTTGATACTAAGCAAGTCATTTAACTTCTCTGGGACTTGGTTTCCTCATCTGTAAAATGAGAGCCATTGGGCTTAATGACCTCAAAAAGTCCCTTCCAGCTCTAGTCTGTGAGTTGTTACATGCTGGCTATCTTTATTGGCATGTCAGAGACCTCAAAGTACATTGGCACATGTGTTGCCATATAATAGCAACTTCAGTTGGTAGATGTTACAGTTTACTTTATTTTTTGATACCTAGTAGAATCTTGGGTAGAATGTTCTAGTTTGTTTGAGTAATTGTCATTTTTGTTAGAGATGAAAGTTTGTATTAACTAGAAAAATTTTATATTTATATATGATCCATCTGGAAGTATGATATACTATATATATGTGTATGTGTGTGTGTATGTGTGTCTGTATACACACACATGAATTTCCTCTAAGATATAATAGTAATCATTTTTAAATATGACCATCTCATAGCAGTTTATTATGATGAATACGTGTCTTTCTCTTCCTGCAGAATGCATTGCAAAATATGGTTCCCCCTACTCCAGAGATGAAAATTTCATTTCATGTGTTCGTGGTAAGTCTCTTTCCTATAGTTCTTATTCTAAATACTATTGCTAAACAGGATGTGAATTTTATTCTTTGTTTGAGGGAAGGATTCCAAATGTCTTCTTTCTCCTGAAGAAGCTAGGAGGTCATCCCTAGGACTGTTTTTGTTGTTTGGGGGTGTTTTGATTTTGGTTTTTGTTTTTGGTTTTTGTTTTTTTTTTTTTACTGGCTGTCCTTGGAATACTCTCCCCTCCTCACCTCTACTGCTCCCAATTCAGCACTTCTGCCAAGGCTCAGATCAGGTGGCACCTTTTATCCAAGACTTTCTTCAATCCCAGAAATTCCAGTGTATTTGCTTTGCAGGCACTTTGTACTTACCTGTAAGTGTGTATGTAGCTGTGCATATAAGTGCACGTACTTATCTGTGCTCCTTTGCTTTCCCCTCCACCACCACCGCCCCATCTCTAGTAGAAGGCAAACTCTTTGCGGAATAAAACTGTGTTTTTTTTTCTTTTCTTCCTCTTTGAATCAACAATGTGGAGGACAGTGCTTTGTGCTTCATAATAAGCCTACTCATAAAAGCATTTTTATAGCACCTACTATGTGTCCGGCACTGTGCTGACTTTGTAATCAGCACTTCACTTGATCCTCTTAACAACCCTGAACAGCAGCTACTATTATGATCCCCATTTTATAGCTGAAGAAATGAAGGTAAACAGAGGTTAAATGCCTTACTGAAGGCCACACAGCCAGTGAGTATATGAGGATGGATTTAAAGAAAGCCCAACACACTATCCTCTGAGCCACCCAGCTGCCTCTGTTAAATCTCTGCTTAGCAGGCGCTTCGCAATGGCTCATTAAATTGAATTGAATCGAATTCTGTTTAACTGAACTGAATTGGAATTGTTGACAGCAAGGAAAACTAATGTGGAAATAAAAAATTCATTTTCACAGACACATGGGCTTAACTAGATTCATGGGTTATGATAGGAGCTACTACAATTGTTCAAAGTATTTTTTTAAGTGTCTTAAGTAACGAGATGAGAAGCATAGACCTTCCCAAGGTCAGCAGAGCACTGAACTTGCCGTCAGAGCTAGGCTTGAGTTCTCGCTTCGTCTCTTTCCGCATGACTAGCAAACCACTTAATTTCTTCTCATGTAAAATAAGAATAATCTTTTACCATCTAATTCCTAGAGTTGTTGTGAAGGAAGTATTTTGTAAATCTGAAAGCGCTATAGAAATGTGGGTTTTATCATTATCATTATTAGACACAGATGATGATGATGATGATAATGATGATGCTTATTGTTTAATGAGACAGGGTATATGAAGCTCTCCTGTTGGTACCGAGCATCCCTGGGAGATTAACTAGTTAATGAGCAACAAAGTCTGCCTCCCTGGGCTTGTCACTGGTGATTTAATCTTGTGTTTCTTCTTCCACTAGAAATTTCATATATGATTTCCATTCCAATAAACTAGAATAACATGATGGCCTCCCTCACACATAAAGCATTTGTGGGTGTTGGTGACAGGTTACAAAGACTGTCAACAGCATCATGCCAAAAGAGTCAGGTAGGACAAGAACAACTGTCTCCCATAACAAGCAGGTGATAACACAGAGTCAGTAGCCATATGCTGACCTAATAAAGCTTTTTCTTGTTCTTTTATTTGTTTTTTGTTTTTTTTTGCTGAACTATCAATCAACAAGCATTTATAAAATTCCTACTACGTGCTAGGCACTGTACTAGGTCCGGGGGTTATGGAGCCCAAAACAAAAGCCCTGTCTTCAAAGAGCTTACATTCTAACGACTAACAATGTTTCCTTTCATGTTTAATTACATATCATGAACTAGTATTACTGATTTTTTGGCTGATTGTCCAAGCCTATTAAAACTAAAGAGATAAAATGAGCCCCTTAGCCTGTGGAAACAATTACCTAATTTCCCAAAGACTTACATTTTTGGATCGTGTAAGAACTGTACAGAGATAAGGGGGCTTGAATCTTGTATGTATGGGTTGTGCTACTTTGTTTTTTTTCTTCATTAGTGCACTACACATAATACTCATTCAGCAGGTTTTGTCCTTATGAGATGAGGGGGTGACTTGACTGAAAAGATATTCACCGAGTGTAGACACTGGGGAGCCCAGCATTTGCCTAAAGCAGGAGTTTTTAATCTCCTTTTATGTGGCATGAAAGTCTGTGAAGGCCATAGTCTACTATGAATGTTCTGAAATGCATAAAATAAAATACACAGAATTATCAAGGAAATCAATTATGCTGAAATAAAGAGAGACTTATTTCCTACTATCCAGGTTCTTCTGTCCACACAAACCAGGGAAAGAATCCCTAGCCCAAGGCTAACAGCATTCCATTTCCTTAGTTTTCAGGGTCTCCTAATGTTAAGAAACTCAGCTTTTTTTAGTCTTGTTTTCCAAAAGGTATAGACGTTTCCATCTTCCTCCTCTCAAAGCCAAAGGTTTCTGCAAGTATTAAAACATTTTGGTTTAGGGGAAATGAGGTTCTTGGCATCAGTATTTATTGCATATGATTTTTTTAGTTGCTTTGCCCTTTTTTAAGTGTTTTGCATTATTTTCTCTCCCAGTGTCTCTGTGTCAAAATGAGGTGGAAGCTCACATGGCCTTTGACTAAGACAAGGTTGATGAATTCTACCCTCCCACCCCCACCTTGCCTCACTGCGCTCCAATCCCCTGTGCCTATATCAGATTTCCATGGGGAAAAAAAATCTCCTGTGTCTCCTTCTGTAAAGTCACAACAAACAAAGGGTGCTGTATGTAGTATGAGGCCTGAGTTACAACTTGTTGTCACCCTGAAATACTTGGAGGGGGGACTCAAAATATAACAGAAAAGTTTTCTTTTGTCAGTCAGCAAATGTTTCACATTCCATTCCACAGCAACAAACTAGTTCCTTCCTCCCTTTCCTGAGACACAGTTTTCTGCGGAGGCCAAGATAAATTCTTTATCTCCTGAACAACTCAATCCTTGATGCCACTTGTGAAGAGTCCAGCCTAACCATGCACCTCAGAAAAAGACCTTCCTGAGAGGGTTTTGGTCCAGCTTTACTGCCAAATACATAGCCAGGGAAGCAGAGGGTGGATTCTTCAAGAGTCCTGTTAAATAACTATTTCTCATTCACTCTTTTATCTGTCTGATTAAATTTCCCACTAAAAAGGGAGGCAAAAAATTTTTAAAAATCTTTTTGGGTATATGCATTGAGGTGAAACACGGGGGTTGTTTAGAAATTGTGTAATCATTGTGATTTAGTGGACTCAGACTGCACTGGGATTCAAGAAACTTGAATTGTAGCCCTTGCTCTACTTTATTTTTTTAATTAACTATTTGACCTTGGGCAAGTCATTCTTCTCCATGCTTCCATTTCCTAATCTCTTACTGAATTGGAAAATCTGACCTCTAAGGTTTTTTCCAGCTCATAATATTCCAGGATTCTTTGAAAAAAAACTGTCCCTCCCTCACAAAAAGGACAGAGATAAGTTAGTGCAGTAACAGGAAGAAGTACAACAGACAGATCCAGAAATGGACCAGACTGAATCCTGATAAGAGAATCCAAGAGAAAAATCACAGTGAGTCATTCTTTTCCAGTGCACAGGGAGATAGACAATGAAATTTATAGACACCAAAGGAATATAGCTAGTGATGGCTGTGCACAACATTCCAGTGCATTCCAGAGAGAGGCTGGGAACCAGGGCAAGAGGTCCCAAACCCAGCACAGATAAACCTAAACTTGAGAAGGGGAAAAGTATGTGTGCCAACTGGCTGCTCTGTCATCCACTACTCAGTTCTGGTTCACAGATCTATGGTTGACTAGGGAGAGGACTTAAGCTTAGGGACGAGATGTCATTAATTATAGGTTCTTTTTACTAAACAATGAGTAAGGTTAGTAGCAAGCAGCAGCTATTGGACTCAGATGTTAGGAATAGAGTAGGGTCTCATTTCTAGCTTTCAACCCAAGCCGAGTCCAGCAGCAGTCTACTAAAACACCAAATGGGGCAAGCTCACAGGCATATTGCTCAGACCCAAGCCCAGGTCAGGCACTTACAGGGCTCAGATCGAGAAAGCAGTAATAAGACTTTGCATTGGTTCAGACCACACTGTAAGCACTGAAAGTCTGCAGGTCCCCAGCCTGAACTGCCCATGAAATACTAGAAAAACACAATAATTAATGCCCCAAGAAAGCAGTAGCAAAACCAGCCCAGACATTCTGTCTAGAACACCCAGACCTAACATAAAGTCCAAAGTCAGGAAGCAGGCTGGAAGAATAAGCAAACAACAAAAAAAGAATCCCACCAATAAAGAGCCATTTTGAGGACAGGAATGCTCAAGACACAAATCCAGAAGAGAATGATTCCAAAATATCTACAAGAAAAGCCTCAAGGGAAAACATAGCTTGGTCACAGATTAAACTGGAGGAGAAAATTCCTGGAGGAGAAGAAGTAAAAGTCTAAAATGTTTTTTTTTAAATTTTTTTTTTATGAATGAAATGAAAGCTCTGGAATAAAAAAACTGAAAAAAAAATGGAAGTAACAGCTTGGCACAAGAGATACAAAATCTTACCCAAGCAACAAACTTCCTGAAAATTATAATGAACCAAAAAGAAACTAATCATTCTATGAAATAACAAGAAATAAAACAAAGTTAAAGATTGTTAAGGTAGAGGAAAATGTAAGGCATCTCATAGAAAAACAACTGACCTTGAAAACAAGCCAAGGAGAGATAATTTAGGAAACAGTGGACTACCTAAAAGCCATGAACCAAAAAAAAAAAAAAAAGTCTTAGCATATTTGAAAAAAAAACCTAAGAGAAAACTGCCCAAATCTCTTAGAAATAGTAAGCAAAGTAGAAATAGAAATCTACCAGTCACATCCTAAAAGCAACCTCAAAATGGAAATTCACAAGAATATTGTAGTCAAAATTCAGTTTCCGGATCAAAGAAAAAAAATACTTAAATTTTTAAGTCAGAAAGAATTCAAGAATGAGCCATAGTCAAGATCACACACAATTTGGCAGCTACTACTATTAAAAAAAAAAGTGAAGAGATTGGAATATGATATTTCAGAAGACAAAAGATATAGGCTTACAACCAAAAATAACTCGCCAGGTAAGCATATCGGAATAATCATAAGTGACTAAACAAGGATCATCTATATTCTAATGTGGGGAAATGTGTCTCCTCAGAACTTGAACCTCATCAGGAGTCCTAGAGGAAGTCTAATTAGACAGAAGATCTGGGCTTAAGTCTGCTATATCTTGATCTTAAAAGAAGAATGTGAAGAGAAATGAACGGGAATATATTAGGCAAAAAAGGAGAGGAAAGATTGGGAAAGGTATCTCTCATAATTAGGGTATGCAGGTAGAAGTCTATAGAGACAAGGTTAAAAGAGTAGAGCTAGTGGGTGACATTTGAAACTCACTCTCATATCAACCAGTCAAAGGAGGGAACAACAGAATTGGGTTCAGAAATACATTTCACTAAACAGAAGGGGGAGAGAAGCTAAGCAAAACAAACTAAGAATTTATAAAAAGAAAATTTTAGCAGCTCTTTCTGTAGTAGCAAAGACTTGGAAAATGAGGGGAGGCCCCATTAATTGGGGAATGGCTGAACAAATTGCTGAAAAAATGTGATGTAAGACTGTTGTGCTGTAAGAAGTAACAAAGGGGATGGTTGTAAAGAAACCTGGAAAACTTGTATGATCCAATGCAGAGTGAAGTGAACAGAACCAGAACAATTTATATAAATGACGACAATTATTATAAAGACAAACATCTCTGAAACAATTATGAACTCTTCAGCATGATAGCCGACCACAATTCCAAAGAACTCATGACGAAACGTGCTTTTCAACTCCTGATAAGAAAGGCAAAGAACTCCATGCAGATTGAGATATATTTCTTTTGGATATGGCCAATGTGGGAATTTGTTTTGCTTGACTATACATGTTTCTAATAGTATTCCTTCCTTCCTTCCTTCCTTCCTTCCTTCCTTCCTTCCTTCCTTCCTTCCTTCCTTCCTTTCTTCCTTCTTCTTTCTTTCTTCTTTCTTTCTTTCTTTCCTTCCTTCTTTCTTCCTTTCTTTCTTCCTTTCTTTCTTTCTTCTCTCTCTGTCTCTCTCTTTCTCTCTTTTCCTTCCTCCCTTCTTCCTTCCTTTTTATTTCTTTCTCAATTGGAGGGGCAGGAGAGGTAGAAAGGAGAAAAGATTTTCACAGATTAAAATTTTTAATTTAAAAAAATAAAAAGAAGAAAAATTATCCCTCCTCATGTCCCCATTGCTAAGTAATCCCCAAGTATTTACCAAAAGACCCAGGCATGCTGAAAAGATTAGGAAAAGGATTGTTTGGGGGCACAGCAGGAGTAGCAGTCACCAAATTATTTTTCCTGTATCGAGACAAAGCACCTACCCACTGTTAGTGAGCTGCTTTATTCCAGCAATGAATTTGGCTTTGCCATCCATGCTCTTTTTCCTTAAGTCCTCTTGAGACCAGGCACTTCATACAGCAAATGAACCAAGGAAGTAAACCCAGCCATGAAACTAACGCATAAAGTAAAGGCACAGTTGCTAGGTGAGCACTACTGAGAAAGGAAGGATTTAGAACATTTAGACTTTTACCTGGAGGTGAATTTCATGGCTTTATGTTACTCTTTAATTCTTTAATCCTATTTTTATGTTTCATCATTACTGTTTTTCATTGCTGGACCCAACTACTACCCATTTAATAGGAAAAGGTATTTATTGGTAACCGACCAAAATCAACTATGCAAGTGTCTTAAAAATATATCAAGAGGCTATCTTGGATCTAGGATTTTGCAAGTATTTTATTGACTGAAACTTTTACAAAACAAACAAACTTTAAAGTCTTCCATCAAGGTCAAGGAGGAACTTGCTAAGACAGTAAAGAACAATTGTGCAAGATTACTTAGCTACAGAGAAAAGCTCCCAAAGTGCCAGTTTTTCATCTTTCTGTGAATGCCGGGCGATCTGATATCTCCTTCAGGGAGCTAAGGTGACTCTCAGGTTTGAAACCATGTGCAGTGTTATTATTCATGCCAAATTAAAGTGGCATGGACAATGCAAAACCACGATAACAACTACCACCACTGCCAGCACAACTGTGGAATCAGATGACCAACTGCTTGGAAAATCAGCCAGAAAACCAAGCATAAACTACTCTTCTGCGATTCCTTCAGGTACAAAGGTAGTGAAAGAAGCTTTACCAATAAAACATTTGTTGATAATCAAGAGGAAAAATTCCCCATTGGTGCTCTGTATTGCATGTTTTCCTAGAAATAAGCATTAGCTGTGAAGGCCAATTTCACATTTATCCACTTCAAACACAAGGTGAAATCAAAATGATCTTAGAGGTACTTAAATTTGGATTCCAGAAGACTTATGTTCAAACCCTGATTCTGATACCCACTAGTTGTATGATCCTGGGCAAAACACAACTTTGCTGAGCCTCAGTTTCTTTATCTGTTAAATGAGGGGGTTGGATTAGTTGGCTTAAGGTCCTTTCCAGCTGTAGATCTATGGTCCTATGGCCCCATGGATCTATGAGTGGTACCCTATAGATGATGTCATGCATTTCATGGTCTGTAATACAACACCTCCAGTACAAGTAATCCTAGACTTGTTTTATATCATAAAGGCATATCCCCTGAGAAAGATTCCTTTCTCTATGGCTGTGGTGGTCTTAAATTGTATAAGACTCCACAGAATTCACTTGAGTAAACTGGAGTAGAAAGAATGATTGATTTAGAGACAGATAACCTGAGAACTAGCTATGTGAACCTGGATAAGTTACTTACCTGTGTAGGCTTCAGAAGGTCTCTTCCAACTCTTAAAATCCTGTGGTCCTCATGTTGAATGATTGAGTATAAAATGAGAAAATATGGCACAGAGAAGAGAGACTGAATCTATCTTTTTAGTTATCATGAGGAACTGATATTCTTAAAATTAGCCTACTACACCATTCCATTTGCATTATTCATATGTGAGAAAGGTATATTTGAAGCACCTATAATATTCCTTTATTCCCCTTCCCCAAAGGATACAAAAAAAAAAATGGCAACCATTTTCATTCTTTGGATAAGTCACCTCTCTAGGCCTTCTCAGTGCTGTTGGATCAAGTGAGGGGATCAAGTGAGATAAAATATGTTTTAAGTGTAAGTGTTAAATAAAATTTCACATTGAACTAATAGTGGTAAGCATAATACTGTGGAGCCAGGGCCCTATTTCCATGATGCTGACCCTATTTAGCTCAGAAGTGACCCCAAGGCTATGCAGATCATCTTAAGACCCAAGGCCCCATGGACCAAGTATGTGCTGGAAGAGTTCATTCTCTACTCCTCAGTCTGAGCCACTTCAAACCAGATAGTATGCAATGTTTGGTAGGGACAGGGATGTTGTACAACCTATTGGCTAAACCCAAATTATATAGAACAGAGAAGGACAGAATAGAGTTTAACATCCGTAACATCACAATTGAGCAATTTTTTTTCCCAATAAGATGAAATTTAATAGGTATAAGCAAAGTCTTACATGGATTCAAAACATCAATCTCACGAATATAGAATGGGGCGGATGTGAATAAGCAATAGGTCATATGAAATAGACTTAAAGGCTTTAGTGGCCTGCAGACTCAATATGAGTTTACCATATGACATAACAGCTAAAAAGCCAGTTTCAACTTCAGCTGCAACAAGGGAGGCCTGATGCTCAGCACTGAGGAGGCATTCCACACTAGCCACAGCTCATCTACTGGACTTTATTTGGCTTTCTAACCGGATGTTATTTAGAGAATCAGTGATCTGCATTCTGAACCTAAAAGGTCAGTTTGAAGGGAAAAGAGCTCATTTACATTTTCTAACAAACTTAGGGAGCTGGGGCTCCTTATAGGTCAGGGACTGGTTGGGTAGTACTTAAATCCAAGGGGTTAATACCTGAGACAAAGAGAATAAGATTATGGAGCCTTCAAGGAATGCAACAAGGGTAACATAGTTGTCTCTGAACAATGACCCTTTTCTTTACTATGTTGAATCCCATGGCTGAGCGAGGTTGTGAAAAAGTCGGCAAGTATTTAATGAAAATGTTCAGTGTCTCAAATTAGAGTGGAAAGATGAAATCTTGGCAATTTAAAGTTATTACATAGTAACCTCCTATCCATAGTCCTCTCTAGTCCTCTCTCCCCCTTCCAATCCCCCAGAAATTCCAGCCATTGAGACTTTCGATATAGCAATGGGCATTGTGCAAATATTCTTTGACGTGTGTGTATAATAATAACTCTCAGCCCTGTATGGTAGAAACTTCTTAAACTTTTGGATTACTAATTGTCACATTTGGGTGAGTTTTCCTGTCTCTGTGATATTATTTCTGTTGGGTGCTGTATTGGACTGCATCATGGAAACTTCAGTTGTGCTGGTGAGAACCTACTCTCTGCATGAATAGCAGCTACATGAGATCTGTTCCTTTAACCATGGGGCACTGAAAACAACAGGCTGGAATTATGCAAATGTTTAACTATGTACTTATTATACCCAGCCAAACTTGTTGTCACTTGTCAGATCAGTTGAAATTCATTTAGAAATGAGGTTTCCTTGTTGCATTGATTGAATCAAAGTGAGCAAACCCAACCAGAAATTCCAGTCACTTTGGAAATAGAAGTCTAGATTTGAAACTTATTGGGAGTATTAAGGTGGGGGTTTGAGAGGAAAGGAGATGGAGAAAGGAAGTGAGAGAATGAGACAAATTCTATCTTGGAGTATAAAATTAATTGGAAAAATAAAGACATCCAATTTTTTTTTGAAGTCCCTTTCATGCCAGAATACTGAAGGGAAAATATTTGTGCTCCTTTGAGGCAATACCTTATTTCAGAGAGATTTGGCTCCCTATGACTGGCATACTTCTGGCTTAGCAGAAGGGGAGGGTCTGGTAACCTCACAGTTACCCTCTACTAATATTCCCAATGAAAGAAACATTAACTAAAGATAATGGAATTTTAGCTAAGCATCAGTGGCAGCTTACATCCCTGGGCCTGGCTTGGCCTACTGAGAGAAGTTGTAATTAGGGAGATAAAAGATGTTTTGAATTAGTCTGGAAGCCCTTTGGGTCAAGTGGAATGATTCCATTTGATTTTTCTCCTTGGGTGGTCCTCTGGGATCCTTGGGACAAAGCCAGGGTCCTTCTCTTGCTTCCTTCACCCCAGACTCTTGAACATTTCTGGGTCACAGCAGTGTTTCCATCTGGCTAAAGTGGGTGGGCCGCTCCTTACTCCAGAGTTTATCAGAATTTTTTTTCCCTGAAATTGGCCACTGAAATCTGTTCAAAGCAAGATGCTGTGTCTTTCTACCCACCATTGTCCAAAAGGTGAGAGTGCTGGTGCTGCTGGTATGACAGCCAGCATGGGGAGGATAGTTCCATGCTCACATGCTTTCAGTGACCAATGATGTACTTGCCTTACCATTTTCCATTGAAATTCCTCTCAAGACCTGGATGCCTTGTGTAGCTGGGCGGCTCTTTGAGAAGATCACTGTACTTGTTCCTTCATGTTCCTCTCACTTATTAGAGATAAATAAGTAAGAAAGCTGCAAATGCAATTGGAGTAATTTTCCTGAAATGTTTCCTTTCTCCTTTGTGTTTTGTTGTTTCAAAAATCAGATTTGCCAGACCAGTGTACGCCGTATCCCTGTGAGAGAAAGGGAACGATAAATTGTCAAGATGCGATGGGGACTTTCTACTGCCAATGTAAAGCCGGCTGGAGTGGAAGACTTTGTGATCAAGGTAAAAAGAAATGCCTTCTGACTATTGATATCTTTCTCGCTCACATTCTCGCCTCCCCTGACGGTAAAAGCTGGTTAGGACGTAGATACTTAGGACTGTCTGTAGCGTGGTGGCACAGAAGGAACATTCACTATATTTGAAGTTGAGTTTATTTTGGTTCTGATCTTGGCCCTTCTGGTTTCCTGCAGTGTGACCTTGGGCAAGTCACTTAACCTCTGCTTTATAGGGATAGTAATACTTTGGCACCTACTTCATAAGGGTGGTTGTGAAGAAAGTTCTTTGTAAATCATAAACCACTATTTAAAAGGAGAGTTATACATACAAGTCTGTTTGAATTTTAGAGGGTAGGGAACAAAATCTTTTTTTCCTGTCAATTCCCTATTTCCTTCCCTTCTGCCATTTTCTACTGAGTGCTGAACCCTTGTCTTGCCCCAGGCACAGGATCCTAACTCTAAGACAAAGCAGGGGAGCAATGGAATTCCTTCTTTGTACTTCTGGACAATGGGAGCTGTCTTTAGCTGAGGGGATAGGACCACAGACTATGAGAAGGGAGAAGAGATTGTTTTTAAAGCCAGCACCCTGTTGGGTTCCAAGCAGAAAGCGAGCATCGCGTGTGTTGATATTGCTAGCCATGTCAATCCTGTGTTCTTCCAGTTCAGACATCTGTGACATTCCCAACACTGGGCTGACATTACTGTTGCAACAATTCGGCTGGCAGCTGCTGTGGTGGTGAAAGACCAACACAAGTCCAACAACAAGAACTCTGCCAGCACAAGTTCTTCTGATCTACTTTACTACAGAAAGCAACATTAGGAGGTTAACAATCTTATTTCAATCCAACATACAAATATCATTTACTTAGTTCAGGGGGAAAAGCCAGCACCCTGAACTTCAGAGCAAATACAAACAAATGACAAACATACATTTATAAACAGACCACACATAATTCATAGTTACCAAGAAACCAACATTTGAGTTCAGGAGCGGAGAGCTCATAACAATGGCTGGCCCAGTCCTCCTGTGGCTCAGAGCCCCCAAGCAAATAGCTCTGTTCTCTCTTTTTATACATCATCTGAGTGACCAGAACTTAGGCTCCTACTATTGGCTCTGGTCTTAGCAACTCCCCTTAGGACCCTGAGGGCTTCATGCCCACATTGGCTTAGCACCTAGTAATTAGGGGTTTGGGCCTGGGGCTTTGTACCTAGTAAGGCTCAATCAAAGAGACTTAATTTATCCTTCTAAAACAGTAAGAAAGTCTCACCTTAGTTTCCAATGTAATTACCTAGAAGGAAGAAGAGGAAACCCAAATGTGGGGTGACAGGACTTATACCCAGAGGAGCTTTTCTAAAGCAAAGTCAAATTGCCCTTAGGAGGTAATGCTACAGATATAGTTCACCCAGATTTATATAAAGTCTCTTATGCTGTTCTTATGGATGAGACAGAGAGAGAGAGAGAGAGAGATATGTGGGCTAACAAGATAATGAGATTTACTCAAACTAGTTAAGATGTCCCAAGGATCCGTGTTTGATCCTGTGCTATTTAACATTTTTATCTATAAATGTTCAGGTGACCAAAGTTAAGTATAGCATCAGATTCCAAAAAAATAACTGACAGGCTAGAACCAGTGTTCTCAATTGAATCCATCACTAGATGAAGGAAAGTGACTAGAGAGCAGTTTCTCTGAGAGAAATCTAGGGGATTCATGTGATATGACAGCCCACCTCTCCCCCCAAAAGAGCTGTAATTTGCTATTGGGCTTTGAGGAATAAGGAAGAGAGAATACTGTTGTATTCTGTTCCAATCAAACCCTATCTGGAGTATCGTCATCATTACTGGACACTATGTCTTTGGAAGGTTATTGTTCAACTGGAGAGTTTCTAGAAGAAGGCACCAGGATAGTGAAAGTCTCAAGTTCACACCATACAAAGACTAGTGGAATGAACAAGTGATGTTTAGTCTGGAGAGGAGAATCAAAGGTAATTTAATAACCATCTTCAAGGATTTGAAGGGCTATCCCATGGAAGAGAAATTTGATTCTGTTCTTCCTAGCCCTAGAAGGCAGAACTAGGAGAAATCATTGGAACAGGCAATTTTAGAGCCCCAAATGGAATGATCTCCCTCTGGAGAGAGTGGGTTCCCTCCCCCAAGAAATCTTCCAGCTAAGGCTAGATGACCACTTGCCTGGTGTGTCATGGAAGAAACTCTTTTGTGGGCATGGGTTGGATAAGATGGCTTCTGGGGTCTCTGCCAATAAAGAGGTTCTGTGATTTTGAGAAATAGGGAGAAAGTTATGGGGGAGCTTTCTCCAAAAAGGTATGGTTTCCAAAAAGGAAAAAGTCATAGTCTGGTACAGTGCAAAGAGCTCTGCCATTAATTAGCTAGACAAGTCATCCTGGGCATTTCTTAAGTCATTCATCTCCATATTTGTCTAATGAGGGGGTCGGCCTAGGTATGTGTTCCTGGGTAAATTACTCAACAACTCTGCGCTTTAATTTCCTCATCTGCAAAATGGAAGGGTTGGATTCAGTGGTTTCTGAAGCCCTTTTCAGCTCTCAGTCTGTGATCTTCTGAACCTATGCCTACAAGAATATTTTATATAAGCAACATGGTTTGGGGGGGAGAGGAACTGGACCAGGAGTTCAGAGATCTGGATTCTAGTCCTGGCTCTTTCAGTAACTGACTCTGACCATGTACAAATGGCTTAACTTCTATACCCTGGTTTCTATATCTATAAAATGAGCAGGTTAGATTAGATTGACCTCCAAAGGCCCCTTCTAGCTCAAGATCTATGATCTTCTGAGTCTAGTTTCTAGCAGTTTTCTGCTTCTTATCAACTTTATGATTTTTAAAGCCCTATGTTAAAGGCCTAACCAAAGAAGACTCCAATGAAGTGTCTTTTCCACCCAAGACAATAATTCTGTTGCCTCTGAAATTTGGGTCAACACCTGAGGGTTGCCTATCAGTCTGAGAACCTGGAGACAGATGTGACATAGCCCATATGCTATTATTAAATCTCTTTATGCCATTATGCCAGTTTCTGCTATCCAGCCATCCCAAGTTACCTTTGTCTTTACTTTTAGATATCAATGAATGTAGCCACCAGAATGGAGGCTGCAATCAAATCTGCTACAACCAGGTTGGTGGCTTCTCCTGTGCATGTTACAGTGGCTACAAGCTCCTCCACAACAATAAAACCTGTGAAGGTAAGGGAAGTTCTTAACATAAGATGTTCTAAGTTGTGAGTCAATGGGGGCCACTTGGCTCCAGGTCTCCCTCTATCTCCTGTGCCCCTTACCCCCCTTTTTTCTCTGCAATTGCACCTTCCTAATTGCCAGCTGCATGGAATAGTGTTGCTCTCCCTAAAAGAAGCTGCTGGAGAAGTATGGGACCTTTTCTAATTGTAGGCTGAGAGGCAGAGAGGGGAAAGGAGCCAGGAGAAAGTCAGTACATGCCTAGGCATGCCAGTGGTCCCCAGGCTCTACTCTCCAACACCATAACATTAAAATGACTCACCAGAGAATTTGTGGGTTGGAACTGGCCTAGATTGGTCCAGCTGATCAGCCCTCACATCCTGACTTGGGAAGAGGGGAGAGGCTTGGCACGACCAATTGTTATGACTCTTTTCAGTCTCGATGGGCTTATTATACACAAGTTTGCTGTTTTGGCATTGCTTTCTATACTGGGGATGAAAATCACAGCTGGGACATTTCAAGAGGAACTATGTCAATATCATGGGGGTCACCAGGCTTGATGCAGCCTGCTGATAAAAAACAAAAACCCCACGTGCCTCTCATTTATCCACTGAGTTGATACGGATCAATTGTTCCACCTAACTATCCCCACTAGAAGACTGTACCTTTCATGGTCTTCTGCTCTCTTCTCAAATATCCTAATCCAAGACAGGCAGCTGATGAGCCCAGCTGGCCTCTGTATCCTTGCTTCTTCTTTAGAACATGACCTTTAAGTCTATGTATGTACAGAGGGGTGCAGGGAAGCCGCACTCCACATAGGATCTGGCTGTACCCTGCTTGTACAAGGTACCATATAGGCTTCCAAATTTCCTCCCCCTCCATGGAGTCAGGAAGGCCCGAGTTCAAATCTGGCCTCAGATATATATTATCTGTGTGACCCTGGGCAAGCCATTTAGTCACTAATTGCCTCAGTTTCCTCAACTGTAAATCGAAGGTAATAGCAGCATCTACCTCAAAGGGTTGTTGTGAGGATCAAATGAGATATATTTTATTTAAAAAAGCACTTAGAATGGTACCTGGCACATAGTAGATACTATATAAATGCTTATTCCCTTCCTTCCCTCCCTACACCCTACGTTTATTGTGAAGACCCAAAGAAAAGTGTTTTACAAACCCTAGAGCATTGAATGACAGATTTTGTATTGTCCTCTCAGTACTGTTCACCTTGCCTCATATCCAAGTCAAGGACAATGAAATTTAAACCCAACAGATGAACTGTTTTGGAAAGATTGCTTCCAGGATTTATTTAATCACCCTTTTAAGATCTCCAAAGATGGAAACCTCACATCAGCTGTCAGGATCCTGTTCTGACAACCTGTTGTTCTTCTAGTCAAGAAGGGTAGAGTGGATTGAACATAACAGAAAATGAGTCAGGAGTCTGGAGTTCCCATGAACTTGGCTCTCCTGTTACCTAGATGTGCCAACTTTACTTTCCTGGGCCTTGGGTTCCTCACATATGAAAGGAGCAAGTTGGGTTAGACAGTTATAAAGCATCTTTCAGCTCTAACATTCCTCCCCTCCTCTTAGAGTCCCTTCAATAGTCAGCTTAAGCACCCTTTCTTTCCTTTTCTCATCCCTGCCCCAGCAGCTACTGCCCTCCCCCTATTCTTCGTATATATTTTGTATATGTTCACATGTTTTCTCCCTGCAAAGACTATAAACTCCTCAAGCCCCAAAATTATTTCAGTTGTCTTTGTATCTCTACATAGAGTAGGCATTTAATTGTTGAATGAAGTATTAAGGAATTTGGAGGATCCAATTGAAAATATCTACTTTCATTAATAATTTAAGCATATTTTAAAAATCAGCCCCTAATTTAATTAAATAAACATTTATCAGGCGCCTGCAATGTCGAAAGTCCTGTGCTTACACAGTGAGACAGCACCGACAAAGAAATGAAATTTTATTTCTGCTCTCAAGGAATTTACATTCAAGTAGGGGTTATAAAAGGTTCAGAAATAAGTAAATAAAAGGTAATGTGAGGAGGGAGAGACCACTAACTCACATCAGTCTCACATCAGGAAAGACTTGTGTGGATTTGCAGGATAACAGATTAGCACCCGGAATGTGGGGACAGCTCCTCCTGAAGACCATAATCAGACGACCACTGATTCAGTTTCTTTTTAGGAAACTAAAGACCCTCCTTTCCTTTTACCTTCCTTCTATAACTTACTTTCTAGCTCTGAATTCAGTGACCCTCTTTTCTCAACCCTTTCCAGTCTCTCTACCTCCCTTTTGAAGCGTGGTGACCAACAAAAGCTTTCTCTAAGAAAGACCTTTAGTAATCAGAATACAATAGAACGCTCAGTTTCCTGCCCTTGAGTTTTATAAAAGCTCAGGTTTTTAATTTAGCCTGGAACGACAGGATATCTTCCTCCCCCCTTGACTTTGCTTACTCATTCATATGCAGGTCCTGATGGGCGGCCACTGCCCTTGGAAATCTCCCTTCAAGACACTAATTAGCATAATACTCACTTAAGAGGATCCTTCTTAGATCCTGTGGGTGTGCTCTCACACACTCACAACTTTCTCCTTTCTTTTAGCCTTTGTATCTTCACTTTGGAACTCCAAAATCTATGGACAAATGAGTCTTAAAAACTTGGGGTTCAACTGTCCTTTTTTTGGCATAGAAGGAAAAGTCAAAGCTTTTTCACATCACAGTCATTGCCAGTGTGATTCAGAAATGCTAGGGCAATGCCATGCAAAGTCAGTCAATCAGTAAGCATTTATTAAGCACCTACCGCGCGCTGATTGCCAAGTTCTGGGGATATAAAGAAAGGTGAAAGACAGTCCCTGCTCTCAAGATACTCACACAGCCTCATGAGGGAGACAGCTTGCAAATCACCCTATATAAACAGGCTATATGCAGGATAAGTTGGAAATAATCAACAGAGAGAAGCCATGGAAAGAGAGGGGGATCAGGAGAGGCTTCCAGTAGAAGCTGGCATTTTAGCTGGGGCTTGAAGGAAGTCAGGAGATAGAGATGAGGAGGGAGAGAATTCCAAGCATGGGGGACAGCTAGAGAAAATGCCCAGGACTGTCTCGTTCAAGGAACAGCTAGAACACCAACTAGAACACCAATATCACTGGATCACAGGGTATGTGTGGGGAGGGGGGGCGGTGTACAAGGTAGAAGAAGACCAAAAAGGTGAAAGGAGGCAGATTATGAAGGGCTTTGAACAGGGCGTTTTATATTGGATACTGCAGGAGACAGAGTCAGTAGAGCTTATTGAGTAGGGGATACAGGCTATGAGGAAGACTACCTTGACAGCCACATGGAAGATGAATTGGAGTGAAGAGAAGTTTGTGGTAAGCAGACCCAGTAGCAGGCCATTGCAATGGTCCAGGTGTGAGATGATAATTTACCCCAGGGTGGGGACATTGTCAGAAGAGAGAAGGGGGCATATGGAGAGATGTTATAAAGATAAAATCCACAAGTCTTGGCAAAAGATTGGATATGGAGGATAAGACACAGAGGAGGCTAGGATGACACCCACATTGAGAGTCTAGGTGACTGGGATGGAAGTTAGGAAGAGGGAGGGTTAGAGTGAGGAGAGGTCGAACTAGACGTACTACTTAGATTCCACAGAGCCTCCAAAAAGGTGGCTAAATCAGGCATGATTAAGAACATTGGGGGCAGCTAGCTAGCTCAGTGGACAGAACACCACCCCTACAGTCAGAAGGACCTGAGTTCAAATCCGGCTTCAGACACTTACTAGCTGTGAAACTCTGGGCAAGTCACTTAATCTCAATCGCTTAAAAAAAAAAAAAGTATTGGATTTGGAATCAAGAAGATTCAGGTTCAAATCCTGCTTTCCATATTAGCTGTATGGTCTTTGACATTACTTAACCTTTCTCAGATTCAACTTCTCCCTCTTTAAGAAAAAAAAGTGATAATTATAGCACTGAGCTCACTGGTCGGTTGTGAGAGATCAAATAAGATAACATACCTAAAGTGTTTTGCCAAAATTAAAGCTCTATAGAAATGCTAACGATTATTATTGTTCCGGTGGTTCCCAGAAAAATAAGGCAAGGAACACCAAGCCCAGTCAAGGGCCCCTTCAGCCTGAGCTCCAGGAGACAGAGAAACTCAAGACTTGGATTATCTGGCTTGCTTTACTTTCTGCACAGAAGGTGAACCGCAGAGGGCTGCATGCCTATTTGCTCTCAGCAGTGCTCTGTGGTCTGTGTCGGCAAAGCGTCTGATCTGCCCGGTCTATTTTATTTGGAGATTAAGGAAAGGGGTAGGGGGGCACTCATGCAGGGCCGTGGCTAGTGGAGCAGGCCGGCTGCAGGCTGCCTCAGTAGATGTAACTGTCCCCTTGTTTTGGTGTCGGCATGAATGCTATTTTCAAGGGGCCTTCTTCCCCTCTGATGGTGTTGAGCTCTGCTGGCAGCCTGAGTTTTCCATTGCTTGCTGCCAATACTACACAGCTGTAAATTCCTTCTGAGTGGAGCTCTAAAAGTATTTACTTGACCTAACTCTAACAGGCTGCTTCCCTGGCCATTGAGATCGCTGTGGTTGTTTGTGGTCGTTATTGAGCATTTGCTAAACACTGCGAAGAAGATAAGTGTTGAGAATGAGAATTTGAAAGTGTGGAAATGAGAAAACTCGGTAGGAAGGCGGGGGATTATGTGAGAAACTAACTCTGGACTCTCACCTATCTCCTTCTCCAAGTATGCATCCATTTACAATTACATTCGACAAACTTATTAAGTGCCTACAATACCCCAATTCCACCCACTTTGCTGGGCTTTAGATAACAAAACATCAAATGATCTAGTGGAGAATATAGGGTTTGGAGTCAGTTTAAAATCTAGCCTCTAACATTTCTCAGCTTTGTGACCATGGACATTATAGTTAACTTCTCTGGGCTCAATTTCTTTATCTGTGAAATAAGACTGATAATACCAATGATACCTACCTTATGGGAGCATTCTGAGGATGAAAAGATAAGGACTTTAAAGCTATTTTTAATTGACAGCTGTTATTAAGAAGGCTGCATGGCATGGTGCTCAGAGCTTGGAGTAGGGCTAACCTGGGTTCAACTCCGGCCTCTGATATTTGCTAACTATATGACCTTGGACACATTACTAAATCTTTAGGTGCCTCAGGAAACCTCTAGGACTTAGGTACTCAGTCATATGATATCCTAGGTCCAACTACATAAGGCAAAGGGAGATCTCAATGCTAATGAACTCACTGGTCCTTTGTACATCAGTATTATTCCATAAAGTTGGATAAGAACAATTCAGGTGCTTCTTGGTTCATAAGAGGAATGTGGAAAAAGCAATGACCCAGAGTCAGGAGAACTAGATTTATGGCCCAGATCTGATATTTAATGGCTATACAAAACATTTCATCTCTCTGAACCTATTTTCTCATCTATAAAATGAGCATATAGTAGCATCTATCACAGGGATTGTTGTGAAATTCAACCAAGATAGAGTATGTGAGGGGCTTTGCAGAGAGCTAACTGCAAATCTTTTTTTTTTTTATTATTATCCACAGAGTTGAGAGCATCACAGGCTTATAGATTTAGAGCTGAAAGGGACCTCAGACACTATCCAATCTAATCCCCTCATTTTATAGATGAGAAAATTGTTACTTAAAGATTAATTAGGTGATTTGCCTAAGGTCTCACAGGAAGCAAGTGGCAGAGCTAGCATCTGAAACCATCTCTTCTCACTTAGGGCAGCTAGATGGCACAGGGGATAGAGTGCCAGGCCTCGAGTTAGGAAGAATCATCTTCTGAGCTCAAATCCAGCCTCAGAAACTTATTAACTGTGTGATCCTGAGCTAGTCACTTCATCCTGTTTGCCTCAGTTTCCCCATCTGTCAGATGAGCTGAAGAAGGAAATGGCAAACCGCTCCAGTATCTTTTGCCAAGAAAACCCCAAATGGGGTCACAAAGTGTCAAATACAACTGAACAACAATAAAACTTCTCACTTAAAATCTAGAGTTCTTTAACTGTGAGTAATGGGTGTGTGTGTGTGTGTGTGTGTGTGTGAGAGAGAGAGAGAGAGAGAGAGAGAGAGAGAGAGAGAGAGAGAGAAACAGGAAATGTAATTTCATTCAAAGTTGCTCCTGGTAAAGGACTTTTTCTACCAGTGCTGAGAAGGGGCTGAACTGCGTCTTAGAAAGCTACATAGGGTCACTTAGAGGTTAAGGTACTTGATCAGGGTCACACAACCAGTAGGTATCAGAAATGAGAACATAGGATCATAGATTTAAACCTGGAAGCTATAATGTCTCCCTTCCCCCTAAGTCTTCTCTTTTCCAGGCTAAATATGTCCCATTTCATCTGCTAATCCTCACATGGCATAGATGGAGTCCACCCCATAGCTGCCCTTAGCAGAGAAATCTTTGGGCCTTGGTAGTAAATTTACCAAGTTATTCTCCAGGCGTCATTCCTGCAGGCCTTCCTCTATGGCACAAGACCCGGTACAACTTTATTAGCTTATACTCTATCAGTAGAGAGATTTAAAAGGGTCTTTTACTTGTCAAATCATGTCTTTTCTTGCTGTCCCAGAGTTATTAAACTCTGTGGGTCTCATCTTTATTTTCTTCTGATACAGAGTCTCTGATACTGCCTGTTAATACCAAAAGCTTTCATCATCTCAGTAAAGACTATGTAAAGGTCTCTGTGTTGTTCCTCGGATTTTTCCTGTAATTGTTATGTAGCCAGGATCTTATCAGCTGCACTGTGATCAGAAACCAGGCCAAGCCTCTGGGTGTACAACATTCTGGGATGTTATCCAACCGAGAAGAACCTTAGCCACTGTTTTTGGCAGCAAAAGAGTAGTCCCTTTGTGGAAAGGATGCCTCTTCTGATAACCAGGTACATAAAATATTCCTGGAAGTGACAAGCAATATTTGGGCACCTGGAAGCAAACTTGGGGCTTTGTTAATAGGCTCTAGAACTGTTTTTACCTAGACCTTTCTTGCCCAAACTTATCCTCTGTGAAGTTGTGGTATACAGGATAAGAATCAGGTTCTGGAAAGATATCCTCTGAATCTGCAGTCGACCTGAGAAGTTGGCATTGACATTGGCAAGGCTAACAGATGGGCTAGCCACTGACTGAAATGAAACTGCACTGATGCAATCCAGTGGCTATTCACTAGAGACTGCATAATCCCCAATTCTCTGCCAAACATAGAGAACGGAGAAGTTATGGTCCCTTTCTTGAGTGAGCTGGGGTATTCTGAGCAGGCTGTGACGTGACAACCAGCACTATCACACGATCTGCCCTGGTGTCCATGCCACAGGACCATGTGCTGTACGTGAGGTTATGTTATAATAAGATCCAAAGCTAGATAAGCAACCCTTGTTAGACCAAATCCTGGCCCAGGGTTTTATTTATAGCAAGGCTCCAGTGTATTTAGAGTTTGCCTGCTGCTGGACATTGGAATACCTCTTTCAGAGAGGTCAAGACCATCTTTCTACATCCTATAGTGCTAGGTTTCTTTGCTCTGGGGACATTTTTATGGAATGGAACCCACAGGGCAACCTGTGGCCCCAAAGCCTTCTGAAATAAGTCACTGGTGTTGTCCTATTTCTGGGGTTAAGGAGTGATTCCTCGAAGTTGTTTACTTTGGAAGTCTGTTCTTTCATAGGTTGGCCCTGGAAGGACAGTCACAAATAATCTCAAAGCCTCCAGATGGGATTGTTGCTACCTCAGAAGAATCCTAGGAAATTTCCAGCCTCAGTTGCATTCTCTAGGCATTCCCTCTGCCCTCAAACAACTGCTTCCTTTATCTAATTTCTGGTCATCTGAAAATGGTAAAATGAGGTAGAAAGCTTCAATAGAAAAATGCTGGCAATTTTATATTAAATACTTTAGCAGCTGATGTTAGAAGGGTGAGGAATCAGGCCTGAGTGATGGAGATCCGAGAATTGAGTGACTGCATGATCTCAGGAGATACACAGGAGTAATAAGCAGAATTTGGGTGAAAATTCTGGTCCATTTTTCTAGATTAAAATATTCCAGGTTAGGACTTTGATTAAGTTCTATTATGTAATAAACTAACGTGCAAGCCTATGGCCAATTTGCTCAGTGTCTCTGGAGCGCTCTTTGTTGGGTTGGATCTTGGACATACAACTGAAAGAGGCATCCTAGCACAGTGAGAAAAGCACAAGATTTGGATTCAGAGGACCTGGGTGAGAATTCCAGCTTCAGAAAGCATCTAGGTGGCTCAGTGGATAGAGTACTGGGCATGGAGTCAGGAAGACCTGAGTTCAAATCCAGCCTCAGACACTCACTAGCTGTATGACCCTGGGCAAGTCACTTAACCTCTGTTTGCCTTAATTGACGAGAGAAGAAAATGGCAAACCACTCCAGTATCTTTGTCAAGAAAACTCCATGGACAGTATGATCCACATGATCACAGACAGAGGCACAGGACTGAACAATAACAATGTGACCTTGAGCAAGTCTCTTAATCTCTCCGGTCCTGAGTTTCCTCATTAATTAAAAAAGGGGGGTTGGCTACGATAGCCTCCAAATCCCTTCAAGCTCTAAATGTATGATCCCAAGAACTGAAAGTGATCATAGCCAAAGGTATATGCCCCACTCTGTTTATACAGAAGCTCAAGAGAGGTAATGCCTTGGGAAGGGGTAGGGGAGAAGGAGGAGGAGAGAGGAACTTAGGGAAGTAAGATTTTAGATTGATAGAGTCAAGCAAAAAGGAGTCAAGGAAGGAGAAGGAGGAGGAGGAGGAGAAGGAGGAGGAGGAGGAGCTAAGAGGACCTAGGGCAGTAGGACTTCAGACTGATAGAGTCAAGCAAGTAACAGTCCGATGGAGTCAGAGGAGTAAGAATTAGATGAAACTAAAAGCTTTTTCCCTTTTGAAATTTTCCAGCTAGCCAAGACCATTAGAAAGTCTCTCAGTAACACAGAGTAATTAACAATTTGCTTAGGACAAGTGATATAGTAGGAAGATTATTAGACATGGTGCTAGAGGACCTGTGTTCAAGTTAATGAATGAACTTTGTGCAATGAGCCAGGCACATAGTAATGCTTAATAAATGTTTATTGACTGACTGACTGACTGACTGAATACCTACTTATGAGACCTTGGACAAGTAATCTAGCCTCTCTGGAGCTCTGTTTCTTCCTCTCTAAAATGAAGGAGGATTTGACGAGATCCCCTAAAGACCCTTCTAGCTCTAAATCTATGATCTTGTAATCTGAGGAACTTCTCATGATTGGAATTAAAATTTGATTGAGTGTCTTTTGGGGTTTTGGTTGCAGACATAGATGAATGTGTGGATGCAAGTACCTGTGGAGAAGCTCGATGTAAGAACTTGCTGGGCTCCTATTCATGCATTTGCGAAGAAGGCTACATGTATGATAATGAGAAGAAAGTTTGCCAAGGTACTTCAGAGACAACATGCCTCTTCCTTTACCTTGTCCCCTCACCATCCTGTACTATATCTTAGGAGAACCATCCTCCCCCCGTGTCCCTGCCCCATAAGCCACCACTTACTTGGGGCTCACCAAGCATGTACAGTTATTTCAAAGCAAATTATTCCCTTTTCCAGGAAAATTTGATGTTAGCCTTTCAGACACTGTACAGCTGTCAGAAACGAACTTAAGAAAAGGGAATGGAGAGTTGGGGCTGGGACCAAAAGATTTCCTACTGAGGGAGAAAAGGCCCTCCAGACTCCAAAGCTCTGTACCCTCCCCAGCCAAACTCATATCTTCCATATCTTTTTTGATTACTCCTTTCAAACATATGAAAACATATACATACACACACACACACACACACACACACACACATTAATGAAACCACACTCTGGCACATCCGTTCAATGTGCATACATGTAGAAAGTATCACTGTGCTCTATGGACAAATATAAACTGATATGAATCTCTAAATATTCAAGACTCTATTTAGGGTGAATGCCTGGCTGAGTATGGAATGGGCATTGTATCCTATTGCTAAGCCTCAACTATAGTATCCAGGAGCTGGAGAAACAATGACTATTCCTAACTGTTCCTCCCTTACACACACATACACACACACACACACACACACACACACACACACACACACACACACACACAGATTATAGAGAATGAGGAGGAGGTCCCTGGGTCGTGTATGGCCTGAGAAGTTAGGCGATATTTTCTCTTTCACACTTGTGCACCAACATTGAAAGCAAGGTTTAAAAGAAAATAATGAAAAAGGGGGATCCCGCCTGCTTCTTACCGTAGAAGAGGCTCGCCTCCAATAGTAACCCTCTTTTCCAGCACTCATCTAAGCTCTGATTATGTAGCTTCCAAGAGGTATGCCTCTGATACAAATGTATATCAAAACTAAGTGGAAATCTTGAAGTAGGGTAAATCACAATGTGTGAATTGCTCAAATTTTATCTTTTCAGAACTGACCCTTGGATAAGTTTCTTTTGCCACTTTTTAAAGAAAAAGCTAAAAAGGAGGAGGAATAAGGACAGACTAACTAGCTAATGCCCATCACCAGCTCCTTGTTGCTTAGATTGCATTTTGTTTCAAAAAGCGCCAATACCTCTTTATCTTCCCTGCCTCCCCTTTTGTGGCATGCAGATGTGAATGAATGTGAAGAAAAACTCTGTGAACAGACCTGTGTCAATTCTCCTGGGAGTTACGCTTGTCACTGTGATGGCAGAGGGGGAGTAAAACTGTCCCATGACATGAACACTTGCGAGGTACCTTTCACTTCAATACTTGTGTAATGAAAAGCTCACCTCAGACTCAATCTCCTGAACTCGAGACACACAAATGGCATTATGAGAAGGGCTCATCATCCCCCAGAAAATTATTTCTTTAAAACAAACAAATAAACAAGTGGCCAAACTTCACCTAAGTTGGATTACAGTGAATGCTTAACTCTACTTGTGACAGTCAAGAAAGACTGTCTGTGATCCTTCTGCCTCTGCTGAAGGCTGTAGGTCCTGTATTCATTGGAAATATATGGAAGCTTGGTATAAGACTTGCTTCTGCAATAATAATAGTGTTTGGTTGTATTTGCAAGATCACCATGGTAACCATGAGCTTGAACAACTGACCAGTACAGTTAGTTGTGGACCAAAAAGTGTGACACATGAGAATATGCATTTTCTCCTAAAACTGTCACGCTTACTCAAGATGTAGTCTGTTAGGGCTTCAGTTACACATGTATGTAATTAAGTGCTAGACAATCACACACCTCTCTGGGCTGACAGGACTGACTTTAGGCACAGCTTTTGCTGTTTACCTGATGCCTCTGAGTAAAGCATAAAGGAATCTGCCTGGTCAAGCAATTACATTTTGCCTTAAAAGAGAAAGAAGAAATGAAAAAGCAAAATACTTCCAGAGGAAACAAACAAGTTGTGTGGATTTCTACAGCTATAAGATACTGGGAAAGTATAGCATATGGTTTCTGCAGTCCATAACCAAGCTGGGGAGGCAATAGACACCAGACTGACTCACAATGATGGCCTCAGTGGCACAGTAGATAGAGTGCTGGGGCTTGAGTCAGGAAGACCTGAGCTCAAATCTAGCTTCTGACACTTCTAGCTGTGTGACCCTGGCCAAGTCACTTCTAATTGCCTCAGTTTCCTCATCTGTAAAATGGGGATAGTAATGTCACCCACCTACTTCCAAGGTCATTGTGAGGATCAAATGAGATAATACTGTGAAGCACTTAGCACCATAAGCACTATATAAATGTTAGTTATCATTATTATTATTATTATTAATCAATACTTTGTCCCTGATTTTCTCACAAAGCTATAAATTATCATTCTGTTGGAGAATAGTGGCTCAGGGGCCTATTAGTGATCTGGCAAAGACTTCTTAATATCCCTACCACCCCCATTCTTCTCTTGGCATTGTACAATGAAAAGTATATTCTCCTACAAGTCAGGAGAACTGGAATCTCAGTTTTCACCACCCATTAGCTAGCTATGTGTAAGTCACTTCATCTCTCCTGGCTTAATTTCCTTATTCATAAAAAGAGATGTTTGGACTAAGTCTGGGATCCCTTCTAGCTCTTAGTTCTCTAATTCTTAAAGCAGTAGGTTTCCTTTGTCTGTGACTGACGATGACATTTTTTTTTGACAGGACATACTGCCATGTATTTCTTTTGACGTGGCCAAAAGCGTGAAATCTTTATATCTTGGCCGAATGTCCAGTGGGGCCCCAGTGATCAGGCTCCGTTTCAAAAGGTTGCAGCCCACAAGGTGAGGATATGCCACGAATGAATATTTTACTCTTACCTCTTTAGTCCAGACACACATGGAGATACTGTCTTAAAGGGCCATTGCTTGCAGTGGCCAAAAAGAAAAAAAAATTAGTGAAACCATCAGACCCCCCCCCCAGGGTAAATGGTTATTGCCCTCAAATTGAAAAAAAAAATCCTTGTCATGCCGGGGGATTCCTTCTTTCATGGGTTTCTTAGAGCACTTGAGGGGCTATTTAGGCAGTAGCCAGGTCTATATTTAGTCATGAATAGGAATATGTGCTATTGTGAGCACTGAACTGCATTCTAAATGTGAGAATTTGAGCTGTTGTTAGGGAAACAAACATTTGGTAGCTATGACCTCTGCATAATTCTAATTTGTTTCTTGACACCCTCACGATCAGAGTTGTGGCTGAATTCGACTTTAGAACCTTTGATCCTGAAGGTGTCATTTTCTTTGCCGGAGGCCGTCAAGACAACACTTGGATCATGTTGGCTCTACGGGCTGGGAGGTTGGAACTGCAACTGAAATACAACGGCATAGGGAGAGTCACCAGCAGTGGGCCAGTCATTAACCATGGCATGTGGCAAACAGTAAGTACATGCTCTTTGTTTGGTTTGCCATTGGTTGGGTTCTCCTAAAGTGCTGCTCTTCATGGTTGATGGAATCACCACCACCCCATAGCAGCCACTGCAGAGTCATTGTCATTGCTAGTTTCTTAGAATTAGTGGCTTGGCATTGCTGCAGTTGACCCCAGGGAAATGTATCGAGATTTCCTAAGTGCCTACTATTGTGGGACAGAATCAAGTGAGAAATGTAGAGCCCTTAATCTTGCCCATGTTCTTCTTCAACATGCCTGGACCATATATATTTTCCTTACTTTAGCCTCTTAGAATCCTTAGCTTCATTCAAGCCTCAATCCCAGGGCCATTTCCTATAAAGAGCCTTTCCTGATCCCCTAAGTTGGTAGTGCTCATTGAATACATCTTCAACTTATTTTGTATTCATTTATCTCTTTACATGTTGTGTCACCTCACTAGAATGTAAGTTCCTTAAGGGCTAGATTTTGTCTTCTATGTGTATCTCAAACACCGAGCAAGGTACCTTGCACTTAGTAGTTATTTAATAAATGCCTTTGAATTGTTTGACATTCAAAATGTGATTTTTTGGTATCATCTTCCATACACACATTAATTACATAAATTATATTCTTTCTGAAAGCAGAAATATACCTATTCGAAGTTCAATACGTAGTCATGCACAGATATACATATTCCTGGCTATTTTTGTGTATGCAAATACAAGTTAAGCCTTTCGATCCCACTGGAGTTACACTGGCACCTCTCAATTGCATCATGAGACTTTTAGTCCAAGTAGGTGGTATGAAGTTTCCTTAGGTACAGCTTTCCTGGCAAGAGATCTGAATTCTTGTAATTGTAATATAACAGGGGTCAATTTGGTCATTGCAAAGTGGTGTGCTTTTTAACAGTAATTTCTTTTCTTTAAAAAAAAAAAAAGGGAAAATCACTACCCTTAACCCCTGAAAAATAAGATAATCTGGAAAATTTCACTCTGAAATGTATTCATAAAGACATTGTAGACATTTGGTAATATTTCCATCCCATCAAGTAATGTCTCATTCCCTTTCTGACCTCTTAAAGTAACAAGTATCACCAAAGCAACAGGAAGGGTGTGTTTCAGCAAAGTTGCAGATAAAAACGTGGAACATCGAGGAACTGTATTACTCTTGAGGAACGGGGATTTCTGAAAAGTAAGGACTTTACTAGTCTCTAGACAACTGAAACACTGTTCACTCCACAGTCCCTTGGCCAAAGACATCCCTATAACCAAGAGCGGGGAGCCTAGGGATGGACCAAGGATCAGATAGCTCTTGGGAAAGTGTTACAGAATGTATCTGATATACTCCTCACCCACTGTTGAGTCACAGCTGCCATCACCCCAGCAGAAATAAACTAGTTTCACTATTTTGTTTGGGAATGCGGCCAATTTAGAGAAGCCAGATCTCATTCAGGAGGACAAAGGCAGTCAATTTAGACATTCCAGGTTCAGAAAGACCAAAGGATTATACATTAAGAGTGAAGGTGTTGCATTCAGTCCTTTTACTAAAGCCTAGAGGAGATGGATAAAACAGCTTGACCCACTTCTCAAAGTAGAGTGCTAGGTCTGAAATCAGAAAGACCTGAGTTCACATCCAGCCTCGGACACTTACTAGCAGTATGACCCTAAGCAAGTCATTTAACCCTTGTTTGCCTCAGTTTCCTCATTTATAGAATAACAGTGTTGGACCCAGTGACTTCTAAGATCCCTTCCATTTCTAAATCTATGACTCTGTGATTCTTATCCATGTTTTCCTCTACATCTTCGGTAGTTCTTTAGTATCTTGGGCTACCAATGTATCACTTGGGCTATCTCTTATTTTTGACAGCTGACTGGCACACTTCCTTTTGAAGTCACCCATGTCCTAGATACTGTCTAATAGGTCACTTCTTACACATAAGTTTGAGTTGACAACATGCTTCACTGTTCTACCTAATAATAGCTAACATTTGTCTAGCACTTACTATGTGCCGTGTACTGTGCTAAGCATATTATCATCCCATTTGTCCCTCACAACAATCCTGGGAGGTCATAGGTGCTATTATCATCCCTATTTTATAGATGAGGAAACTGAGGCAGATAGAAGTTAACTAACTTGCTTAGGGTCTCACAGCTAATAAGTATCTGAGGCTGGATTTGAACTCAGGTCTTCCTGACTCCAGACCTGACACTCTTATCTGCTGCACCATCTAGTTGCCTCTACACCCACCACGTATCTTTCAGTTGGGTTGTTTATAAATTTGACCTTTTGGAAATCTTGGCGTGCCATTATTGTCAGCCTTATGGCATTACTGAGAGAATGAGTGGGTTTTTGCTGCAGATAGTTTGGGATCATTGAAAGCATGGTACTATTTCCCAAATGCAATCTAGCCCAGGCTCTTCCTAGTCAATTCTGGGAGGAGATACATTTTGGCTACTTAACTAGCTGTATGACCTTTAGCGAATCTCTACACTTTTCTGAGTCTTAGCATCCTCATCTAAAAAATGAAAATGAAAGGGTTGGCCTGCTACCACTGAGGTACCATCCAGGTCTAGGTTATTGATCTTTTGTAGCTTCTGAAGACCACTCTGTTAAATACAGGCATTCTTGGTCACAACTAGGTTGAGTTTCCAACACTGGTTTGTAAGTTCATTGTTTGGCATTTGGAATACATTTTCTCATAGAACCCCTGTTCATGAAGGTTCTGAAGCCAACACACAGGAGACCATAATGCTATTAAGGCAGTACTAAAAATAGCCAGAGTCTCAAGTTCCCTTCAGATCCTTAAGCCAGTGTCCCTCTGAACTCTGAATCCCTCTGATCTTTAGCTAAGAGAGGAAGGAGAGTGAGGTAAGGGAATGGTGGTTGAGTGGAAGTTCTGCTGTCTGGGAAACTACTGTGGCAGCAAAGGGAGAAAGAACAGCATTGAGATGAGAGGGTGCACCTTGAGGAGTGGCTAACTAGCAGCAGCAGAAGAAGGGTCCTACCACAGAAGACATCCACAGGGTTAGGGAATAAGAAAGAATGGCTCAAGCAGAAGTGTGGTAGGATAGCAGTGGGTGTTCACATAAGCTGCATTCCTAAGTCAGAAACTGCCTGTCAGTCACTGAGTAGTCTCACTCATCTGTTAACTTCAGCACTTTAGAAATTTAGGAAACTCTGTGTATAGTCTTCAGTGTTCTGTAAGTATAACATACAGTTCTGAGCTTACGTTCATTTGTTAGTAGCCTGCCTTCCCATGGGAGGATCACTGTTAATAACAGAGTGAATGAAAGAATTCCTTTTTCCATTCACCTGGCTCAAATGGTTACTTACTCTGGCAAGTAGGGGAGTAGCTAATTCAAGACTGATTTAAAAAAGAAAAGAAAAGGAATATGTTATGGGTGTTTATGGACTGGAACACCAATATCTTGGCCTGGGTCTAATTTTTGTTTGTCTGACCTTATGTAGACAATATGTATTTAAACATTCACTGGGTAGATGTTCGCAGCCATAATGAAGTAAAATGATGACTGACAGAGGAATCTGCTCAGTAAAGGATGCTTTTTCCTACTTAGTGTAATGGAAAGAACACTAGATTTAGCTAAGAAGGACTGGATTTCAAGCCCAGCTCCTGTTTGGAAGTTTCATGTTCAGAAAGACTAAAGTACTATATAATATAAGGGAGAGTGCTACGTCAAAACTTGTATGACATCTATGTCCATTTTTTTTCCCATTCTCTTTTTAACAATCTGCAATCTAGCTTTTGATTTCATTCATCAACCAAAACTGTACTCTCCAAAGTTGCCAATAATCTAATCACCAAATCTAATGGCTTCTTCTCAGTCCTCATCCTCCTTGACCTATCTGTTACATTTGACGCAACCAACCAACCTCTTCCCCTGGATACCTTCTCTTCTCAGAGCCTTCAGGGCACTCCTCTCTCCTGGTTCTTCTGCCAGTACAACTGTTATGTCTCAATCTCCATTGCATATTCATCATCCATGTCCAACACACTGTGAGTGAATCCCAAGACTCTGTCCTTTGCTTTATCCTTTCTTTCTGTTCTCTCTCCATAACCTCATCAGCTCACATGACTTCAATGATCATCTCCATGCCGATGACCTCCAGATCTATTTATCTATTCCTTCTCTTTCTCTCCTGAGTTCAGATCCCCTATCACTAACTGCCAATTCAGTATTTCAAAATGAATGTTCTTCAGGCGTCTCAAACTCAATGTATCCAAAACAGAATTCATTATCTTCACTCCACCTCCTACTCTCACAGAGCCACCCATATTCGAAATTTCCCTACTACTTTCAAGAGTATTACCATCCTTTGAGACACATGGCTTTGCAACCTCTATGTTATTTTCACTGGTTCACTCACTTCACATAATGGATCAGTTGCCCAATCTTGTCATTGCTCTCTCCATAACATACTTCACCTAGGTTCTCTCCTCCCTACTCACACAGTACCACCCTAATTCAAATCCTCATCACTTCTTACTTGAACTGTTGCTCACCTGAAACTTCCTATTTCCCCTCTTCAATCCTCTCCCCACTCTACTACACCCTTTACATAGCTGCCAAAATGATTTTCCTAAAGGGCAAGGCTGATTCATGTTGCCTCTACCCTGACACCTTATTCTGGAAACTCCAGTAGTACTTCCCATAGTTTCAGGATACAAATATAAACACCTTTGTTTAATACTTAAAGCTTTTCAAAATATAGCCTTTCAGGTTTCTTACACTTTAGTCCCTTGCTCACTCTCTGAAATCCAATCTTACTGTCCTATCACAATATTCAGTTATATTTTCTGTTACACAGGCTGCTCCATCTCCCATCTCCATGCTTTTGTACAGATTGTCTCCTCTGCCTAGAATGTACTCCCTCTTCACCTCCACCTCTTGGAATCTCTGATTTTCTTCGGGACTTCCCTTCAATGTCACCTTCTTCATGAGGCTTTTCCTGGTGCCTCCCTCCCGGTTAATAATGCACCTCCTTCCAAAACTACTTTATATTTTGTAATATACTTGTAAATGTGCACCTTGTCTTTGACATTAGAATATAACCTCCTTGAAGCGGGAAATTTCATATTTTGTATTTGTGCTCCTGCACTTGGCAGAGTGCCTAACAATATAGTAAGTACTTAATAAATGCTTGTTGATGAATTTAGCCTTGTTAGACAGGAGCTCTACTTTATTCTCAGTGGCAGCCAGTTGAGAAAAGGTGGGGATATAGCATCCCCAGCACTCTGCATTCTGTACTCCATAACTCCGAGCTTACTGACCAGTGCTCATTTGGTTTACAGAGAAGCAGAGAAAGAAGGCATCATGCCAATAATAAGCTCATAAGTTTACATTAACTTTGGTTATATCATGATGTGTCAGCATAGAGCAGGTACAGTGTGGCGTTTACAGGTTAAGCTCAAATGTGTATATTATCTGTGGTTACATAATGATGCACAGGCACAGTGAAGCTGTTTTGTAGGCCATGATCCTGGAAACTTACATCTTTTAAAAAAAAAAACAGATCCATATCACCTTATATGCAAGCCTAAGTTTCAATTTTCTCAACTATAAAATGAGGGGATGGCATAGAATAAGACAGTGTATATAGGACAGGATAGGATAAGATAGATAGACTAGGATAGGATAGATAAGATGGAATACATAGGATAGGATAAATAGGATAAGACAAGATAGGATTAGATAGGATAGGATAGTATGGAATGGACAGGTTAGTATAGATAGGATAAGATAGGATAGGATAAACAAGATAGGACAGGATAGATAGAATAGGATATGTAGGATAGGATAGAGTGGGGCTCTTCCAGCTCTAAATTCTATGATCCCCAGCTCTAGAGGTCAAGTGGTTACACCTGCTCTTCTAGGAGATATAAGTGGGCAAATGATGTAGGATCTTGGCCTGGGGGTATGAGACTGAATTATATTTCAGTGCCATCCCTAGGATGAATCTGAATCACTGCATTGGCCTTGGAATTGACTTGACTTCTTTGGAGAGTCTCAGGACAATGAATATCCAAGAACAGGTCAAATATTTGGGAATCTGCTCCTATTTTCTGCTAGGTCTTTTTCTTTAGAAATGGCTTTTGGGGGCTAAGGGAGGAAGACAGAGTTACCAAACACATTGTCTAATCCAGGGCTTCTTAAACTTTTTCCACTCACAACCCCTTGAGCACTTCTTAAATTGTGGGTCATGACCCTATATGGAATTGCTCTAATCCAGGGGTAGGGAACCTGAATCCAAAGAAATTTGGATTCAAAGGGCCTCACTTGAGGACCTAGAGGTCCTCATATGGCCTCCAGTCTACATGTACCCTACCTCTTCCATCTAATCTATATCCATCGAGCCTCTCATCCTCATGGTGTTGGCTTTGCTATGGGAACTTTCCAAAATTGCAGTTTATACTGCAGAAGTGGATCAAAATAGCCTTTGGGGGATAGTTAAGGCAAAAGCAGAATCCCTATCCAAAGCAAGCTGTGGTTTTAAATCTAGTTATCTCAACTATAACCCCTGATTTGATACATTTGTTCAGGTCTATCTCATCTCATTCTAGTTGGGCACTCACCAGCTGTGTGACATTGGGCAGATCGTTTTATCTCCATGGGCCTCAGTTTTCTTATCTCTTATACAAGGTGTTGAATTAGATGATCTTTAAGGCCCTTGTCAATTCTAGATGCTACAGATATGCTGCTGTTATTGCTGTCATAATTTTATTGTTATAATTGGGGTTTTTATAGAACGAAGCCTTGCAAAAACCAAAAGTCCTTGACAAGGGATTAAATCCCCAAAGCATCCAAGATTCTAGTGTCTAGCATGGTAGAATCAGATATAACCTAGACTTGTAACCAGAGGACCTGGGTCCAGGTCTCAGCACTTAACCTTTTTGAGCCTCATAGAAGAATGGGGGAAGGGAGAGGGGGAGTGGGAAGGAAAGACATAATAGCTCTATTCAAGAATTTGAAGGGCTGTCATGTGTAAAAGAAATTCAACTTGTTCTGTTTAGCCCTAGAGGGCAGAATCGAAGCAATGGGAGAAAGTTGCCAAGAGAGAAATTTAGGCTTGATATATGGAAAAACTTCTCAACAGTTTGTTGTTGTTCGGTTATTTTCAGTTGTGTCTGACTCTTCATGACCCCAATTGGTTTTCTTGGCAAAGATACTGTAGTAGTTTGCCATTCCTTCTCCAGCTCATTTTACAGATGAGGAAACTGAGGCAAAGAGAGGTTAAATGACTTGTCCAGCTACACACTGACTTGATACAGCTATAAGTGTCTGAAGCCAGACACTCAGGTCTTTGACTCCAGGCTTGGTACTCTATCCACTGTGCTACTTAGCTGCCCTATGAATGAGCATAGGTTGTCCACAGAAAACTGAATTTGCCCAGACTGATCTCCCACGCTGCTCAGCAAAAGGTGAAGCCACCTTCTTCATGCCAGTGGGTATGTTCTCAGGGAACGTGCATTCATTTTCACAGAAGGACAACATTAGAGCTAAAAGGAGCTTTGGAGGACACTTGGTCCCAAACCTTCACTTGTAAAAGGTTAAATTAAATGACTTAATTGAAGTTGCATAGGGAATAAGTGGCAAAGATATAAACCCAGCTCCCCTGACTCTGAATTTCTAAACTCTTCCTACTGTATCATCCATTTAATCTTATATAAGTATGAAAGTACATACTTCAAAATCATTATTGTCTGGACAACCTGGTGGTAATGGCCTCAGAACTTATCTAGGCTGATCTTTAGATGAAATCCACACAGGCCATGTCTGGGCACATAGTTTCCTATGATGTGGCAGAGCTTATGCTTTACTTAACATTGAGGACTAGCCCCAGGTAGATTTACCAAAATACAAGCTTGAATTGGTTTGTGTCTGTTTTCTTATTCCTGGGTCATATATTCTACCTTCGGAGAGCCAGAAAGGATAAAGAACATTTTGTCCATCCAGAGGGGAGAAGGGAAAGCAGATCTCTCTTAGTTGCCCCAAAGGATGTTTGTTATATATGAAAGTCGAGTTCTGCCTTAGATCTTAAAAGAGAGAAAAACCACATTGCAAATATGTTTGCGTCTCCTAACCTTTGTCTGATACCTTTGACATTTAGACGTCAGTCTATTTGTTCTTTAGATGCATCCAATATCTAAAAAATGGACCTTTTGGTGGCCTGAAAGGTTACGTTGTAAATCATGTCTCATTGTATTAAGCATGCACCATAATATTAGACAGACCTGCTGGTTCTTTTCACTTGACAGAACCAGCTTTTCTGAATTTCTCAAAACATTGTCCTGACTCATGGCAAAAATGCATATTGTTCCTTATGAACTCATTTGCCCTGAACATAGAGGGGTCAGATGAGCAGCTGAAGTTTGAGCAGTAATAGAATTGAGTGTCTCTCTTCTCCCCTGGAATTCAGTTGCCCCTCTCTGAAGGAAAATTCTCACCCTTTGTTCTCCCACAGATTTCCGTTGAGGAGGTGGAAAGAAATCTTGTGATCAAGGTTAACAGTGATGCTGTTATGAAAATAGCAGTCTCTGGGGAACTTTTCCAGTTGTATCGAGGACTGTATCAGCTGAACCTAACGGTGGGAGGCATTCCTTTTAAAGATAAATACCTCGTTCACCCGGTAAGTACCATCATTAATCACTGACTATTAATGAATTACACAGTATGTCCTAGAGGCTAAGACTTGTATTAGGTAGACACTTTCCCTCCATCTGCCAGTGGGTAATATTAACTAAGCTTGGCAAAGGGCCTAGGAAAAGACAAAAGCTATTTCACTATTTCAAAAAGAAGACCTACATTCTTAATCATATGAACCGGTCCTCATTCTTTCCTTTCTTTATTCAGGCTTAGCTTTCAGGGTAAAAGTCACTTAAGATGAAATGAAAAGAAATTTTCTCTCTTTTTTCAAAAGCGAAATCAGCTTTATTGGGAGTGCGTTGGGAAGTTGCTCATGTCAGACTTTCCACAGAAATAATCTTGATGAGGAAATTTGAAGCGATCGGTTTTCAAAGAGCTGCTTTCCCTCCTTCCCCACCCCCCACCCACCAATGTGGCAATGGACCCTTAACCTTGTTTTTTCCTTATCTCTAATGGTCCTTACATAAATGGCTAAAATCCTCATGAGTATGGGTTTAATTTCTATACAAAAGAAACAGCAGCAGCAACAGCATGAGCATCTAGGGATGCCAAATTATGGAAGTTCTTGGCTACCTTCCCTGAGCTTTTTGCTCTTCACAGGTGGTCAGAGGGGGCGGCATCTGAGGAATAAGGGAGTGTCAGCTCTTACATTCCCCTCCAAGGCCAGATTCATTCTTTCAAGGTCTCAAGTTTAACAGCAGTTGAGACAAGACCTCTTTGGCCCATTAATTTTAGAGATAAAGTAAACAGAGGACAGCAAAATGAGTTGTGATGATTTGCCTAAGACTAGGCTTTCTGAGACAACTAGCATTAGCTTTAACAAGCCCTGAGTTGATCAAAATTTACCTGGCATAGTTTAAACAAAACTAGCTTTAAGAATATCAGGGAACAGATACCAAGAACAAAGGTATTTTTTTTATTTTTTATTACCATCATCTCTGGCCATATTTCCTTGAGGTAAGGACAGACATTTTACTATCAGTTTTATGGGTAAGAAGAGCAAAGTACTGAACTTCAGATGTATATCACTTTTTGAACATGGTTGCTAGACCTTGGGGAAAATCACAAAACCTTTCTAGGGCTTGTTTTCTTTTTTAAAATTTTTGAAAAAGAAATCTAACAAAAATCCATTTTTTTTTGTCCTTTCTACCCCTGCACCCCCCCACCCCCATTTAAAAAAGAAGAAAAAGAAAAACAAGATAGGCTCCAAATGGACATCAGGGGTGACATAGATAAATCAGAACAAGGGGAAAAAATTACTTTTTAGATCTATGGATAGGGGAACAGTTCATGACCAAAGAAGAATAGGAGAGGATCACAGAAGATAAAATGGATCTTATTTTCCTCAGATTTAAAATGAATGGGTTGAATTATATGTACTTTAAATTTTCTTCCAGCTTTAAATGTTATTACCCCATGCCTAAGAGTGCCAAGATCTTTTCCAGTACTAATGAGTTGTGTATAATTCTCTGATATAATAGTGGGATTAAGACATATGGTATGCTTATCAAATTTATGGATGACACAAAGCTAAGAGAAATGTATTAGCCAATTCAAATGACAGAATTGGGATCCGCCCCCAAAAAATCTGAGCAAGGTGGAATAATGCACCGTAGCTAACAAGATCACATTTAGTTGGAATAAATATAAAAACACTGTACTTGGATTCAAAAAATCAATTGCACAAATACTGGGTGAGAGATATAGGGTATGACTAGAAAGTTTGGAAGACTACAAGCCCAATATTAGTAAATTGTGAGACAGCAGCTAAAGAAGCTAATATAGATTTAGGACAGATGCAATAACAGAAGCATAATCTTCAGAATGAAGAATGGCATAGGATACTTTCTTCAGAAAGTTGTTGTAAAGATAGCTTTTTCTAACTTAATGCATCATATAAATGTGAAGCATCGTTATCATCATTAATAATAATACTAATCTTTTCATCTCTTATTTTGGTCATACTACCTCTAAAGTACTATGGATGCCACTTTAAAAATGGCATTGAAGAACCAGACTGCACCCAAAAAAGGAAAACCTGTATGGTGGGGTATGTGACTATGTTATAGGGGGATCAGTTGAGGGACTAGAGATGTTTCATCTGAAGGGAAAGGAGGACACACAACTGTACTTTTAAAAATATTTAAAGCATTATATGGAAGAAGTAATAGATTATTCTTCTTAGCTCCAAAAATCAGAACTAGGAGCAGCAGGTAGGAGATGCAGTATAAAGAAGACTTCCTAATAATTACAAAAATCTAGAAATGAAATAGTCCAATAAAGTGGTGCTCATATTTATGTAATATATAAATTAAAAGTAAAAAAATGTTTTACATACGTCATCTCATTTAACCCTAGTAACAATCTTATAAGACAGATGCTATCTATTAATTAACCCCCATTTTACTGATGAGGAAACTGAGGCTGAGTGGTTAAGTGATTGGCTCAGAGTCACACAGTTAGTATATGTCTGATGTAGGATTCAAACTCATGTCTTTGTGACCTCTAAGTCCAAGCCTTCAGCCATACTGGGCTGCCATTTTATTAAAAGTTTTGAAATGAAATAACCGGTTGTCAAGGATATTGTAGAAGAGGTTCTTACTTCAGCTTTGGGTTACTGAGGTCCCTTACTACTTTAAGACTCTTGGGAGTGTTTAGTATAAATTGGATTTTTGCAAATCAAAACACAGTCTAATTGAAAGCCTATATGAAGGCATTTTATGTTTCATGTACGAATGCCCAGATGTGTCTGTATGTTAAATGGGGAGGCGAATATGTCTGTTTTGAGTAAGTCACCCCTTGCCTGTCTCCTGATGGGTTACTCTGTGGATTTGGTGACACCACTGGGTCCCACTGCCTGTTTGGTCTCTGGGAGCACACACCCTTCCTTGTCACCCTACCCCCCACCCCAAGAAAGCTATTGGGATTCTCCTGTCTTTCCAGATAAACCCTCGTCTGGATGGTTGCATGAGGAGCTGGAACTGGCTGGATGGGGATGATACCACAATCCAAGATATAGTAAAAATGAATAGCAGAATGCAGTGTTTCTCAGTGATGTCAAGAGGATCCTTCTACCCTGGCAATGGATTTGCATATTTTAGTCTAAATTACAGTAAGTGATTATAATACAGTTGATTATGTTCTTCAGACCCTTACTTACTAGCTGTGTAACTGTAGGGCAAATTACTTAACCTTGTTTGCCTCAGTTTCCTCATCTGAAAAAATGAGCTGGAAAAGAAAATGGCAAACCACTTCAGTGTCTTTGCCAAGAAAACCCCAAACGGGGCCATGAAGAGTCAGATGTTACTGAAACGATAGCAACAATATTCTCTAGCTGAAAAGAAACTTTTTTTTGAATCATATATCTGTGGCCTGAAAGGAGTTTGCTGTTGAAACGTATATCACATTTTGACTAATTTGTTACTTAACAAAGCTTCTGTGCAATAATAGCGTAGAGGCCTGTGCATACCGATGCATTTCACTTAAATATATAATTTCTATTAGTGTGACTTTTAAACATTATTGAGTAAAGGGGGCAAAGGTGTTGCCTCTAGTTCTAAATCTATAAAAATGTGAGGGACAAGAGGGCAAAATTGTTAAATTATATTCCATTCTGTTAAGATTTAGGTGGAATCTCAGTTCTTTATTTACATTAACCAATATGTATTATCTACAGCTCTAAATCTGCTAAGCATATCATCTGTATTTTCATTCTAATTCATCATCAGTGATTGAATTAGGCTCTTGCTGTGCCTTCCTATCTCTTTACACTCACATTCAGACCCTAGATCAGTCTCACAGTGTCTCTCTGTGGCATCCCTAACCCTAAACACCTTATTCTCATCTTGGTCATGATGTCTGGAGCACCCAGAAAGCTTAGATAATATATAAGTATTTAGGAAGTACACATGTGTCAACGAACAGTTAAGACATAAAGTGAATGAAATTTAATAATTTCATATAATCCCTCCATCTTCATTTGGAAAGCATAACAAGATCTTACACTGGTAAGGGACCTTTAGAATCCTCTATTTCAGCTTCTCGTCCAATATGGAAATCCCTTCTTTATGCCTGATATAAAACTCTAGCTTTTCTTTAGCAAGAGTCCTTAATTTCTCTGAATTGTGCCTCAGTCAATCTAAAGGTATCAAGGGCCATTTAATCATCTTCCTATCCCTGGTCTTTGTCTTGCTTGGGCGGGGGGGGGGGGGGTGATGTCTTGGCCTATGTAGATTATTATCATTTCGAGGTGAATGTAATTTTGACTCTACTTTTCACCTTCCCCTCACTGCAGCCCTCTTCTGCCCAACTTCTTGGTCACTGATGGAATTACCACCTTTCTTTTCTTTGGAGATTTTTTTTTCCTGACCTTCCCTCTCCCACATTCAAACTCTAGGTCAGTCTTAGAACTGTCTCTCCAAGGCACTGCTGCCCTTAAATGCATCATTCAGGCCACTTTGTATCTGAAAAACTGGAACCCTTGGCCTCGGTTAGGCCACATCTGGAGTATGAGGATCAATTCCAGGTGTATTTTTAAGAACTAGCAGTGTTTAACCTTAAGCCTCTCATAAGACATGATTGCTGATTTTTTTAGTATTTAAAAGTTGTCATATGGAAAAAGGCATTTATTTGCTCTGCAGTTCCTCAGAGGGCAGAAATAGGTGAAATGTCAATGTGTGTGTCGGGGGGAGGGAGAGAGAGAGAGAGAGGAGGGATATATGTGCTACGTGTACAGGGGCAGCTAGGTGGTACCAGTAGATAGAGTACAGGGCCTACAGTCAGGAAGATGAGTTCAAATCTGGCCTCAAGACACTTACTAGGTGTGTGACCCTGAGCAAATCATTTAACCCTGTTTGCTTCAATTCCTCATCTGTAAAATGAGCTGGAGAAGGAAATGGTAAACCACTCCAGTTCTTTGCCAAGAAAAACCCAAATGAGGTCATGAAGAGTTAAACATGACTAAAATAATCAAACAACAATATGGGGGTAGGAGGTGCCAGCAGAGTTGCAAAGAGGCAGATTTCAGCTTGATGTAAGAAGAAAAAAAAAATTCCTAAGGATTAAAGCCATCCCAAAGTAGAATGTGCTGCCTTGACAAATAGCGAGTTCCACTAAAGATCCTAAGCAAAGGCTAGGCAACCACTTGTTTGATATGTTATAGAAGCCATCTTTATTTGGATTAAACAGCCTCTGAGGTCTTTTCCAACTCTGAGATTCTGTGATTCTCCTAATTCTCATTCACTCTTTCTCAACCTGCTCATCCATCAAGAGGAACAACAAACCACCATCATTTGAGACTTTTACAGACCATGCCATTTTCTAAGAGTTTCTATCTCTACCCTCAATGAGGAAGGAGTGTTTGCTTGTCCAACTTCAGAAAATCAAAAAATTCCTACTACCCATACACACTGAAAGCTATTTTTTTTTCAACCTTATCTTTTTGATGAATAAATTCCTAGCACAATGGAGCCTGCATTGTTTCTAGAGTCCTCTGGACTCTTCATGAATCTTGGACATTATCCATGTCTGTCTTGGGACATGAGAGGGGAGAAGATAGCATTTACTGGGAACTCAATACAAATGAAATGGTGATAGACTCACTAAGTCCTTATGTCGTTGGGGAGTCTTCAGAAGGGATGGGGGGAGGGGGAAGAGTGGGATCATTTCTACATTTTTTCCTTGGGAAAATTGTCTTAAGAGAAGTTGATTCTCTTGATTAAGGAAGAGCTTATTGCTAATTATAAATTACAGCATCTTTTTTTAAAGCATTTTAAAATTGCCAGGCTCTAAGACTACAAGCTAATAGAGTAGATAATTGCTCACAAAGATGCAATCATAAATCCAGTTAAAAAAAAAAAGCATACAAGCAAACAAAACATACAAATATGCAAAAATAAAACTACAGAACAAAAAACAAAACATACAAACATACAAAAAAAAAACCCAATAAATTAAAGATTAACTTTGAGGGGAGTCCAGACCTGTGATTACATCAGTATAGGGAACTTCCAGAGGGGCAGATCCAAAGCTGAGCTTACAGTTTTGCAGAGCTGCCTGAATATAATAGCTAACATACAGCACATTGAGCAGTTGACATTTTACATAGCATTTACTATATTCTAAGCACTATACAAATATTATGCCATTTGATCTTCACAATAACACTGGAAGGTAATTATTTTCCCCATTTTACAGATTAAGAAACTGAGGCAGATAGAGGTCACGTGACTGTATTGTCTGAGACTGGTTTTGAATCCAAATCTCCCTCACTCTAGGTCCAGTCCTCTTTCCACTATACCCTCTTATATACTTATATACATACATATATATACATACATACATACATATATATACATACATATCTATATCTATATCTATATATATTATATATATATATATATACACACACTATCTTTAGCCAGTAGCTATCAGGTGGTGTAATATCCAGGAATACTTTTCTCTTGAAAAAAAATTCCATATGATTGCTTCTATTCTTTTATGAAATGCAAATAACAATTTAAAAAAATCATTTGGAGTAAAGTATTTGAATTCTTGCTTAATGATAAAGCTATACATTATGTAATGTGTGTACATTATATAATATAAAGCTATACATTCATATAATGACCTTCCATTTTACAAAGCCCTTTATATAATTTATCTCACTTGATCCTCCCAAGTATTAACACTAATACTATTGTCCTTAGCATGCAGCTGAGGAGCCTGAGGCTCAGAGAGCTAAAGTAAGTTTCCTCAGATCTCCCAGCTAGGGTAGGAGAAGACTGGGACTTGACCCCAGGCTTCTTGTCTCTGGAGCGAGCTGCTCTTTCCAGTCCAACACCCTGCTCCACTGAATGGGGAAGCTGTTGTCAAAGACATTTAATCACAAGGTAGAAGATTAGTCTCTCCTTGAAATAATATTCATAATGCCTTGCATCTATATCACTTTTAATTTTTCCAAGTACTTGTTTATCTTTTAAACCACCCGAAGAATTCAGATGTAAGCTGACATGATGTTTTAGCTTCTAAAAGGGCATAGGGAAAGAGTTTCTATGCCTTTTTGTAGAATAGAGAAGACAGCCATTGACTTCCTCTAGATAGGCGGAGGAATTCAGAAAAAGTATAGACAATAGAACAGATTCAAAGACAAGTAAGAGGACGAGGGAATTATTCATACACCGGTACAGTGTTAGAGCTGCAAGGGACGTTAGAAATCACTTAGTTCTCTACAGTTGTAGGACATCCCACTGCCCTTCACGTATATATTTAGCTACTGTTTGCTGACTCAACTGCTAGGTTGACTTCCTTCCAAGCTATTGAATTCTGTTCGCTAATTAAAAATCTCAACCTTGAATTAATATAATAGGACAGATTTATCATTGCGTAGGATCCTTTAAAGAAGAGGTTCTTAACCTGGAGTCCATGAACTTTTTTAAAAAAAGTATTTATTTTTAGTTTTCAACATTCACTTCCTTAAGTTTTAAATTTTCCCTCCCTCCCTTCCTTCCCCCTCACCAAAACATCATGCAATCCAATATAGGCTCTACATATACATTTCTATTAAACATATTTTCACATTAGTCATGTTGTATAGAAGAATTAGAATGAATGGAAGGAACCATGAGAAAGAAAAACATAAAACAAAACAAAAAAGAAAATAGCCTGCTTCACTCTGCATTCAGATTCCATAATTCTTTCTCTGGATGTGGATGGAATTTTCCATCATGAGTCGTTCGGAATTGTTTTAGGTCCTCGCATTGCTGAGAAGGGGCTAAGTCTATCAAAATCAGTGCATCCCACACGGTCCATGAACTTTTAGGGAAAAAAAATGATAACTACATTTCAATATAATTGGTTTCTTTTGTAATTCTGTGTAATCTATCCCTCATTTTCTGCATTTAAAAACTTCACTCTGAGAGGGCGTCCCAGAGTGCCACAAGGGGTCCTTGACACAAACACAACAAGCCTAAGAATCTCCGCTTTGGAGGATCATTAAAGCTATTAGAAGTAGGTTTTGCACTTGTTCTCCTCACTCCCCATGCAGCCTTCCTGTGGTCCCTTCATTCTTTTTTTTCTACCACGTTCCTTTCTTCATAGCTCAACCATCTGCTGGAGATGAAACACAGAGAACCTGGGGAATAGAAATAACTGCTGAGATCCGCCCTGCCACCGATACAGGGGTTCTGCTGGCCCTGGTTAGCGAAGAAAAAACCGTCCCTCTCTCCTTGGCCCTAGTGGACTACCATTCCACAAAAAAACTCAAAAAACAGGTAAGTGTGACTAATGATGGAGTCTACCAAAACTTTTCATTAACTTGTCCAAACAAGAAACTTTCAGGAAGACCTGAATTCAAATCCAGCCTCAGACACTTACTAGCTCTGTGACCCTGGGCAAATCATTTAAACTGTTTGTCTCAGTTTCTTCATTTGTAAAATGATGGTAATAAAGCACCTACCCCCCAGGGTTGTTATGAGAATAAAATGAGATATTATTTTATATTTATTTTAATATTTTCTATATATATAAACTATAATTTTGTAATATTTGTAATAATATGTAATAAGTGACATGTATTTATAATAATATTGTAAAACACTTTGCAAAACTTAGTGTTACATTAATGCTAGTTTATTATTGTTATTATTAGTCAATCTTTCTCCACATGTGCAAAATTATTTATATTTCCTGTGCTTTGCAAATTCAGATGCTTAACTAGGTTTAAAAATTTATCTTAGTTTTTAATCCTAGAAAAACTTTGGTATGAAAGCTTAGAAAAGTCTCATTTGGCTTTGGGGGCACAAGTTGAGACAGCTAGATGGCGCAGCGGATGGAGCGCCAGGCCTGGAGTCAGGAAGACCTGAGTTCAAATGAAGCCTCAGACATTTACCAGCTGTGACCCTGGACAAGTCACTTAACCTTTGTTTGCCTAGGAGGCAGCTAGGTGGTTCAATGGATAGAGCACTGGACCTGGAGTCAGGAAGATCTGAATTCAAATCTGGCTTCTGATGCCTGCTAGCTATATGGCCTTGGGCAAGTCATTTAACCTCTGTTTGCCTTGGCTACTGGAGAAGGAAATGGCAAACCACTCTAGTATCTTTGCCAAGGAAATCCCATGGACAGTATTGGCATGCTATGGTAAACAGGGCTGTGAGGAGTCAGACACAACTGAATGGCTAAACAAGTCAATATTTAGCATGAGATCATTCCTTGGTGTTGAAGGATTTCTCATGGTTATAGTGAAAGAGAGTTGGGTTTTAAATCAGAGAACCTGTGTTCAAATCCTGGGCTTTCCCTCACTGCAGGTGGCTAGGTAGTATACTGTCCAGAGTGCCGGGCCTGAGTCAGGAAGACCTGAGTTCAAATCTGGCCTCAGATACTTAATAGCTGTGTGACCCTAGGCAAGTCATTTAACCACTATTTGCCTGAGTTTCCTCATCTCTAAAATGAAGATAGTAACAGCACCTGAAGATCATAGTGGCATCTACCTCCCAGGGCTGTTGAGAGCATCAAATGAGAAAACAGTTGTAAAATACTTAGTATGGTGCCTGGCATATAGTAAGCAGTATGTAAATATCGGCTATTATTGTTAGGACCCACCTGACCTCGGAAACATTACTTATTCTCTCTGGGCCTCAGTTTCCTCATTTATGATAGGAAAATCTCTAAGGTTCTTTTCAGCTTAAAACTTATGATTCTGTGAAAACCACTGCTGCCAGAGGGAGCCCAAACGGAACCATGGAATAGAAGTTCTGCCTTGTAAACCTGTGAGATGATGATCTAGCTCCCAGGTATACTGTATAACTCCACAGAGATGCCCATGGCCCACATACCCTTTCTCATTTTTTCTTCCCAGTCCAAGCAACCAATGTTTGAAAGGTAATATAAATAGGTGGGTTCCTTTAAATAGCTTTCTGTTCATGAATTTCCCTCTTGGGTGGAAGAGTCAAGAAGGGTACACCAGCGAGCCAAAGAGAGGTTTTATTTTACCCTTCAAAAGGTTCACATTATAAGCAGTGATAGAGCCTTACTGGATCCTTTGTGTCTATTCTTGAAACTAGAATCAGGGGTGGGGAACCTGTAGCTTCGAGGCCACATGTGGTAAATGTGACCCTTTGACTGAATCCAAACTTCCTAGAACAAATCCCCTTAATAAAAGGATTTGTTCTGTAAAACTTGGACTAAATCAAAAGGCCGCATCCGAGGACCTAGAAGCCACATGTGGCCTTGAGGCTGCAGGTTCCCCACCCCTGAACTAAATGATGTTGTTATGCTATTAACTAAATTGCTATTAGAGATTGGCTTTTGATTTCATTGTTAATATGAATTGAGCAACACACTGAAAGAATAAGCCTTAGTCAACATTTCCTCCCTCAGGAAATACTTAAATTTAGCCTCCACTTGCAGTACAAAGACATGCATATTTGGCTTACTGGACTTCTAGAATATATAGTTCTATCTCTGGAACTATGCAGACATCCAGCCCACATGCTCTACAGACCTGGCAGAACCCCAGGATAAATCTGGAAACCAGAGAAGTGTAATAGAGATTGGATGAGACTGGTGGATGGACTGCTCCATGACATTCTCCATATTGGTGATTTCCTTAGAAAAGAAAGGCCAAGCTTTGTTCTAAATGCCCCAGAGCCATCACTCAGGTTGGGTGACTCAAGCTTCATTCCAGGGCATTGCAATTTAGAGGGCCCTGGCAGCAGCTGTGAAAACAACTCTGCTCAGCCCCTAGTTAGCAAGAATAATTAGTTAAAACTGGGAGCTACCAAATAGGGCACATTTCCTTCACCTGGTGGTACACCCAAGCGATGCCTCCCCCAGTAGCAAATTCAAGGTGTCGCAAAATCTCTTTAACTCCACCTCACCCCAGCTCAAATGAATTTATCTCAGAAAATTAATTTGAAGATGTTACTCATGGAATTGCACCGGGTGTATTTTGTGGTGCTTGTCCTAGGTAACAGAGGACAGACAGCTCCCTATGGCTCAGATGCACACCACCATCCATCGCTGCCAGGTCTTGTCTACTCCACCTCCTCTATTGTATTCTCCCTACTCATGCCACAAGTTCAAGCCCTCATCACCTTTCTCTTGGCCTACTGTACAAGCCTCCTAATTGGCTCCCCTGCTTCTCTTTCCTTTCCTCTCTTTCCTCTCCGTTCTATCCTCTACACAGCTGTCAAAATGATAGTTCTAAAGCACAAGTCTGACTATATCCAACCATATTATTCCCCTCCTCAGAAAGCTTGTGCAGGCCCACTTTAGTGGTTTCTCATTAGCTTTATTATAAAATAAAAACTTTAAAAAATTTTTTATTTAAAGTTCTTCCTAATCTGGCTTCAGCCTATCTTCCCAGCTAATTACACATTAGTATGCATCCCATGGGCAGCTAGGTGGTGCATTGGGTAGAGCGCTGGGCTTGGAGTCAGGAAGAACTGAGTTCAAATCCAGCCTCAGACACTTACTAGCTGTGTGATCTGTTTGCCTCAGTTTCCTCATCTGTAAAATGAGCTGGCGAAGGAAATGACAAAACACTCCAAGAAAATCCCAAACAGGGTCACAAGGAGTCAGACCCGTGCCACGCTCTGCAGTCCAACCACAACGATGTGCTTGCTGATCCCTTAAGCCAACATTGCTTTTCTTCCACCTTCGTACATTTGTTCAGGCTGTTCCCCCATGCCTAAATGATCTTCCATCTGGCTTCTGACTCACTTCAAGGCTCACTCACCTCGAAGCACTACCTCCCACACAAAGCCTTTCCCAATGCCCGGAATTGTTCCCTCCCTACCCCGACATGCACACGTCACTATGGATTTATTTTGTATGTAGCCCATATTTTCGTCATCTTTTAGCCATTTTCAGTCATTCTTGACTCTTTGTGACTCCATTTGGGATTTTCTTGGCAAAGATCCTGGAATGATTTGCTATTTCTTCTCCAGCACGTTTTACAGATGATAAACTGAGGTAAACAATGACTTACCCAGGGTCACACAGCTAGTAAGTGTCTGAGGCTGGATTTAAACTTAGGTCTTCCTGACTCCAGGCCCGGTGCTCTATCGACTGCACCCCCTAGCTGCCCAGAGCCTGTATTTACTTATCAGTAAACATGCTGTATCACTCTAGCAGAATGTAATCTCCTTGAAGACAGAGACTGAGTCACATTTGTTTTTGTATGCCCAGCACCTAGCAAAGTGCTTGGAACACAGTAGGTGCTTATTAATGATTGCTTGTTGACTGATTGACTGAAAAGTAAACATGTATGCCTCTGACTGGCCCCACCTTTGTTTATTCAGGTTTATCTGTTCTCTCCTTTAGTTGGTTGTCCTGGCAATAGAACATGTGTCCATGACCTTTATGGAAATCAAAGTGTGTGATGGTCAGGATCACTTAGTGGAAGTCCGCATGAAGGAAGGCGAGATAGCCCTGACCGTGGATGGGACGAAGGGACAGATGGAAGTGAGCTCTTCCCAACTGGAGGAAAGACTGTCTGCCTTGAAAAAATACCTGCAAAGTCCCTTAAAGACATATGCTGGTGGATTGCCAGGTAATGCTGGGATTCTGCTATCACAGAGCTCTACCCCTGCCTGCCCATATACCAGCAGTAGTGGGAGGATGAGACAATGTAGCTGCCCTCATCTGCCTTGACCTTCATAAAATTGTTTACAGCAGAATGATACTTGGAGGACGATTCAGTTTTCTCATGGCAGCTATTAAAATGAGGCTTTGGACTTTTTTTTTTTTTAAGTAGGGAAAGGGGAAGCTAGATTATAGACTTTCTTTCTCTAGTCAAGTGGAGAAATCACTTCTGAAACCAAAGATTGTGGTCAGCATTGCTTTTTCAGAGGTGATTTCATCAGCATGAGGAAATTCCTAGTGCGGAAACTCCCCCCTATCCAGGGATGTGCCGAAGCCAACCTCAAACATACTCTAGGCTCCATAGTTGAATGTCAAATCTACAGGGTAGGCATTTATACCTCGGATATAGGCAAATGCTATAAATCAGGATCTGACTTGTTTTGTTGATTTTCTAGACTCAAGATTGAACGAATAATGCAGATTAAACTCAAATTTTTGCTAAGCATCCTTTTTTTTCTTCCTTAAGAGATGATTGCTAAGCATTTATTGGAACACCCCTGCCCCTGACCAATGCAAAACGGCAATTCATCCATAACTTGGAGTCTTAGAGGGAGTTTCCTGGGCCCAGTGACTTGTTCACTAGTATACATCTTGAACTTGGGCTTTCCTGACTCCAGAGTCAGCTCTCTAACCAGTATGCCATGCGGCTTCTCTCAGGCTTTCTTATTGCCTATAAAATTCGAGGTGTCTTTGTTTAATCCTAATTATAGATGTTAATTGTGTAACTAGCTTAAATCAAGTTAACGTTCTTCCCCCTTCTTCAAGAGAATGCTGCACGTAACATTTTGTACCCATAACATGCTAGGGAGTGTTGAATCCACAGACGTACCATGCCAGGCTGAGAATCAGAATTTCCAGCTTAATTATTTTTAAATATTGTTGCCTACAGGCATGTGATCAGAGTAACATGATGGTAGCTACAAAACCAGAGCCAGGTGTTTGAGTCTCAGTTATCTACCAATTAACTCCGACTTTCTTGGCTGCAATAACCAGCGAAAAGCTAAAGATTTCCTAGCTTGAAATCACGTCACTTTTCTCAACAATCTTCAGTGAATCTTCAAGAATCTTTTTGCCTACCAGATAAACATAAAGTTTGCTTCCTGGCTTCCTCAAACTCATGGTACACTCCTTTTCCAAACTAATTCCATACTATCACCCTTTCCTGTACTCTATATTCCAGCCAAACTACACAGCTGTGATTCTCAAATATACACTGTATTCCTTCTCTTCTGTATCTTTATTAGGTTCTTCCCTCTATCTGACATTCTTCCCTATATCTAGAATGCCTTTCCTTTCCTCTGTTCACTTGTTGAATCCTTACTTATCCTTTAAAACCCAACTAAGATGGGTTTTTCCATAGTAAACATGGTAGTGAACTTCCTCATCAGACATCACAGCGCCAATTGGTTTGGTAGTTTTCTGATGTGGTTATCACATAATGTTGTATACTCTTCCAAACAGTGTTAGTGTTTTATCCCCTTATTAGTCTGTACTTCCTAGGAAGGGACAGAAGGTCAAATGAGATAATGTATGTATTGTGTAATATATAATATATAACATTGTGTACTATAAGGGCAGTCCACAGGATCAGAGAAAAGCAAAGGATAAAGAATGGCCAAGAAGACTGGCTGATGAGTGTTCCTACAGAATAAACACAGGGAGAAGCAAACTGACCACTGTATGGGACCCACTATCAAAGGGATGATTTTCTGAAGCTGAGGGCCACATTCATTCCAGATGGCATGTCATGCTAAAGATGTTTTGTTTTTCCTTCCTCTTTGCCCCAGATGTTCCTGTGATGTCAGCTCCAGTCACTGCGTTCTACCATGGCTGCATGACCCTGATGGTCAACCAGAAAAGATTGGATTTAGACGAGGCCATGTATAAACACAGTGACATCACATCACATTCTTGTCCTCCAACTGAGCAAGCTGGTCACTAGGCTCCTCGGAAACAGTCTATACACTTTATAACCAAAAACTTTTCATGCTTTTCTTTTACAAAAAAAAAGTATAAATTATTCAGTCTCCCTATGCTGTATAGTTTCTCTAAAAAACACTGAAGTTCAGTAGGAGCTACTGATCCTTACAATCGATCGTTGAAATCTTCCTTGGCCCTGTGGTCAAACCTTTGTAATATATTTGTAAATAGCTGAGAAGACTAATATTAATGATCTGAAACCACACGCAAAAACTCCAAAAGCTTTTCATGAAATGAATGTTGAGTCTTGAGGGAACAGAGAGGCCTGGAAACATATCAACATAGACTTGAAGAAAATAATAGTTCTCAATTATTTTTATTACCAAATACTTCTTTCTGATTTATGAAATATAAAAGAATAAAATATTTACAGAAAACTTTTTAACTCCACGTCTGAAGTTGGCTTTTCTTCTGCGTGACTGAGCCATGTGGAATTATCGGGGTGAAAAGGAAACTGTCAGCAACGGAGCCGCTGATGTGTGTGTGCACGTATGTGCCTGTGCATGTTCATACATGTGAGTGTGTATATAGGAGAGTTCTCCTTTATTGCTTCATTTCTTCCCAATAACTTCCAGGGCTCTAAATTCATCCCCTTCTTCTGGACTTTGCCTCTTTGACAAACATGTTGAATGAAGTCCAGCAGAAAGAGCTCTCATCTAATTGAGGAAACTCCAAATTGGTATCCCTTCCTTCATAAACTTGGAGCTTTGTGGCCCTAAGGGGAGTCATACCTCAGGAGGTAGGAAGTTTCCCATCACTGGAGGCCCTCACATAAAGACTGGCTGTCAAAGGGACAAAGTGGTACAGTAGAGTGAGCCACCTGACTTAGAGGACCTGAGTTCAAATCCTAGTTTTGCCCTTTACTACTTTGTGACATTGAGCCTCCCTAGACCTCAACTTCCTCCTCTGAAAAATGAAATGGTTAAACTAGGTGACTTTATGGTTCCCAGCTCTAGACTATGCCCTCTGAGGACCCTCTCAACCCTGAGATTTGATGAAAGTCACTTCAAGTCTGTGCCTCATTCTTTTTTTGTAAAAGGAAGAATAATTTATTTTTCTATCTGCCTTAGAATGCTATTGAGAGGGTCAAATGAGATAAATATAAGTACAAAGACCTTGAAAGTAGAAAAGCTATTTATGCTGGTTTATTAGAAGAAATGGATTGGGAGTCAAAACCTGGGTTCTAGTCTGGTTATGCCACTGAAGAGCTATATATTTTTTTAAATTTTAACAAGCATTTATTAACCTCTTCCTGTGTGCCAGGTAAGGACAACTAGGTGGTGCAGTGGATAGAACATGGGGCCAGGAATCGGGATGAGCTGAGTTCAAATCTGGTCCCAGACATTTAGTAGCTGGAGAAGGAAATGGTAAACCACTCCAGTATCTTTGCCAAGAAAACCCCAAATGGGACATGAGGAGTCAGAAACCACTAAAAAATGCTTGTCGTGTCTGACTCGCTCTCTCCTCCAGAGTCATTGAAATCCAGTGGCAAGACAAATTCAAGATGGCTGGCAATGGCCTGGGATGCAGTGAGGGACCCCAGCCTTTCTAAATTAAATTAGCATACACTCTGAAGAGGTATTAATAAATAATAAAATAAACTAAAGGTGGACAGCAGAAAGTAGGAAGAGAAACAGAGACCCCTAAAAACTCAAGTCAGACTTCCTGCCAGACACTTATCTCCTCTGGTCCTCAGTTTCCTCATATGTAAGATGAGGGGTTAGCACTAGATGACTTCAAGAGGAAGGAGCACCTAGAGACAGCTAAGTAGCACAGTGGGTAAGTATGCTGGACCTGGAGTCAAGAAGACCTAAATTCAAATCTGGCCTCATAGACTTACTAGCCATATGACCTTAGACAAGTCACTTAACCTTTGTTTGCCTCAATTTCCTCAACTGTAAAATGGAGCCAATTTTAATAACACCTACCTCCCAGGGTTGCTGTGAGGCTCAAATGAGATAAAATTTGTGAGAGCCTTTTTACAGTTCCTGGTATATAATAAGAGCTTAATAAATACTTATTCCCTTCCTTCCTTCTTTCTTTCCTTCCTTCTGTTATTCCTTCTTTCCTTTTGTTTCCACAATCTGGCTAGCAGCTTCTGTGGGGGTGTAAGATCCACCCACAGCCAGCACCCAGAAAGCACAGGTTCTTTTGATCTGCTTAACTAAGGAAAGCAAGGTGAAGGGGTTGGCAAGCTTACTTTAATTCAGCACACGAATATCATTCACTTAGTTCAGGGAGAAAAGCCAGTACACTGAACTTCAGAGCAAAATACAAACAAAATACAAACACCAACAGACAGACCCAATACAATTCATAGTTACCAACATCTAGGTTCAGCCCCGGAGCTCAGAACAAGGGCTGGCCCAGAGTCACACTCTCCACCACTACTGCGGCAAAGAGCTCCAAGGAAGAGGAGGCCAAGCCCTGGTTTTATATCTTTTTCAGCCTCAAAGGTGAGTCACACTTGGGACTCACCCATGTGACGTAAAATCGTCACAAAGAGGCGGATTTAAACCCACGTGGTCTAAGCCTCTGCTGTCATGACATGTAAACTAGGCCCTCCCTGGAGTTAGCACCACCTTGTTCCCACCTTAGTTGCCAATCCACACCTACATAAGATTTACACCTAATAGGGGTTTGGGCCTCGGGCTTAGCACCTAGTAAGGCTCAATGAAATACACTGAATTATTCAAACAAAACAAAGGCCATTTTGCTTAGCAATGCACCTTTCTTCCATCTTTCCTTCCTTCTTTCTCTTCTTCCTTCCTTCCTTTTTTCCTTCCTTCTTTCCAAGTTTCCTTTCATTTCTTAATCCTAATCTATGAATTCTCCAAACTCATAGCCTCTATATGACAAATTTGACTAGCTTAAAAAAAGAGAGAATACATTAAAAAAAAATAACTAAAGGGCAAGAAAAGTCCCTGTTGGCATTTAAAAATAGCATTTCCAGATACTAGGTGATCCTTCTGGAGAGCAGGAGAAAAGGAACAAGACCAAAGGGAGTACCAATGCCTTGGGAGCCAACACCACTGATGGGGGCTAACAGTATTTCATACTTAACTAATGCTTTAAGGTTTACAAAATTTACAAAAAATTTTGGATATATTATTTCATTTGATCCTCATCAGAACTCCATGAGACAGCTACTATTATTATCCTGAGGAAACTAAGGTTGAGAGGTTAAGTCATTTACTCATGGTCACATGACTAGTTAAGTGTCCAAGAAGGGGCTCGATTAGGGTACTATTCACCAAGCCAAGCCATCCCTTAAAACACAAAGGCTTCATTACAAAGCTTCCTGTTTATGCTTCAAGGTAGGACCGAATTCTTCAAGCTATCCCGACTGTCTTCTACTATGAGAGTTTGGAGTGGATCGTATTTGATCATGGTGAAGATCTCGAGTCTTCTGCCAATATTTCCTCCTGGACTCTTGACACTCAGCATTATTCTGCTGGCTCCAGTTGACCTTAATTCGTAGTTTTGCTCCTCAAGGCATGTCTTAAATCACATGTCCATAAAATCTGAGTGTTTTGCCTCCACCCACAGAGCTCATCCTTTGCATGATGGGGCTTGCTCGCTTTACGTATTTTGCTTTTGTTGTTGCTTTCTTTTCCTCTTTCCTAAGTTCCTGGCAGTATCCTGCTGACTCAGGACCTCAGAAAACTCTGCTAAGAGCTCCAGGTAATTTTCCATGTTAATATTGAGTAAAACTAGATAATTAATCCTCATTCTATAATTAGCTCTGTTATAACCAATGCGGCAATGAATTCTATGGCTACTTGTGATCCATATTTTAACAAATAATTTCCATGTCTTCAATAACTATCAAAGAGGAGAACCGGAAAGGACCTAGAGGCCACCCAGTCCAACCTCCTCATTTTAAGGATGAAGAAACTGAAGCCCTGGAACATTAAGTGGCTTGCCCCGGGGGTAACACAGCTAGTGAGCATCTGAAGTTGTATTTGAACTCAGGTGTTTCAGACTCCAGGCCCAGTGGCCAATCTGCTCTGGCACTTAGCTGCATCTAAGCAGGTATTACATGTATTCTCCATTTCACAGATGAGGAAACTGAGGCTGTGTGGTTCAATATCTTGCCCATCCACAGCTGGTGTCACAGGCAGTATTCGAACCCACTTCTAATTATAGTTATGACAGACACCCTTATAGCTAAAGTCTATAAGATGCATTAAAATGGCAAAGAAGAAATGACCATTTTGGGGAGGGCCTGTGGAATGACAAGAACATTGCTTGTAGAGCTGTGAGTTTGTCCAATCATTCTGTAAAGCAAATCAGAACTATGCCCTAAAGCCACTAAGCTGCATATCTTTTGGTACAGCAATACGAGGCCTATAACTCAAAGAGATCAAAAGAGGAGAAAAAGGGACCATACATACAATAATATTTATATCAGTTCTTTTTATTACAGAAAAGAGGGAGTAACCAAGGGGGTGCCAATTAATTGAGGAATGACTGAATTATTGCACGTAAATGCAATTTTGCCTGGAGATAGGGGTTCTTAGGTTCTGTGAGTTCATTTTTAAAAATACTTTCATAATTATATTTAGATACAATTGGTTTTCTTTGTAATTCTTCATATTTTATTCATTTGAAAACATTGTTTTGAGAGTAATGCCAGATGACCAATGTGGTCCAATACACAAAAAAGGTTAAGAACTCTGCCTTAAGAAATGACAAAAGGGACTATTTCAGAGAAGCCTAGGACGATTTGTATGAAGTGATGCAGAATGAAGACAGCATAACCAAAAGAACAATGTGCATAATACCAGTTGCATCCTAAAGACAAACAACTTGAGAAGATTTAAGAACTCCCATCAATGTAAAGACCAATTACAACTGCAGAAAAACAATGAGGAAGCACGTCACTACTGATAAAAAAGAGGCTAAATCAAGGAGAAGGATGAGACATGCACGTTTTGACATGGCCAACATGGGAACTTGCTTTGATCTACTATGTGTATCCATTACAAGGACTTTATTCCCCCCAATTTAAGAACAAGTAGGGGAGGGGGGAGGGAGGGAAGAAAATCTGGAACCCAAAATTATGTAGAACTGTTTGTTGCAATCTAAAAATAAAAAAAAAATTTAAAAAAAAAAGAACAAATAGGGGAGAAACAGAGGTGATAGAATAGGGTAGCCAAAAAGAAAATAGAAAGAAGAAAGAAAAAAGGGTAATTAAAGTCTTTTTTAATGTATAAAACAAATGAAAGTCATAAAGAAGCCCAGACAATAAGCATCACTGCTTTAAAAGTTACATTTTTGAGTGCATTATATACTTTGTTTTATTTTTAAAGTAATTTGTGTTTAATAAATAATGTATTTATTTATATTATAATATATAATAAATTTGCACTTAATAAATTTAATAAATGAAATTTAATTTATTTATAATATATATTTATTTATATTATATTTTTATTATTATATATTTATTATATATAATATATTATTATATATTTATATTATAATATATAAAATTTTATTTTATTTATAATATATTATTTATAATATATAAAATTTTAATTTATTTAATAAATAATGTATTTATTTATAATATATAATAAATTTGCACTTAATAAATTTAATAAATAAAATAAAATATTCAGTATTTTAAACACATCAGGTTTTAGAATGCAGATAGTATTAAGGATTAAATTGTATTATGTATTTGAAAAGAAAACCCATACATAAGTGATTTATAATTTCATATGCAATCTCTTTCTTTTCTAAAGTGTATAGGAAATGTTTATGTAGCTTAGTCTATAGAATGTAACAAATTTTCAAGCCTCACCCGATTGTTCCACTTACTTCAAGAACCATTACATGTAAAATTTTCAGTAGTCAAGTTTTGAATGGAGAGAACAGAGCTATCTCTAGTCACACTACCAAAGATCTCATGCATCCAGAGAATTTCATATTGGAGCAGAGGAAACCTAGTGCTGAATGAATTCTGTGGAGCTGGCCAGGTAAATGCCCATAATGACTCATGTAGCTCCCTTTGTCTACACAACCACACTCAGATCTGTCTGCATCCACACACTTCCCTTTCCTAGTCCCAAGCAAAAGCATAAGGAGTTCCAGTTTCCCCAAAGGTTACCAGAAAAATGTCCAAGAGTCCTTGGAAATGATGTGCTGACCACAGCCCTTCCTGATCAGTGCCTTCAAACTCCACTAGGGCCCAGCTAGCTGACTAGAAGTCAAGAAGACTTATGCTTAAACCTTGCCTCAAATCTACCTTAGTAGCTGTCTGACCCTGGACATCTTCAGTGTCCTCAGGTGTAAAATGATATTGACGATTGCACCGATCTCCAGGGTTGTTCTGAAAATCAAGTGAGATAACCTATGTAAAGTATTTTGCAAACCATAAGGCATTATATCAATGCTAGCTATTATTACTGCACTTGGGGGGGGGGGCGGGAAGGAGGGCGTCTAGCCTAAGCTATTTATACAGAAAAAAAGAATAGCATCTCTCAAGTGAAACATTGTCTGTGTGTGTGTGTGTGTGTGTATTCCTGCTAGTTTAGCCATGTGGTCACACCCCTTGCTATTCCAATCAGTGCCTTTGCTGGAGGGAGCAGGCCTTGACAGATGAAGTATCTAATGTTTTCATGTCTGTGTTATGAATAAGGATGGGGTAATGAATTATGCCGTTGACAATTTTATGGACAGAGCTGACTTCAGAGGCTTTTCTTGAAAGGGAGGTGCTTATAATCAACAGTTCTATTTAGAGAACATTGTCGAGTTAGCTTTTCAAAAATTTATTACTCTCCGTGTCTGCCCTTTTTATGATTTCATTCACTGCTCAGAAATGAAATTAAGAAAATATGACAGCTGTCACCAGAGAAGCCAGCTTCTTTTTTGAGGGTCTTGAAGTTTGGGAAAAGGTTTCCTACTCTCATTTCTTGGGATGGTCCCCTCATCCCAAGTGGGGGGTGGGGCTCCCTAATAAGGATATTTGAGACTCTTCATATCTTTCCTCCTCTTCATGTCCTCTATTTAAAGTGGACTAATTTCTCCCCCCTAAACATACCCTGAACTCTTCTGTGTTCATGTTCTCTATGCTTGGAATGCCCTCCTTCCCTTTCTTTGCTGTCCCCAAAGCCCAATTCAAATGCCATCTCCTCTAGGAAGACTTCTCTCATCTCCTTGAATGGTGATGAGCTGCCCCCTTGGACCTCACGTAGCACTTGGCTTTATAATTCTTGAATGCCTTTATCATGTAACATCACCTATTATAGCTAATCTACCTGGGGGTATCCTTATCCTAGATTATACCTTCTCTAAATGCTGTATATCTTCCAGAACCATAGTATGCTCCTAGTTACCCCTATCATAGGAAGCTCTGGAAAGCAAAAATCAGAAACTATAAGACCTTTGTCTCTCTGGCTTGTTTCCTGTTGCCTAATTTCTTATCTCACTTAATAACAGTAACAATAACTCCTCACATTTCTGTAGGGCTTCAAGGTTCACAAAGCAATTTCCTCACAACATCCCTGTGTCTAGAGCAAGCATGAGTATTATTATCCCCACTTTATGGATGATAAAACTGAGGATCAGAGAAGTTAAGTAATTCAGATTGGGTCACACTGCTAGTAAACATCCAACCCAAAATATGAATCAGAGTTACTGGAGAAGCCAACCCTTTCTTTTTTCCTGATCTGAATGGAATTAGGGAAAAGAGTTTTCCCATCTCCGTTCATAGAATAAGTCTCTTATCTCCAGAAGAGATTATTGAAAACATATTTGAAGTTCACATCTGTAGGTACAGTCTGCATACTTCTATATCACGGTTGCCTCTTAACAGCAAGATTTTCTGCACTCGGCAGATCTGCTACTAAAGGGACAGTTGAGCATGAGGGCCAAGTCTTCATCCCACAGAAGCCTCCTGGCAGATTTCTCCCATTTCTAATGGGATTTCCTTTCTAGGCTCTGGCAGCATAAATGGGTAACGTGCCACTGTTACGCAAACAGTTTCCCAGTTCCCTTTGAGAATGCAGGACGCACAGTGGCTACAACAATGTAAAAAAAGAAAACAAAACAGAACAGCTGGGAAAGACTTAGGAATGTAGTGACCAAGCTTGACTCCAGAGCCTCTATAATGAAGCATGTTACCCATCTTCCAATAGAGTGGACTAGAGATACAGAATCAAACAGAAGTTCTCCGTTATGGCCCAACGTGTGGATCTGTTTGGGCAGCTAGGTGGCACAGTAGATAGAGTTCCAGGCCTGGAGTCAGGGAAGACCTGAGTTCAAATCCAACCTCAGATGCTTACTAGCTGCATGATCCTAGGCAAGTCACTTAACCCTTTGTCACTTAACCTTATTTGCCTCATGTTCCTCATCTGTAAAATGACCTGCAGAAAGAAATGGCAAACCACTCCAGTATCTTTGACAAGGAAACCCCAAATAGGGTTGGTCACAAGGAATCAGATATTACTGAACAAAAAATTTGCTTGACTATGCTTATTTGTTAATTTGTTATACAGGATGATTTGTGAGTTTCTGTTTGTTTTTTTAATGGAGAGGGGGGAGAGAGAGAGAGAAAGGAAAGGAGGGAGGGAGGGAGGGAGAGAGGAAATTAGGATAGTAAAGCTAAAAAACAAAACAGAGAAGAAAAAAGAGTCACTGAAGCATTTTTTTCGATGCATAGAAGACAACTGAAGGAAGTTCAGAAGGAGACACAGATGAGAAACAGCTTTGAAACTTACATATTGACTTTGTATATGTTTAAAAATAACGAGCTGTACATAATAGATGTTTTATATATATCAGCCTCTTTTTCTGTTCTTTGCATATTGAAATGTTCCCGTTCATTGGTGTCTGTCAAATTCAGAATAACAAAAAATTAAATTATCAGAACTAAGAGAGAGACAGAGAGACATAGAGGGAGAGACAGAGAGGGAGAGAGAAAATTCAGGAGGCATGAGAATATGCTTCTTCAGGGGTAGCTAGGTGGAACAGTAAGTAGAGCCTGGAGTCAGGAAGACCTGAGTTCAAATCCAGTCTCAGATATTTACTAGCTGTGTAACCTTGGACAAGTCACTTAACCCCTATTTGCCTCAGTTCCTCATCTGTAAAATGGGGAAACACTAGAAAAGGAAATGGCAAACCACTCCAGTAGCTCTGCCAAGAAAACCCCGTGCACAAAGTCCATGGAGTTACACAGAGTCAGAGGTGACTACATGACTGAACAACAAAAATACTTCTGTTTTTGGTCCCCTGGCTTTCCTTCCTTCATTTAAACTCACTCCCAGAAGCAGGGAATGATACCAACTAGCAGCTGCTGCCACAAGGAAGAGCTACACAAGCAAATGATTTACTTGCTCTCCCTGGAATGGTCTCCAACATGTCTGCTGGAAGGGATGGTAGGAGCCTCTCTGCAAGCTCATTCTTCCCTTCCCACCACCAGTAATAGCCTTGGAGCATATCAGATAAGACACAGTGAAAGCACACATGCTGTTAGAAAAGAGACAGCACTGACACTCCCTCTCTGGTCTAGAGGTGTGCAAGAAAGTCTTCCATACCCTGCACATCCTTACGACAGCCTAATCCTACCACTGTTTGGGGGGAGAAAAGGGAGAAGGGGAAATGGAGAGGTGTCAATTAGATCTTAGACTGATAGTGTCTGCCCTACCTGCTGTTTCTGAATGAAAAGAGGAAGATACTTGGGTGGAGAAGAAGCACATCAGGCACATTATTCAATTTTCTTATTTGCAAAATAGTGATGTAACACACACGCTCCCCACTTTACAAGAGTATTGTGAGGAAGGCACTTGGTAAATCTTAGAGTCCACCAGAAATAAGGAGTTTTGTTTTTTTTACTAAGTGAGATGAGAGAGCAACATGGTACTATGTAAAAAGTACTAAACATGGAGTGAGAGAACCTGGGTTCCAAAGTCAGCTCTGCCACTTACTATATCTGTGTGACCCAAAAAAAGTCACTTAAACTCTCTGGGACCCTGTTTCCTCATCTGTAAAATCAAAGGATGGGACCAGATGCTGTATAAGGTTCCTCCAAACTTACAATGAGTGAGTCTAGGAGAAATGAGGGAATGAGAATAAGCCAGAGAGATGGAGAAAGGATTCCATAACCTCTCATTTGCATCTTCCAGGGGTCGATATGAGTCTCCTTATCTAGTATTTCACTAATATCAAGAGAATCTAATCCAGGGATGGAGAACCTGTGGCCTTGAGGCCACATGTAGCTTTCTAGGTCCTTGGGTGTGGCCTTTTGACGGAGTCCAAGTTCCACAGAATAAATTCTTTTATTAAGGGGATTTGTTCTGTGAAGTTTGGATTCAGTCAAATGGCTGCACTTGAGGACTTAGAGGGTCACATGTGGCCTTGAGGCTGCAGGTTCCCTACCTCTGGTCTAATCTAACCAGCTCTCACCAAGTGCCTTTTCTGTATGAAGCACTGAGCTAAGCAGTAAAAAAAAAAAAAAATGAAAACCAGTTTCTGTCCTCAATGAGCTTACATTCTTCCGAGGAGTGCAAAATATAAATATTTTTGTTGTCGTTCAGTCATTTCAGACTTTGATGACCCCATTTGGGTTTTCTTGGCACAGATACTGGATTGGCCATTTCCTTCTCTAAGTCGTTTTATAGATGAGGAACTAAGGCAAACAGGCTTAAATGACTTGTCCAGGGTCACACAACTACTATGTCTGAGGCCAAATTTGAACTCAGGAAGATGAGTCTTCCTGATTGCAAGGCCGGCACTCTATCCACTGCACTGCCCAGCTGCCCCAAAATATAAATATAGCTCAACATAATTTGGAGAGGAAAGAAAGAAGACTAACAACTATGGGAGTTCTTGATCTCCATGTGTAAGACCCCTCTTGTAGGCTGGTGAAGTCCATGGACCCCTACTCAGAATAATATGCGTAGATTAAAATGCATAAAATAAAATATGTAGGATCACAAAGGAAACCAAGCATATCGAAATAGATATTAAATTATTTTGTAAAACAAGTTCATGGACCCCACATTAAGAACCTCTGAGCTAGAAGAATAAGGAAAATCTTCCTATAAGGATCATAGCTTTAGAGCAGAAGGGACCTCAGAGGCCATCTAATACATTTCCTTCCTTTTACAGATGAGAAAACTGAGGCCTAGATTGATAAGAATGACTTGCCCAAGGTTGCCTAGGTAATAGAAAGTGGCAAAACCAGGGTCCTCTGACGACAAATCCAATACCTTTTCCACTGTCCCATGCTACCTTTCATAAGAGCCAAGCCTTAAAAAAAATAAAAAAATTTTTAAAAGAAAGAATTCTAAGGGGTAGAGATGAGGACAGTAAAGAAAGAGTATATAATTACTGTCGTGCTAGCAATGCCTAGTGGTGACTGAGGACCCTAGTCTCTTTTAATTCATTCACTCAGTGACCTGCCAAGGTAACAGGAAGGCTACAAGAAGAAGATAAACCACCCAAGATGGCAGGCAGGCCAAAGCTATTTTGCTAGAGTGTGGTGAAAGATAATTAGAGCTTCAACTAAAAACTGGAGGGCTAAAAAAAGTTATGAACAAGTTGAGAATTAAATTAAAATCGCATATTTTATGGTCAGGGTGAGGGATACAAATATTTTTGTGGGTAAAGAAAAAAATGCTTGGCTATGATGTTTAATATTTCCAACAGCTCTTGGCTCTGGTCAAGGTTATAAGATATCACCAGGGGATGCAAGTGTCTAAATGAGGGAGGATGCTGGCAAGAACATTCTCTCTGAATACTTTCTGAAAGCAAATTGTTTGACCGACCTGGCCAGGATCACACACTTTCAATCCAGGGTCAACTTCAACTAAATTCTTGGCGGTGGGTGTTAATCAGGCGTTGTGAGGGTAGAGTGAGAAGTCCAAATTAGCCTCTGGAAAAGTTAACTTCAGTCATGCCAGTCAGTTAAGTGAGCATCTGATGAGCTTACCTCAGAAAATTTGCATTTTGGCTGGTAGTTCACAGCTGGGTTTTAAAGAATAGTGTCTTTGAACTATTCATCTCACTCATTTAGGAGAGGCAAGAGACAGGATGTGGAATTTAGTCCTTTAAGACCTAGTTTTGTCTCAGCTTCTGAAGGACACCTCTCTCTTTCCCAAGCCATTCACTGAAGGACAACAGCCACTTTGACTCCAGATTCCTGAATTTCTTTGAACTATCTCAATGGATATCGATCCTACTAGATTTTGAAGAGGAACAGTTACCAGGTATGGTCAACACCTGTGAAGTTTGTGTGCTCTGCTTTATTTTCCCATTGCTACCATCCCAGCATAATCCTTCATTATCAGCCAAGACTAATTTTGCAACAAGCACATAACAAGACTTTACCCCAGTGGCTCCTTCATCCTTCACCAGATGATAGATCCTTAAGCAAAAATCTGATCATGTCACACCGAGTGAAGGAACCAAGAGAAGCTAGGGTCCTGAGTCACTGCTGGGCAGCTTTAGTAGAATAGTAACTGGCATGCTTCATGGGAAGGCCCTTCAATGGCTTTCTATTGCCTGCTGAGGTTAAAATTCTTTGGAGTTTGAAGGCCTTCTAGAACCTGGGTCTTCTTTGTTTTTCTAGCTTTATCTCATTCCATTCCCTTTTGTACTCACTACACTTTATTCAAATTGTATTACTCACCACCTTTATACCTGTACCTTTGTTCATGTTACCTCTTATGCCTGAAACTATATCCATGTTCAAAAACCAGTTCAAATGCTATTTCCTCTATGAAGCCTTCCTAGAGCCCTCCAAGCAGAAATGACCTTCCTTTCCTTGGCTCTCATAGCAAACTGTGCATCTCTCTCATGCTCATGTTACCTCCCCCCGACTCAATAAACTCCAGGGGAGTTTGTTTTATTATTTATTGATTGTACTTATTACACATAATTATATTATAATTAATATTATTATTTCATTACCTCTAGGAGCAAATACAAAGTGCTCCGTTTGGCATTCAAAGTCCCTTATAACCTAACCCCCTTCTGCTTTTCCAGTCTTTTTATATCCGACTTCCCAACACATACTCTTCGATCCAGTGACACTAGCCTCTTGGCTGTTCCACAAACAAGAGACTTCATGTCTTGGTTCTGGGCATTTTCTGTGGCTGTTCTCCATGCCCGGAATATTCTTCCTCCTCTGCTCTGTCTACTGACCTCCCTGGTTTCCTTTAAGACCCAACTAAAACCCCACCTTCTACAGGAAGCCTCGCCATTACCCTTTTTAATTCTAATGCCTTCCCTATTTTAATTATTTCCTACTTATTCTGCATATAACTTTCTTTGTCTATATTTGTCAGCATGGTATCTCTCCCATTAGATTATAAGCTCCTGGAGGGCAGGGACTATCTTTTGGCTCTTTTTGTATCCCCAGCACTTAGCGTAGTGCCTGGTACACAGAAGGTACTTAATTAATTTTTATGGATTGATTGAGTGCTCGAATCATAGTCTATTCTGCATTCTTATCATTACTATACAGTATACTATACCTGTGCTTCCCTGATGAGGAAAAACCCTTTCCCAATGCTGATTAGCAACTCTCCTGTAATTTATGGGCTAAAAGAATTGTCTAGAGCACTCAGATGTTAAGTAATCACACCAACAGTATGTGTCAGAAGCTAGACTGGAACCTAGGTCTTTGGGGCTGCCACCATGCCACTATGCTGAACTGTCTCTTGTATAGCTATTGCATATATTTGTTGTATATTTATTATTATTGCATATTTCACAGAATCACAGAGTTGCAAGGGGCCTCAGAGACCCTAAAGTCCTCCCAGTACTTGAAAAAGACTCTTCTCCACAACACCTTTGACCAATTGTCATTCAATGTGGACTGAAGATCACCCCAAGTTAGAAGGCACCCATTACTTCTCAAAGCAGCCCATTCACTTTTAGACATCTCTAATTGTTGGAAGTTCTTCTTTAACATCAAACCAAAATTTGATTCTCAGTAACTTCTACCCATTGTTCTTAGTTCTGCCTTTGGGTAGCAAGAAGAAAAGGCCTAACCCCTCTTCTATATATCATCCCTTCAAATCCTTGAGGGTAGTCATCAAGTTTATCAGAATTTCTTCTCTTATCTTATCTCTTATCTAGGCCAAAAATCCCCAGGTCTTCCTTGGGGCAAACACACAAGGTTTATCCTAAAACATGGCACCCTGAACTAAATGTAAAAGCCCAGAATCAGTCTGAGCATGACATGGTGCACCAGTACTATCATCTCCCTAGTCCAAGGCAGCAAGTCTAAGATTGTAATCAATTTTTTTGTCTGCCAGATCATACTTTGTTTGTAGTTAATACATTAAAATCCATAAACTCTTGGATTATTGATCCATATTAGCCATTTCTGTTCTGTTCTTTCCAGTCCAAAGATCATTCTCCTTGAAAGAAAAAGAGAAATACAAAAGTAGTTGAGTTTTTTGTATCATCATCTCATCCACACCTTGTTTGATACATTCTTTTTTTCCTCAAATACCTAAAAGACTTCTTTTTGTTCCCCTTAATTTTTCTCACTAAACACATCTCATTCTGAGCCTTAGTACTCTTAATGCTTTTCGTATGGTGTTATGCCACATTTTTGTATTGATACTGTTGCCTGCCTTTGCTAATACCACTGTCTACATCTTTTAAAAATCAAACCAATTCACATACAACCCAAGACATCACCTATCACGTCGTGTCATTGTTCCTCTTCAAAAACAAAGGACAAACAACAACGTCTATCTACGTCTTTTGAGCTAATTCCTCATCGGTAGGATTGTCTCTCTTTGTGTTTTCACTATTCCATTCCCAAGGACTTCCCATTCCTCCTGAGCTCACTTTCCCTGTAGAATTTTAGACCATTTTCTCTCATCACCATGAAATCTGCTCCTCTAAAATCAAAGGTACAGTTAAGATTACTCCTGGCTCTCCACTCCTGTATCACAGACTCTTCTATAAAAGCAGTCACATCCTTTCCACCCAAGGAACGTTTCTTCTCGTTGGTGGGCATCAGATCAAGAATCTTAGTTTCTCTTATTGATTCCCTCATTTTTTGGAAAGAAGAAATTATTATGAAGGCAAGTCAAGAAATGTTTTGCTGCTTCGCTTCAAACACAGAGAGAGGCCTGGGAGATGCACAGATATTTAAGGCCCCTATCATAAGATCCTAGGATTATAGATTTAGAACTGGAAAAGATCTTACAAAAAAGTCTTACAGCCCCATCATTTTACAGATGAAGAAACTGAGGCCAAATTGCTAAAGATCAAATAGGTAGTAAGGGGGCAAGAATAAGATTCAACTCAAGCTCTCTACCTCTAAATCCAGAGCCCTGTCCACTGTACCACACCATCCCATATCATGTCACTACTCTAAGCCTATGATCTGGTTTGTGAGTCATACAATTAGCAAGAAGGGGCCAAGGTACATAGGTTGAGACAGATAAAGAGTAAGGGAGAGCTAAAGAAGAGAAATATGGCATAAAAACAGAGAATCTAAGCTACCAAGATAGATGGATGTCATACTGGGTGTTTGGGAGGGTTAGGGCCCCAAAATTTTAATTGACAAATTTTAGTGGGGAAAAATTTTTGTCTTGGGAGATGATCATATTCTAAAGTATTTTGAAATATAACTGGAATCCTTCATATGGGGAGGAGGAAGGAGTTGGCCTGAATGACAATCAAAGAAAGTCTCTTTCAATTCTCTGATTCTATAATAGAGATCATAGGAAGCAAGAGCTCCTGGGCAGTGTGTAAATCAGAAGTAAGAAATCTACCACTGTCTAATACAAAGTCCTCTCTTATTAATAACAAAAGTAAATCAGTCGATCAATCCAATGCTGCTTCACAGTAATGTGTATAAAGCTTAGTAGAGAAGTTGGTGCCATCTTGCTGAAGCAATCCTGAAGGTCAGAGACTGTTTAATTTTGTTTTTGTACCCCCAGCACCTAGAATGATACCTTTCATACAGTAGGCACTTAATACATGTTTGTTGAACTATATGAAATCACACAGATTGACTAAATCAAGTACCCTGGGTCATCAGAATGGACCAGCAGAAGCACTGGGTAGACCAGACTTGTTTCCTTAAGAGAGAACCTTGGCAAGACTCTGGTAGTTGCTTTTGATTCTATCTTTCATTTTAACAGTTGATCATCAGTCACTGATGTGGCACTTCCGTGGAGGAATGTCGTATTAGGATTCTGGGCTTTATGTTTCAGGAGCCCTAGCTCTATTCTGACCCTCAGGCTACAACTTATCTTAACATCTTTGGAAGCTTCATCTAATGGTTGAATTTTAATATTCTCCATCTCAAATTCTATTAAGTTTTTGCTTTTTTTTTTTTTTTTGGCTACACTTACAATGTTTCATTCTGGATTTGGCTTTTTATTTAATAATGAAACACAGTCTGTTTTTTATTCAGGAACCCCTGCTATTTGCAGGCTACCTGGTGATTCTTATAACATACTGAGTAAGAGGCAGAGTGTAGCAGATAAGAGTTAAGAAATTGTAGTCAGGAAGACATGTGTTCAAATCCCACCTCAAATGCTTACTCGCTATGTGAGTAAGCAAGTCTCTTAACCTCTCTGTGCCTTAGGTCCCTCATCTGTAAAATCAGGATAGAAATAGAACCTATCTTGCAAGATTGTTTTTATGTAAATACTATTTTATTTTTTTCCAATTACACTTCAAGAGAATTTTCAACATTCATTTTTTATAAGATTTTGAGTTGCAAATTTTTCTCCCTCCCCAAGATGGCAAGCAATCTGAATAGGTTATACATGTGCAATCATCTTATGAGGTTTTTATGAGGATAACATATGATAATGGATGGAAAAGGCACTGAAAACTTTAAAATGCTGCAAAGAATCATAGGTTTCAGGACAGAAAGGACCACAAAGGCCAGCCAGCCTGAAATCGCTCTTTTAAAAGATGAAGAAACTGAGTCCTAGTGGGGTTAAATGATTGGCCTAGGGTTCTATAGGGAGTAAGTTTCTGAGGCAGGATGTGAACTCATATCTTCTTGAATAAAACTCCATTCATACTATTATTACATAAAAATATTTATCAATTAGTGATACGAAATGTGTAATGTTTGTAGTGCGAACTATGCCAATTGATCTGCATCCAAACAGGACTCTTTCCTGAGCCCCACAGGGTTATAGAGTCAATAGGGGTTATAGAGTCAATAGAGAGGAAAAGGAAGATAGGGGGGAAAGGTGCTAGGAAAATGCTGATTCCCAGTATTTCAATTAATGGAAGGGAAGTGTATACATAAATATAAATACATATATATGTGTGCGTGTATATGTATGTATATATGTGTATACATATGTATGCATGTGTATGCATGTGTATATATGTATGTGTGCATGTATGTGTCTTTATGTATGTGTATGTACATGTATATGTGTGTTGTGGGTGTGTATGGGTTTGGGGAGGCAAGAATATAGGTTGGTGTTTCTGCTTAAAACCATCTTTTTTTTTGAGACAATCAAGGTTAAGTGACTTGTCCAGGGTCACACAGCTATTATTAAAGTGCCAACTAGGATTTGAACCCATGTTTTCCAGCCTACAGTTTCTTAGCTCTATCTGCTACACTAGACTGCCTCTTAACTCAGTATGTTATGAGGATCACCAGGTAGCCTGCAAATAGCTTGAGTTTCTGAATTAAAAAACAAATTGTCCTTCGTTATTAAAGTATCATGTGTCTGAGGCTAGATTTGAACTTGGGTCCTCCAACACAGGTGCTCTATCCACTGTGCCACCTAACTGTTCCTACTACTTTAAACTAAAATATGTATCTACCCTTGTTAGCCCACACATAGTCAGAGGTGCCCAATTCTGGGTGCTACCTTTTTCAGAAGAGATATTATTAACAAGCTTAAGAGAAAATTTAAAATTTATGAGAACTAGGTGAAGACTTGGGCCCACTGTTCCACAGAAAGAGTCATCTTTTCCACAAGGAATTTTTAGAGAGAAGAAATCTTCTAGAATGCTTTCATGGAACTTGTCTAAAAATTCCTTTGGACAAGAACTATTTGTAGGTTTTGAATGTATTAAATAAATGACTACTCGATGGTCAATGGGCTGCAAACCAAACAAGGTTTGTTTGAAAGAATGGGCATGTTTAGCATGAAGAAGAGTAACCTTGGAGAAAAGGTCTTCAAACATTGGAAGTGAAAATGTCTCACTGGGAATAGGGGTTGGATTTATTCTAATTGGCCCCAGAGGCCACAACCAGACCAACAGGGAAGCTCCCTCTAGGCAACATTTTCCTCACTGATAAAATTAAGGAGCTGACTGAGCTAGACAACAAGATCACAGGTTTAGAGCCAAAAGGCAGCAGGTGGCTCACTGGATAGAATCACTGGGCTTAGAGTCAGGAAGACCCAAGTTCAAATCTGGTCTCAGACATTTACGGGATAACCTTGTGCAAGTCACTAAAGCACTGTCTGCCTCAGTTTCCCCAACTGTAAACTGAGGATAATAATAGCAACTACCTCTCAGGGTTGTTGTGAGGATCAGATGAGATATTTGTAAAGCTCTTAACAAAGTTCCTGGCACACAGTAAGTGTTAATTAATAAATGCTTCCTCCCTTCTTTTCTTCTCTCCTTCTAATCCAAATCCTTCATTTTACAAAGAAGGAAACTAAGGTCCGAAAGGTTAAATAACTTGCCCAATGTTATTGTTCAATCATTCAGTTGTAACCAACTCTTCTGTGGACAACAGCATGCCAATACTGTCCATGGGTTTTTCTTGGCAAAGATACTGAGTGGTTTGCCATTTCCTTCTCCAGTGGATTAAGGAAAACAGAGGTTACTTGCCCAGGGTTATGCAGTTAGTAAATAGAACCAGGCTTCTAACTGAAGTCCTTAAATGTCAAGTCCAGAATCCTATACCTCACTGTTCCCCTTAGATGATCTTTAAGGTCTTTCCAGCTCTGAATTCTCTGACCCTACATGTTATAGAGAAGCATATTTTGGCTTAACTTAAGGAAAACTTTCCTAATAATTGGAGCTACACAAATCTGGAATGAATTGCCTAGCAAAGAAGGGCCAAGTAGGATGAGAAGAATAAGGAAGTCAGCACTGGACTTCTGGAGGTCTTCAAGCAAAGGCTCAATGACCGTTCATTTATTGTAGGTATTAAAGAAATGATGTCTGTTAAAGTAGGGTGTAGTGGAAAGATACTTGGATTTAGAGTCAGAAGACTAGAATTTGACTCATGGTTCTATTACCTGGGTGCCCTTTGTTAAGTCACTTGGTGTTGGACAAAAGATAATGGTCCCTTCCAGTTCTAAAATCCTGAAATCCTCTAACCTATGACAAATTAGACTACTAAAGTTAACCTGAGTTCAAAGAGATAATGCAAGTGCTGCGGTAACCTATTGTTGTGATTAGGTCTAATTCAGAGAAGTTGGTTAGTTTTGTTCTTAAGGCACAGGGTGGTGGTGGTGTTTTTCTCTCTTTTAGCAAAGGACGTTTAGGGGGAAAAGCTATTGAGGCTAGTACATTTTTGTTTCTCAATGCTGTTTGCTTACTAAGTTTAGAAATGTGGAAAGGGTAAGTCTCGCAATCCCTCTTTCTAAGATGGTGCCCATCAACTGAGGAATGGCTGAACAGGTCATGGTATATAAACATGACCGAATGTTAAAAAAAAAAAATGATGGAGAGTTTCTGAGAAACCTAGGAAGACTTGTGTGAACAGATACAGAGTCAAGGGAGCAGAATCAGAAGAAAAATGAATATAATGCAACAATAATGTAAAAACAACTTTCAAAGCCCAGAACTCTGATCGATGCAATGACTAACCACAATTCAGGAAGACTCACCATGAAACATGCTACCCACTTCCTGACATAGATCATGGAGTACAGATTGAGACATATTTTTTTTGGACATGGCTAATATGGGGATTTGTTTTGCCTGACAAAGGAAGTTGAACTTGTGGACTTCAGCTATTGGGAATAGCACATTTTCCTTCTCCAAGCTATTTGCTTACCAAATTTAGCAGTGTGGAAAGAGAGGTCTCATTTCCTATGAAGTTGTTTTTCTTTCTTTTTCAATGGGATGGGGGGGGTGGGGTGGGGAGAGGTGTTGTGGAGAGATAGGAGGGAGAAAAGAATTAGTGTTAATTGAAAAAAATCAATTTAATGTAAAAAATAAATCAATACACACACAAACACAATCCCTCTTTCTAGGGCAGGGACAAGTACTGTATAATGCATATCTCCTTCCATAAAACTATGTAGTTTCACAATAAAGAACCTAGTAGACCAAGATGATGGTGATAAACACCTTTTACTCAACTAAGAGATGCTTTTGCATATTAGTACCTTTTTATTATCTTATTTTTTATTAATAATGCAAGGATGATTAATAGACTAATGCACATTAGTATCTTTTGCTTAAAGGGCAGTGGACTTGCAAAGAGTTCCTTTAAGGCAGTACTATTTTAATACCTGGAGATCTGCTGTGCTTGTGTCTTGAGGCTATTAGAAAGGGAAAGAGGAGACATTATTGGTCTCAAACAAGTCTGAAACAGCAGGTGAAATTGACGCTATTTTGAGTACAACTACATCTACTTTTGCTCCAAACCAGCCATGGTCCTCAATGCTTTACTGAGGTACGGTTATGCCTCCCTACTCGATGAAGCCAGAGTTTCTCCATATAAACTCTACAGTCGGTTACTCCATTATTACATCTCCATGGATTTACAGATGAGAGTTAATCCTCCTTCTTCCCACTCACATTTCAGCTGGAAGAGTTGTTATGATCCTCCTACCCTGAAACTTCAGTTCCTTTGGGTCTCTGTCCTCCACTTAAGGAAAGCTACTCCTTGACCATGAAAACTTGCTCTTACAGGCCTTAATTTAGCCTTTCAGACTCCCACATAAGCTTTCAGAAGTACAGGAGTTCTGCTTATGCAGAAGTGAAATAGAGAAATAAGAAGTAAAAAGCAAAACAAAACAAACAAACAAAACCCTTTTTTCCCCCAGATAGAAATGTTAAAGGTGTTTCAGGGATTCCAGGGTAATGATTAATGTCCTACTTGCTGTTCCCCACTCACGATACCCCATATCCAGCTGCTAAGCCTTTGTGCTAGCTAGCCCCCGTATCTGGAATGCTATGTTTTCCTCCACCTCTTGATTCAACCTGCTATGTAGTATTTCCTGATTCCCTAGCCCCCAGCTCCTGGTGCCCACCTTCCCTTTCCAAACTCTTTCACGTTCATTTTGTATATATTCCGTATAGGTTTAAGTATGTACATGTTATCTCTTCTATTAGAATGCAAGGTGTCTGTGGGCAAGGACTATTTTTGCTTTATTTTTTTTATTCCCAAGGCACAACATCTGGCACATAGTTAAGTGCTTAATAAATATTTGCTAATCAGTTAACTGATTAAATGAATAAGAATGCCAAGGAAGCCATGAAACTTCAAGCACTTTGCAGAATTTGCTCTGGGCAAGGCACTATGCTAAGGGCTGGGGATATAAACACAAAAGTGAAAGAATACCTGTCCACAAAGAGCTTATATTCTAACAGGTGAAATAACATGTACATATGCTACGAGCCAGAGATAGAATTTTTCCTTTGATGAATGAGCATACTGCCTCTTGGAAGAACAGAAGAAAATAAAATGGACGCTCTCTTGCCAGGCCTCCAGCCAAGCACCAAGAGAATGGAGCATTCCAAGGAGTCAGACTCCCACCTAGACACAAGCTGCCACCTCCCTGAGGAAGGGAAAGTATACAGAGAGGCAGCCTGACTTAGTGGTAGGACAGTTAGCCTTGGAGTCAGGAGACCTGGGTTCTTATCTTGGCTCTGACCATCTCTACAACTGGCAAGATATTCAACCAGTCTGGGCTTTGGTTTTCCCATTTGTAAAAACAAGAATATAGTAGTAATAATGCTTGCTACTTCACCAGTATATAATTTGCCTATCTCAAAACATGAATGTAAACTGCTCTTACGTTCATCCCTATTCCCTGCTAACCTAAATTATAGAGGCAGTTTCTTCTTTATAGCTTAGCTTTCTTTTCCAATTGAATTCTCATTCACTGTTGTTGCTTGGTGATTTTTAGTTGTGTCTGACTCTTTGTGACTCCATATGGGGTTTTCTTGGCAAAGATACTGGAGTGGTTTGCCATTTCCTTCTCCAGTTCATTTTACAGATGAGGAAACTGAGGCAAACAGGGTTAAGTGACTTGCTGAGGGGCACACAGCTAGGAATTGTCAGAGGCCAGATTTGAACTCAGGAAGATAAGTCTGCCTGATTCTAGGCACCTAGCTGCCCATTTATTCACTACACTTACTCAATTCTGTAAAGGATGTCCCAGGGCCCACTCCTACCCCCTGCCAAAAGAGTAACTGTCTTTGCCTTCTGCTCTGGAAAACATTCACTTCTCTGTGAGCCAGGTTAATAACTATCTTTTAAGCCTTAAAAGTTATTTATGGACATTGCAGAACAGTATTTGGGATTTTCCACATATATTTTTCCATAAGGAGAAACTGAGAACATGCACCCAGTGGAAAGAAAGGGATTTGAATTCCTTCTTTGTTGATCCTCTTCCTGTTGACTTCCCTCAAAAGAACTAAGATAAAACTGGGAGCGAATTATGGAATCTGGACTCCTCGGTGAATTAATTGGCTTCTGCTGAATTTGTTGCTCATAAACTTCCTTTCACTTAGAGGTGGCTTGGTGATACTACAGGACTGAACTTTGAGCCAGAGAGATCCAAGTTCAAATTTGGCCTCAGACACTTACTAGCTTTGTGGCTCTGAACTAGTCAGTTAAGCTCTGTCTGCCTCATTTTACTCATCTGTGAGGTGAAGTCAATAATAGCACCTACCATATTTCTAAAGTGCTTTGCAAATCTTAAAAGTGCCCTCTGTTATTATTTTACCCCTTCTACTTGCTAATTAAAGATTTCCTGGCTAATAGCTAACCTGAATCATCTTAAGGACTCTGCAAGAAGACAATCTCCAAATGTCATAACTGGTCAGCACAGGAGAGGAGAAATCTGGAGATCCAAATGTTGAGTCACAAAGATCGAATTCAGCTGAAAAATGCAATTTTTTTCTTTCCGGTAAAAACAGTCAGTTGCTGTCTTAGGTTTCATCTTGGAATTTGGACAGGGAAGTCTTTGTTTACTTCCTCATCCTGTGGAAATTCTAAAGAAATTACATTGTTTTGAAGTGGAATTTGAGGAATTTCAGGTAACTTTGCAGAAATCCAAGCCTCAGGGAGGAGTCTTGACAAAAAGGCAGAGATAAAACTGGGAGGAAGTATTACAAAGACAACTGAATTTGGAGTCAGGGGACCTTGATTCAAGCCTCAGCTTTGCAGATTCTTACCTGTGTGACCTTGGGCAAGTAAATCACTTAATCTGGTCAAGATTCTAGCTCTAAATCTCTCAATCTATGAGAAAAAAGGCTATTCAATAATTAATTCAATTAAGACAAGTCAATTTGTCTTTCTAAACATCAGTCTGCTTATCATAAGGGGATTGAATTAGAAGATTTCTAAAACCCTTCTAGCTCTAAATCCTATGATCCATAAAAAGACCTAGCGTTCATACTAGGTCTGAAATAACAGGGCAATTAGGTAATAAATACTTGTAGAATTGAACCAAATTGAATTGAATAGCTGACCCAAAGCTCTGATAGAAGCCCATAGGACTGTAAAAACAGTCCCCCAAGCATAAAAGTCAATCATTAATTCCAAAGTTCTTGGCTCTTTTGAAAGCTGACAGGGAGAAGAGAAACATATTACCCACTAAAATTTTCTTACTCCCTAAGAAGAAAGTAAAGCTGGATCATCATGGGAAAGGACAGGACAGAACAGGGCCAGGATTTCTAGAGATACAGTCCCAGAATGAAGGGCTTCAAAATAATTTTCTAGCCACTATAAAAATTCAGTTGTTTTTAAACAAACTGTTTAAATATGCTGTTCTCCTTTATCTAATTCAATATCCCTAACAGATCACCTCAAATTCCACAATCATATAAAAAAATTCACTGTGTCTTCAGGGTCTAAACATTTATCCAAGAGTCTAATGGCAGAGGCTAACCTGATTTTAAGCCTGATCATCACGCCAATACCCTAGTTCAAGTCCTTATCACCTTTCACCTGAACTACAGCAAAAACTTCTTCTTGGGCCTTCTTGCTTCCAGGCTCCATTCTCCAAATCATCCTCCATACAGATGCCAAAGTGATGTTCCAGAAGCGTCACTACCACTCTCCTGCTCATGTCTTTGGAGCCCTTCACAGTCTGGCTCCAGCCTATTTTTCCAGACTTACCACACGTTATGCTCCTTCATATGTTAAGTGGTCCGGCCAATCTAACTCACCCCAAACATAACATTCTATTCCTCATTAAATGAGGATCAAACAAGTTACATGTCAAGCGCTTTGCACAGTGCCTGGCACATTGCAGGCATTTGATAAATCCTTGTTCCCTCCCTGTGCTCCTTTATCTCCATGCCTTGGAATAAGCTGTTACCCATATTTGGCATGCACTCCCTTCTCTCCTCTGCCTCTCAGAATCCCTAGCTTCTTTCAAGACCCAAGTCAAGTTCCATTTCCCACATGAAGCCTTTCCTGTCTCCCCAAGCTGCTAGTACCTCCCATCCCCACAGAAATTACCTTGCATTGATTTTGTATATATGTGCATTATATGCCCCAATTGGACATATGCTCCTTGAAGTCTTCCTATCTCTAGTGCTTGGTGCTCAGTTCCGGGACTTAATACATGATTACCAGAGATCAGAGGGAAAGCAGGAAACTGGTCAAAGAAGTTTTACAGCAAGTTTCTCTGATAAAGTTCTCATTTCTCAGATATCTAGAGGACTGAGTCAAATTTTGATAAATATGAGTCATTCTCCAATTGATAAATGGTCAAAGGATATGAACAGGCAGTTTTTAGAGAAAGAAATCAAATCTATCTATTTAGAGCATTTTAAAAATGCTCCAAATCACTATTGATTACCATTACCAATACCAATACCAATCTGTATTGGTAGAATGGTAAAACAACTCTGAGCTACCACTTCTACCTATCAGATGGGCTGATATGACAGAAAAGGAACATGACAAACATTGAAGGGGATACAGAAAAATTGGAACACTAATGCACTGTTGGTGGAGTTGTGAACTGATCCAACCATTCTGGAGAACAATTTGGAACTATGCCTAAAAGGTTATAAAACTGTGCATACCCTTTGAGCCAGAAATACCATTACTAAGTCTGTAATCTAAAGCAATCAAAGGAAAAGGACCTATACATACAACAATATTTACAGCAGCACTTTTTGTGATGGCAAAGAATTGGAAGTTAGGGGATGTCCATCAATTAATGAATGGCTATACAAATTGTGGTATATGATAGTGACAGAATACTGTTGTGCTATGAGAAATAACAAACAGGATGCTCAAAGAAAAAACCTAGGAAGACATATGAAGTGAAGCAAGCAGAACCAGGACAACATTGAACACGATAACAGCAATATTGTATTATGATCAACTAAAAATGACTTGGCTATTCTCTGCGATACAATGTTTCAAGACAATTCTGACTTATGATGAAAAATGCTATCCACCTGCAGAGAAGGCAGAGTGAAGCATTTTTTTTTAACTTTAATTTTTTTGGTGGGGTGTTTTGTTTTCTTTTTTGGTCTGTGTTTCCTTTTGCAGCATGACTAATATGGTGTTTTGCATGAATATACACATATGATCTATATCAAACTGCTTGCTTTCTGAAGGAGAGGGTAGAGGAAGAGAATTTGGAACTCAAAATTTTTAAAAAGAATGATAAACTTTTTCATGTAATTGAGAAATATTTAATCAAATAAATACAATTATATTTTGAGAGGGAAAGTTTGTTGGTTGATTGATTCTAGCATACAGGGATTCTCTCTGCTTCTTCTATCCTAACAGTCACTCCCGAAGGTCTCATTGTGAGTTCTTATGTAATATTATTCTGCTATGATCACTTTTGGTGATTTTTAACTCCTGCCAAAGTGTATACTGGGGTATCCTGTTTGGAACAGCAGGAAAGGGGAAGGCTGGGATTACTCAAGTCTTGAAGGAACCAAGCCTAGTGTAACACTGACTTTCAAGGAGGAAAATGATTTCCTTTCTGACTCCTTCACAACCTCCTACGGTGGTTCCCACAGAAACTGCTCCATCACTGAGCTGGAGCTTAGTAGTATTGATGCTAAGACCTGTTAACAAAGGAGCCACCTGGGCCCTGATCATTTTCTTCATTTTGTAGCAAATGCTGCTTGAATACTCGTTCCAGAGTAAATATATCAGTAATGAAGAAGAAAGTGGTAGGACAAAGGACTAGTTGCAGTACTAGCCATTCTTTCTGGCATTCTATACCTACCCAGAACATCCTTTATTAAAATATATACATAATTTGAATGGCGAAAAAGCTTTTACAAATGTAGACAGAAAAGTCTTATTAATTCAATTATGTGATAAAGCCACTAATTGGCATGAGCAATGTGTCACATAATTAGCAGACTCACAGAATGTCAGAGCTGGAACGAGCCTTAGGGTTCAACCTTCTTGTTTTCATTCAAATTTTGTTACAGATTTAAAAACAGACATTTTGAATGTTTGTTTCCTTAATATTCTGACATAATTTTATTATGAATAAGCAATCAGACCAAATCATGTATACATCTTATTGAAATATCATATAAATATGTGTATGTATATATGTATATGTAATATGATATATACCTATATTTGTATATAAACAAGAGAGTCAGCCACAATTCCAGGAAAACCTGTGTTCAAGACCCGCCTCTGACACATTTGCTCTATGACCATGGGCAACCACTTAGCCATTCAGTATCCTAGGTAACTCTCTAAAGCGATATGTTTCAGAGAGGGTGCCAGTCTATATTGGTAGAGTGAGTTTCCTTATCTATGCAATCCTCTATACCAATGAAATCACAGATCCAATTCATTCATTCATATGTATATGAAAGTATAAATGTGTATATATACACACACACGCATGTGCACACACATATATATATACATACATACATATGCTTACATGTCTTCTGCTTTTTGCAAAACTCTCCCCTGTGTGTAAGGGAGATCTCACTTAGGTAAATATGTGCTTATATTTTGTGTCTCGCCCTGGCAGGGACTTAGAATTTAACCTTTCTCGTTTCCTGCGTTCAGCACCAAGGGAAGGTGGCTGTATCAAGGCTAACTCTTCTCATGAGGAAACTTGAGAAAGTACATGGTTCACAAAGAGTTAATAGTTTAAAGCTTTTCCATTCCAAACTTAATACAAACAAAAGCCAGTATGGCTGTTTCTAACCCAATAGAAACAATTATCTTCTAGCCAAGCAGAGAACAAACTGTTTTGATGTATGACTTCAGGAGAAATGGGAACATTTTATCCGTTGTTTGACTTTTTTGATTTTATTTTTCATTGTTTAACACAATCTACACATTTTTTGGCCTTCCAGGCCCTAACTGATAGATGAGGAACTTTATGGAAAACTGAGTGTCTTTGGGGAGAACAAGGCCAAGTCCATAGAATTACAACAATCGAAGAAGAGCAGGGTCAGTCCAGCTGTTTAAACTAGGGCTGTCTTAGGCAAAGTAAATGGGCAGCCAGATTCCACACTGTAATTTGAATGATGGCAGGTGGTAGACACCCTGCCTAAAAATATCTCCCCTAAACTTCCCCACCATTAGAGAGTCATTTCTTTGGCTGAAGGCACTTTGTCTCCAGGAAAGAGTTGAACAAAGCCAAATACCCCGTAAGCAGGAAACTCATTAGCCCATAATCAAGCAAATTTCAAGCCATCTGAAATTTTCCTTCAGCCATTGGGAACAGTTCAGCTGTTTCTGATAATTCAGCTCTTCATTAAATTGTACATACATCAGCAATAACAGCATCAAATATTGGACTGTCAGACTTTACTTGCAAACCTCTCTCCAAGGTATAGCTGGATCCAGATTAAAATACAATTGGGAAATATTTAACAAAATAAATAAAAATACAATGCAACATAGACAATGTTAATTTATGGTTTTCTAAGTCAATATGTAGCCAGAGGGGATCCATTTCTATTTTGAGTTTAACAGCACTGCTCTAGAAGACCTATAAATACCAATTTCCTAAGGGATATTACACAGAAATATGAGGTAATGGAAAGGAAGAAATAAGTATGACCAGATTGGTCACCTTTTTACGGTTGGGATTTGTAGAAATGTAAACACAGAGACAACTGTTCTCAATGAAACCAACTTTTTACTGGAAAGATAATATGAGTTCTTAGATCTCGATAAAATCGTCATTGGCACGGAGTTATCCTTCCTACTCTCCCTCTCTACAACTACCCATGTATCTTTCATAAGTATGGCACTTTCTGTTCTCTCTGATCCAGTTTATTGTGATTTGACTCATCATGTGTTTTTCTTCACTTCACTTTACTTTGCTTGGGAAACATTAAAATCTTATCCAATTTTTATCTAAGACCCAAATGGAATATGTTTCCCTTTTAGATTGTTTTCCCCTCTACAGTAAACCTTTCTGTAGCTTCCCAGAAGAAATGTGTGTCCTATGTAACAGTTACTCAAGGAGAAATCAAATTCTAAGACTGGTCATATAAAACAAAGCTGTAGAATTACAGCCAGCAGAGGGAGCCAAAGATCACGTTTTCCAATGGATCTACATTAAATTTATTTATTTTTTTAAAATTTTAAATTAGGAACTGAGCTAGCACTTTAGGCATAGATGTCAAAATTGAATCTGAGAATTTTAGTGCTGGAATGGCCCTTTAAAAGCCATCTAATCAAAGACTACTATTTTATAGATGAGAAAATTGAATCAGATTGGAGTAGAATGGAGAACAAAGAGGATCCTCTCTTCTCATCGACCAGAGCAAGCCAGAATAGGTCCTATACACAGCAGCTTCCTGGCAAGGTAGGCACTTACACACTTGTTGACTCAACTTATTGGTGAGCTAGGCATCTTCTAGAAGCTACTATTCAAGACCAAACATTGTAATTCAAATGCTAAACTCCCATAGAAAATACTTTCACAATAGTGTTGACAGACTTTATACTCAAGAAGTAACAGTTAACACACACATGGTTGAAACAACTAACAATGCTTTAAATATAGTATTGTATGCTCTAAACAGCACACTTTTTCTTTTCAGAACAAAGGCTACCCAGAGATCAATGCAACAATGGGGGACCACATCTCTTCTTTGCAACATGTGAACACACATATGATATATATGTATATACATAAACATATAGCATATTTTATTGTAAATTAATTGTGACACTGATTTTCTCTGGACCCTATTTCCCCCAGGACAAAAGAATTTTTTTTAAAAAATGCTGTAAGGAAATGAAACTGAAGGCATCTTGTTTTCCTTCTTTAGGAGAGGAAAAGAAACAACAGAAGAGACAACACTGTCCAGACAAGAAGAATCCTAAGGCAAAGGTACACTGTTGATTTATAGAAAAGAAGTCAGGGGTATCTGAAATGATGAAGCGCTGCTTCTGTAGAGAACAGTGTTCTTGATAAAGGTTTCCTTTTACCTTTCCCCATCACCAGTAGTTATAGTGGGGAAAGAAAGGACAGAAGGTTACTGCCACTGGCTCCCCAAAGTCAGCAGCATGCTCTTCTTGGTCAGATATCTGGCCTGGTCTCCCAGACTACAGGTCCATTTTTAGTGAATGTGAAGAGAGAAGAAAGTAAGTGAAACTGGAAAGAGTTCCTTGATTCATCTGCAGGCAGTCAAAACAGCTGGTTTTCTGGAAGTGTCTTTTTAAATCTGCCATGACTACAGAAAACCTATGCTGTTTCATGGTGCATATGGTGGAGGCTTTTCCCCAGGGAGGAAATAAGTTGGTGTATAGAGTGGTGGGGCATTGGGAGGAAGCCCATAGGTGGAGCTGGACTGAGACGGAGGCTGGGTGTCATCAGATAAAGAGATATCAGTGGATGACGTAGCTGGAAAATTGCCGGCAGGCTGTAATTAAACAGAAACGGCATTCTTCAGTAAGCAAGATTAAAACTCAGGCTACAGCATGCATGCAGTGTATGAAAAAGCATGAGGAAAATGCCAAGTGATAAAACCATCCCTTTTAAGAGCCTTGCAGCAGGGGACAGGGTCCCTGCCAGAAGCAGTTTACCAACATAATCACAGGCTTAAGGGCAAGATGAACCCAAACACAACTGTCACTGTCTGACTTGAACAATATGGTAGTGAGGTTGGGGAGTCAAAAGGAATTTCTCTATTTGGCTAGGTTAGCCCTGGGGTCATCTGAGTTTCTTTATTAGAAACTCATAGACTCATAAATTCTTGGAGCTGGAATGGACCTTAGATATCATTTAGTCCAATCCTATCAGTGCTTAAATTTCTTAAAATTGATATCCCTGCCTGAAAGAACCCAACAATATTAGATGCTTCAGAAGCGCATCTGTCCTATATATAGGTCTATATGACCTATTATGTTTAGGGGTAAAAATACACATTCATCATTTATTTTTCCAATTGGCTGCCTTTTATTAATTAGTCTTTCCTATTGAAAATCTTAGAAACTAAATATATAATACAAAGGTTTAGGTCACATGTTATGGGCCATAGTAGCCTTGGACCATTTTTATAGACCCTGATTCTATATTTCATAATTATAAGAATGGGTTAAAATGTATTCTCACCTAAAACTTTTCCAAAGGACTCATGATGCCATCCACATCCAGAGAAAAAACTATGTAGTCAGAATGCAGAGTGAAACAGATTCTTTTCTCTTTTGTTTTGTTTTCTTTCTCATGGTTTCTCCCATTCATTAATATGAAAATGTATTTAATAGGAATGTACGTATAGAGCACATATCAGATTGCATGCCATCTTGGGGAGAGAATGGGAAGCGAGAGGGAGAAAATTTAAAACTCGTGGAAATGAATGTTGAAAATTGGAAATAAATTAAAGATTTTAAAAAATAAAAATAAAATGTATTCTCTAAAATACAGCCACTTAAGAGTAATATCATCCAATTTTAGGGCTGGAAGAGACCTGAGAAGTCATTCAGTCCAATTCTCCACCCAGTGTAGGAATCTCCCTTTACAACATTCCTAGTGGATGGTCATCCAACCTTTGCACGAACACTTCCAACGCTGGAGAGACCACTACTTTTGCAATGCAGTCCATTCTATTTTTGGAGAGGGCAAACAGGACATTCTTCTTTCTATTGAGGTGAAATCTATCTTCCTATAACTTTCTACCAATGGTCCTATTTCTGCCCTTGAGAGACCCATAGATAAACTCTAATAATGACTCTTCTTCAGGATAACCTCTCAAATATTTAAGGACAGCTATCATGTTCCCCTACTCAGCTTTTCTTCTCCAGGATAAAAATCTCCATTTCATTTCAGCACTCCTCAGGTGAAATGGTTTTTGGACACTTCCTTTTCATGGTTCTCCTTTTCCAGATGCACTTCAATTTGTTAATATCTCCATACACACAGTACTCTAAAGAATATAAAAGCAATTCAGAGTCCAGTGGGACTTCGGATATTGTCCTTCATTTAATGCAACCTGGGGAAACAGATATTAAATACAGCATAACACAGTAGATACAGGGCCAGTCTCGGAGTCAGGAAAAGCTGGTTTCAATTCCTGCCTCAATCACATACTGGCTGTGTGACCACAGATAGGACATGAACCTCTCAGTGCCCCTGGGCACTGAAGTAGCTAGGTGGCAGCAGTGGTTAGAATCCGAGTTCAAATCCAGCACTCAAGACACAGATCACTGCCTGACTGGGCAAATCACTTAACTGATGTTTGCCTCAGTTTCTGCAGCTATAAAATGGAGATAGCAGCACCTGCCTCACAGAGTTGCTGTGAGGATCAAATGAGATGGTTGTAAAGTGTTTCTTAGCATAGTGTCTGGCACATAGTAGGTACTATATAAGTGTTTATATATCTTTCCCCTGCCCTTTCCCTAGGCAATTCTCCAAGACTCCAGATTATAGAGAAGCTATGTAGGTAGCAATGATAGATCTAGACACTCCTCCGACCCCCAAGAAAAAATGACATCAGCAGGTGAGTTTTCTTTAGGAGGGGGAATTGAGGGTCTGCATCACGTTGTTAGTTCATATTTAGTGCGTAGTCCACTAAAGCTCTGGGTCTTTCTCACATGAATTGTCATTTTCAAGTAAAGAACTTTACAGGTATCCCTATTACATTTCTTTCCACAGCTCCAGCTTGTTGAAACTTGCATCTATCATCCAGAGTTTCAGTTGCCACTCCAAACTTTCAGTCATCTGCAGGTTGAACTTTGTTTCTAGCACCCAGTATCCTCCAGCATTGGTGAGAGCACCCTACCTTACTCCACCATTATCAGAGGATTCCTCTGTAGTAAAGGGATGCTTTCTCTCTGTTTTAAAGATAATGCTCAGACTTCCATTTTTGCCATGCCATTCCATTCATTCACATTCTGGAAATAGGAAGTCTACAAAGTTTCACTTTTAAGAAGGAAAAAGTGGAGAGAAAGCATAATGTAATTGACAGTGATCTCACATCAAAGTCAGGAAGACCTAGGTTCAGGTCCTCCCTCTGGCATCTACCTACTGGCTGTATGACCTTGGGAAAACCACCCAACTCTCAATGTGCCCAGAAAATTCTCTCAGACTCTCTCAGACAGGAGGAGAGCAACTGCTATGCTGCATTGGCAAAGGGAGTTTCCACACTGGAAGCAGGGAAATCACTCATATGGACCTCTGTTTCTCCCCTCCCTCCCCCCAAAAAAAGATGGAACAAGAGCAAAAGATATTTTGACACAAAGAAGGGAAAAGGAAAGGGGGAAAGGAGAAGAGTTTAAAGAGAATTTGTTCTGTGAAGTTTGGATTCAGGCAAGGGACTGTACCTGAGGACCTAGAAGGCCACACGAGGCCTTGAGGCCACAGGTTCCCCACCCCTGGTTTAAACCATCAAAGTTTTGTTTCCTTTCTTCATTATTCATCTGCTAACATATTTTTAAAAGTGTTGAGTTGAGAATAAGAGATAAAACACAAAAGATGTAAGACACACAAAAGCTATTTTATCTACATTGGTACATGGTCTACTCCCCAAATTGGTGTGTGCTTGTATATCTACATCTATATCTACACACATATATATGTGTACATGCACATATGTGTATGTGTACGTATGCGTGTATATGTATCTGTGTATATGTATGTATATATAAATGCTCCACAAATATTTTTCTTTTCTAGAAGAACATATCTGTCTGAAGATCTGTGTGCATGATAGAAGAATATGGGGCCAACTATAGTTTCATGGCTTTAAAAGGACAATTTTCTCTAAAATTCTAATGGAAATCAGGAAGTTTATGTCAATTCATCACCAGTTCCTTAGAAGAGGTAATCATAACTTACGTATTAGCAACTTTGTATCTCAAGATTCAAGATCTCTGTCTCTCTGTCTCTGTCTCTGTCTCTGTCTCTCTCTCTCTCTCACACACACACACCATATGCCTTTCTAACAAGAGAACAAACAAAAAAGCCCTCTGTAGCATGTGCCTTAGAGCCTTGTTTTATCTAGGATGGGGCAATTAGAGAACTGAGTCCCACTGTTACAAATTGAGACAGCACTGACAGCACCTGCAGTCCTTTATCAATGTAGAAACAACAGAACTTATCACCTACCTAGCAAAAATAATTAGTTAAAATGGGAAGCTACCAGATGTGGTCTGGGTTAGCAGTTCCACACTTGTTTTGGTCCCCTCCATCCCCTTTCCCACCCTCCCCAGCACACACCCCCATACACACAAACAGAACTGAACACATGCTTCATACCATTTGTCCTGGCTGTTATTTCCCCACAACACAAAAAGTCATAGTTATGGCTTAGCTTTCAATTCATTCAAGTTTCTTGACCTCTATTGCTACAGGTCCTGATTCTCACAAAAGGATAACAACTTTGGGCTCAGAAGAGTAAACAGACAGGGACATAGATGATATAAGATACATGAACTGATTAACTATATCTACATCTATCTGTACATATACATATATATCTACATATATATGTGTATATATATATATATATATATATATATATAAATTAAAAGCTTAGTTCATGTTGTTCTGTACTAGGATGTCTTACTGATAAATCTTTGTTTCTCACCTAGAAGAGATCCTGGAAAAAGTAAAGAGCTGTGATTGGCATAGATGTGTGGCTTTTAAATTTTTATTCCATTTTTTTACTGACCACTCAAAACTAAAAAGTAGCTGGCTCATTCTCTGCTCTCTATCATGTGGGTGTATTTTTAGCTGCTAATTATGTCAACAGAACACTTAACATATTTCCTTTCCATCTCTGGTAGGTTTAGCTGAAGCGGAAACATTGATTCTGGTTTTCTTTTCTTAGGAAGCACATGGAGCCTTATTTGATTTATTCTCTCATGAAATCTGATTGTTAATGTATATGTAATTACAGTCCTACATATGTTGACCATAACAGCTAATTAAGTCATCAGGATGTGAACCAAGATCTCCCGTGAGACGATGAGATCAAGGAAGTTGGATTTTTCAAACCAGGATGGTTGCCGTTTTCAAAAATGCCAACATCCCAACAGAGAGGTGAGGAGATGATACATCACGATGACAAAGTGGAATTAGTTCACCAGCTGTCTTGGATGATCCGTTTCCGACTTATGAAAGATAATCACCACCCTTTAAAAAAATCCACATTTCCCTGTCAGCTCTTTTCTGGTCAACAATAGTAGTATCATACAGTGGAAAGAGGACTGGATTTGGAGTCAGAGGACCTGGGTTTGAATCGCATTACTTCTGCTTTCTACCTGTGTGGCTCTGGGCAAGTCAATTTAATCTCCTGGGCCTTTAGTTTCCTCATCTGAAACATGAGGGGGTTAGATTAGATGGCCGCAAAGTTCCAAACTTCCATCTCCAAATCTATGATTTTGTGGTTAACATTCCTTGGGGAAAAACTTTCTTCCCTTCCAGAGACTGATGGTTTGTAATAGTGGTCATTGTAAGAAAAATGAGGCACAAAAATAAATACAATTTGCTTACTTGCAATCTGGGATTAGAATTCATATTGTTCAGCTTCCAGGACATTTTTATTTTATTAGTTTTTCCAGATATCTAAGCAGAAGGCAAACTTACCCTGAAGTGCAAATCAAGGGAGGAGGGGTCTTTATATTGAGTCCATAACAAAGACATTATTCAGACCACTAGCTGTCTAGGGGTCTCTCAAAAAGAGTTCTATCCACAC
>CM053626.1:133536040-133562076 GCA_028646595.1 Phalanger gymnotis | reverse complement strand
TCACCAGCACTCCTCCTTCCCCAAGAACCCCCTACCTGGACTGGGCTTAAATCTTCAGCAGGCTCTTCACTCCTGCTCTGATCAGCCACTTAATTCCTCCCACCAGGTGGGCCTGGGGCCAGAAGCATCTGCAGCTATAGTTCTAAAGCTGGCCTGTCTCCGCTGCCCCAGGGGTGGTAGCCGAACCGCAAACTGCCTCTCATCCCGCAGCTTTTCCCACTAACCTTCTCTGTTGTCTTTGCTCTTTGTGGGTTGTGAGGTCTGGTACATGCCACAGCTCAGTAATTCAGGATGTCAGGGCACTCTCCGCTCGTCTCCTGGTCTGGTAGGTCCACGTCTGGTCTGTTCGTGCCATGCTCACTGGGCTCAGCTCCGCTCCCCTCAGCTGGGGGCTGGGAGCTCCGTGTGGGACAGACCTTACCCAGAGACCATCCAGGCTGTCCTGGGCTGGAGCCCTGCTTCCCTCTGCCACTTTGTGGGTTCTGCAGTTCTAGAATTGGTCCAGAGCCATTTTTTTATAGGTTTTTGGAGGGACTTGTTGGTGAGCTCACGCCAGTTACTGCTTTCCAGTCGCCATCTTGGCTCCGCCCTTTCCAAATCCTTTTTGAGCTCTTCCATGGCCTGAGACCAATTCATATTTTTCATGGAGGCTTTTGATGTAGATCTTTGACTTTCTTGACTTCTTCTGGCTGTATATTTTGATCATCTTTGTCACCAAAAAAAGATTCTATAGTCTGAGTCTGAGTCCTTTTTTGATGGCTGGTCATGTTCCAAGCCAACTACTTAACCCTTGAGCTTTTTGTCAGGGTCTGACTGCTTGTAGGGTAGAGAGTACTTTGTCCCAAGCTTGAGGGGCTGCGCTGCTGTTTTCAGAGCTACTCCTACTCCACTGTCACTGCAAGCTCTGCTACACCCATACTCTTCCTCCCCCAAGAACCACGAACCAGGACTGTGACCCAGATCCAAGCAGGGCAAAGCAAGAGAACCCTGCCTCTGAGCCAGCAAAGTGCTCCCTGCACTCCCGCTCTGATCCGCAGCTCAATTCCTCCCACTGTGTGGGCCAGGGACCATGCACCTCTCTCCTTCCAATCCAGTTTTCCCACTAACCTGCTCAGTTGTTTTTGGCATCTGTGGGTTGAGAAGTCTAGCAATTGCCACAGCTCAGTGATTCATGGCCCTACAGCCCGTTCCTCCTGCCTCCCGGTGTGGTCGGTCCTGGCACAGCCTATGCTAGGCTGCATTCTGCTCCCAGCATGGTGCGATAGACCCTTCCCAGTGACCATCCAGGCTGTCCTGGGCTGGAGAACTGCTTCCCTCTGCTATTTTGGGGGTTCCGCAGCTCTAGAATTTGTTCAGAGCCATTTTTTACAGGTGTTTGGAGGGACCTGGGGGAGAGCTTAAGCAAGTCCCTGCTTTCCAGCCGCCATCTTGGCCCCCCAGGTAAGCATTGTATTTTTCTACCTTTCTGCCTTCATTCACACTGTTCTCATCTTTACTGAGTGAATTTTTAGATATGTTTATTTGTGAAATCACATTGAGTTAGATGGTTTCTAAGGTCCCTTCAAGTTCTGAATCGTTTATCTTGTGATGTTAAGCTCAATTCAAATGATGCCAACTCCCTGGCACCATTTCTCTATTACTTCTTTTGAATGATGACTTTTTCCTTTTCTAAAGTCAGACAGCACTTTTTTTACCTCTCTCAAATGTACTTTTCATATAATTTAATTATACATCTGTAAGCTGTATGGGAGCAGTGACATGTTTTATCAAGGCTTGCATTTCTCACTATTAAGCACAGTTCTCTACATAAAGTTCCCATTTAATAAGCAGTTTGTTGAGTTGAACTGAGGTCTTTGGACTTTGTGTCCAGTGCTCTTAAAATTGTGTCTTTCTTATATAAACTGATGCTAAATGAAGTGAGCAGAACCAGAACGCTTTATACAGTAACAGTTACAGTATGTGATGACTGACTTCGATAGACGTAGCCCTTCTCTGCAATGCAAGGACCTAAAACAACTCCAAAAGACTCATGATGGAAAATGCCATCCACATCCAGACAATGAAATATGAAGTCTGAATGCTGACCTTAGCATACTGTTTGCTCTCTTTTTTTTGCTTTGTTTTGTTTTTTCTTTCTCATGGTACTTCCCCTATGTTCTAACTCTTCTACACAACATGACTAATGTGAAAATATGTTTAATAAGAATGTATATGTATATGTTTAATAAGAATGTATATAGGATTGCACATTGTCTTGGGGGGGGAGGAAGGGAGACAGAGAAAATTTAAAACTTGTGGAAGTGAATGTTGCAAACTAAAAATAAATTAATTTGTACCAAAAAAAGTGTTTTTCTTGCAGCACAATTTTGTAAGGACTCATTTTTCAACCATTCCATGGAAAACTGTTTTTGTAATGTTAATTGAATAGACAGATCTTCCCCCGTCTATTAACAGGCTTGCTGCTTTGAGCTCTGACCCAGTTCACAGCCGTGATGCATCCTGAGTCACACAGAGCCCATGGAGGGAGGGACTTGCCTAAGGAGGAGCTTGCTTAGGGGAGGCTTGTGTGTAGGAAGGCTTCGACGCCTTTTGGTACTAAGCTATTTAGGTACTGAGTCACAAGGGTTGTGATGCCTTCTGGCTCTGAGCCTATTCCGCAAAAGGGTATATATACTCAGAAGTGAGATTTTTCTTTGGGCGTTCACTTATGAGAAGGATGTTTTGATTCCCTGGACAGGACTCTGAGTGGCCATTGGTTCACAGCCCCCCAACTGCTCAGATGTAAATACTCCCCTGATCCAGTGGTGTATACAGGTGGTTGTATTACCTTGTTCAGATAGATTGGAGCCCTGTTTGTTGATCTTTCTGCTTGTATTTTCTCTGCTTGCATGTTCTCCACATTCAGGGTGCTGACCTTTCCCTCGAGCTAGTGAATGTAATTAAAGTAAGATTTTGGCCCCTTTAAAAAGCTATCTTTCCTTTAAAAATAGATCAAAGAATATGTGCTAACAGGACATCCTGGACGTGTCAGGGTGCATGCTGTTACAGAGGTACGTGTGTGTGTGTGTGTGTGTGTGTGTGTGTACATTAATTGATTTGGATTCTGGACCTAATGTGAATGGAGAAAGCAATGCAGGTCAAGAGGGAGAATCACCCAACTCACCATGTCCTTGAAGGCCCCCAGGACAGCTGCAGTGATGATCCCCAGAAACAAGCCAATGATGTTTAGCACTGTTGAGGTCCACAGCAAACGGTAAAGGTGAACCACATCCTGACAGCCACTGACTCCAACAAACTCATAGTAACTGGTAGAGTGTTCTGTGCTGTATAAGGTAAAGGAAAAATGGCATTGGTATCTTCATCAATAACTTTGTCACACAAGCAATAGGTGACTAGACACATATTGAGTCTAGTATTGTAACAAAATGCAACTAACAAGAAAATTCAGCTGATACACATTGTATGCCTTAAATATTATGCATATGGCAGTCAAAAATGGTCAGCAGTTCTAATAAGTGGCCACAATGAGTATTATTTTAATATAATCATGAGAAGCAGCATGGTATAAAAGAGGGGTGGGGAGCCTGTGGTCTCTAGGCCACATGTGGCTTTCTAGGTCCTTGGGTATTGCCTTTTGACTGAGTCCAAATTTTATAGAACAAATCCTTTCATTAAGGGGATTTGTTCTGTGAAGTTTTGATGTTTTTGTTTTGGTTTTTTTTAGCATAGATAAATATTGCAGAATCTGACAATCTCTTTGACATCATGTCTAGAAAGTCAGTGTGGCATAGTAGGGTCACACTGGGTCAATCAGCCAATATGTGCCATGCCTTACACTTAGGTGGGGGGAGAGGGGAATACAAAGAAAGTTAAAAGCTACTCCTGACCCTTGAGGTGACTTATCTACCAAGTCTTAGACAGCTATCAACTTTGATCTGGTTCCATGCGGGAAGTCTCCACATGGAAAGTTCTCTTCCTTAATAAAGTCACACATCCTATTTGTGTATAGGGGGGCAGGGAGAGTAAAGCGGGTTTTTTTTTTTTACTGGTACTTTACTTGGTAAGTTCACACCAGCACTAAAGCATGCAGAAGAATGAAAAGGGTTTCCAGAGGTAATCTGTTTGCAGATTTTTATCATAAACATCTGGAAAATGTATGGGAAAGCCATAGGAGAAATAGAATTCCTGGTCTACAAAATGGCAGCTTTACTGTTGAGGTCTTATCTAGATGACCAGTAAAGGTCCCTTGTACTTCTGGAGTCTAGGACCATAGCATTGATTATTTGATATCTATGTAGGCATGTAGGCATTCATTGAGAGGACAGCATAGCTTTTACCTGGTCTTTTGCAAGACCTCAACCTGTTTTATTTGCCTTCTGTACAACAATGAATAACAACAGTGTGTCATCCTGGGAAATCCTATACCATGGGAGGGAGTCCAGTGCAACCCTTGGAGGATGACCAATCCTATATAAAAAAAGGAACTGGCAGGGTTGAAACAAGCAAGGAGAGGGCCAGACTTGATGTAAACACTGTTCTGAAATCAAATAGCAGTGGAAGACATTTAACTAGACCCCAACGATCTTCGTTAGAGTGGTAGGAGGGTGTATGTGGGAGGAGGGAGGGAGGATATGGGAAGAAGGTACTTACTTCTCACAGTTGTATAAGTCACAGCAGTAGCATGTATTACTTTTCACTTTTAGTTGACACTTGCTAGTCAAAGAATGGCACGTGACCTGTAGGCAGAGAAAGCATTTCAGTTGTCTCAGTTGCTTCTACCTCTGTAATACTTCCCGTTCTACTCCAGAAAGTAGAGTAACTTCGGCTTCCCATGCATCAGGAATTTCTACCTACTTGGAGGCATCAGGGTTTTCTTTCAAGTAAAATGCCCATTAGCACCTTTGCTTTTTCTACCTCCTTGAAAACCTTTCTATTTCCCTTTTCCCCTTTATCCAGAAAACAGTAAGCCTAATGCTCTAGGGGAAAACAGGTAGAACCAGACAACAACCAAGGGGCCCCAATTCAAAGAAAAACTCTTGGACACAAGCAATGAAAAGGCTCATTTAAATAGACACAGACTTGAGAAAGCAGACGGACATCGGAAGGATCTGAGTGAATTCAAGTCACACACTTCATCCAGACAGGAAATCATTTTAATGACCCCTAAAATGTGGGGCACTTTCATCATTTTTATTTGATGAAGCTGACTAATTGTCATATGGTACAAGTAGATCACTTCTAGACGTGGAGCTGCAGAGAGAATGAGAATGCTTTCAACACTGATGTGACTAAAAGGATGCCAAAAATTCCAACTTTTCTATGTTTCCAAGACCATTTGACAACAGGAGAAAATAATACTGTGAAAACAACTTCCAGAGAGGCAGAGCATATGCTCTTCTTCAGTCATTTTCAGTTGTGTCCGACTCTTCATGACCCTATTTGGGGTTTTGTTGGCAAAGATACTGGAGTGATTTGCCATTTCCTTCTCCAGCTTATTTTACAAATGAGGAAACTGAGGCAAACAGGGTTACATGACTTGTCCAGAGTCACACAGCTAGTAAGCGCCTGAGGCTAGATTTGAACTCAGGAAGATGAGTCTTCCTGACTCCAGTTCTGGCACTCTCTCCACTGTGCCATCTAGCTGCTCATAGAGCATATGTTATGTTAGAATTATAATCACAAAGCCCTGAGTTCCTATCCCATCTAATTGAGTAACCTCAAGCACATGTAGTTTTTCTTTGCCTTGGATTTTTCATCTGTAAAATTAGGTGGTTGGACTTCATGGCCTCTTAGGTCCCTTCCAGCCCTACATCTATGATCCTATATAATCCTAAGATTAGAAGAATTCCACTTGCTAACAGGAAGCTTTCAGAAGCTTTCTATCCCTGGCATCTATCTTCACCTATCCCTGGAAAGCTGTTCTGCATTGGAGGACTTATATGAAGTGACGACAAACTAAAGAAAGCAGAATCCAGAAAAAAGATGAACAATGATGACGAAAATGCAAATGTTAAGGATATTAATGAGGCAGCTAGGTGGTAAAGTGTATAAGACGTTGGACCGGGAATCAAGAAGACTCATCTTCATGAGTTCAAATCTGGCCTCAGACACGTATTAGCTGTGTGACCCTGGGTGAGTCATTTAACCTTGTTTGCCTCAATTTCCTTATCTGTAAAGTGAGCTGGAGAAGGAAATGCAAACCATTCCTTATCTTTGCCAAGAAAACCAAAAAGAGTTCACAAAGAGTCAGACAGGACTGAAAAATGACTAAACAGCTAACACTAAAACAGCAACCAAATTAAAGATTTGTGGAATGATCTCAGTCTTGGAAAACTAACAAGGAGACACAATTTCCTCTTCTCAGTAGGGAGGTGGGAACTACAATGTGAAATGTGTTATAAATCTCAGTTGCTAAGTTGGCCAGCTTGGATTAAATGTTTTCCTTTGTTACAAGGAATGGTTTGATGCGAACATGGGGGAGGGGAGATTACAGGGAAATGCCTGTTGTATAAAAACAAAAATCAACAATAAAACTCTTTAAAAAGATGTTTCAGAGAAAGGCACAGAATAAATGTATTGTTATTTCATTAACATTTATAGTTTTATCAGTCGAAATGTAAATACTGTACTTTGAATCTTAAAGTGGAATCTTATCTGGTGAGATCTGTGCCTTGAGAAACTTATTTTAGCATCTAAATAAAGGATAAAATTAGAAATGGGAGACAGTTGGGTGGCAGGATGGATAGGGTGCTAGACCTAGACTCAGGAAGATCTAACTTCAAATTGGACCCAGACACAGACTGTGTAACCCTGGGCAAGTCACGTAACCTGTCTGCCTCAGTTTTTTCATTTTAGGGGGAAGATAATAGCACCTACCTTCCAGGGTTGTTATGAGGATAAAAAAAAAATAATGTTTGCAAAGTGTTTTACAAATCCTAATGTGCTACATAAAACTGCTAGTTATCATTATTATAACTAAAGGCAATGTGGCTGGTCAGGAGGCTACTAAAATAACTAAAAGAGAGGAGATAAACGTGAGAGATTTTATGGAAGGAGAATCTGTGTAAGATGACAGTTGATTGACTGTGGAGGAACAAGACTGAAATTATTTGAATGTGACTCGTTGTTTTCTTGACGTTCTAGATCAAGGAGTACTTAATCTTTTTTGTGCCATGGACCCCTTTGGCAGTCTGGTGATGCCAATGGCTGACTACTCAGAATCACATTTTCAAATACATAAAATAAAATTCACAGGATGACAAAGCATATCAAAGGTTTGTGTAAACAGAGACATCATTATCCACATCTAAGTTGACAGGTTCCCTTGAAATCTGAATGTGGACCCCAGGCTAAGAACATTTGTTTTAGAGTGAGCTCGGACCTTAACTAGAGGACACTGAACTCAATGAGGTTTAAGGTCCCTTCCAACCCTAGGATTCTATGATTTTGAATCTTCTGACCTTTCTGGATATTATTCATCCTGGGAACATTAAGTCGTAGTTGTGCTGTTGTTTGCGGGCGGAAGTTGTCTGCCAAGAAGCAATGGAAAGGGAAGTATCACAAGGCCAAGAGAAATAACTCCCTTTGCATAATCTCTGATTTTGATATTTTGGAGACTATAGAATTCCATGATTCATAGATATATAAGCATCACCAGAAGAATACTGATATTTAAAAGAGGACTTTGCTTTGGAAAGATGTTGGGTGGTTGTTAGGAGTATTATGGAATTTCCCATATGTAAGCCAGTATCCTCTTGTTCCAATTCAGCTTTGGGTTCGGTTTTGTTGTTCAAGCACAGTGGCTGTCCTAGATATATATTATGATGTATCAAATCTAGAGAATGTCTCACCAACTGCATCTTATAGTTTAGACTAGAGGTATTTTTCATCTACTCAGTTTTTCCTATTTGGACTGATTATGAACCTCATTAAAGAGGCTCTGTAATGTATCAAGGCTCTAAGCACTCAGTATAATATAGTCCACATACAGAAACACTTGGAAAACCTCCCTACCTATAAAGAATTCCAATTCCATTTAGACTATATATGGGACATCTTCCATGAAAGTGACAAACACCTCTAGCAAACATTAGGTCTCCTGTTTATATTTCACTTGCTGTTAATGATTAGAGAGTCATCAAATAGCCACCACTGCTGTTGCATATGTCAAGACATCTTAAATGATCTTAATAGATGCATGGGTGATATTGGTGATACCTTGGTCAGGGAGAACCTTTAAGGCTATATTTTATTCAACTAAGTCAATTTCTTTTATATCAATAGCATCCGTGATGAAAAAAAAAATAAGAAGGGAATATTTTCATCAAGGATGCCTTTGATATGATATGTTATTCTCATAGGGAGTTTACATAAGAAAGAGACAACTATGCCATAGTATAGAGAGAGTCTGCCTTAGATTCAGGAAGACCCTCATTTGAGTTCCATCTCTGACATATCCTGGCTGTTAACCCTGGACAAGTCACAAGAGTTAAGTAACTCTCTAAGACTATAAATTGAAGAGAAGGTTCCTATCAGTATTGGTATTCTCACTGGAGTTAAAATGAAATAACAAATCTGGTGCAAAGAAAAATAAATGAGAATATAGCCATGTGAATTCATAGTTATTAAAGTCCCTTCAGTTGTCAGGCTTTTTATTCACCCAGTGGTAATACTGTTTTAATTTTTTCCAATTACCTGAATTCTTTCCCTCTCTCAGATATTTTGAGAATCAGTCCCTCGATATCTTCAAAACTGTGCCACCTCCAACTTGTATTTCACCTTCAAATACTGTCTGGTTCAGCTTTTCTTCCCAACTTTGTTTTCTTTGATGCTATTTCTAGTTCCTCATGTAGCAAACTGGGGTCTGTGGTGCTAGAGTCAAAATTTAGTGGGCTCAAATATCATCAATGGAGAGAGAATTTATTTAGGAATGTTAGATTCCCCCACTCCCCATTTTCCAATTGTTTATTGTATTTTCACAGTTTCATCCTGTCTTAACTTATTTTTACAAAAAAGTTTTTGCATACTTGTTTTCCCCCTGAACACTTCTCACTGTTTTATGAAGCAATACTACTCATAATCTCCCACCATTCTTCTCTTCAAATTTTTTTGAAGTAAATTTATATCCTAAACTGGTGTTTCCTTTTTATCACTTTTCAAGGAGATCATGTTTGTGAGCTGAGGTGGTTCCTAGACTCATTAGGACTCCTCATTGTAGTGACTGTCTTTTATCATTAAACTTTTAGAGGAAATGGTGATAGTCTCTGTTCATATCTGCTTGTTCATCTAGTCTCCATTTATCAGTATACATGGTTTATTTACATGAGTAAGATTAGGGCAGTTCTAAATTATAGATAGTAAATAGAGATCAGAGAAGGTATACAGATGAGAATACATGCCAGATAATACAGACAGTCAGTGAGCTCTCTCATTGGGAGCAAGATATATCAGCTCAGCCAAGAGAGCGAGAGAGAAAGCGAGCAAGAGAAAGAGAGAGAGAGAGAAAGAGAGAGAGAGAGAAAGAGAGAGAGAGAGAGAGAGAGAGAGAGAGAGAGAGAGAGATAATCCAAAGGACAATTCCCTTAGACCCTAGTGAAACAAACAGGGGATGGGGACATGATCAAAGTGACGGCTCTCTACATGCTGGCTTCTTCCCTGACTCTCACTCCCTTCAGAGACCTGAAGAGAATCTGGAAACATGTCTTCTTTCTCAAAGCTGAGAATTAGAAGACTATAATTCTCTCTTCTTTCTCAAGCTCTTGCCAACCTCACCCCTCACACAGGCATGGAGTGTTGAGTAATCATTCTCCACCAGTGAAGAGACAAGCTGATGATCTGTTGTACCCAGACAACTGATCCAGAAATGACTTCCACGTCAATAACCAGTCATTTTCTGTCTTTTGCCTTCCTCTTCCATAAGATTTAGTAAATGAGTTTATAGCCTAAACTGATGTTGCCCTTAGATGCCATATCTCTCTCCTTGGCAAGAAACTCAAATTGCAATAGTAACAATAAAAGTAACAATAAATTATAACTCAGCTTTAAAAATGGAAATGTTCAACTGGAAGCCAAGAAGTGGACTTGGGATTGTGTCAGAAAAGAATTCTGATTTTTCCAGGGACCAAGGAAGCTAAAAGAAATAGCCTGATGACTAATTTTTTTTTTTTAAAAAAAAGGCCAACTAGCAAGGAAGGACCAAATAATCCAATGAGCTGGGCTTTAGGAGGAACCCTTATTTGATTGTATGGGAAAGGAGGATCTGGGAAAGGCTGAGCAGTGTGTGAAAGATGTTGTGAAACCGTGCACCTGTGTTGTGAACGTGGGCAAGCCAATTACCTCTCTAAACTTCATTTTCTCATATACAAAATGGAAGCAATAATATTTGCATTATCTACTTAACAGATTTTTTATGAGGGGAAACAATTGGTGAAACTCAAGGTAACTTTTGTTATTGTTCGATCATTTCAGTAATATTTGACTCTTCATGACTCCATTTGGTGTTTTCTTGGCAAAGATACTGAAGAGGTTTGCCATTTCCTTCCCTAGCTCATTTTATAGATGAGGAACTAAGGCAAACAGGGTTAAGTGACTTGCCCAGGGCACACAGTCTGTAAATGTCTGAGGCTCAATTTGGCCTCAGGAGGTGACTTCCTGACTCTAGCCCCGGCATTCCATCCACTGTACCACCTAGCTGCTCTCGAAGTGAATTAGAAATGTGTTATTTATTTTTTCACTTATTTTCTGGACCTGTGATTTCATTAACATCAGGAATATCTGGTGAGGAAGTTTCTTCAATGCAAATCAATAACTATTCTTTAACTTCCAGTCTTAGAAGTTTGCCTGGGGCCATTGAAAAGCTAAGTCACTTGCCCAGACTCACAGTGAGTTGCATATAGAAATAAGACTTGGGGCCAGGTCTTCCCAACAGTAAGCCTGGCCTTCTATCTACTCTGCCACTCTGTCTCTTTTATCATCATCATTATCATTATCATTATCATTAAAATTTTAATAATTTTTATTTCCCCCAATTACATGTAAATATTGTTATACAGAATTTGCAAATCATTTGTCCCCGAAGATTTGTTCATATTATAGTAAAAAGCCCGTGCACTTTAATATAACTTGGTGTTCTATCTCAGTAAACACAGAAGAGCTTGGTACTCTGAGGGCACTTAAGAGGGGAAGTGAATGAATCCCGGGGCCTCATTCCAAAAGAACCCTCCTGAGACCTTGAAATGATGGAACCCAGTTAATGAGCCTTCTTTGGGGAACCACTCCGGGGACCATATTGAATCAAAGCACACGATTCTTGTTTAACATTCTCCCTTCCCCTCCTCACATCTAAGCCCCAGTACACATGAATTTCAAAACATCTATCCTCTGAAATATTCTATCAAGGAATTTGATGCAGTTCCAGTGACTTTCTGCAGAGCCAAAGAACAAATTGTGAAGAAGGACATCTGGCTTCTCATAAACCATGGGGTCATTTGTTTTCCATTTTCCTTTCCATGAATCTCCCCCTCCTTTTTTGTTTGTAGCAGGTTGACTAGTCCGTGTTAACTCAAACTAACAGGCCTAGTGACAGAAAGCAAAGAGAAGGAAACAAAGGGCCAAGCATGAGTGTCTGATGTTTCAAGAGGAAATGTATTAATGTTTTGTCATGCACTTTATTATTTCTGGCATTTTGATGCAGCTAAAAATGGGGTGGGGGGAACCCACTATGCAGAATACTGACATTCTTGGCTGGCGGAAGGTCAATATGTTAGATGTTAGAGCATCTTGAGCCAATGTAGATTTATCATCTTAGCTATTTATTGCAATACTTAAAGTCAGTAGAAGAAAAAAACTAATAATAATCCCCATGGAGAAAGTCACACAGAACTGAACAAATGAATTTCCAGCAGACCATGATGTACCAAAGATGGAATGTGAATAATTGTATTGCCAAAATAAATACAATTGATTTTTTAAGCTATCTAAAAAAATGATCAACCATGGAAAATAAATTACCCACCATGACAGGAGTTAGAGAGATAGAAGGAAGACTGCTAGAATTGGAATATTCCACTTCCTTTTAGGAAGAAACACAGGGAAATGTGTTAGATCTTTAAGGTTATCAGCACATGAAGCAAAGGAAACCCAGGGTGCTTTTGTTTACCTCAGTCTGGTAGACGTCATACAAGAATCCTACCCCACTTGAATAAAACTGGCACCTTCCCGTGTTGAGTGGCCTCGGCTCCTGGGGGCAAATAAATGAATAAACATAATTGAAATAAAACTGCTTTTATATCGAGTCCAGGAATAGCCAGAGATAACATTAGCTCAGTCAGCCAACCAGTCGACGAGGCACCACCTCTCGTCTTTAAAGAAAAAGGTGCCAAAACAGACAGGAACAAGACTGAGGAAGAGTGCTGCTGTCCTCATGCCCACTGTACTCTGTCCAGAATCTAGCTTAGCAAAGGATCACAGTATCCCAGCACATTGCACTAGGGGGAAAAAACATCTATGTCTTCCATCAGTCCAACATGATTTAGGTGCAGAGAAATGGATCATACACCCTCTTGAGATTCCTTCCCAAAAATCTATTATATCGACACCCTGCTATTTTAACTCTAGAAGACTGCCAGTGGAAATATAGGGTGCACCATGCCATACGTAACATTTCTACTCATGAAAAAAAAATAAGAAAAATAGCAATGATGCTAAGCAACAGATTGAGGCAGGATTTTCCTGGAACATAGGTTACAAACTTTGGGAAACTCCATGAATCCTTTCAAGATGTAGGGGCAGCCTTCAGAAAAGTAGGGCTTTCTTACTGAAATAATGGTGTTTAGTGAACGCTGAGATCTAATTCATTATCTATAAAAGCAGCACACAATGGGCTGTGCTATCTGAGACAGAGGCATAGAAACAATCTTTACTTCAATTCTATTCAACAAACATTTATTAGCTCCTATTGTATGCAGAGGCTGGAAGAAATATAGTTTAGATTACACACTGTCCCTGCCCTCTTGGAGTCACATACTGGAAGGGAAGGGGTGGAAAAACTCATGACTATAACACATAAAAACACATAATGTATGTATATTGTACAAAAAAGGTACAAAATAAAGTTCTATGTGAAATCTGATGTGCTTTTCCAGTCAATGGTCTAAACGCACACTGATTTGGGAATGACTCACACTGGTAACCGGTTGTTGCTCATCTACTAGGTTAATTTGATTTTCTTTGTGTTTGTGTGACATTATGCAATGCTTATCTTCTGATTTTCTTCTTGAAGAAATTCATTGTATATGTGTATGAGATTTTTTTACTCCATCCTTAGTTTTATTTTTCTCAATATTTTTGTTTTTACATCACTTTTATTTCCTAAAATTTCCCATTCCTTGTCATAAACATCAAGCCATTGCTTGTAACAAAGATTGAAAAACAAAAAAGAGTTGGGGGGGAAGCAGTTCAGCAATAACATCTGATGATATATGCAAAATTTGATATTCTCATAGCAGTCTCCCTCTTCCCCTTCTCACATCTACAAAGACAGGAAGAAGATACATTCTCTCAGCTCTTCTCTGGAGCCAAGACTAGTCACGATATACAGTAATTTTTTTGTTTTTTCCATTTATATTGCTTTTGTAATTTTGCATATTGTTTTCTTAGTTCTTCTGGTTTTTATGAATTATACAAACTTCTGTCCTCTTCTATTTCTCGATCTTAAGCCATGTTTTCCAATAAAAGTTTCCTTGTCTGTCCCATGCCATCCTCTGCATTCAAATCATTGAGTGTTCAAAGCATAGGTTGAGTATATATTTATATATGAAATACATACTATGTACACACAATATATGGCAATATTTATCTGTCATATTTGTGTGTATGTATGTATATATTAATAGCTATATTTTGGAAGGTCTTATCAAGTTCTTCATAGAATTCTCTCCTTATCCTCTGCAACAGACATTAACATATAAACTACAACTATCTGCATGGTGAACTTTTTGCTTAGGCACAATAAAATCAGTTCAATGTAACCCACGAAATGGGTTTTTTGTTACAACCAATAAAGAAAATTTTGTCAATGCTCTTTTCATCTTTCCAAGGAGAACCTGTGAGCCATCTTACCCTTGTGGTACAACTTCCTTATGACTTCTGGTATTCCATAGCAGAGGAACACCAGTATTGCTAGGATTCTCTTCCTCCAGCTCAACTCATTGGTCATTAGACAAAGAGGCCTTCAACAGGCCATACTTGAAGCTTTGCCACAATGGGAGAATTGTCATTCACTTATTTCAGTGTGTCTGACTCTTTATGATGTCATTTGGGGTTTTCTTGGCAAAGATATTTGAGTAGTTGACATTTCCTTCTCCAGTTCATTTTATAGATGAGGAAACTAAGGCAAGCAGAGGTAAATGACTTGCCCAGAGTCACATGGGTAGAATACTGACATTTAAATACCAACAGCTAAGTTGATGTTAAATACAGTTAAATAGCTATGAGATTCTTAGCACCCTCTCCTTCCCATATATATCAGTATGCCACTATCACTGCTGAAGTAGAAGGAGGCTGCACAGGACTGAGGGACATTTTGTATTTTGTTTTGTTTTCTATATTGTCATGACCAAAGAATTCATCACCAAGATCAAATGAGATAATATTTGTAAATGCACTTTGCACACTGCTAGGCATATGGTAGACACTTAATAGATGGTTATTTCCTTCCTTTCCCTTGTTGAGTGTACTGTCAAAGATCCTCTCTGTACTGAGCTAGGCTGCTGCTTAGATAACACAGTTTCTTGCAGAGACTTCTAAGCATGGTAGAATATGCCAGAGATTGTGGTTCACTAGCATGGCCTTTGAGAACCCAGAGGGCTCTCTGGTCATGAGGAAGCATTAGAAGAGGACACTTGTGGAGGGTTACTCCATGCTACTACTGACTAGGATCTAAGGTAGAAAAAGAAAAAATCATCATGAATATTAGGAGAAAACAAACAGAAAACTCTCCAATGTCCATTCTTTTTCTTTTCTCCCATTCTTCCTCTACCCCTTCTCTCATATAAATATAGCAATGGGTATGGGACTGAGGCATCTGCGAAGATGCACTGAATCCTGCCTAGAGACCCACTATGCAGCCAGACAGGAGCTTCTTCAATAACTTGCTTCTGGGTACCTAAAGCTCCTTGTTTAGCCCTGTTATTTTTTATCTTTTTTTTTTTGCAAAAAATATGGAATGCTTCATGAATTTGCTTGTCATTCTTGCTCAGAAGCTAATCTTCTCTATCTCATTCTAATTTTAATATACATGTTGCCAAAAGGAGCACTATTTTTTTTTATTGGTAAGCAAAGAAAACACCATTATCCATGCATATTCAATCAATGTCCATTGGAAATATTTGTTAGTTAATTCTATTAATGGACTTGAAATAAGCCATTCTAATTGAGGGATTATATGACCAGTAATAGATAAGCTTCTGAGGGCAAAAAATTCAGCCCATCTTCTTGTCCCTCTGTATCAGCAGCAGTGCCAAACAGTGCCCATTATGAGGACTACAGAAACAGCTCATAAATAGAGGTTCAGACTCACCTCCAAGTCATGGTTGGATGGCAGGTGACTATAACTCACAAAACATGCAACAAATATATCAGAGAGATAGACAATAGAGTGCTTGAATGTCATTTTTGTTCATTCCTCTGGCATAGACTCGACCCAACAAGATTAGTTGAACTCTATTTTTTTTAAACAAATCTTACTCATTAATTCTAGGGTGCAATTAACTCTAAATGAGTGGTGTCTGCTCCTTGTTGATTGTCATATTAGACTAATGACCTAGGCATAATATAAAACTTCCATTTTTTTTATGAATCCTCTTCCTAATGCATAAGTATTGATGATACAGTTTCATGATTTATGTTTGCTTTGTACTGATCAATCATGATTACTGTCTCGATAAATAAGACTCATTAGCTTGAATTAAGCCAATATCTTATTTGCTGTGTTTCCTAGCTGAATCACATTAATTTAGTTTCAAATTAATGTGAATCTGGAGTTTGTATTTCCCTGGTTCTGACTTCTTTATACTCTAGAATCAACGGCACTATTCTTTGTGCACTCTAAAGTTCATGACTCTGAGCTTCCGGTATCTCAGTAATGATTGCCTACTATAATCAGTCATCTATCTTCCATCATGTTGAAACGTCACAGTTTGAATTTTCCTATGGATGGAATCAAGGGCCAGGGAGGCCAATAGGCCTTTAGAGTGCCTACTATGTGCCAGATGCTCATTTTATCTTCACAATAATCTTTCAAGGAAGATCCCTATTTTCCAGTTGAGGAAACTGAGGCAAGCAGAGGTGAAGGAACTTGCCCAGGGTCACCCAACTAGTAAGTGCCTGAGGCCATATTTCAAGGCAGGTCTTCCTGACTCTGGGCCCAACATTCTATCCACCATACCACTTAGTTGTTCCTACACGGACAGGGATGGGATAACCTGAAAGCAATCATATAAGTGCCTCAGTTAGAACTGTGTATCTCATCAACTGCTACTCCTGCTAGAAGTAATCATCTTGGGACTCCAATGTTCCAGTGTTGAAGACTTCTCTAGTACTGCTGATCTGATCGCCGATATCTCTATGTACCTACACACAGCCCTTCTTCATATCCAGATTTCCAGGAGAGGCACAATAGGGACTTTACTTGATTTCTATGGACCCTAATTTAGAAAAAAAATGGAGACTTATGACTTTATCAGTGTAGGGAGGTCCCAGTATGGAAAACTCCCACCATTGTCTTGAGGGCAAGGTCTGGCCTTGGTCCATAGTGGGCACTTAAGAAATGCTTATTGACTGACTGCTGTATATTGGTAACTCATCTGTAACATAGTCATGGGACAGTGAGCATTTAAGTGACTTATTCATGGTCAAATAATATGTATTAAAGCCCAAACTTAAACCTGGATCTTCCTGACTCCATGGTTAGCCTTCGATCCATTCTATATGAAGAGATTTGCCCTGTTTTACATCTAAAAGTTCTTCTCCAACTGGCCCTTTGTGTGAGGTTGTGTATCTCCCTCTGCGTCTGAGCCTTAGGTTCTGGCCTAAGAAATACATGGACATCTCTTGTTGTTTTCTTAGGAGAGGAAGGAAGGACTCCGATAAAAGGGGTAAGTGCACTACTCTGCACTTATCTGTAGGTGATGGAAGGGATAAGCACTGCCTTGACCCAGTAAGACAGCAAAAGAACATCTGGAATATTGAGAATATTTGAGGATTAAGGATATTTGAGGATTGGGACTCTTCAAATTATTTATTGGAGAATAACATTCTGAGGTGCCCTCTGTCTCTCCTATTTTAGAAAAAAACATTCTACAAAGAAAAGAAAATTTTATGTGGGATCAAACCCAGAGTCAGCATCATTTTTGACCAGCGGAGGTATTTCATTGACCTGTACTCTATAGTTTCCACTAAAATCCTCCTCCAAGGGCTCACTGTAGCACTGAAGTGACCCCTAGGTTCTCGGAGCATGGCAGCTTTAAGTAAGGGACTGGTGAAAATCTGTATGTATATAGGAATGACAAAGTTTGGAGAGGTTCCTTATTAAAAAGAAATTGGTCATTTAGTGATAAGTCGAGTTGTGGAGGGAGGGCACTGTAACCCATAAAGAGCCTCTGCTAAGACATAGAAGGGCTGCTGTCTTCATCACTGGGGAGAGTATTGCTGGAATTATAAGTCCTTGAAGTACTATGGAAAGAATCCAAGTTGGTAGCATGGGCATGACTCCACATCTATTAGTGGATGCTAGGAAGGAGTCAAGAGACTGGCTTGGTGCTAAGGGACATTTAGTAACACTGGCACAGCCTTTAATTCAGGATAAGTTGGAAGAACATAATACTAAAATGGGCATGATAATCATTTCAAATCATTTATAAAATTCCTAATTGTACATGCCATGCTGAGTACTGGCCTTGACTAAAGCTGCTGCATTCATTCTGGCTTCTTTTCTTTGTCTGCAAATAGTTTATGGGAATTAAAATTGAAAGCAGCCATAGAAATCTAACTCTTCATTTTACAGATGACAAAACCAAGGCCCAGAGACGTTAAGTGACTTGCCATGGATCACACAAATGTAGAATGAGGGCTCCGTGGGCTTTTTGTCAAGATAAATTTACTGTTTTTTCTAGGACTTCACATAAATAGATTTTGGACCCTTAAGAACCAAGCTAATTGCTTTTCTAACAGATCCTCTTGATCTGAAATTGTCCCAAAATGGACAACATAACAAGGAGAAACAGCCATGGGCCGATACCCATGGAAGAAAGGAATTCTAGACAGGCAATAAGATTGTTTAATTATGAATCCCTGAACCCTCCCATCCATTTAAGTGCTCTGATGACTATAGGGTCATTAGAGTTTGGGTTTCAGTTACTGATAGAGCTCCTCTACCAGATGGGTGTCCAAACTCAAGAAGAAGCTAAGTCCTAGCCTTAGGTCCCTGCCTTCACTATTTCGAAGTTTGAATAGTAGCAGCAAGTACTAATAATAGCTAGCATATATACGGTAAGCTTTACAAAGCACTTTTCATATATTCATATATCATTCAATCCTTACAACAACCAAAAAGGTAGATTGTATTATCCTAATTTCACGGATGAGGTAACTGAGGCTAAGGAAGCTTAAATGACTTGCCCAGAGTCCCACAACTACTAAGTGTGTAAGGCAAGATTTGAACCTAGGTTATCCAGACTCTAAGTACAGTAGTCTATCCACAATGCCACATAGCTGCATGGTAATAATGGTAGAAATGGTGTAGTATATTACAACTTCAATGTCTCAACATGGCATAGGGATGACCCTGGGTTCTTATAGGCTGTACTGGCAGAGCACAAGGCCTGATAGGGTGTACCATGTTGGAAAGACTTTTGAGTATGGCCCCCATGACAACCTACATCTGCCTTCTGAAAGTGAGTATAGAAGACTTGGCACTAGGTGATAAATTCTTTAAAAATGGCACTCATGAAACAAAGAAAAACACAAAATGCCCCACAGTCCTTTGCTACCACCTTCAGATTCTGCAATGGTGGTGGTGGTAGTGGTGGTGGTGGTGGTGGTCAGTGGGTGATGCATGTAAAAGAAGGGAAGAAGCATTTTTAAGAGCTTATTATGTGCCAAGCACTTTACACATATTCTCTCATTTAATCCTTACAATACCCCTGGCAAGTAAGTGCTATTATTATACCAACTTGGAGTTGAGGAAACTGAGGCTGACAGAGGTTAAGTGAATTACTCAGGGTCATACAGCTGGTAAGTTTCTGAGGTCCAATTTAAACTCAGGTCTATGTGACTTCAGACCCAGTTCTCCGTCCACTGTACCACTTAAGTGATCTGACAGAATAAAGGAAAAGAGAACAGAAGGGGCTCAATATCACAAAGTTTTTAGATTCTCTATAAACAGTAACTTAATTGTTGATACTCTAAATGTGAGATCTTTGTCCAACGATTGGAATTATTTCAACATTTATTCTCATTTTAAAGGAAAACCAGAAAACAAAATAAAGTTGGAACTAAATGGAAGTTGGCTCACAGATTCTCCTTAGAAAATCGAATAAAGAATTTGTAGAAGGGATTTTATTGAATTTCAAAGGACAAAATTAGCATGATGTGGGATACTTGGTCACTTCTTTCTGCAGAGTCCATGTATTTACCACCATGTAGATAACTGTATCTTAACATAGTCCATTGCCAAAAAGAAATGAAGTAGAAGAATTCTACAAAGTATTTGATAAGACTTTTCAAATGAGCACATGTTTTGATATTTGATGACTTCAATGCATAGGGAAGAATGTTGAAAAATATGATGATAGCATGGTTCAGGAATAAGAAATGAATGAAATAAAAGTTTGAAAACTACACAGAAATCTTAAATCTATATATCATGAATATTTTCTGCAAGAAAAGTTAGTGCATTGTTGGTGGAACTCTGAATGGGTATAACCAATCTGGAATGAAATTTGGAATTATACACAAAATGTTATTAAGTAGTGTGTGCCCTTCGACCCAGCTATACCACTGCTAGGTCTTTACTCAAAAGAAATCAAAAATGAAAAAGTCTTTTACACAAAAAAATTTTTAGTAATTCTTTTTGTGCTATCAAAACAAACAGACAAACAAACTGGAAACCAAGGGAATATCCATGAATTAAGAAATGGGTAAATAAGTAGTTATAGGTGAAAATGTGATGGAATGCTGTAAGAAATGAGAAAATAGAAGACTTCAAAAAGATTTAGAAAGATGCAGAATGGAGTAAGCAAAACTAGAAGAATGGTTTATGCTACAACATCAATATTACAACAATGAACAATTTTGAAAACTGAAACCGATGAATGAATGAGTAGAACCAGAAGAACAATTAATATGATAAACACAACACTGTAACAACTTTGAAAACCCCAAGAACTATGATCAATGCAATGTCCATTCATGATTCCAAAAGACCGATGATGAAATATACTATGCAGTACCAAGAAACAATGGATTTAGAGTAAGGAATGAGACACATATTTTTGCGTACAGCAATTGATGGAATTGGTTTTGCTTGACTTGATAGTTTTAAAATAAATTTGTTTTTCTTCTCTTTTTTTAAGGGAATGAAGGTGGTAGGAAAAGAAAACATTTCTTTTTTTAATAGAAAAGTAGAGGGTACTATAGACGTGAAATGTTGTATGCACTTTCAAATGAGGTCACTGTGTTATTAGTCCTCTCATGAAACAGGAATAATTTATAAAGGCTTGTAATACACATCAGTAAAACTGAGTAAAAATCACTGGGAGTTCTGAGATTCACTAAGGCTAAGTCAATTGGGTGTCTGCACTAGGTCTAGTAACAACGTGGTGAGTCCCTGGGAGTGAGGAACCAGCAGGCTAAGGGGAACAAAGTGGCCCAGGTGAGAAACAGAAGAAGACAGAAGAAAGAAAAAGAAAGAAGAAGGAAAAGAAGGAGAAAAAAGAGGAAGAAAAAGAAAAAGGAAGGGGAGGAAAAGGAGAAGAAAAGGAAGAAGAAGAAGACGATGATGATGATGATAATGATGACAATGATTTGGAACATGCTGAACATGGAAAGCACTAGCCATAATGTCACAGATAAAATGAAATTGATAGGATTAATAATAAGTATTATATATTATATATTAATTATAATTAATAATAAGTATTATATATTATATATTAATTATAATTAATAATAAGTATTATATAATAAGTACAAAAAATAGCAACAGGTGACATTTATATAATGCTTTAAAATTTGCAAAGCACCTTACAATATCCAAATTCTTACAATATCCATATTAAGCAGTTAAAAAAACTGCTAACTGCATTCTATAGATGAGGACATTGAGGCTCAGAGAAGTTAAATGATTTGCCCATGGTTACAAGGCTAGAAAGTTTTCAAAGTAGAATTGAAACTACATCTAAAGCACTCTTTCCATGACTGATGACTGATGAAGTCATTTCCAAATCATTCATTTGTGTATGGTTGGACTATTGACTATTAGAGCAAAAATCAAAATCAACGTCAAATTAGAATAATAAAAATGAGATGTATCATATAATTAAAAGAGCTCCAAACTGATTTATTTAAACAAAGGGTGGTGTTTTTTTTTTTTAATGTTGAAAAATGGGAAATGGATCAGGCACTGACCTTAAACCATCACTATTTCCTACAGAAGTTTAACCAGTGTAAACCAGTCTGCACAAGGAAGAGGCTAAAACAGTGTAGAAACCACCTCAGTCAGCAAACACATGACCCCTTTTCCAGTCTCAGAGATATGGGCTGATTTAGAGGAAGGCTTTAAGCCTCTTGGAAGGAACCTCCCCCTTCCCTCTCCCCCACCCACCATGGAGAACTGGATAAGAGCTACCCACAATAAAAAGGCATATTTGGGTTGTTATCTGTGCCACTGAAAGAAGTATGAACACTGTTTGGACCACTGAACTTGGTCTGTTCTCAGAACCAGAGTTGGAATCCCAGTTCTGATACTCACCAGGGACCTTAGGCAAGTCATGTGCCTTCTCTAGGTCTCATTTTCCTCATCTGTGCAATAAAGATGTTAGTTTAGATGGCTTCTAAGGTTCTTCCCAGCTCTAGATTTGTGACTCTCTATTAAATGTAAAATGTGGTGCTACATTACATGGCCTTCAGGTTTCTCCTTGCTCTAGAGTAGGAAATGACAAACTATGCCCACTCCCTGTTTTTGTCTGGTCCACAATGGTTTTTATATATTTAAATACAATAAAACTTCATAAAAATATTCAGTAAGTTGTAGTTTGCAGACCCATGCTTAGAGCTATGAAATTATGTTACTATTATTATTATAATATTTGTGTTTACTAGCTAGATTTCTTTCTCAAAAACCCAGCCTTAAACCCAATTCACTCTGGAGCTCATAGATTAGACAATAGGTCCCTGCCCTCCTAGCACAGAGTGAACGTAAAGACAAAACAGAAACTGTTTCTCTTTTGGCCAGGAACCCTGAGGGTCTTCCTTTCCCAGTTTGATTTTTTTTTTTTTTAGTTTTGATTAAAGGGGCCATCCCTTGACTCACTTCTTAAAGAGGCCTATTCACTGAATGGGTATTACCTCACTCAAAATGAAAACCTGAGAAGACCTTAGCCTAAAAGGGCCAGGATCTCCCAGTGCAACCTGGGCCATCTCCAGTCATCCTGGTGAATATCAGGCCACTGGACCCAGAGGCTCTGGAGGAGAAAGTGAGGCTGGTGACCTTGCACACCCCTTCCTCACTCAAATCAAAGTCAACTGCAAGTCATGTCATCATTTCTCTCATGTCATAGTCCTCTTCTAGAATGAAGGACAAACATAACAATATTACTATCACTTATCATTATTACTATGTTACTATTATTTATCATTATTTGTTGTTATGATTATTATCATTATTATTATGTAATTCACAGTAAGTATTGTTCTCTCCATTTTGTGGATAAGGAAACAGAGGTTCAGAGGGGCTCAATGAGTTTCCCAGTTCATCCATGTCCAGAGTCTGAGACTAGAACCCAGTTATTTTGAGTTCAGTGTTCTTTCCATGACTATGTAAACTGTACTGAACAGTAGAATATAAGCCATATAAATCTGGAAAATCCAGCAAGGCAAACTAAATACTGAGCTATATGGGAATACAGAGAGGTAGGTTAATTCAGTACATTTATCACCCTGCCAACAACGACCTTCTGATTATCCAGGGAACCTGATATCAGCCCACCAGGTAGCTGCCCTAATTGGAGGGGAAGAAGCTTTGAAGCGCAAATAATATTTATATCCTACATGCTTGGGAAAAATTACTTCAATAAATCAAATTATTTAAAGGAATGAGAAAAGTCAAAGTGATAAAACTCATGTGCCATTTTTACACATGTCATACTAGACAGGACATTTTTCTACTCTGTGAACATAATAAGCTTTCATAGTACTTCCCTTAACTCAAATGGGACAGTAAAAAGAAGAGAAGTTGTGCAAACTCACAGAAAACCCCAAAAAGCAAAGAAGAAATATTTCCTTCTGGACCTAGGGAACTGTGTCTTCCATCCCAAATTCTCATTCATTCGTGGAAGAAAAAGTTTTATAACTAAAGAGGGTACTTTGTGTCTTGCATTTCATACCATGTGACATAACTGGATCCTTGTGATGTACGCAGTTGTAACTAGAGTAGTTAGTAACTAGCAAATAGTTTATAATAACAATGATAATAATGATAATGTAGCATTTATAAAATTATAAATGTAGCATTATAAAAGCTAGGTGGCTCAATGAACAGAGTGCTGGCCCTGCAATCAGGAAGACTCATCTTCCTGACTTCAACTCTGGCCTCAGATACTTACTAGGACTTACCCTAGGCAAGTCACTTAATCCTGTTTGCCTCAGTTTCCTCATCTGTAAAATGAGCTGCAGAAGGAAATGGCAAACCACTCTAGTATCTCTGCCAAGAAAAATCCCAAATGGGATCAGAGTCAAACACAACTGAAAAACAACTGAACACGTGAAGACATTTATTAAATGTTTTAAGCTTTACCAAAGTGCTTTAAGTATATTACCACATTTAGTCATTACAGCAACCTTGCAAAGGAGGGGCAATTATTATTTCCAGATGAGGTAATTGAGGCTAAGAGAAATTAGATAACTTGCCCAGGATCATACAGCTATTATCTGAAACACGAAGAAAGAAGAGGCTCCCTTTATGAACCTTTGCATAGGGTGCCTACACCTCCCTGCAGTAAAATGAGGCACAGAAAGGGCAGCTGGGAAATCTATCATGAAGCACTTTAGATCTCAGACCACAGTTTGAGTGGCTAAGTGTGGTGTGAAGGAGAAGCAAGAAAGCCAAGCACTGTGGCATTGGCATAATCCTTTGATCATTTCCCTCCTCCCCCACCCCATACTTAAAATAATATTAGACCCACAAGTGATTATCTATAATGTTGGGCTTGTATTGGGTCTAGGGGTTCTTAACTAAAAGTCCATGAATTTGATTTCTTTCTATAATATTAAATTTTTTTAAATATTGAAATACAAAACTGCTTCAATGCGATTGTTTTGTTTTAAAATTCTATGTATTTTATTTTATGCATTTAAAAACATTCTAAGAAGGGCCTTGACTATAGGCTTCATCAGATTACCAAAAGGAGTCATGATACACAAAAATTAAGAATTCTCTGATCTAGGGGTTTATGACTGGCTCATATACTAAGCCACTATCTCAGGTCTTCACATTTCTCCTACTTCTGCCTTGGGCTGGCCCTGCAAATGGGTCTAGTTTCTGGGGAAGACTCTTTGTTCTTCCGACCGCTGCAACCCCAGGATCTGTTTCCAACACTGAGCATGATGAGTTTGGTTTTTGTTCCACCAAATGCTTTTCACAAAAGGCACAAAATGTGATGGTTAGCATGGTGAACTAATCTGATATGTGTATATATGGAAAAAACAATCACTGGGAGAAAGAGTGAACTAGTTAGCACAGTCATTGATACACATGAACCAGAGACTGTCTATGCAAGGAACAGAAGGAGATTCTTGCTCTGATACTGGAGGTCAGTCGATTGGTACCTTTCTCTCCATGAGCCAGCCAGAGTGAGAAAATAGATAATGTCCGTAAGGGATTGTCTTACCCAACTGGAGATGGTTCGAGACACCAAATTCACACCTCCAGTATCTCTGCGGTCAACAGTTCTCAGTCTCTTTGCATAGAGAGGTTGGGGAGATGTGCTGAATATTGGTGTGACCCACACATCTCTTTCTCAGTAACTTGTCTACCCACCACTTGAACTCTATGCCTCCCTTCCCTCCTTCCTTTTCTTCTTAGAAATCTCTGCTAACTAGTCATTCTGTCTCTCTCTCTCTCTCTCTCTCTCATACACACACACACACACACACACACACACACACACACACTCCCTATAGAGTTTTCCCCAAAAGATTCATTACTGTGGATTCCAGGAATCTAAACTACATCTGTACAGATAACATATGTATATATGTATATCCCTGTGTGTCCAGAGTTACACCTCCCACCCCCAACCAGAATGTTGTGTTTTAGGCAGCTACTTGACTGTTTTTCCTATATTTTTCCTACATACTCTTATATGGCAATGAACAGTCACTGACTTATAAACAAACTACATATTACAAATGGTTGGTTGTTGTCCTTTGTTCTTAAAGAGGACCAAAATGACATCTCTATGCTAGAGCCAAGTTTCAATGTGTCCAATTGTGGCTGATCAGACCAATATGACCTCGGAATGCTCTACCACAGGTTGGGCACAAACAGTCCGTGTGAACATTTGGGGTGGATACTCTAAATTTGCACATCCTGCATTTCCTTTGAGCTGTTTCAGTTCTACTTTGTTCACAGAGCGCAGCACCTTCTCTTATGTGGGCACACCATGCTGAGTTGTCTTATGCCAGTGTCTCCCATGTCACACAATCAATTCCAAAGTTCTTTCTTCAGTATACTTTTCAGTATTTTTTTGAGTCTCTTTTAG
>CM053626.1:133504370-133535540 GCA_028646595.1 Phalanger gymnotis | reverse complement strand
CAGCTTTTCCCACTAACCTCTGTGTTGTCTTTGCTCTTTGTGGGTTGTGAGGTCTGGTACATGCCACAGCTCAGTAATTCAGCATGCTAGGGCACTCTCTGCTTGGCTCCTGGTCTCCTCAGTCCTTGGTCTGGTAGGCCGCGCGCTGGGCTCTGCTCCGTGCAGCTCCGCTCCCCTCAGCTGGGGGCTGGGAGCTCCATGAGGGACAGACCTTACCCAGAGACCATCCAGGCTGTCCTGGGCTGGAACCCTGCTTCCCTCTGCCACTTTGTGGGTTCTGCAGTTCTAGAATTGGTTCAGAGCCATTTTTTTATAGGTTTTTGGAGGGACTTGGTGGGGAGCTCACGCCAGTTACTGCTTTCCAGCCGCCATCTTGGCTCCGCCTCCTGCTTTCAATTCCAAAGTTCTTAAGAGAGACCTTGCAAATATTACAAATAAGAGTCATCCAAACCCTCAGAACTGTTTTTCCCCCACGGTGGCTGCCATGGGAATTGTGAAAACAGCTTGGAACTTTCCGACAAATTGTGAATTTAGAATTAAAGGAAGGGACAAAATTAAGAAAAGCAGGAATAGCTCAAAAGGGTTGTATTCCAGAAGGCAAACTTCTAGGTTAGGTATAGCCTGCTTATGTAGTAGCTACTGCCTCAAAATGTTTTCCCTTCTGTCCCTTAAAACTTTTTTACTTAATTTCTTCTGCTCCAAATTTCATCAAAGATTGAGTTGATTTGACCCAGTAGCTTATATCTATATAATTACTTACATTATCATTTATTCCTTTACAACCCTGCAATGTAGGTAACACAATATTATCCCCATTTTACAGATGATAAAACTGAGGCTCAGAAAAGCTAAATTACCCACCTACATTACTAAGTGGATGAGCAAAAAGTCTAGATCCAAGTCCCAAGTTCTTTTTACTACATGATTACTGCATCCTAGTATATGTATGTGTATGTTTGTATGTATGTGAATATGTATATATATGCACATATATGCATATATATAAAAGAATTAAAGGGCACACATTAATATGATTTCTGTAGCAGGGCTCCTTTGCATCCATAAATTCTCAGGTATCATCCCCAAGATCTCCATTTCTTGAAAAGCAGCAGAAAGTAGTGAAAATAATGTTAAACTTGGAGTTAGAGGATAACATGGTTCAAAATCCACTTCCAATCCTTACTGGCTGTGTAGCTATTGATAAGTCACATAATTTCTCCAAGTCTCAGTTTCCTCATTTGCAAATCAGAATAATATCTGTAGCAGTTAACTTGCTGAGTTATTTTGATAGTCAAATGAGTGTACATATGTATGTGTGTATACATATTCAATATTTTGTAGACTTCAAAGTACTATATAAAAGTCAGCTATTTTAATAGCTACAATGAAAACAGAGATTCTAGTAACTAAATACATTGTGAAGAAGAGAAAAAGAGAGCAAGGAGGGCAGGGAAGGTAAAAAGAACAAGATGGTCTTTATTCAAATGAGCCACAAGGTTTGGCCAGTTTGCTATTATGTCAAATACAGGTAAAATGATCAATGTTGCCATTAAAAGATGATAATAAGTATATTGAGAGCAAAAGTGGTTTGGAGCAATCCTTTCCAAAGTGGAGGCCCTAGCTCTCTGAGGGCTGAGGTGTAACCCCAAAGGGTAGGAGATCTATCAATCAGAAGATGAGTGGCATCCAACCTGACTATCTGTATTCAGTTGAGGGGGGCGGTACTATTCTCCAACAGAACTACACCTACCATTCCTCCATTAAGATTCAACACTTTCCCATGACCACTCTCATGTGCACATGCTCAACCTTCTCTCACCCTGCTCTGCCATCGGTAACACAAGATCCCCTCAGCAGTTTGCAGGTGCCGCTGGGAAATTTCTCCACTCTTATGCCCAGTATTTTCATGGCCTGTCCTCAGCTCACCCTATGGCTACAGCAAGATAGGCCCTCACTAAGAGGGCAGAGTCTGCTATTTGGGACAGTGATCTATAAATAAGAGCCCTGCCTCTCTCATACCCCTTTTTTTATTTTGGGTAGGACAGATTGAGTCACATTGGATGAGCAGGCATAGATGGTTCCTCTCATTACATTATTTATCCTCCCTCCCCAAACCTTGGGTTTCTGTTAAGGGCCCTACAGTCGCCCAAGTTCACAATTTCAGTGTTAACTTTGTCTCCTCACTTTCACTCCCTTCACACCTCCGCACATCCAGGCAGGTTCCAAATTTTGTCCACTGACATCCCCTGCCTTCATTCACAGATTCATCGCCTTATTTCAAACCGTCATCGCCTTTCCCCTGGACTGTTCCAATAGCCTTGTAATTGATCTCTCTCAAATTTCTCTCCATTCTAATTTCTCCTCCACACTACTGTCAAAGTGATTTTCAAGAAGAGCAGATAGAACTTTGTCATGTTGTTGTTTGTCATTTTTCAGTTGTATCCAACTCTTCGTGACCCCATTTGGGATTTTTTTGGCAAAGATACTGGAGTGGTGTGTCATTTCCTTTTCCAGCTCATTTTACAGATGAGGAAACTGAGGCAAACAGGGACAAGTGATTTGTCCAGGGTCACACAACTAGTCAGTGTCTGAGGCCAGATTTAAACTAAAGACGAGTCTTCCTGGTTCCAAACCCAGTTCTCTATCCACTTTATCACCTCATTCCACTATGTCACACAAACCCCCAATTCAACAAACTCTAGTGATGTTTTTACCTCTAGGATCAAATATAGATTCCTGTGTTTGGCATTTAATGCCCTTCACATTCTTCCTTTCATTCCTACTCATCTTATTGTCTGTACTCAACACTGAAACCAAATTGGACTTCTTGCTATTCCTCACTTATGTAAAAGCACAGCTAAAATATCCAAACATGAGTAGGAAATTGATATCATCCACTAAACAGAACCATGTAAACAGAGAGGTTTGGATTTACATTGAAAACTTTGAGTTGAAAACAGACAATTCACTTTTACTTGTTTCTGCATTGTGTATACTGAGCCTCTATACATAAACTTGACTCCAAACGAAAAGTTGTTTTGTTCACTGTTATCTTTGTTATTTGGTCATTTTTTCAGTCATGTTGGAGTCTCTGAGACTCTGTTTGAGGTTTCCTTGGCAAAGATACTGGAGTATTTTGCCATTTCCTTCTCCCTGTCATTTTACGGATGAGGAAACTGAGGTAAACAAGGTTCAATTACTTGTCCAAGGTCACACAGCTAGTACTAAGTGTCTGAGGCCACATTTGAATTCAAGGTCTTCCTGACTCCAGGCCCAGCACTCTATCTACAGCAATTACTTGTTATTTGATTATTGTATCATGTATCTTTCCATTAAAATTATCTTATAAAAAAAAGAGAAATTTACCTGCTTTCACTAGCTTCAATGATAAAATCAACTGAATAATTAATTACTAATAAGCAATTATTTATAAGTCAGCTCTATCCCTTAGGACAAATGCATTTTATACCAATTAATAAATAAAATAATGCAACTATTTCATCTTTAGCTCATCCTTTTTAATTTGCATTTTTGTTTGTTTTACACAGGAGAAAATGCATGACTACAATTAATATATAATTAAAATATGTAACATCTTAAATATCATATGATTTAAAAGTAAAAAAAAATTATTGAGTATATCATTTTAAATAAATTTATAATGTTTAAGTTATATGTGATTAAATATTTAATCAGATATAGAATTCTATAATTTAAAAGTATATCATTAACAAGTAAATATGCATATATTGTGGGTACATGCTCAAAAATTCTTACTAACAGAGGTGCTGGATTTTTAAAAGTTTGGAGACTAGTAGTTTAGTGGGTGACTGGCAAACTTTGAAGTCAAGAAGACTTGGGTTCAAGTTCTGCTTTTGATACATATTGACTAAGTAATAATCCCCAAGTCATTTAACCTCTGCCCACATGCAACTTTAAATTAAAATTATAATTTAGAAAATAATTGCTCATAGAAGGAGTTTGTACACTAGAATTCCCTCCCCTATAAGCTCACAGGACAGGACCAAAAATAAAAATACAAAAAAAAAACTTAACAAGTACTTGAGTTTGTAGAATACCAAATTCACCTGAAAGATATTTTTAATTAAGCAGACTACATGTGCCCTCTAGAGGAAAATTCATGAATCTTATTTCCTCTTCCAAATTAACCTAAAGTTTTAGGAACTAAGGAGTAAAAAGTAGCCTTTCTTAGTGTGAGACCTGGCAAACTTTCACTTATGCACTATTTTTGTGTTTCTTCCTATTATAGTATACTTTCAGGCCCAGGTCTAGGCAAAATTATGACTCCTTCCAGTGCTGACCTACCCCTGAGTCTCTAAAGCATTCAGAAACCTCATGCTAACTATTCTGTGGCACCTGTCCTGGACTTAATTCCTAATTCTCAATATCTTTTCCTTCTTCCCACCCCCTCCATATCCTGATCTCAAAACCTTATCTATTCGGTGCTGTATTCAATTCAACCACAAGTGCTTATTACATACCAAGCAATGAAATCAGCCACTGGGAATACAAAGAAAAAAATGAAGGGTCCCTGCCCTCAAGAAGCTTACATTCTAATGGAAGAAAACAATATGTATACAGATAAATAAATACAAAATTTATATGAAGACAATACAAAATCATTGGGCTGAGCAGTTGATAAATACCTTTACACTAATGTCAATAAAGTACATGATAATGAACACCATGCCTTTCAGGGTACTAATAGCATTTTAAAAGTGTCCATCAGGACATAAACTCTAATCTCAAAGAAATAAGACCCTGATGGAAATATTTACATCCAGGTAGTCTTTCATTTTCTCCTCCTTACATCATACCTACCCTGCCTATCCTGGAGTATATCCTGCATTATATAAAGATCCCTGAGTGTGAATGACAAAAATGTCCACTGGATAAGTGTGTACAAAGGACTTGAGTAAGGATCATCTGGCCTCTTCCTCTTATCCACTTTCCTTCTCCTGAGGTCTGCTAGATAAGTAGATATGTGTTTGTTGTTGTGTCTTTCAGATATGCCTGACTGAGAAAATACTGAAGTGCTTGCCATTTCCTTCTCCAGTTTATTTTATACATGAGGAAACTGAAGCAAACAGGTTTAAGTGACTTGCCCTGGGCCACATAGCTAGTAAGTATCTGAGGCCAGATTTGAACTTGGGAAGATGAGTCTTTCTGACTCCAGACCCAGGAATCTATCTGCTGCTCCACCTAGCTGCCCCTTCCCAAACAACCCACTCCTCAGAATCAATAAACATTTATTAAGCCCCTATTATGTGCCAGGTATTGTGCTAAGTACTGGGAATACCAAAAGAGGCAAAATACAGTCCCTGACCTTAAAGAGCTTAGAATCTAATGGGGTGGGCAGAGGGGAAGAGAGAGACAGCATGTAAACAAATATATTACAAAGCAAGCTACATCCAGGATCAGACCAATATTGGTCTGATCAGCCACAGTTGGACACATTGAAACTTGACTCTAGCATAACGATGTCAGTTTGGTCCTCTTTGAGAACAAAGGACAACAACCAATCAACCAACCAATACAGGATAAATAAGAAGTAATTAACAGAGGAAAGGCACTAGAATTAAGAGGCATTGGGGAAGGCTTCTAGTAAAAGAAGGGATTTTAGCTGAGACTTAAAGGAAGCCAGACAGGTGAGTAGACAGGAAGAAAGGGAGCATTGCAGGCATGGGGAAAGCCAGAGTAAATGCCCAGAGCTGAGAGATGGAGTGTCTGGAACAGTCAGGAAGCCAGTGTTAGGAAGAATGACGGAAGAAGACAAAGTATTGGATCAACTGAAAGAATCTGATCTGAAACAATCAATTGACAAGTGATAGTTTTGTAGAATCTTCATCAAGTCCATACGTTATATGGTGGGTACTTCAGTGAAGCAATATCAGAGACACAAAGGAGACAGAAGTTCTCAGAGGCTGGCCTCATCCAAGAAATCTTTGAGAATAAAGGACTTTTCCAGGACTTGGAGAGGCAGTATAGTGGACAGAGAGACAGCCTCAAAGTCAAGGAGAACAGATTCAAGTTCAGCCTATGGCACATACTAGATGTGTGACTCTGGGCAAGTCATTTACCCTCTCACTACTCTAGGCAACTCTCTAAGACTCTATATTGTAGAAAAGATGCCAACCTGCAGTAGCTGAAATGAATTCATCCAGGTGTTTCCTTTACCAATGAAATCAAAGGTCTAGTAGATTTGGTAGCTGTTACAACAAATCTGTAAAAGACAATGCTTATTTCTGTTCTGGCCAGAAACTCTGAGGATCTTCCCCTCCCAGTTTGATGAAGGCAGAGGAGGCCATCTTTTGCCTCAAATTTTACCTAGCCTTTAATTACTGAATGAGCATTGCCTCAGACAGACTGAGACCTAGGGAAGATCTTAACTTAAAAAGGCCCAGGTCTCCCACTGCATCCAGGGCCATCCCAGTTGTCTTGAACTGTCTTACCATGGACTCCAATGACTCTGGAGGAATGAGGCTTATGACTCTGTACAGTTCTGTCTCACTTAAATCCAATTCACTTGCAAGTGAAGTCATCATCCTCCTGATGTCATTGGTCCTCTTTGAGAACGAAGGATGAACAACAACAAAGAACAAGGATGCTATGGCTAAACCACTCAATGATCTCCCTTTTGAATATATGGTTGAGGAGAACCAAAAGCAGAAGGAAAAGATTAGTCACTTTAACGTAAATGCTTTGAAGCTATTTAAAAATTACTGGATTGATGAAAATGCACAAGCTTTTCAAGACTTGTTCTATTGCCTCACTCATACAGCACTGGTCTATACATACCTTTAAAAGGAGCTGATTCTGGCACAAAAAAATGATACATCCAGGGACTTGCTGAGGATTTGAGGTTTCGTAGTACAACAGAACCACAGCTAGTGCTGGGCCTGGAGTCAGGAAGATCTGAGTTCAAATCCAGCCTCAGACACTACTATCTCTGTGCCCCTGAGCAAGTCACTTAACCCTGTATGCCTCATCTGTAAAATGAGCTGGAGAAGAAAATGGCAAACCACTTCAGTATCTTTGCCAAGGAATACCCAAATGGGGTCATGAAGAGTCAGACAAAACTGAAATGCCTCAACAACAAGAACAAGAACAAGAAGATTCCATCACAGACACTGAAAATTGAAAAGGCAGAGTGAAGGAGATGTGAGGAGATAGCTGGAAATGAGGGCAGTGAGATGGTGATGTAGTTGGCTCCTTAAGGATATCTCATAGCATGCATCTCAAGAAAAAGGACTGAGCCTAGAAAGCTGTTGGCCTCAGTTTAATATAATTGGAGCATTGAGACTAAGCCCGGTGAGCTAGCACCTCTTAAGAACTGCTGAAAAGTTGTTTACCAGATTTTCTTCTCCACCTCCTTACTGCCTCCACCCCTTCTCTTAGGTGGGTCCTACCTGATGTCTAAGTTGGTGGGTTTCTTGACTATAATTCAATCTTTGGTCTTTTATTTCAATTTTATTTCTCCCTCTTCACATAAAACTATATGTCCAAGCTTGAAATGCTGGAAATAGCTTGTGTGTGTGCGTGCAGAGTGGAAGGAGGGGTTGATGCTAAATGAAGCTAGCTGAAGTATACATATAGAATAAGACAGGGCAAGGCAGCCAGCCTCTGTTCATCTGTTCTTCTGGTTAGAAAAGACTAAGATTTCTTCCCTAGTTTGAGGACTCTGGGTTTATCAACTTTCATAAATAATTATCATCAATAACCTCCCCAAAAGGCAGGGGGGGAAGGACAATGTGCATCTGTGAGATCAACTGTGAAGGGAAGGAGAAGGGGGAGGAAGAGAAGGAGAGAGAGAAGGAAGAGGAAGAAAAAGACGCGAACCCATATTGAGCTCTCTAGTGACACCTAAGGCTTCACACATCTGAGCAAGCCCTCAGTGCTGCATATTGACACTAGTTCAGAATAGTTCTGTAGTAAGAATATGATAGTTACCAAAATTTTGCTGTATTTGCTAGTACAGGTGACATATTAACAGTGCAGCCCTCCATCCCATACATAGACTAGAGTGGTCTGGGAGTGAGAAGTTCAAACACTGTGTCTATGGAGCTAAATTTCCAGTATAAACATACAACAATCCGCTGACCTGTATTTTGACCAATGTTAAGCTAGAGATGCTGCCAGACAAAGCTGAGTAGCAACAGCAGCTAACTATGAGTTCAGCATGTAACACTAGCCTGGGAAGACTAACGTGGATAAAAGAAAATATAAATTCCTTTAAATTTACCGTTACAGTGTATTCTTAGTGACCAGCACAGTACCTGATGTATAATAGGCATTTAACAAATGCTTGTTGAATGGATAAATGAACACAGATGCTCTGTCCCACAGGTCATGTGATACCAATGCATCACAGAAAGAGTGAAGGCTATTTGTGATACCCAGGGAGCTGGGCTACATTAAACTGAAGTACAGTTAAGAGTCTGGAACTTCTCCTTGAGGGTACTCTAATGGCATATCTGAACATTATATTACTGAACCAATTTCCTCTTGCCTTAGACGTCCTTGGATGCCCAGTGGTGAGAACAGATATATTGTGAAAAACTATCAGACAAGTCAAGAAGTGAGAGAGTGATCCTCAGGTGCACAAGGTTACTTAATAACACTAGGTGTCGCTCTAGAGTCCCAGGGACCCATTGTTCTTAATGAGTCAGACATGGAAATTACAGGCAAAAACCAGGTAAGGCTCATAGTTTTATGGGGACAGGCCAAAAGGTGTGTGATCATGTTAATCCTGCCATTGGGGCTGTGGTTATAAAACATGAATGGGAGCAGCTAGGTGGCGCAGTGAGTAGAGCACTGGCCCTGAAGTCAGGAGGACCTGCGTTCAAATGTGGCCTCAGACACTTGACACAGTTACTAGCTGTGTGAGCTTGGGCAAGTCACTTAACCCCTATTGCCCTGCTTTCTCCCCTGCAAAAAAATAAATAAATAAATAAAAATAAAGCATATGAATGGATGGTGATTGTAGCCCCAGTGAGTGGGAGATAGAGACAAACATAGAATCACACAGCTAGAGACAGAGAGACAAAGAGACAAAGACAGATCCAGAGTTAACAGAAGAACCCACTCGTTGCAGAAAGTGTCAAAGATAGACAAGAGATTAGAAGATGATGACTTTTATAAAGACAAAACTGAATCAGGGAACTCAGTTGAATTTATCTGAGCCTTAGTACAGGGAAGGGATGAACTCAGAGGCAGAGCCTTTCCAAACTACTATCCTGGTGTGGAGGTTTCAAGAGGAAGAGAAGGCACTCACAGGTGACTATGAGAACCAGCCTGAGCCATCGATAGGTTCACAATTGGGGCTGTAGGTCACTGAGTATGGGGGTGCAGCTGGTCAGCCTGAGCTGTTTACAAGCTCAGGAGGTTGTGGAAGAGTTAAACCTGTTTGAACAGTGACTAAGCTGACATGATGCTTCAAGAAAAATGGAATCACGCAATTAGATCATGTTCATTGATAGAGTGTACATAGTGTACATGTTTGGGTGGTTTTAAGCACTATGGCTAACCAATCATTTAGCTTAACACTTGGAATTCTCTTCCAGGCTGAATCATTGTAAAATCATCTGAGTTTTTCAAGATAAGTTCTGCTGAAATGTAATAAGAAGGAAGGAAGGAAGGAAGGAAGGAAGGAAGGAAGGAAGGAAGGAAGGAAGGAAGGAAGGAAGGAAGGAAGGAAGGAAGGAAGGAAGGAAAGGAAGGAAAGGAAGGAAAGAAGAGAGGAAGGGAAGGAGGGAGGGAGGAAGGAAGGAAGGAAAGAAGGAAGGAAGGAAAGAAGGAAGGAAAGAAGGAAGGAAGGGGCAGCTAGGTGGGGCAGTGGATAGAGCACTGACCCTAAAGTCAGGAGAACTTCACTTCAAATATGGCTTCAGACGCTTACTAGCTGTGTGACCCTGGGCAAATCGCCCAATCCTGATTGCTTCCCAAAAAAGGAAGAAGAACATTTATTTAGCATCTGCTATGTGGTAGGAACTGTGCCAAATGTTTTGCAAATATTAATTCATTTGACCATCACAACAACCCTGGGAAGTAGGCGCTATATTATCCCCATTTCCTCAGTTGAGGAAACTGAGGCAGGCAGGTTAAGTGACTTGGCCAGGGTCACATAGTCAACAAGTGTCTGAGATTGAATTTGAACTTTGAGTGTCCTGATTCCAGGTCCAGCACTCTACCCACTGAACCACCTAGCTGCCCCGATATAGTCTCTATATTATTTCAGAGCATAATAGACATGAGTCTCCACAATTGCCCTTCTGAATGAGTTGGGCGTATCCACACATGCAGTCAACATCAATTCTAGGCCTAATGGCAAAACAGCATAATTTTAAGATATCTTTTCCCTAGTAGGATTTATTCCTTCTGTCACTCCTAAGAATGCTTTATTTTTTAGCTGTACTTTTTGTTTCCATTGACTTGACAGTCTGGGTGCTATTCTCCAGATACTTTAGCTCATTAAATATTCAGTCAAGATCTTTTTTATTAGGAGATAAGATGGGAACTGATTAGCTGTCTTAGACTTAAGTACAGACAGAAAATATTTAATTAAACATATTAAAACAAATGTCTATCTGTTTTGCTCTATTTCATGTAAAAAGAGCACCTTATTGGTTTTATTGGCTGAGAGTAGGAAGAGAATAAAGGGAGAAAAATCAAGTGTTCAGTTGACCATTTAAATCAGTCTCAAACTTTAGCTATTTCCCTTATGGAGTGATTTTTCCCTCTTCACAGATCTGGATTGATGTCAGACAACTAACTGTAGCTTCTCCTTAGAAAGTTGCCTGGGGGCCCTGAGAGGTCAAGTGATTTGCCCAAATGTCTCACCGTCATTATGCACCAGAGGCAAGATCTGAACCCAGGTCTTTCTTTTTTAAGAACTTCCCTATACACCATGCATTATGGGGGAAGAGGGAGGAAGAGTAAAAGAAGGCAAGCATGTGGAAAGGGAGGGAGACAATAAATAAAATGTTTTGTAAACCACCAAGCCCTGCTAACAGTGACATTTCCTCCCTATTATTTTCACTTCCTTCCTCTGGCATACACACCCTCAATTTCAGGACTGCTACGTTACTGGAAGAACTGTTAAGAAGGGAACTTTTCCCAGGTTCAGGGGCTCCTCGAAAACAGACATTCTAAATCCAACATGCAAGAAGTACACAGTCACACTGGAAATTTGTTTCTACTGTTGTGGACTGCGAAACAGGCATGTGTAATGTGCTGTTGCTGTAATTAATAAGAGGGACGTTGGAACTTCATGAAGCTCTTGACTAACTTCATCACTAACCAAGGAAGACGGAGCAGAAACCATGGCAACTGCAAATTCGAGTGGAAATTTTCCTGACCTGAGAGATAAGACTGCATAATTGGTATTCCTCTGACTCTTAGCTGGTCTGAGCAACAAGCTTTCCATTCTTTACAAAAATTTACATGGATGGCAAGAATCTGCTTTACCATAATGTGCATGATAAAGATGCAAGCGTGTTTATATTGGTATAAAAAAGTGCAGAGAAGCAGATATACCCATGAAAATGACAAGTATGAAATCAGACCAATTTGAGAGACATGTATGAACTCATAGAGAGCAAACCAAGCAGAACCAGGAGAATGATGCGCACAGTGACTACAATTATATAAATTAAAAGAGCATGAAGATGCACTTGAATAGAGATTAAATTCAATGACCAATATTGGTTTCAGAGAAGGGATGATGAAACCCATCTCACTTTTCTTCAGGGAAGAGACTGCAGAAGCTAAAAGTTGCATATGCTGCCATAGGGTTGGTTTAATTTGATTGCTTTTCTTTGTGACAAGAGAGGATTGATTACATTGGAGGTGAGGAAGGGAAGATGTCTATTGAGAAACGACCATGGTATAAAAAAATTGAAAGGCATCAATAAAACTTTTTTTAAAAAAAGAAATGCATATACCATTTCCCAGTAAGATTTTTTATACAAAGGTTAATCGTTGCACAGCCCAGCCCAGCTACTGTTAATCTATATCTTACATCAGAAACTGCCATATTATTTACCTACACCTTCACTTTGGTGTACATTTTTTAAATCTTTTAATGGGACATGTTGATTTTTTTTTAATGAACAAATAAAAAGAGAAAGCTAATAAATTAACAGAACATATTGTCTCTGTACCCATTCATCATTCCTACTGACTACAATTGGAGTCAAGACCCATTCATCCAAATGGAGTGCACCTGTCCAGATGTTTGAACTGTTTTTCAAACCACAACCAAGCAATGAAACATGTAATACTTAAACACCTCCCAGCTTTGGGTCATTATAGTCCTTAAGCCCAACAAATAAGTGGGCGTTGAGCATAATTAGATGAGGGTAAATCCAGGCCTCTTGAACTAACTATTCATCATACATCTTCCCCAGCTCATGGGCCTCCTTGTGCTTATGGATCTCATATGCTTACATAAGCAAACAAACAACCATGAAGATAATTAAAGTTGATGTACCAACGTCTCTTGCAAATGATGAAATATTAAATAAATTCTACCTTATATAGTAAAGACTTTCCTTGAGGAATTTTTTTTTTAATATCATGGGTACCAGTACAACATCCAGACCAATGACAACAGCTGGAACTTCTATAGCACTTTAAGGTTTTGCAAAGCACTTTACAAATAATATGCCATTTGATGTTCACAATAACCCTTCTATTATTGCTCCCATTTTATAGATGAGGAAACGGGGGCAAACAAAAGTTAAGTGACACGCCTAAGGCCACACAGCTAGTAAGTATCTGAGGCCAGATTTGAACTTAGATCTTTCTGACTCCAGGTCTATCTCTACTGATGGTGCCTCTCATTTGCTGTTGATTTATTATCTCACTTGTTATATGATTGACTCAGCTCCTTTTCTGTTCATACGTTTCCCAAGTGATATAAGGGATATCACCCCTGTAGCTAATTTTTTTTCTAAATCTTTCTTTGTTATTATAAACATTACCAACAACTACAAATATGAATGTTTCAACGCACAAAGAACATTTCTGTTCTTTAGGACTGTATGCTAACTTATGTTACATAGTGGGTTTTTAGTGGTTTGGGTTTTCTTTGGCTTTTGGAGGGGGCAGCTTTTTGGAAGCTGGATCTCTCTATCTTGCCCAGATAGGAAGTGCAGAGACCACTCACAGGCTTTATCCCAATACCGAAAAGCAAGAGATCTTTGACTTGCTTTATTCCTAACCTCAGCCAGTTTGTTCCTCCCTAGGCAGCCTGGTGGCCTCCCACTCATGGGGGTTCATCATACCTGTGCCTGACTTACATGGACTCCAAACTGCTTAACCCCATGCAGCTCAGAACAGCAGAACTCAAGCAATCCACCAGCTTCAACATCTCCAGTAACAGGGATTATAGGTATGTACTACCACACTTGGCTTACATATTAAAATTACTGTTTTGCCGTATAACATTTCTGGTAGATCACTATTGTTGGAAACAGCTGCTTAAACTCACATGAGCCTCACCGTTTCCCTTGGAGGTGCCTGAAACTTTGAGTCTTAGAGATTGAGATACTCCAAGATTCACAATCACATAGTATCAGTGGAAGAACAGTGGTGGTAAAAAGATGGGTTTGGTGCTGGGAAACATCCGGAGAGCGGTGAAAGCATTATTCAATGTCCCAATGATAATCCAGCTAGCTTTCTTCCTCCTCTTCCATTCCAGACCCATTGTCCATCTATATCTACTATATAGATACATATCTTCTATATGTATATGTACTAATATATGTACTATATTTGTACTATATATGTACTATATTTGTACTATATATGTATACATATGAATATATGTACTAATGATTAACTAGATGACTAGTCACCTAACTCATATTATAGTCTAGATAATAGGCATTCTTCAGCTATTTGGCTTTTCCTGTGGAGGTTGTTAACCAACCCCTTATGAGTATTCATAGTTCTCAATGAGGAAGTCCTGAAATGTTCTGGAGCTTGGTAAAATCATCTCACTGTCATCTGTAATTAAAGTCATCAGAACCTCTAAAGCAGGGAATCGTAACCTGGGGGTCTGTGAACTTTAAAAAAAAATTTATAACTGCATTACAATTTAATTTGTTTCATTTCTAATTCTATGTATTTTGTGCATTTAAAAACATTATTCCGAGAACTCCATAGGATTCACCAGATTTACAAAGTGGGGGCCATGACAGATCAAAACTTTAAGAAGCCCTGCTCTATAGGAAATCCCTCTTTAACTTGTTCAGGGAATATCTGACAAATTATTCTCTCTGGTTCCAGTCTCTCCCTTATCCAGTTCATCTTCCACACAACTGTCAAAATAACCTTCCTAAATAAAACTCAGGTTTAAAGTGGTGTTACCCTATCTCTAGGACAAAAAGGAAACTCCTTAGCTTGACATTTAAAGCCCTTCCCAGACTGGCTCCCACCTACTCTGCAGACATATTTCTCATTATTCCCTTTTTCTGTACTCTCCCTTATAACTAGACAGGACTACTTGTACCCTAAACTCAGCCTCTGTGCCCTTCCATTTTCTTGACCTTTTGGCTTTAATACAATCTGTCTCCCATGCCTCCACTGCCCTCCCTCCTCACTTCCTTAAAATCCTTAGCTTCTCTCGACATTTCAGCGCCCCTACCTATGGGAAACCTTTTCTGACTTCCTTTTTATTACTCTCTTCTCAAATTACTGTGTACAGTTATCTATTAACATGCATGTCCTATAGTAGAATGTAAGGCTTGAGGACAGGAGTACATCCAGGGACAATCTGACCTACAAAGGTACATGTATAAATGAATGTGTAAGTGCACACAGTGGGTAACCAGAAGAAAAATGAAGTAATACCTTATTGGAGGAGGTAGCTGCACAGTAATACAATACAGCTGGTATGACCTTAGGAATCTACACAACTGAAACTTCTTGGATTTTTTATTTATACGAGTAATTTTGGTTGGCCCATTGCACAAAGATGCATATGGAGCAGGCTCTGTGGAGAGATGCTTTCTAGCACTGAACAACCGATTTCAGGTTATTACCCTGAGCTGTGATTTGAGTTATTGCTTGCTGCAATTATGCATTTAATTGCTAGTTACACTTGATTTTTATTTGCACTGCTTGATTATAAGGCACGTCGTTGCTCAAGGAGATTGCTAGCTAAGTCTTGATTACATAACTACATTGGGGCATGTGGAGTGAAAATGGCTTCTAAGAACCAATCAGTCACGCTACGAAAAGCTAAAGAAACCACATTTCTATGGCACGAAGGGAAGTATATTGAGTTATATTAAAGAAAAGAAATTCAAAAGTTGATCATTGCTTGAAAAAACTTTTTTTGTTTTTTCCACCAGTATCTAAGTGAAGTTTAGAATTTTGTCCAGACCTCTGATTTCACTGGTGTAGAAAATTCCTGGAGAGGAAACCTACCAGTACAGAGTAGCAACTGTTGGGCATCTTATAGTCTTTAAGAGTTGCCTGAGGCATTGTATTTGAATCCAGGTCTTCCTATCTATAGACTGCCTCTTTGTAGTCTAATTAAGATACAATATTAAAGCTGAGACAACTAGGCGATACAGTCAGCAGTGCACTAGAGTTGGAGTCCGGAAGACCTGACTTCAAATCCAGCCTCAGACACTTGTTAGCTACAGGACTTTGGGCAAGTCGTTTAACAATTGTCTACCTCAGTTTCCTCATCTGTAAAATGGGGATAAAGTAGTACCTACCACCCACAGTCGTAGTGAGGGTAAAATTAAATATTCGTAAGGTGCTTTGCAAACCTCAAGGCCTTGGATAAATGCTAATTATTATTGCTGTTGATCATGCAATCATTTTAATTTTCTTTTATCTTAAGAAGGAAAATAGAAAAGATCAAATGTCTATGACCGTGTACTTTTGAAAAGGGGCACTTGGATACTTCCATGGATCCCTGATTTCATTGGTCCTAGGGTGGCTAGATGGTGCAATGGATAAAGTGCCAGGCTTGGAGTCAGGAAGACCTGAGTTAAATCTGGCCTCAGATACTTACCAGCTGTGTCACTTAACACTGTATGCCTCAGTTTCCTCATCTGTAAAATGACCTGGAGAAGGGAAATGGCAAACCACTCTGGTATACTTGCCAAGAAAACCCCAAATGGGGTCAGAAGAGTCAGATGAGACTGAAAATGACTGACTAACAACAAAGTGAAACAGTCCTTTCCACTAGCCCAGATGGGTAAACTCTCCACACTTTCTCATCCATGTGATTCTTGTCCTGGCCTTTCTACAAATCATTCCCAGAATCAAATCCTTCCCAGAATCTCTAAATCTTTTTTGTATTTCATGCCTATCATGTTCAAGGAGAACACTGGAGCAGTCCATCCACCAAAGTTATGCTATAATCTTTCTACTTGACTAAAATGCTTCCTTTTCCCAGGGTTCATACATAACCTTCATTCAGACTAAATTAAGGAGCTTCCTACATAGTTCACTCCAAACTACTTTAGGAAAATACAGGTTAAATCATCCTACTGTCACTTGGGAGCTAAGAAGAGGACACTTTCAAAAGGTGGTCAATCTTCAATCATTCAGCAAAGATCTTGGTATTTGTCATACAATGATCCACAGTGGTTATTCTAGATGCCTAGATTTTTCCCTCAAAGCGCGAGATAGTAAAATAAAAGGATTGTTCATTCATCTTCCAAAAATGACACTAAACAGGGAAGAATGAATAACACATTAAAGTAGTTTTTACCATCTCTTGGGCAAATAGTACATCACATTCACCACTACTGGTTAAACTGCTTTGGGGACACAAGATTCATCTAGGGTACAGAAAGGAGTCCCATCTATTTAATAACTCCCTATAGAGATAACCAAAAAGTATAGTCAAGCACCTCCCATTCCCCCAGTAGAGCATCAATATATCACAGGTAGGTGGCTAAATTATTACATATGGAGAATGTAATAGAGAAGCATTTATCAAGCATTTACAATGTGCCAAGCACTGTGCTAAACACTAAAGATACAAATAGAAAAGTGAGACAGTCCCTTCTCTTAAAGACCTCACATTCTACTTAGGGAGACAGCACCTATAGGACAGTGCAGCTTCAGGGCAGATGGAAAGGCCTATTGGTCCTTAGGGTACAGCAACAGGGCAGATGGCAATCCTCAGGCATATGGAGGGTACAGGGGAAGGGTAGATGATAAGACCCACTTTGCTTAGTACCCCTTGTCAAAGAATATGGTAATGTTTGGCCAGCCTTCATCTAACTGAAAGGATTGTAGTTGGTTACTCCGTGCTCACGGAAGCTATGTTAGTAGACATGTCTATTCCACAGCTGTCCTACATGGGTGAGTAGAAGTCCAGGCCAATGACTATTGAGGAGGAGGAGAAACACTGATAACACTGTGGGTAAGAGGCAGGCTGGGATATTGGGGGAGGGGCAGGCTCCCAGACCAATCTGGTTATCTCTACCTTCTGGTTCTCAGATGCAGGGGGCAACCTGGGGCATTGGAGGAAGGAGTCCTCCCCAGAAAGTGAATTGACAACCCTCTCTTAGAAAATAAGCCTGTAATTTAAGACTAAATGATCAGCAGTAATAAAAAAAAAAAGGTTTGATAAGGTAAAGTAGCACAGTACAATTAAAGATTTGAAAATCAGTAACCAAAAATGGATACTAAGAAAATCGAAATTCAGCTAAAAAGGAAGCAGGACATTTTTATGATACACAGACTATGCTAATAATGAGATGTTGTCATGTTTTTTTTTTTTAAAGTGTGATTTTTTTTATTGGGTCAAATTAAAAGTAGTATAATCTGCAAAACTCAGAAAGCAGTACTCTCATTCACTCCTCTCTAATGAGGCCTGAATTTAATTACCACGTTCAGTCTGAGATGCTTCTTCCCTAAGTGATACAGAGAGAACTCAGACAGGCTGAAGAGGAAGGAATTAAGATGATTAAAAGATTAAAAAAGAAAATATATGAAGAATTTGGGGTTATTTAACCTGGACAGAAGAATGATAATGAATGCTCCCTCTGCTATGTGCTCAAAAACCATCTGTTGAATATTATCTTTTCAAACTTTGCCTCTAACCATAGTCTTGTGGATGAGATGGAAAAGTTTGACTGGTTAATAATATAGCTGGATGAATTTATAGCTAGTTGAATAAATGTACCCAAAGAATATTGACTGACAGAGCTTTATGAAGGGAGATGTCTGGTGGTATTTGTACCACAAGTCTCTATACTCGTCTTTGTCCTCTTGATTGTTTTTATCAATTAATTAAATGAAGGCATGCCTATCAAATTTTTGGAAGACACAAAGTAGGGAGTATTCAATAATATCCCAATGGTCTGGAACAATCCGCTCGATTGAACTAACCAGAAGAAATTGAACAGAAGCTTAATAAACTCCTGTCTATTAGTTAAAGGAGGGGGAGAGAGAGGGAGAGAGAGAGACAGACAGACAGACAGACACAGACACACAGAAAAACAGACAGAAAGACTAAGAGGGAGAGACAGAGAGAGATGTACGGAAGAGAGTTCATGAGAAGAGCTGGAGATTTCAGTTGAATGTAAGCTCAGACCAACAAGACTGCCCCAAAAAACAAATCCAATTTTAACCTACATTAATAAAAGCACGATGTCCAGAATCACAGAGGTCATAGATTTATAGTCAAAAGGGACTATAGTACAATATACAAAAGGGACTATAGACTTAGTACAATAATCTGAGGCTCAGAGAGGTTTTGATTTACCCAAGAACAGAAAGGTTGTTAAGAGAAAAAGGCAGGATTCGAATCAAGGTCCTTCAATTTCCCCTCCAGTGGCACCAATTTCCCATTGCTCAGTGCCGATGAGACTTGATATGGCGCGTGACACAGTTCTGCGTCACACTTCAAAAGGAACGCTGACAAACTCAAATTTATCCAGACCCAAGCAATAATGAAGGTGAGGGATCTGGATAGAGGCTGTCATTGGGCAGGGGAAATCAATGTATATCTTGTGACTCCAGAAAGAAGAGCTAGGGTCAATAGGTAGAAGTTATAAAGAGACAGACTTCGACAAGTAGGAAGAGCTTTCTAATAATTAGAGCTGTTCCAAAAAAAAAAAAATAGAATAAGCTTCTTTGGGATGTGTTATAATCCCCTTCACTGGCAGCTTTCTGTTGGTGCTTAGCTGACCACATACAGAGAGTCCCAAGAGGCTTAGTATAGTTGTAAGCTATTTTAAAGCTTAAAGGGGCACTAAGACTTACATTAGAGATGGTATTTTGGGGAAGGGCCCCAGACCCACAATCCTTGATTGTCTAGACTTAGCCGTCACGACTCTGCTCATGCACTTTCTCTCTTTCTCCCATCAGTGAGTTCTTTCCAGAACCTCCGTTTTGGGGAAGAGCCCAGACCAACTAGTCTTCATTCTACAAACTTGGCCACCACACCCCAACTCAGGTACCTATCACTGCTTTTCAGCTCCTCTTTTATGTGTTTTCTTCCCTCATTAGAACCCCTTTGAAGGGAGAGACTATCTTTTTGCACCTGCCTCTCCGAAAGCAAACTACATGACACAGCACACAGATTACTGGGCCTGAGGTCAGTAAGACCTAACTCACACACTTAGCAGCTGTGAGACCCTGGGCAAGTCACTTAATGGCTCTCTGCCTCAGTTTCTTCAACTATAAAGGGGGATAATAGTGACACTTAGTTCCCTGGGTTGTTGTGAGAAATAAATGAGATAATATTTGTAAAGTGCTAAGCACAGTACCTGGCACACAGTATGTAAATGCTTCTTAACTGATTTGTTGACTGACTGACATAGAGATTATCAAATCAGGTAGGGAAAGATTAGGTGCCTCCTAAAATCCCTTCCAACTCTGAGACTGTATAACTCTAATAACGATCATTGTTTGTTATTACAAGTATGAAAGGGAAGTGTCCAATGAGATCTCGGTTCTGGGAACATGCATAGGGAATCCATATGGATGTGTTTTAAGTCTTCTTCTGGAAGTCCGTGGTGACATGGAGTGGAAGGTTAGCTCTGAACTTCAGAGCATGAACAGATATTGTCTAGCTTCTGTCCACTTACTTCAGTCAAGAAAAGACTGCTGAGCCAGACCTGAGAGTGCTAAGAGAAATGGATCCAGTGGAGAAACGTGCTCTCTTTCCTTGCTGGTAGACACAAGATGTAAGCATGACTACTGATGTTAACCAGCTGTCTTCTATCTCCATTGAACAGAGAGCAGGAAAAATGGATTCACACTGTAACAGTAGGCTATAGTTTAGGCAAAAGGAAGTACTTTCAACCTTAAGACAATCAGACCCTGGGTAATATTCTAAAGGAGGAAATAGGATTTCTTTCACCAAAGATCTTAGCGAACAATCATAAATCATAGATTTACAGCTGAAAGGAACTGAAAGTCATCTAGTCCAACCCCCTAATTTTACATATGAGGAAACTGAGGCCCTCAAGGCTAAGTGACTTGCCAAGGTCACACAGGCAGTAACATGAGACTGGATTAGAATGAGAACAGTTCTGTAACATGTCTATTGTAATACATGTCTTTACATGAGGCCATGTGTATGCATGTCTACATGACGCAAAGAATATATCAACATAATTCTATAGTACCTTGATATGTCAATGTATCAAAGATATCTGATTTGTTGGGGGTGAGGGAGAGGCTTGATATGCAAAACATCTTAAACTTCTTAAAGAAAATAGTATGGCTTGTGACCACAGAAAGCATTCTAGGCAGACTTAGTGAAGATTTGGTTTCCTCATTGTTCTCTCTTGTTTCACCCTGGTTGACCTCTTCCAATGACCCACTGGGCGTCAGCAATTTGTAAATATCTGGATCACTCATAATGTATAGATGCTGCATCAAAAGATTATTTCTTCTGATTAATATCATTCATAGTCTTACAGTTAATGAATCTTCATTTAATTTAGAAAGTATTCTTTCTTGTTCAAAAATTAAATGGCATAAATCTAAAAGCTAGCCTTGAGCTAGTTCTGACCTTTCAAATCTTCAATGAGAACATATTTTCCTCTCTTCTACTTTAATTAGCAATAAAACTTTAGCACTCATAAATAGTAAAGATTTCCAATAATGCCACAGAAAACTTGAGAGGTATGTAAATCTGCTCAATAGCTTGCTAATGTACTGCCTTGTAGAAAAGACGAGGAGGAGTGGATATGAAATTTTCACAGGTTGAAATCTTGGTCAAAATGTTCTTTTGCTTCTCTAGTCACTTTATAGGTCATGGCATCCTGTCATTACACAAATTCACAAAATTAGGACAAATTATTTGAAGTATATCATTAAGTAAAAGAGAAGATCAAGTAATTATCCAATTCATTTGATCAATTTCCTTAGTCAATTGGACAATCCAGAAGAAAACTTTCACTCCAGGGCTTATCAGTTGGGTTATCTGTAGTTTTTAAATGCCCAGATCCTCATTTCATTTTGGCTGGGTCTACATGAAGTCAAAACATGTATGTGTACATTTATATTCAAATTGTTTCTCCTCGTGACATTCCCATTTAGTTCCACTGATCCTGTGTTCACCTCTCCTATGTTGATCTAAAGAGCTCAGTGGTTCTGATGGTTCATCTCATCAAATTTTCAGCCTTGCAACAAGCCATTATGGTCCTAGTAACCTTTTAATCAGGCAGGGAATCTATTGTCTCTTCTCAATACCCCCCCCCCAAAAAAACCCTCAACTTACACAAAAAATACTCGATTCAGCAAAAAATTCTGCCCAATTGTTGTATGGTGTCATACAGGCAAAATAACCAACTGCCTGAATTTTTCACTTTTCAAGAGGCAATATGGCATGTCCATGGCTGGACTTGAAGCCCAGTAGACGTGGGTTCATACACCAATTCTGATTACTTACTTTGGGTGAGCTATGAGTAAGTTGCATTAAGCAGCTCGATCCTTCAGCAACTAAGATTTTCGACTGAGTTAAAGATGGATTGCGGTATGTATTTGGTGTAGAGAATTTCCCCACCAACAGAATCAACCATGGATTCTTGATATACTGATGCATCAAGATGTTATAACATTGTGCCAATCTACATATATTTTTGAACCATGTAGACATGTATGCTTGCATACATATGTAGAGATATAGACAGCAACAGAATTGTTACAGAAACATTCTGATCATAACTCTTGGTTAAACTGATAATCTGCAGTCTATTCAACAACATGGTAATAGTAACCAGTTTGATGTAAGTAAGCTCCCTGGGGACAGGAATTGTTTCATTCTACCTTTTTATCTCTAGGATCTAGTGTAGTGCTTGGTATGTAGCCATTTAATAGATGTTTGTTGAACTGAACTGAACTAGTGAATTGAGGTGTCCAATGTATAGATGGACCATGGCATCCAGTCTACCTAATGAAAAACAAACTAGTGGCAGGAATAGTTCCATAATGGTTCTACTACAAAATATATAGGCTTGCAGAATGCAAAGTTGTCTGTTAGATTTATATTTTGGCAAATGAACCTCAAAAGAACTTAAGAAGCAACAAAAGGACTTGATATGAGAAACTCTAATCACAGTTGGCCCAGTTTGCCAGTATTTGTCTCACAAAGAAGTGCTCAGCAATAACCACTGCTTGCAGCTCTCAGTTAGTCCTCCATGAAGGTGAACCACGATCTGGCTCATGAGCCATAGAAAAGTATATCCCTCACATTTGTGCACCTTTACATTTTTCAAAGCACTTCTCATGCATTAGGCTGATTTGATCCTCACAATCCTATGAGGTCAATAGGGCAAGTTATTATAATTGCAATTTGACAGATGAGGAAAGTGAGGCACAGAACCATTTATTAACTTATCTATGGCACAGAACTGAGATGAGACCTACTTATAGGACTAGAGATTCAGATCTAGAAAGAACCTAAGGGGTCATCTGGTCCAGTGCCTTCATTTTGCCAGTAAGGAAGCTAAGGGTCAGAGAAGTTAAGTCACTTGCCCAAAGTAAGACAGTCAGTGGCAGAGGGTACATTTGAACCCAGGTCCTTTCCATAACACTGCTTCCTTGTGTCACAGAATCATAGATCATTACAGCTATAAAGAGGAAAGCATGTATTAAGCAACTGCTCTGTGCCAGGCACTATACCAAGTGCTTTGCAAATACTATCTCATTCAGATAAGTAGACTGAGGCTCAGAGATAAAAGGATTTGCCCAAGCTCATAGTCAGAACTAGTGCTAAAACTCAACTAATATTGATCGATGTTATAGTGGAATAATAGGAAAACCAACATTTATATAGTACCTTAAGTTTTGCAAAGCACTTTGCAATTATCTCATTTGATGCTTACAACAATCCTGGGGGGTAGGTGCTATGATTTTCCCCATTTTACAGATAAAGGAACTGAGGTAGACAGCCATTAAGTGACTGGCTTAGAGTTACACAGCTAGTAAGTGTCTGAGGTCCTATTTGAACGCAGATCTTCCTAACTCCAAGTCTAGCACTCTGTCTACTTCTCCACCTAGCTGTCTTACGTACTCCTCTAGGGCTCTTTCATTCTATCTTGCAGTCCTGTATGACTTAAGAATTAGCAAAAAATAAATTTTTTTTCAAATTCTAAAAACTAATTAAAGACTTCTCTGTACATACAAAGAAAAAAATCTACCTGAATAGCCATCTCAATGCCTTTAGCAAGCATTTTCAATGTAATTTAAGTCAACAAGCAGTTATGTGAAGTATATACTATGTGCCAGGAACCAGCCAAGTGCTGGGGATACAAAGATAGCTCCAGAAGGCTGGCCAGAGTTCATACTCTACTTGCACTAGTTTTGAGAACCCAAGATCACCTCCAAACTACCAAGAGGCCCTAGAGAATGATTTTATTTGAAGATGAAGAACTCAATGCTTGCTTTCAAAAAGCTTACATTCAGTGTACATGAACCATCTACACACAAACAGCACAGCAGCCCATTTGTTGGCATGGAACCAGGTTGCAAACTTGGGCCAATACTATTTGGTCATGGATGGTGACTCAAGGATTAAGCAAGAAGCTGTTGTTAATAGTAGTTCAGATTTTGGCTAACCCAACAAACGATCAGCTCTTTCCTGGAGCCCCTAGAAAACATGACCCTTCGTAAACCTTTTTCCAATTGACAGAGACAAAAGGCAGCAATGAGCTACTATCCCTGAAAATTCTCTAATGACCTGGCATCTAGGAATTTTCTTACCAAAAGATATGTGACTGTATCAATATAGATATTCCTTCAACTATTGCAGTCAGCCTAGAATCTCTCAGTACCTTAGCTGATGGTTTTATGAGTCACCATGGCCAGGATAGTCATCACCTAAAATTCAGCCTTTTGACCATGAGCCTCTCTATACTTAACTAGGCTGCTCCACAGGTGGCTATCCATCTCCAGGACCATGCACAAAGCTTTTCCAGCTTCAGAAGGCCAGTTAGAGCCCAGGCTTCACTGGCTTTGTGTTTGAGAGCCCAAGATCACTTCCAAACTAATATGAGGTCAAAGAGAAAGACTTTAGTGGAGGATGAAGAACCCAATGCCTGCATCCCACCCTTTGCCCATGGCTTAATACATACATAGGCCAAAGTCAAATTTTTACTAAAGGAGACACTGCTTCTAAAGTTCCCAAATATTCGTAATTAAGAATGTGTAGAAGCTCTTGCTCCTAGTTTCCATATCATTAAAAAAATGAAAACAGAAAACTTTGAGAAATTACGTATCTGGCCAGAAAATAAAATTTTGATGCATTCGGGAGAGGAAAAGAAGCAACATGAAGAGAGGAAAGAGAAGTAGCACTGAGGTCAGTAAAAGTTGGCTTGAGAAGCCACTTCTGACTCATATTGGCTGTAGGACATGAGCAAGTGAGAGGCCTAACCTTTCAATGCCCACAGGCAACTCTTGAAGGCTGTAAGTTGCTGCTTTGATACAGGTAATTTCATCATCTAAGAATTAACCTGTGCTAAGGACAATTGTCCAGTGCCTCTCCTCTCCTAGAAGAGGGACACAATTCTAAGAAATTTTTTAAACTAGTTTTATGTGCAAAGTTCGCAGTGGCACAAATAATCTTCTTTATTGTTCTTCCTTATATTTTGAAATATTAAAATTTGTTAATGACCTTTGTGATCTTAGGCAAGTCACTTTACCTCCCTGGGCCTCAGTCTTGTCTGGAAAGCCAAGACTTGTCTGGAAAATGTGGAGACTGGAATAGATGATGAAAGGCTACGCATGAGATTGTAAAGATCCTTGGTTTTAACTGATGATCCCTTAAGCGTGTCCTGATCTTGCTATGAATAGAACCTTGGAAATTAGAGAGAAGGAGGGCCACCCAAAGAGTATGGACTATCCACAAAACCAAACTAGACATTTCAGAATTTTGGAAAATCGACTAATTGCTGTGTGAATGATATGTACACTGCCCTAAATGTACCAGATGACTATTAATTCTTTGCTTGACTTTGTGACTGCAGATCAAGATTAAGTCTTAAGGTTGGGTTCTATAAGCTCCATTGCACAAGATTTAGAAGTAGAATGGACCTCAGAAATCGATTCCCTCATTTTACAGATGAAAAGAGGCCTAGAGAGGTTAAAGTGAAAAATGATCTGCCCAAAGTAAGAATAAGTAGCAAAACCATGATTCAAATCCAGATCTTCTGTCTCCATGCACAATGATCTTTCCACTGCATGATGTCTCCTCATTCCAAGAGCATGACACGCATTGAAATAATATTGTCAACACTCTGACCTAAGAAATGATTAGCCATGGAAAATCTTCCCCCCACCTTCGTCTCATTTTTTCCTTAGAAGCTCAGGCTATTGCTGGCACTAATTACAAGCACTTGGCAGAAAAGGGTTTCCTCCTGGCCTTCATCCAGTGGGACTGTAACTACTTAAGTGTCTACTGTGTGTCCAACATGGTGCTAAACACTTTACAAATATTTCATTTGATCCTCATAATAACCCTGGGAGATAAGTGTTATTATTATCTGTACTTGATAGTTGAAGAAACTGAAGCAAGCCGAAGTTAAGTGACTTGCCCAGGTTCACTCAGCCAGTAAGTATCTGAGGCTGGATTTGAACTCAGGTCTTGACCCCAAGTCCAGCATTCTATCCACTCCGTCACCTAGCTGCCTCCCCTGGGCATGAAAGAAGGGTGGTAAGAGTCAAGTACTGAAAGATTCTGAGCTGGGTCATGTGGAACTCATCGTTTTTACTTGTAAAAACATTCGGGAACAGAAGGCAGATGACAAAATGATGACATTAAGATAGTACTCACTATGTGTCGGGCTGCAAAAACTCCATCGACTATCGCACAGCAGAATGCAGCCACCACGCCAAAGCTGATAAATACTATGGCAGCGACCAACTACAAGAGGAAAAAACAAACTTGGGGTGGGCTTGTGTTCTTTTAGAACAACAAAAACAACAAGAAAACCTTTTAAAATATGAGACGATATAAAGTTCTCGAACTAGTAACAATTTTGATTTTACTTTTCTCCCCCAACATAAATACATACATACATACATAAACACACACAATTACTTTACTTATCTTGATTTTTGGTAGAGAAACATGACAAAATTTCACATTGTATAAAGCAGAGGCCCAACACACATAGCCCACAATATTCCTCAGTATTGCCTGAGCCACATTAAATAGTAAATTGCTAAATATTTAGCAAAATAAATATATAATAAAACAGATAGTATCACATTTTAAAACTAAGTCTATGTGCAGCCTGAAGGGATCTTTATGGACCCTCCACTCTGTTCTATTTGAGTCGGACACTACTGGCATCCAGAACTTTCTCAAACACCTCAGAAATTTACTTTCAATGCCAACTCTATGATTCTGAGTGTGATTCATCATGCAGGGCTCATTGGAGGGCTCCCTGATTCCTGAGTTATAGATAAAACATAAGAAGTGAAATTTAGGGCATTTCAGGAAATATTTTTATAGATTGGAATTTTACTTGTGGTACTCTCATACCTAGGTGGTGCAGTAGATAGAGTGTTGGGACTGAAGTCAGGAAGATTCATATTTTGAGTTCAAACCTGGCCTCAGACACTTACTAGCTGTGTGACCCTGGGCAAGTCACTTAACCTGTTTGCCTCAGTCTCCTCATCTGTAAGATGAACTAAAGAAGGAAATGGCAAACCATTGTAGTATATTTGCCCAGAAAAGCCCAAATAGGGTCACAAAGAGTCAAACATGACTGAAAAAGACTGAACAACATATTTGTTTGTAGTCATGGGATGAAAAATCTTGTGTAGTGGGATGAGCACTGGATTAGGAGTCACAGGACTCCAATTCAAATCCTGAATCTGCTACTTATGACTTATATGACATTTGGTAAGCCTTCTAATATTTCTGGGACTCTTGCCAGCTGCTAAACATGAAGAGGCTGTGAAAATATAACCTATTTCTGGAAAGGAATCCCTATTTGATGAAAACTTCTTTGAAAACTAAAAAGCAGTTCAGCAAAAGATAGGTTTCAGCTGGCTTCTCACACCATACAGCACAGTAAGTTCCAAATGGTTAACTGACTTAAATATCAAAAGTCACACCATGAAAAAAAAAACCTGGAGAAAATGAAAAAAGATATTTTTCACAACTATGGATAAGGAAAAGAAGGGATAAAGAAGATCAGAAAAGATAAAAGATAGCTTTGATTGGATGATTGAAAAGCACAAATTTTGCATGAACAAAATCAATGTAGCTAGGATTAAAAACAATTATTGATTGGGAAAATTGCATTGACTATGACAAAGATCCAATACCCAGATGTTGGAATTAACACAAATATGTAAGACCAAGTGCCATTCTCCAATAGATAAGTGGTCAAAGGTATGAACAAACAATGCTTTTTAAAAAAAATTGCAAACTATACTACTAAAATGTCTGTACCCTTTGACCCAGAGATCCTACTGCTATGCACATTCCCCAAGATGGCAAAAAATAGAAAGGCCCCATATATACCAAAACAATTATAGCATTTATTTATAAAAATTTATTTATAAAAGTAGCAAAGAACTGAAAATGAAGTCAATGTTCATTCAATTGGAGAAGGGCTAAATAAATTGTTCTACATTTCTATAAATGAATAATATTCTACTGGAAAGTTATTGTGCTATAAGTAAGAATGAATATGAAGAATGTAGAGAAGCATAGGGAGGAGACCCATGGACCGATACAAAGAAATAACAATATACATAATGTTACAACGATGTAAACGGAAAGGATATTGTCCCACCCCACTCACCCACCCCTCAAAATGCGGAACGCTGTATAATTATGATGATTATTAATTATAATAATATAACAATGATTATTATTAATAATTAACTCTGGAGAGGAGAATTTGCACCTCCCTCCCTTCCTTGCAGGGGTTGGAGAACAGGCATATAATCTTAGACAATGATGATATACTGGTTAATTTTGCTCTTTCTCACTCTTTCTCTTTCTCTTTCTCTCTCCTACTTTTCCCTTTCTCTCTTCTTCCCTCCCTCTCTTTGTTACAAAGATGATGTTCTGAGTAAGTGAGGAGAAAGGTATATTTGGAAATGAAAGTGATATAAAAATGAAAGGTATCAGTAAAAAATTTTAAGAATTGCTAACTATTTACAACCATTTGAAAGATGATTTCAAATTACTAAGAATAAGAAATGTAACAAACAAGTACATATCCTAATACTGCCTCTCCTTCTGACTTCAGTCTCTTGGTGAGACCATTATTCATACAGTTTCCCCACATTTAATCACTGGTACTATCTTTGCTTCTTCCAACTGTATATCTTCCTAAGTCTAATTACTTAGGAAATCCTGTTGATTCCAATTCCATAATCTTTATTGCATTCATTCCCTTCTCTCTGCACTCAGGGTCCATTGTACTTCAGGCCCTTATCACCTCTTTGTTTCCAGTCAAAAAATGACAAGATTTCCATTTTAGACTGCTGTAAGAGCCTCCTAACTAGTCTTAATTCCATTCTCTCTCTTTTCTAATACATCTTCTAGAAAGGTGCTAAAATGATCCCCTGCTCAAGAAACAAGAGTGGCTCCTTATTGTTAGGAGGGTAACACGCAATCTCTCTGTCAGAGATTTAAAGCTTTTCGCAATATGGCTCCAGTCTACCTTATTGCATCTTACTCTCATGAATTTTAGGTTTGAGCAGAAATGGTCTACTTGCTGTTCCCTGTACCTAACATTCCATCCTATCTGTCCATGATTCCTTGGATTGTTTCTCATACCTGGAATACACTCCTTACTCAATTTACCCTTTTAGAATTCTGAGCTTCCTCCAGGGCTCAGCTCAAGTGACAGCTCCTACAAAAGGCTCTTCATGATTTACTCTCTTCCCCATTTGCTAGAGTCTTCTCTTTCACTAACATTATTTGTATATATTTTGTATTTATTTATATGTGCACATGTTGTGCTCCCTGCCCTCACCCCCAGCCAGTAGAATGTAAGCTCTCTGAGGACAGGGATCGTCTTATCTAAACTTTGTATCTTTACTAGGGCTAAGCAAGATGTTCTGTGTGGGAGTTATTTAGCAAACATTCGGTAGTAAACATAAGTTGCCGTAATTGAGTTGCTTTCTAAACTATAAAAAGGTCTATTATTTTTGGTGAATGGATGGATGGATGGAGCTTTGATGCTAGCAGTGAAGTTCATGAGAGGGGTAAAGGGTTGCCATTGCTGCTTTTTCCATTCCCAAAAAGGATTTCCTGACAAATTATGGCAACACAAAGAGGCCTAAGGGGCAATGGCAAGCAACTTACAGATCTACCAGCAGATTCCAGTCTCCTGGCTGGAAAGCCCAATAGTTGAGGTACATAAAGTATTCATGTCCTACTACTCTTAGATTTTATAATTTAATGGAGGTTTACACCAACATTTCTCCTGTTTTGACAATACTGTAAAAGAAGTACCAGTTATAAATATGATTTTCTGTGAAAATAGAAATCTGTGGAAAAGATATGTGAATTTGATCACCCTCCCTTTATGCAATGACATACCACATCAAAAGATCTGAATTAGATCAACCTTGCTTTCTCAAGTTTACCAATAGTACTCTTGTTATAAGGCTATAATATAATTATATGTCTGTGTCTGGAAAGTGTTTGTGAAATCTGACCTTGATCTGTTTTTCCTATTTCACACATGGTCAATTTATTGATAATTTACAATAGAAAAATCAAAAGCTTTTTTCCTTCTCAAGAGAAAGCAATTATGTACATATTTAGTCAGTTAGTTCTTCCATTCAATTTCATTTAGACTATTAAGGCCATTTCTTCACTGACACGACCAAAATATTCACTTAGTTTCTTCCTCCTATATGACCTCCTTCTAAAAGGCCTCCATAGAACCTCAATGAATCCAGGCTTCCAGGTTTGACCCTTTTCATTGGGTCTCTAAAAGCCAATGTGTATTATGATACTCCTCACATTCACTGAAAGTTGTCTTTCCCCTGAAGACTCCTCATCTCTAACCACCCTCTCTAATACTGGCCACATCTCTTTCCATTCCTTTAGCCCCTGCTAAGAGAAACAGTGGAGGCAGCCTTCCTGAGTGCTCCTGACACTTCCAGGCCCTTCTTGAGCTATTGTCATTCAACAATCTAACCTCAATGGAATTTCATGCCTTCCAACTATATCAACTTCTCCTGATCCTTGTGTGCCAGTAAGGCAAAATAGGCTTAGTTTAACGGGTGCCCTTGAGGAGTTTGGCTTTTGTTTATGATGAAAGTGCTTTCACCTGTTAAACGCTAAGCCCCAGGCCCAAAGCCCTATCAGGTGTGAAACCCCTGTGGGCGTAGATTAAAGACTTAAAAGGGGCCAATTGGGGAAGCAATGGGTCTCTGGACTCTGGTCTCTAGTCGTTGACTTGAGGCTTGGCTGCGAGGAGAGGCGACAAAACTATAGCTGGAAAAAAATCCGAAGCAGAGCCAACCCCTGTGTGGACCCAGGAGTTCGAGCGGTGAATATGATTTATGCCATCTTATTTTTCTGTGGCCTCCTGGCTACCCTTGTGAGGCAGGCCTACTGGGCCTGGAGGCTTGTGTTCACAATACTGGAATGGGGAGGTTGGTTCGCTAATTTGTTGCTCTGGGCCCTGAATAAATTTTTTGATGCCTTCTGCTTGGAGAGTTCTGTATACC
>CM053626.1:133469891-133498048 GCA_028646595.1 Phalanger gymnotis | reverse complement strand
AATACTATTGTGCTATAAGAAATGGGGATGATATGGACTTCATAAGAACCTGGAAGAACCTACACGACATAATGCTGAGTGAGTGGAGCAGAGCCAGGGGAACATTATACACAACCACAGATATATGGATTCTGTGTTGACTAACCCTGACAGACTTTGCTCTTCTCAGCAACACAATACGCAGAGACAGCTCCAAGGGACTCACAATGGAGAGTGGTATCTACGTCCAAAGAAGAAACTATGAAGTATGAATGCAGATCGAGGCACACTTCATGCTCACCTTTTTCTCCCCCCCCCCTTTTTTTTTCTCTCTTTTGTATTTGTTGTCGGGTTGTGTTTTTGGTTTTATTTTTGGTTCTGTTTCTTCTTTCTCATGATTCATTCCATTAGTCGTAATTCTTCTCCACAACTTGACTAGTGTGTAAATTAATTCAATGCCAAGTTATACATGGAAGTTATATGGGATTCCATGCCATCTTGGGGAGGGAGGGGGGGAGGGAGGGAAGAAAATCTGGAACTCAAAACTATGTAGAATCATGTGTTACAAACTAAAAATAAAAATTAAAAAACCCTTTTAACTTTCTATTTAACTGTGTCTTTAAAAATTTGTTCTATTAATCTTGGATTTTAACTAGAAAGAGGGTATAATCTCTCTGGGGAAAAAAAAAGAAAGCTTGGCATCAGAAAGGTTTCTATGTAAGCCTACACTGGGGGAAAAATGTAGATTTTATTTCATTTTTACCTATACCTAGCTAGCTTATTGATCTGGAAGAAGAAGGTAGTATGGCAAGTATTGAGAGAGGGACTGGTCCTGGGATTTTACTGGCATGAGGAACTCCCATGTGAAGAAACTCTCTTCACCAATATAGGTCAGCACCTACTCTGCAACTCATAGTCTTAGAAAGTTGCCTAGATTCAGCACACAGAGAAGTCGTGTCCTGCCCAGGATCACACAGATAGTGTGTGGATAAGGCAACACTTGAATCCAAGTCTTCCTGGTTTTAAAGATAGCTCCCTCTCCATTATGCCAAAGTACCTCTCTTCCACAGGTAAAAGGAATATTCATTACTTTTCTAAGACCCCATCATCAGAATTCTACAGGCTTTTCCTTGGAACTCAAGTTCCCCTAGATTGATTTAATATTTTCATCTTTAACCTCTTCGACTTAGATCAATTGACCAGAGATATGGCCATACCAAGCATTATCACCATCTAGTTGTGTGCTAACTTCTCTTCCTTCCTGCCTTCCTTCCTTCCTTTCTCTCTTTTTCTTCCTTCCTTTCTTCCTTCCTTTCTTTTTCTTTCATTCTTTTTCTTTTTATTCTTTCCCTCCCTCCCTCCTTCCTTCATTTCTTCTTTGCTTTCTTTCTCTTCCTTTTTTCATTCTTTCCTTTCTCCCTCCCTCCATCCTTCTGTTCCTTCCTTCCTTCCTTCCTTCCTTTCTTTCTTTTTTTTCTTTTTTTCTATCTTTTTTCTTTCTTTCTCACAGTAATAGATTGTCTCCACTCACCAAATAGTACTGGTTTCTGTCTTTCTTCCTGTCATAGACTGTCCCCACTACACCATCTAGTTGTGCACTATTTGTTTCTTTTTTAAACAAGTCACAGACTGATCCCACTTACAAATTTCCTTCATTTGAAATGTGCCTCAGTAATAGTACTAGTTGCCCTGAACAACCTTTGGAGGAAAACAGAGCTCCTCACTTGGTTAGGTATGTGTCAAGGTTAATGTGAAGTCCAATAAGATGTATTTACAAGTCATTTTAAAGCAACTTACACAGACTCTTTCTCAAATGGAACAGTGGCATAAGTGAAGGTGGAGTGGACTCCATGCAGTAGGACCCCATCATGACAAGGAGAAACTGCAGTTTTTAAAAGCTAGGATGAAATGTGCATTTCCTACACGATGAAGGGTAGTGTTGGTCTTCACTACCAATATTGGAGGGGTGGCAAGTCTCACTGCATGTTTGGCTGAACTAATATATGTTTGGCACTGAAATACCTAAGAGGCAGGCATTATAGATAGATAGATAGATAGATAGATAGATAGATAGATAGATAGATAGATAGATAGATAGATAGACAGATAGCTAGATAGAGCAATCGATCTACTGTAATAGATACATACATATATATTATAATAAATATAAGACTGGCCTCCTAGCCAGGAAGACCTGGGTTCAAGTCCTACCTCTGACACATACTGGTTTTGTGACTCTGGGCAAATCACTTAATCCTTCAATGCTCTAGAGCAAATAAGAAAAGGTGCCAATCTATGCTGTTAGAGGGAGTTTCTTTACCCAGGATTTCCCTATTCAGTTGAAATTACAGTTCCAGGCTTTATCCCTAGCCACCATGGAAAGCTGTACTACTCTTTAGAGCATAAAGTAAATTACTATTGTGCTGAGCATGTTTCCAAAAGCCAGGCTGAGGCAGCTGGAACAATGAGGCATTCCTACAGCTATGGTAGTGATTTAAAATGTATATATGAGGGACAGCTAGGTGGCACAATGAATAGAGCTCTGGCCCTGGAGTCAGGAGAACCTGAGTTCAAATTTGGCCTCATATACGACACTCACTAGCTGTGTGACCCTGGGCAAGTCACTTAACCCCAATTGCCTTGTCTTCCCCCCTCTTAAAAAAATGTATATATATGATAAGATCTGTACCAATATATCCTGTGGGTTGGCTACAAACCAAAGTCTAAGAATGCCCAGTTTACTTTTAAAACAAGTGATATTAATTGTAACAATAGAACTGGAGGAGGTGAACCATATAATCACTGGACTGGAAGGGGTGTTAAGAGGTCATTCCATCCATTCTCCTCCCTCAATGATCTAGCTTTCAGTGTCATAAAACATTAGAACTCAGCTCCTGTACCACCAGGTACAGGTGACCCATTTTAATAATATAGCATACATTTTTTGGTCTGGACCTATGATTTCATCTCTGTAGGGAGCTCCCAGGTGGAAAGACACCCTCTTCCAGTGAAGAATGGTAACTGTTGTTCTGGGCACTAAGAGGTTAAATGGCTTGCCTACCATCACACAGTCAGCATGTGTCAGGGTTGGGACTTGAATTCGGGTTGGCCTGACTCAAAGGCCAGCTTTCTATTCACTATGTCATGGTTGCTTCTCATTACAGATTGGCCAGAACCAGAGCCAGGAGAGTTTGGCTACTCCTCCAAGTTAGGATTTTCTATCCCCAAAATGGAAGCCAGCCACCTCTATTCTGTTAAAGCCATATAAAGAGAGTGACTGAATTTCTACATCCCAATTAATGCACCACCGTGCCCCCTGCCCCACGACCTTGCCACCTCCCACCTCTGCCCCACCTTGGGAATCTCAAAGGCCATTTACTTTGGACTTGCTGGGACCTATTTGCTGCTGCTTACTTGATACCCTTTTCGTTTCTTCAGCCTCTTCTTATTCAGTTTTTTACAGGCGTACATCTTGCCTGTGGCTTTCATCTGGCAACCTGACACCTCCCCAAAACCCCCTTTTCCCAGGACCCTGAAGTCCAAAAACCAGTCTTCCCCGATGGGCTGGGCTTCCAGCCACTTCCACTGCAGGAATCTCAAGAAATACAAGCTCTCCAAGTACTCTTGGAAGGGAGCCTCACTCAGGTAGCAGAGGGCTGCCTGAAGAAGAGGCTGGAAGAGTCCATTGGGGATGCTTGAGTGCTTCGCCTTGACTTTCTCAACCATCCCCTCCTCCAGGAAGCTGCAGAAAAGTTTGGCCTTGGGGTCCAGGTAGTCAGCAAGGATGCCCTGGGCTTTCTGAAGGCGAAAATCATCGTCGGCAGTGTCATAGTCCTCGATGTCCCTCCATAACTCAACTGCGGGGACATGCCGCTCGTCATTCTTTAGAAACTGCTGAAAGAGGCGCTTGCCGATAGGCTGCTCAGAGCAAATGTTTTCAAATTCCAGGTTAAGAGTGTCCCGTAGGGATTCACATTTGGAGAGAGGAGGCAGTTTGAGCTTCGAAAGGTACTTCTTGTCCCGGGACAGATGGGAACTACCACTGGCATCAAAACTGCCCCGGGCAGCTATGAAGGCAGAGTTGGCCACAACGGTCTCCAGCGATCCAAAATCCATCCCTTGGGCTGTTCAGTCTCTGTGTTCACACGTGAGAAGTCATGAGTTAAAGCTGAATTGTAAGAGTCCACCAGGATCCTGAGAACCGGTTTTCTGGGAATGACCTGTTGCCCTTGGCCTGTGGCACCCTCCTGTCCTCACAGGGACAAGGGAGACGTCTGGTCCCGTGCAATGATCAAGGAAGGAGCAATGCAAAAAGCAAACAGATCCCCTGGGTCCTGGGGAATATGCAAGATCAGCACCGGCACTAATCCCTGGGATCCTCAGATATAGGTGGAGGTTGAATTAGATATAATGAACCAGGGCCAGAAAAAGATAATCCTTCTGAGTCATCACCTCTTGAAACCTTCTTATCTGATTAACAGATAATTATTCTTGTCTCCTTCCCTCTTTGAGATCATATTTACTTTGTTGCCTAGAAAATTCTGAAGACTTTGGGTAACATTCCTTGCAAGGCCACTTAAGAGACATGAAATATCCAGAAATGACCAATTTGTCCCTCCAATTCAGCATTCTGCTTGGACAAACACAGTTGGACTCCCTACCTAGCTGTTCTAGTATGGAAAGAATGTTAGCATATTTGAAACTTCGTTAGCCAGAGCCTTGAGTTCTTTTGGAGGAGGGGTGTTAAATAAACACAGAAGATTAAATACCTCGGTGGAAGAAAATCCAATTAATGAGGTATTAACATAACTAATCAGAACCCTTGTCTAACTGGATTTTTATTTCTGCACTTTACTTTTATGAGAAAGAAGAAAGTGAAAAGAAAAACCAGTGATAAGAAGGCTTGAGAAGAAAAAAAAAACACCTTTTTTAAATATACAAAACCACTTTCTGGAAACATTCTGAATTTAAAAGCAAAGCATTATGCTCCAGCTTTTAGCACAGTGCCTGGCACAGAGCAGGCACTTTAGAGATGTTCATTGATAATGGCAAAAGAAACATCTGAGTTGTTGACTCCTCAGAATGAGGAGATCCATAACTGAATCCTGGCCCTGTGGCTTACTGTGTGACCTTGGACAAGTCACTAAATTACTCTGAGCCACAGTTTCCTTGCCTGTAACATGAAGGGGTTGGATTAGAAGCCCAAGGTCCCTTGCAGCAATAACTCTCTGATCTTATGATCTATAAAATGGAAATTACAATATTTTCATGGATGTTGTGAGGAAAGGATTTTGTAGATGACTTTTTAAAAATTGGAAATAGTGTTGGAGAATTTATGGGAGAATGGGCACATGAGTGCAGGATTAGGGTAGCTGTGAATTGGTAAAACCAGACTGCAAAACAATTGAGAATTATCTGACAAAAGTCACTAAGCCTTTCACACTGCTTAGCCCACAATTGCTTCTCGGTCTGTGCCCCAAGGAGATCAAAGTAAAAAAGACAGGCCTCATTTGTACAAAATTATTGTTAACAATATTAACGTTGAAAGAACACATACAGGTTGTCCATAAAGTCCGTGTGCAATTTAAAATAGTTGTAACTTTGTAACTATATGTGACAGAAAGAATCTGTAACAAGATTAGAAAGTTTGGGGTATCTAGTTTATTTTTTGTCTTTAGAAATTTTATGTTTATTTTATTTTTATTTTTAGAAATTCAACTTAAAAATTACTTATTTTTCAGGATTACTGTTGACCCATGGCTTCACTAGGAGAGAAAGTAAACTATGTTCTTTGGTTGGCTGAACTAAAATCTACCATCGCTGTCCAAAGTCTACCATTTTCTTGGCCTCCACGTTCACCAAATTTGACTCCATTGGATTTCTTTTTATGGGGACATGAGAAAACTAATGTTTATTCAACCAAACCTCAATCTAAAGAAGACTTGCAAGCTAGGATAACTGATGTGGTTGTTGGCATTGCTGAAAATCAGCTTGAAAATGTTTTCCACAAGCTACAGAATTGTATTACCCTTTGTAATAGTAATGATGGCGGACCTGTCAAAAACCAACAAGAACAATAAAAACATTAGTTGTTTCTTCTTTCTTTTGCTTTTTACAGATTCTTTTTATCAAATATAGTTACAAAGTTACAACTATTTTAAATTGCACACGGACTTTTTATGGACACCCTGTATGATGACAATATAAATGACACCCTTCTCTGTCTTCTGGAAAACTGGTAAGGAAACACACATTTATTTCTTTTCACCCCCTTTTTAGTAAATATCACCAGTGTGGTAGTTTGTCCATATTGTGCTCCGTAGGCAGAAAACTTTTTCCAGAAGATACCAATTTGGAGATGAGATCAGGGCTTTACAGATTGTTTCAGAAATGGTCTGCATAACAAAGGAATGGCCTGGAGAGTTAGAAAGAATAGAGAGGATCCAGGGTAGGGTTGGGAGATAAGAATTTAAAAGTAGCAAGGTATGGCTATACATCAAATAAAGGAGATAACATGCTTTGTAAACTGTTAAGCACTATACAAATGTCAGCTCATTATTACTGAGGGGTGGATAATGTCTAGGACTTTTTTGTGTCTCGAGCAACTTTCTAAGACTTATAGATTAAATCCCAGATGAGTTGCAATTTTTTTGAGGTGGAAAGAGTTCCTAACTAGAGACTTCCTTATATTAATGAAATCATAGATGTTTTGTACATTTATGCATGATAAATGCAAAGATTACTTATCGCTGGGAAAATCAAGGAAGGTTTCATGGAAGTGATGATGACACCTGACCTGAAACTTAAAAGAAAAGGATTTGAACAGGTGGAGATAGCAGGGAGACCATTTCACAATAATTACTTACTAACTTGAATTTGGCAAGGTAGGTGTTGCAGTGGATGGAGCGCTGGGTCTAGAGTCAGAAAAACTCCTCTTCCTGAGCTCAGATCTGGCCACGGACTGGCTGTGTGACTCTGGGCAACTCATTTAACCTGGTTTGCCTCAGTTTCCTCATATGTAAAATAAGCTGGAGAAGAAAATGGCAGAGCATTCTAGTATCTTTGCAAAGAAAGCCCCAAATGGGGTCAGAGACATTCACAACTGGAAATGACTAACAACTTGAATTTATATTTCTTTCTAACATTTTCAAGAGTGGAAATAAGAAAATAAAATCACTCCTGAAACCAGGTCTCCTGCAAAGTCCTTCTGGCTAGGATGATTGGATCATAGTTTGGAAGATGAAAAGGACTGGACGGGTCAAATTCAACCCCTTTTACAGATGGTGAAACTGAGACACAGGAGTTAAGTGACTTGCCCAGGATCATATAGCAGATAGGGCTTTGTGGCATGATTTGAACTCAGGTATTCCTGATTCCAAGTCCAATGCTCTATGCATTCGGCCACCCAGCTGACTTAGGATAGGAATACAAATTAAGAGAAGATATAATTCATCATCGAATAATGTCAAAGCTATAATTATACATGAGTTGGCTGGCATAGTAGCATGAATAACACAAATAAATTTAAGACACTCCCCCCCAACTCAGTTTAGTCACTCATTTTAATCAGCACTAAACCTTTAATCAGAACTCTTCACCATAATTAGAGATGAAAGTTCCTTTGATTTCTAACATTTCTCCATGAGAGGATGATGAGGCGGTGTGGTTTAACAGAAAGGGTCACAGGACTTGGAGACAGGGGAGTCCTCAGTTCAAACAAAGCCTCTGACATTAGCCACGAGCAAAGACAAACCTCTCTGAGCCTCAACCTTCTCATCAGTAAAATGGGGCTAATAATACTGTAGGACCTCCCTCATGGAGCCATTATCTGGATCAAATGAGAGGACGGATGTAAAGTATTTTGTAAACTTTGAAGTATCGTGTAGATATCGGCTATTATTATCATGAGGAGCATAGGAAATGCAGTATGATGGAGCAACCACTGGAATCACACAATCTAGTTTCTAGTCCTGGCTCTACTATTTATTAACTAACTTCTGAGCCTCTCTTTTCTCATCTGTAAAATTGGGATAATAAAGTATGCTCTTTTTAACTTACGAGGTTGTGATGAAGATTAAATGTGTGATTGAGCTAAAGTCTACCAATGTTTTCCCACCTGGGTAGGTTAGGTCCATCCTTCTTTCTTTTTTCCTATGTCGGAGATTTGTTCTTCAGTTATTTTCAGTCATGTCTGACTCCTAGTGACCCCATTTGGGGTTTTCTTGGCAAAGATACTAGAGCAGTTTGCCATTTCCTTCTCCAGTTCATTTTACAGATGAGGAAACTGAGGCAAATAGGGTTAAGTGACTTGCCCAGGGTCACAGAGCTAGTATCTGAGGCCAGATTTGAACTCAGGAAAATGAATCTTCCTGACTTCAGGCTCAGCACCCTATCCACGGTATCACCTACCAGCCCCATGACAGAGATTTGTTTTCCCTAAAAAGAGACAAAGAGGTCCCATGTTTCCCTGACAAATGTAAGAGCATGAAAAGTCCCATACGTGTGCAGTCAGTGTCTTCCAATGTGGTAGATTTCCAAAAATCATCTAAGTCACCCCATCCTTCATCCTTCATCCTGTTGACCAATTTTCCATATGGAGGGGACACACCCAGTGCCACTGTATCCCTGCTGCACATCCTGGCCACAATGGGTCAAAGCAAATCTCCTCTTGTTAATTGTTCAATGACTTGTAAGTGCCACAATTCATCCCAACATTGAACCTGAATCAGGATGTTAGAACTGACTCCAACAAAATGAAATCACGTATTGGAAAATGATCTGTGCACTGGCCTAGAAATAGTGCTAGGCTCGGAGTCAGGAAGACCTAGGTTTAAATCCCATCTCACATTCCTAATAGCTGCGTGATGCTGGGCAAGTTGTGTAACCTCTCTATGCCTCAGTTTCCTCACCTGTGAACGGGGGATGGGGGTTGGACTTGATTTGTTGATCTTCTGACCTATAGCAGAGAGAGTTTGCAAGCACTGACTGTTGGAAAGGGCTGGTACCCCAGGGGAAGGAAAAAGAATTCTTAAATGCTGCATTACCAAGGAATTATTAATGTTTATTTAATTAAATTAATTATTACATATTATATAATAATATATTATGTTTTATTTATTATATTATATATTATAATATATAATATATTCTGTATATTATATAATAATGTATTTTACACATTACATAATTATTATAATATATTAAATACAAATATTAAATAAATAATATATGATTAATAAATTAATTTTTAAGAACTTTAATAATTAAATAATGCCAGATTATCATAGAGTTCAATGAACATAAAAAGACCCTCTACCTGCTATGCTAAGTTTTGCTCTGCAAAGACTAGAGAAACAGAACATGTTTCAAAGTCATCATTCCTTTTCTGCCTCTCCTTTCATAAAAGATTTCTGAAGGAAACAAGGTCATTTTGATAACACTGAATCGGCACACGGTGTGCACGTCTGGGATTCTAAAGGCTAAGTTAATAAGTAGACCCTGGAGAGCCAAGAAGAATAGGGTGACATTCAGGCTGGAGGTCAACACCTTTTTCCTCAGAGTATTGAGGCATAGATTTGGTTGCTCATGAATCTCTCCAAGAAGAGAGACAGTTCATTATGACTGAGGGGCTACAATCAAGCAATGGTTCTGGCACAGGATCGCTGAAAAGGGCCACCCCATAATCTGAGCTGAAAATAGCAGTCTGACATTTGGATGAAGAGAGGTGATAGGCAGTCCCTCTGAATTCAGCTTTGGTCAGACCTCATGTGGAGCACTGAAACCAACCCTAGGCACCTATTTAGGGCAACGTGGCCTGACTATTCAAGAAACAAAATGGCAAAGGGATTCTAAACCATAACGTATTCATTGAAGAATCTGGGGATGTTTTACTTAGAACAGAAAAGACTTAGGGAGGATCTTTCTGCTGGGGGAAACAGAGGGATGTTGGCATTAGCTTTTCAGGATTTTTTTCAGAAATAGGCTAGCACTGATGGAAACCAACCTAGCCATAGGGTCAGAGAATAAGAAGTGCCTTTTTTGCTTCAGACTTCAGTATACTTGCCTTCTGAGGTCTAATTCTGACCTTAGAGTCTCTTCTCTGCTATCAGATACTAGCAACATTCAATTTCATGAGCACCCTTGCAATGTCTATGCACATGAGAGAAGAGACAAAGGCTATATAACTAAAACTTGGCCACCCAAAGAATAATTAATGTCATTGGCATTAAAACGCTGAACTCCTTGACCCTGGCATTGGTACCGTCGGGGTTCAAGGCTTTCCCCTTCTCCTCTGTGTATATAGTGATCTCAAATAAAGTTCAAAAGCATAAAAATAATACCTGGGGAAAACGAATGGCTATTTCGACCCTTGGGAAATTGCAAGGCCTCCACTATGCAGTGGAGATAGTGCTGGAGCATTGGACCTGGGTTCAAATGTTGCTTAGAGACTTACTACTTGTGTGACCTCCACAATCACTTAACTTACCTGGGCTTCAGTGTTTACATCTACAAAAGTGAGGGAGTTAGACTAGATGCCCTCTGAGGTCCCTTCCTCATCTACTCATCTGTGATTATATCAGATTAATTCCACTTAAGCTCTAAAGCATTTATTTTAATGTGCTGTTAAATATGTAATCTCCCAAATGAAAAAAATGATGATAACTCCCGAAGAGTTGTGGGCTCTCTCTTCCCAGATTAACCACTCAGTGGATTAATCAAAGAAAGAGGTGGAGGTGGTGAGGATAAATGATAGGAAAGTTCTTTATATCTTCAAAACACCAATTATTTCAAAGGGAGTTTGACTTATCTACCTTTATATGCCATTACAGCATAGAACTCAAGAAGAAATACCTCAGCAAATGAAACTTTTATTCTTAAGTTACTTTATCTTCAACTCCTCTCAGCAGCTGTTCCGAACTTTTTCTTCCAACAAGTTCCCAGTGCTTCCTCCATCCCCCTCTCTTGGCAGATATCTTTGCCTCCTATTTTGCTGAGAAAATAGAGGCCATCTGCTAGTACTCCCTCCTATTGCATACCTCAAAACCTTCATCCTTTCTTCCTTCACTCATTTCTGAGAAAGATATAGGTCTTCTTACAATGGCTAGTCTCTCTACCTTTGATCACATCTTTCCCACCCACACCTCTCTGTCTCTCTCTCATTCTATTTCTCTCTCTCTCTCTCTCTGCCATTCTTCATTCTCTCACTCTTCAGTCTCTGTCTCTCTGTCTCTCTCTTCCCTTCCCACCCCCTACAGCACTGTCCAGGTTTACCCTAACCTTAAAAAACTTCTTGGCCTTGCCACCCTTCAAGCTAACATCTTCTTTCTCTCTTCCCCCTTCACTTCCAAGGCCTTGGGCGAGGGAATCATTTCCATTTAAAGCTTCCCTTTTCTCATCACCTACTTGTTTTCAGTCCTTTACAGTCTGGCTTCTGACTCCACTACTCAACTGAAAATGGTCTCTACAAAGTTACCTGTGACCCTTTAACTACTAAATCTAATGAGTTTTTCTCAATCCTTATCCTCCTTGATCTTTCTGTGGCTTTTGATACTCTTGCTCATGCTATCTTCCTAGAACAGGGGTGGGAAACCATCAGTTCCTTGAGGCCACATGTGGCCCTCTAGGTCCTCAGATGTGGCCCTTTGACTGAATCCAAGCTTCACAGAACAAATTCAGTCAAAGAGCTTCACTTTAGGATCTCAAGGGCCACATGTGGTCTCGAGGCCTCAAGTTCCTCACCCCTTTCCTAGATACTTTCTATTCCCTTGGTTTCCATGACATTTTCTCTCCTAGTTTTCTTTCTTACTTTCTGAATACTCTTTCTCAATCTCCTTGGCATTTCCTTCCCCCTTAGTGGGGATGTTCCCCAAGGCTCTATCTCAGTCCCTCTCTTCTTCTCTCTCTACATTCTCTCTTAGAGATCCCATTAGCTCTCATAAATCCAGGCATTTCTTCTGCACATATAACTCCCAAATCTATATATCCAGTTTTAATCTCTCTATTGAACTCTATTAATATATTATTAATTCCCTCCTGGATCTCCCAAGGGCATCTTGAACACAGTATGTCTGAAACAGAACTGATTGGGTTTGCTTTTTTTTTTTGTAAATCTGTCCTCAGGTTCCCAGTATGAATACAGAATCCTTCCAGGATCTCAGGTTCATAACCTCAGAATCACCCTGAGTTAAATGTGACCCTCCATCAAGGATCCCCTATTCCCATATAGGGCTGTCTGTTAAATGTTATCAATTCTATCTCCACCATATTTCTTGATCTGCCCCCTTCTCTCCACTATTACTTACATCGCTTCTCACCTGGGCTATTATATTAGTTTCTTAATTGGTCTCTCTGCTTCTAATTTCTCCCCTTCCAACCCACTGTACACAGAGATGCCAAAATCACCTTCTGAAAGTACAGGTCTAATTGTGTCGTTCCACATTGCCTGTAGGATAAAATATGAAGGCTCTCCATAATCTGGCTCCCATCTACCTTTTCCGGCCTTATTTTCTACTGCTTCTCTTCATAAACTCTATATTCCAGCTAACCTGGATTATTAGCTGTTCCCTGAACTCATTATTCCATCTCTTGGAGCAGGCATTCACACAAACCGTTACAATGTGCTCACTCCTCTCTTCATCTCCTAATCCCTGGCGTCCTCCAAGACTCACTTCTGCTCCCCCTCCGTATAAATCCTTTCCTGAACACCATAGTTTTTAAGCTTTGGCCTCAATTTTCCTCATACTATACTTGAGTTGTTATTGAGTAACCCCAATAGAATGTAAGTCTCTTGAGAGCAGGGCCTTAATTTTGTGTCTTTGCATCTCAGCACCTAACACAGTACCTTGTACATAATAGGTGCTTAATAAAGGTTAGGGACAGCTAGGTGGTGCAGTGGATAGAGTGCTGGGCCTGGAGTCTGGAGGACCTGAATTCAAATCCAGCCTCGGACACTTACTAGCTGTGTGACCCTGGCCAAGTCACTTTACCCTGTTTGCCTCAGTTTCCTCATCTGTAAAATGAGCTGGAAAAGGAAATGACAAATCGCTCCAGTATCTTTCCCAAGAAAACTTCAAATGGGGTCACAGAGAGTCAAACACAACTGGATGACTAAACCACAAAATGAATTGAATCCAATCTCCTTCTGCAATCAGGCAGAAGATCTACAAAACCCCGATCCTGGTAAGCTGTTTACAAATAGACTGCAGAAGACTAAGGATATGAGGTCCACAAAAGAGGCATAAAGCTTTTCCTCAGCTCAACCTGGTTATACAAGTAATCATCATTACAATTATGGAGGGGGAAAAAGCTATCAACAGATCGATAAGCATTTATTGAGCATGTGTCAGGTGCTGTGCCAGACAGTGGGGAAGGCAAAGACAAAAGTGAGACAGTCCCTGCCCTCAAGGATCTTACATTCTATCAGGAGCGAGGTGCTCACATACAGGCACACACAAATCTAGCAAAATGAAAGAAGGACATTCGACCATGGGGATACATGTTCACAGATAAGTAAATACAGCCTGTATACCCCACAAAATACACAGTCACAGAGGGAGACGCTAATAACTAGGTAATTACGAAAAGTGTTTTGCTCTGAGTGACAAAAAGCCCTGGAGGATTTCCACATCTCACAGAGTCACAAATATAATATTATGGAATTATGTTCAAGTCAACAAACATTTGTGAAATGCTTATGACATAGGAGCAGAACATTGTGGTAGAAACAGGGGAAGACTAAAGTGACTGAGACAGAGCCCCTGCCCTCCTAGAGCTTTTGATCTAGGTAGGACTGAATAGGATGCACACACAATATGATACAAAATGGAACATAAGTCCTACATACAAAGTGCTACATGAGAGTTGTAACTTAAATGATGTCTGTCTTTTTGGACTCGTTTTTATGGCAGCTGCAAGAAAGAAAAAAGAACTACTTCTTGTCTAAATCCAGCCAATGAATAGAAGTGAGTAAAGCCTGAGCCACAGATGGCCCCATCAGTCGAAGAAAAAAAAAGCACTTTTTTGTTAGTCATTCCGGAAACCATTGAAGTGATCAGGCTGGCCAAGGGCACAACAAACAGGAGGTGGGCAGAGGAATTGAGGAGAATGGCAAAGGGCATGAGATAGCAGGTTAGCCTTCCACTGCCTGCCATAATGCAGTCCCCAGTCCCCAGTGTTTGTCCATGATGATAGCTGAGGCAGGTATGATAACCCCCTTCGGGTGTTTTCTGTGGAATAAAATTACCCACAATTCCTTTGACCTCCAGAAAAGGAGACTATATAAATCGAAGAAAGGGCTTTTCTTTTCTGACTCTTGGGGCATTAATTTTCACAGAGCAGGGAACTCCTCAGTTTGGGGAAAATGGCAGCTTTACAAGAAAAAAAGACGTGCAGTCAACGGATGGAAGAATTCCGCCACTACTGCTGGAATCCAGACACAGGGCAGATGCTGGGAAGGACCTTGTCCAAGTGGGGTATGTGCAATTACCAGCAGGTTTCCTCTACAAAGACCAGGGGAGGTTAATGGAGGCATTATGTATGGGTGAGGAAGAGGAAGGCGTTCTAACAAAAGCTGTGCAAGCTTCCTTTTACGTGAGGAAACTGAGGGCCAGAGCCATTGAATACTTGTTCATAGTCGCACAAACAGTGGTAGAAACCATAATTCAAACCCAGACCCTCTGACTCCCAGTCTAGCAGTCTTACCTCCGCATCATGACACTTAACAACACCAAAGGAGACAAGGTAGAAAGTAATTAGTTACTTTCTCTTGAACAATAATGTATCTGGTCCCTCCATGGACTCCTTTCTCTCTGCCTATAAACTACTCAGGTCCCCCATTTCCTTTCACTGTTGGGCTCCTTGTAATATGGCTTCCACCCCCACCCTCTCACTACTATGCTGAAACCATGACCTCCAAAGGGCCAAATCTACCAGCTAGTTCTGAGTTACCATCCTTGATCTTTCAGCAGCTTATTGGGATTATTATTCTACCATGATTTCACTGGTATCAGGAACTACCAAATGAGGAAACTCTGAAAGTAATATTATTAACCACCCCCTGTCTTTTGAATATCATCTTCATTGACTTCTATGACACTTTTTACTCATCTTCTTGATTTTCTTCCCACAGCTGATCCTTCTATCTCTCATAAGCTTCCCTTCTTCCACCATGTCCACCAGTGGGATCCTTAGTCCTCTTTTTGTCTATTCCTACATTGTGATATCATCCATTTTCATAATTTCATCTATTATTTCTCTGTAGAAGGGTCCCAAACCTGTGTCTACAGGTCTACAGTCCTGACCTCTCCCTCTCTCCCTCCCTTTCTCTTTTTCTCTCTCCCTCCCTCTCTCTCTCTCATCACATTTCTAATTGCCTGTTGCATAACATCACCGATTGTCTCTGCAACTCAAACACATTGAAAACTGAAATCATCTCCCAAACCCAATCTCCCTCTTTAATGCAAAGCCCAGTAATCGTTCTTGACTCTTCCTTCTCCCCAACTCCCTAGAACTGGTTTTCTACAAATCCTTTGAATTGCCCTCGGACAGGGCAAAAAATGGAACAGGGAAGAGAATGAGAAGTAGGTCCAACAATATCTGTTCTGTTGCACATTTATACTACCTCTCCATGTGTCTTCATACTAAGTCTAACATGAAGGCCTTATGGCAAGATTTGGAGACAGATACAAATTGGACCAATGATTCCACTGGTATTGGGAATTTGTGGATGAAGAAACGCTACCAATGCAAGCCAGCAGCTTCTCTGCAAAGTGGTGCCAGGCCACCGAGAGGTTAAGTGATTTGTCCAGGGTCACACTGCCAAAATTCATGTATTCTAGCTCCCGATCCATTTCAGGTGTGGGGAACCTGCAGCCTTGAGGCCACATGTGGCCTTTTAGGTCCTCTGGTGTGGCCTTTTGACTGAGTCCAAGTTTTACAGAACAAATCCTTGTATTGAAGGGATTTGTTCTGTGAGGTTTGGATTCAGTCAAGGGGCTGTATTTGAGGACCTAGAGGGCCACATGTGGCCTTGAGGCTGCAGGTTCTCCAACCCTGAACTATACCCTATTGTCTTTAAGCAACAGGATTTGGACCACATAATAATTACGATTTAAGAATGGGGTTCCTAATTTCAATTCAACAATTTTCAGACTTTTACTGCCTGCTATACAAATGACACTATGCTAAACCAAATCTCTCAGAATCTCTTCACATCTCAGTTAGAAGGTGGAATTAGGGAGAGCCCTATCTGCCACAAACATCTGGAAATCGTCTCTCCCTTTATTTAAAAATGATTTCATTTTCTCTCAGCTTACTGACATTAGGTGACCTTTGCACAGTGAGCCACTGGCCTCTTTTCACCCCACATCCTCTTGTCAGGATAGATGGGGGAGGGAAGGAAAGGAGAGAAAAGGGAATTATCTCTTGACGGGAGTTGTTATTTAAAGAAGGGTTGAGCTCATCTAAACGAGCTGGCAGCCATTTGCAGATTAGTTCCCGGGGTGATGTGATCTGAGGTCAGCCCCTGGAGACAGCTGCTCAGCTACCCAGGAAGAAGGAGCTGTCGTCTCCACCCTCAGAGGCAGAGCCACCACCAGACAGCTCCTGAAAATGCAGGGTTAAACTGATCAGCCAGCCGCCTTCGTCTACCCACAGAGGCCTCAAGGTGTCAGGCACTCCCGCTGAAAAGTCATGGGAACCTAAACTTACATCCAGCTGCTGGTCTGGAACTGTCTGACTGTTCCACAGGCAAGCTTAACCTGAATGGGTCTGGTGGAAACGTTCTCAGGGTGAAGCAGACTGAGCATAGACTCCCAAATCTGTGGCCCAGGAAAACTCAATTTAAATTTTATCTTTGTCTAACTCAGGCCATGGCACAGAGCTGGGAGGGGATCTCTGGAGGACAGACACTTAGTGCCACACCCTCATTTTACAGATAAAGCAACTGAGGCCTAGAAAAGTAAAGTGACTTGTTTAAGGTGACACAGACTGTACTAAGTAGAGATGGAATATGAATCCAGGTTCTCTTCAAATCTAGCATTCTTTCCATTGTTTGAGTAAAAAAGAAAACATTATAACATGAAGGGGGGAAGACTTTTCTAACCCCAGACAGGTAATCCTTTGATCTTTATATTTCTTCAGGCAGTTAAGTGGTACAGTGTTTAGAGTCAGGGAGACCCTGAGTTCAAATCTGACCTCATATGCTTACTGCCTAGGTGACCTCTGGCACATTGCTTAACCTTGTTTACCTCAGTTTCCTCATCTGTAAAATGAGCTGGAGAATGAAATGGCAAACCACTCCAGTACCTTTGTCAAGAAAACCCCAAATGGAGTCATGGGGAGTGAAATATGACTGAAAAATGACTGAAAACAGCTATGTTTCTTTGCATATAGGACACAGATCCCTTGGTTTGAAGAGAATAGGGTCTTATCTCCTGATGTAATTTAGAGAGACAAGTATAAGAGGCAGTTTGGCATTATGGATGGCCAGTTGATCCTAGAACCAGGAAGACCTGATTTCAAATGCCATCCCTGACACACACTAGCATTGTGCCTCTGGGAGAGTTACTTAATTTCTCAGTGCTCCAGGAAATTAAGACTATAAATTACACCACCTACATAGGTGAAGGGAGTTTCCTTATTCAGGTGTTAGTTATACCAATGACATCACAGGTCTAGTCCATAAGCCATTTGGGGGACCTACCTGTTGATCACATTTCTCCCTCTCCCCTTTAAAAAAATTATCTTTGTAGGATCTCAATTTTTTTTTCTAAACTTAACAAATATCCAATAAAATGGACATTTCTATACGTATGGTAAAAGAGTATACACGAAACTGTGAATCTCTTAGGTAGAGTTAGCCTTTCTTTTTAAATATGCAATAAATTCAGCACATATTTTTTTCTTTAATAGTATTTAATTTTTTCCAATTACATGAAAAGATAGTTTTCAGCTTCCATAGGTTCCTAACTTTTCTCCTCTCCTTCCCTTCCCCCCTCCCCAGACAGCAAGCAATCTGTATAGGTTATAGACAGCATGTAACTTTCAAAGCTGTCCTGCTTGCCCGTGACTTTCTGGCCTTCCTTCTTGTCTCTTCCATGAATTTTTTAAATTGCTCAGTCATTTCTCCCTCCCTTCTTTTCTGCTTTTTGTTATTCAGTCATTTCAGTCACATCTGACTCTTCCTGACCCCATTTTGAGGTTTCTTGGCAAAGATACTGGAGTGGTTTGCTTTTTCCTTCTCCAGCTTGTTTTTACAGATGAAGGACGGAGACAAACAGAGTTAAGTGACTTGCCCAGGTCAAGCTAGTAAGTGTCTGAGGTCAAATTTGAACTCAGGTCTTCCTGACTCCAGGCCTGGAGCTCTAGCCACTGCACCACCTAGCTGCCCTTCCTTTCTGCTACTTTTTCCATAATCCCTTTTCCTTCACCCCTCCCAACTAGGGGGAAAAAAAAGAAAGAAAAAAGAAAACCCTTGTAACAAATGTGGATAGTCAAGCAAAAACAAATTCCTACGTCGGTTTTGACTGAAAATGTATACCTTATTCTGTTCTGCCAGTCCATCACCGGTCAAGAGTTGGCTAGTAGCATGCTTTATCATCAGTGCTCTGAAATCATGGTTTGTCTTTCAAAGTTGTTTCTCTTTGCAGTGTTATTGTTATGCATGTTATCCATGTGGACCTCATTATACGGCAAGAAAAAGAACCCTGGTGCAAAATCCTGTCCCCTGGGAGTCAGGAGACCCAAGCTAGTTTAGTGATCACTAGCTAATGTCATACAGGGGAAAGGCAGTTAGATTTGGAAGCAAAGGACCTGGGTTCAAATTTTGCCATATACTTCTTATATGACTTAATTTTTCTGGGCCTCAGTTCTTCATCTATAAAATGAGTGTTCTTTCTCTAACATCACTTCCAGCTCTATATCTATGACCTTATGATCAGAGGAATAATTTAACCTTCATCCATTACAATTATGAATTGATATTAACTCTCAATTAATCAGAATTCTCTCCTTTTCGTAGTCCCTTGTAGCTGATCTGAGAGAGATGTCCTTGGAGGGAGGCCAACATCTGTTCATAAAAAATTGTGGCGGTCCAACAAATAAATTGGAAGTAGCATTCCTGGACACAAAAAGCCAACACAGGGTTTGGGCCACAAGACCAAAGGTTAGATTTAATCAATCAACAAGCTTTTATTAAACTGCCTACTATGTGAAAGGCACTGGCATAGAAAGACAAAAATGACTCATTGCCCTCAAGAAGATTACCTTCTTATTTGAGGAAGATACGAAAGTCTACCTTTGCACATTAATCTGAAGGACAGAGTAATTATAACACTTTAGCCATAAATTCCTAGGGCACAGGGATAGTTTTGTTTTTGGCTCTGTGTGGCCAGCCAGCATGGGGCCTGGCATATAGCAGATTTTTAATAAGTGTTTGTTGAATCAAACTGAATGGGGGTGCTATTATTGGTCAACATTTATTATTGGTCAACATTTCTGTTACAAATGGTTTATAGTTCTTTTTTCATAGTTTGATAAATAATCTGAGACAGGTCAGTATTTGGATCCCTATATCACGGATGAGAAAACTGAGGTCCAGACATAACTGGAGTTGACCAGCCAGTTAGGGGAGTAGAACCAGAATACAAACACAATATATGGTGTTTGGAATTGCTGCTCATTTGTTCTGCTCTTTTTGCCTCCTCCCACACTTTCATTTGGCTCCTGGCCTTTAATGCTGCTCTGGGCCATTGGAGAGACTGAGTCACTGACTGGTGCCTACTCCCAGTCACATGGCAATTTATGAAGGAAAGAAAAGCTTGGAGTCCTTATTACCTTATCTAGAAACTTATAACAAACAGAAAGTCATATTCTACCACATGAAGCTTCAGTTCTTTGGAGAAAAAAAAAGAATATCTGCTTTAACACAATTTTTTTTATTTATTTGAAAATTTTAAGACATGGGGACAACCATCCCAAGTAACTAAATGATCAAGATTTAGTCACAAACCAAGAAAATGAAAAACAAAAACAAACACTCCCAAACCTACTCATTGGCATATTTTAAAAAACAGGAAAATCAAATCCTCCTATATAATTTTCTCTTTTGAAATATCAGAGTGCTCATCAGACGTTCTTGCTCACACTTTAAGCAGGGTTGGATGAAGTCCTTAAAGCAGACTGGGCAAATTTCCAGGATACCAAAGTTTCCAGAGTGCTATGCACCTACCATTCTCATCCTCTCCCCTGGAAAAGTACAAACATTTCAGATGACCCCAAAGGTTGCTGGGTAGATGCCTAACTAGTCTGGCTGAAATCAAAATCCCCTTGTCATTTTGATAGATGTCACCTTGACCTCCTCTAAGTTATACTCCCCTTGAGGTGTCATTGAGTTAACTTAACAAGAAATTCAAGGACACTCCTTAAGGGTAGGCAGTATTGTGATGTTGTGGGAAGAGAGTTAGATTCAGATGCTGTCTCTACTAGATAAATGACTATCAGTTTAGCCTTCATCTCCTCACCTGTAAAGTGGAATTCTTGAATTAACCACCTCTAGGGTGGTTGTGGAAGAAGAACTTTACAAAGCCTAAAGTGTTATTTAATTATGCTGATTTTAGCACATTCATCTGGCTAATTCCATAGCTTGCCTAGCCGAGCAACAGGGACCAAATTATTATGGGTAGCTACTTTTAACCTTGTTTTTTTCTCTTCACAGTGTGGATCAGTCTCTACTATGTGGCGTTCTATGTGGTTATGAGTGGGCTGTTTGCCCTTGCCATCTACTCTTTAATGCAGACGATAGATCCATACACGCCAGACTACCAAGATCAGTTAAAGTCACCAGGTAAATATGATGACTTGCTTCTACCCAATATTAAAAATATGTAATTTACACTGATGTCTAAGCTCCTCAGATATTTACCTGCATGGCAAAGCTGATGCTAGAACCAGGGCTTAGCCTCCAGAGTTTTGCTCCTTAGGAAAAAAAAAAAACAGGTCCAGTTAGGTCCAGAATATCAATTAATTTGTCAGTCAAATATTTATAATGTACCACCTATGTGCCCAGCACCATTAATTCATCTGCAGTTCTTGGCTTCTCATCTCTTCTTGCTCACATTTTAAGCAGAGTCGGATGAAAAAAAAAAGCAGAATGGGCATAGCAGGGAAAATAGAAAGTCTATATGCTTCATATCCTCCAAGAGCTTATAATCTAGCTGGGGAGAAAACAGTAATGCCAGAAAAGCAACTAGAGAACAAGCCAGAGTATAAATACAAAAGGATGTTAGAAAGGGGGAGATGAACTGGCAATGACAGCTATTAACCTTATTGTTTATTGCTGAGGACTTCTGGGAATTAGATCTTATCTCTGGATGACTTCCATTAAAAAGTGCCCCATAGAAGCATGTGGACATGGAATTTTAATGAATGTTTTTAAATACATATCTATGTGACAGGCAGCTCCGCATAGTGGAAAGCTGGCCCTGGACCTGGCTTCAAGCCCCTCCTTTGACCAACCTCACAGTGCCCCAGGAAGATCTCTTGAGTATAAGATACAAAACAGATTCTGAACTACAGTGGCAAAGAGTTTCCTATATCGATAAACAGGTCCAATCCAAAAAAAAAAAAGGAAAAAAGTATAGATTATTAATTTATTTATTTCTATCTGGAGGCCAGTTAGAGCCGGCCTTAGTCAGGGATAATAATAGCTAGCATTTATTTATACAAATAAATACAAACTTATTATAAATATTATTATATACTATAGATAATAAATTACATATATGTTATATATAAATATTACAGTATAAAATTATAAAACTAAATATAACTAGAGCTAGCACATATATATTTATATATAGCTCTTTACAAATGTTATCTCATTTTATCCTTATAACTCTGAGAGGTAGGAGCTACTACTATCTCCATTTTACAAATGAGGAAACTGAGGCAGAGATCAAGTGACTTGCTGATGGTGACAGAGCAAGTGGCTGGGGCTGGATTGGAACCCAGGTCCCAGGCCCAGCACTCTGTGACACCTAAAAGCCTAGGTCAAGCCCTGCCTTTGACATAGGGACTGTATAGACCTGGGTCAATCATTTAACTTCTCAGTCCCAGGACTTCTCTGTGACTATAGGCTACAAAGCAGTAGCTGATCTGCATTGGAAGAAGCTTCTTCACGGGGAGTTCCTTAGACCAACAAAATCACAAAGATGACCAAAAATGATAATTTGGTTCTAGATCTACTTGTTCTTTTTTTCCCCCTTTAATAAATCCATTTAATGAGGCTAGATTTAACTCATTTCTCATTAAATTTTTTTGGATCCTGCTTGTTTTATTTGTTGTGTAAACTATCAGCATTGTAGTATCTGCATATTATAATATCTATGCCTTCATCAAATCATCAATAAAATGCCAAACACAGGCGAAGGGAAGCTCTGTAGGATACTCCATTCTCCCTGAATCACTCCATTCTAAGGCTTGTCTTTAATTCTACTTATACTCTTTAAAAAAATGTTCTTTCAAAGTACCATATAACTGTGACTGTGGCCTCCAAAGCAGGTTCAAATATGATCCTTTTAAAAATAAATTTTATTGTTTTTACATCATCTACGTTACCCAATATGTCCTTCTATCTTCCTCTTCCAGAAAGCAAACCCTTAAACAAAAAAATAAAAATGAAAATACAACAGTTTACCAAAGCAGACCAACATATGTGACATTGTATGCAGTATTTCACACTCATAGTCCCCCACTGCTTCTTTGCAGATAAGTTTGGTCATTATAATTTTCTAGAAAATATAATGCCTTTTTTAAAAATGAATTTTGTATAGAAGCTTCCATTTTGGACACTGGAATCACATTTTATTTTAATAGCATGATCAGCTAACAGGGGATTTACAATGACTCATCCTGGATCAAGGATGTCCCAAGGTCCATTTGCCCAACAGCAGAGAGTCAGTTGTTAGGCACATTTTATGAGCTGCTCCCCGCCTCCACCCCAGCATGGAGCTGCTTCACTTGGTACTACAAAACTCAGAGTTAACAGAGACAGAGAATCTTAGAATTGTTAAGAGTTGGAATCGATTTTGGAGATCATTTGAACCAATTTCCTCATTTTTCTGACCAGAAAACTAAGGTCCAGCATAATTTAATGATAGACTGTACTTACAGAATTGAAAGCGACCTCAAAGGCCATCATTTTACAGGTAAGGAAACTGAGATCTGGTGAGGTTAAATGACTTGCTCGAAGTCACACGGTAAGCACCAGAGGTAGTTCTTTCCAGAAATGGCAACTGATTACAGCTAGTTAAAGACAGAGTGGCGCTGGGACTCAGGTTCCTGACTTATATAGTCCAAAAGGATTTCTGTTATCCCACAGAACTATTTTTGACCTCATAAAAGTAGTATTATATTGTATATTATATATACACATATATTATGCTATATTATAGCACATCCTATTATATCATATGCTATATTGTATCACATCATTGTATTATAAGGTACTTTATCATGTTTGTGCAGCAGATAAGAGAGCTGGACCTATAGTCAGAAAGACACGAGTTCAAATTTGACCTCAAACCTTACTAGCTATGACCCCTGGCAAGTCATTTAGCTTGTTTGCTTTTGTTATCTGAAAAATGAAGATAATAAAAGCACCTGAAGATAAAATATGTTAATATTTGTAAAGCTCTTTGCCAGCTTTAAAGCACTATATAAATGCTAGCTATTATTATTAAACAAATCTATAGACTTATCATAGAGATAACTAAACTAGGCTCCAAAAACCCTCCCTTAACACCCTCCTCTCCCCTCCACACACACACACACACACACACACACACACCCTCACCCCTCAAGGTGACCCCTCCAGTTAGTGCAAAGGACATTGGATTTGAAGTCAGAGGTTCAGCTCTTGGCTCTGCTATTGACTAATGGTGTAACATTGGGCAAGTCAATCTCTCTGGGTCTTACGGGGGATTGGACTAGATGGTCTCTGGGGTCCTTTACAGTCCTAGGTCTAGGATCCTCTGAGCTCTCCTCCAATGTTTCCTCACACTCTGCGAGAAGTGCCCTAAGAGATTACCTAGTCCAACCCTTCCGTTTTACAGAGAAGAAAACAGACTCAGTGTGGGGGAAGCTAGGCCAAACCAATAGTGAACAGCAGAGATGGCATTTGAACCCAGGTCCTCCAACTCAACATCCAATATTCTGTCCACATCTACTTGCTGCTTCTCCTTTGCCCCTGTGACCTTCCATTTTGCATCATGCTTATGTAGCTGCTATATCTTCCCATTCTACACTCCTCCCCACAAATCCTACTTTTTTTATAAACTCCCGGCAGGCATTACGCCCATTTTCATCTTCATCTGCAACAAATAGCCCAATGCCTCACATATGTCTGGGCCTCATTTATAAAAAGAGGGGGGTGGACAAGATGTTCTCTAAGGTTCCCTTCCCTACCCCCAAAGTCTCTTTCAACTCTAAATCCTAACCACGTTGTCTATGAATATGGCAGCTATCAAATATTTGTTAAATAGCAGAAAAGCACACTTGAAAAGCAAGTGAGTAGCCACCTAATTAACAAAATGGAGATACCAGGGACTATGCCCAAAACAGCCTTCTCATCCCACCAATCCAGTGACCTGTCCATCCCTTCCTGCTCAATCTTTTCACAGCCCTTTGCTTGGTTCTCATAGGGTCATAAGATATAGCGATGGAAGTATTCTTGGACATTACCTGTTTCCATCATTTCATTTTCTAGATGAGGAGATGGGCCCAGAGAAGGGAGGTAACTAGGTTAAGGTCACATGGGCTTTGGGATGAGATTCGATGGAAAAATCATTTGCAAATTCTGTTCTGCTTTATGATTACCAATAAGCTCTTTCACGGTCCAATGTTTCAAGGATGTGATCTTTGATGCTTACAGCTTGTGTGCCCTTGGGTAAGTCACTTTATCTCCCTGGGCCTCAGTTTCTCCATCTGCAAAATGAGGGGGCTGAAGTAGATAGCCTCTGAGATCTCTTTCCAGCTCCAGTGGTCCTATGATCACACAATCTGTGATTATGTTGGTGTGATGGAAATTCCCTCCACAAGCAGAATGCAATTCCTCGACACCTTAGTAAGTGTGAGCATTTATTAAGTACCTACTATGTGCAATGTCCTGTGCTATGAGCTGGGAATAATAAGGGGGGAAAGTTTCTACAATTATTAAAGAACTTAAATTATACTGGGAGATGGGTGGGGAATACAACATTTCAATATGCACACGATAATTTGAGGAAAAGAATAATAAAAAATTAAGAGAATAATGAAAGAATGACTATTAGGAGGCCACTATCAGTCGAGTCTTGAAAGAAGTGAGATTCTAAAAGGTGGAGATGAGGCGGAAGTTTATTTCAGGCACAAGGAGGATGGAGAAATCCAGAGAGTTGAGAGAGGGATGCTGAACCAAAGAAGGGCAAGTCAGTCTGTTTCATTAGAACATGGTGTAAGTGACAGTGAGTAACTGGAAATAAACCTGGAAAGTCAGCCTGTGACCACATTGTGAAGGGCTTTAAATGACAGAGTAAGGAATTTCTATTTTATTCTAGAGGCAATGGAAGGGTATTGCCCAGTTTGAGCTTTAGAAGATTTGTTTTGGCAGTGATGCGATGGATGGATGAATTGGAAAAAGAAGAGACTGAACAGTAAGGATACATTAACGGAGAAAAGACTTATAGAAAAGATCAACATATGAACATTTTAGTCACTTCTCTCCCCTGCCATCCCCAAATGTGCGCACGTGCGCGCGCACACACACACACACACGATTCCAAATTGCCAGAAACGTTCAGACCAATCCATGGCTCTAACAACATATCGAAACAGTTCCTCCAACATTAACTAGTCCCATCTTCTGTCATCTTGGCCAATTTTGATGAGTATGAGGTGAAACCTCAGTTATTTTTCATTTGCATTTCTCTGATTTCATGTCATCAAATGGCCTATTTTATCTCAATTCAAAACAACTTAAAAACCTATCATTTAATTTATTCTCTCAATACCTTTTATAGTGGAAGAGGGTTACATACCAACGTTTTTCTTTTACAAAGTAGGAAACTTAAAAATATAGGAATTTATCCATTTGGGCTTCTAGGTAACAAAGTGGACCTAGGCAAATCTGAGTTCAAATCTTGCCTCAGACAATTCCTAACTGTGACCCTGGAAGAGTTACTTAACTCTGTTCTTCAATTTCTTCATCTGGAAAAATCAGGAAAACAGTGGCATCCACTTTCCAGAGTTGTTGTGAGGAACAAAAGAGATAAAGTTATGTATATATGTACTTTGCAAATCTTAAAGCCCTATGTAAATGCTAGTTATTAATGTTATTTATTCAGTGTAAAAACAAAACTGGGATAACCTGTGTCTCAAGAGCCAGGCCAATATTCCTTCCACTACCTAGGTTTATTGCCAAAGAGGAGGGAGGAAATCTGGAAATCTGGGAGGTCAAAGCCTACCAAGTGATGAGGTTTGGGGTGGAGGGGTGTTCGAGACTCCAAAATACCGACACGCCAGGTCCTGTCGAATTAATTCGACCCAAGCCTTCTCAGCCAAGGAAAAAGACAACGTATATTAAGGATTCCCCATAATGGGTTGTCTTAAGAAATCCCACCCTTTGTGACATCTGTTTTCACAAGGGGGCCAGATTCAATCTACTGAGATAGATTGACTCTGAGAGCCTTCGTGGAGGCAAGATGGAGATTATATACAGAAAGACCGTGAGAGGGATTGAGGGGTGATCTGGGGTGATGGGAGGAGGGGTTTAGAGAGGGTCTTGAGGAGGAATCTAAGGAGGAGCTACAGGGTCAGACTCCAGGGTGGGAAGTAGCTGGACAATAAAGGGCAAGGCTAGGTAGAGATTTGGGCCTAAGGATTATGTAAAGTTATAGCCTCAGGCCAAGGCCAGATCAAGTGGGAAGATTCAAGCAGAGTTCAAGGGGGTTCCCAGAGACTGCGCCCTCATTAGTATGGCAAACAGTATTGGGTGTGAAGCCAGGAAGACCTGGTTTAATTGTTGCCTTAGACACTATGAGACTGAAGGCAAGTACTAAGATCATAGATTTAGAGTGGTAAGGGGCTTAGAATCCATTTAGTTCCCCCTGCCTCCATTTTGCAGATGGGGAAACTGAGGCACAAAGACATTATCTGTAAAACAGGGATAATGGCTGCACCTACTCCACAGGATTATAAGGCACTATACACAGAACGCTTCACAAACATTAAAACACTACATTAATATTTGCCATTTTTATTACTGAGAGCCAGGATTGTTTTCTCTTTGTCATCATATTTACCTGTACCTATTACGGTACTCAGAGCATGGTAGATGCTTAAGAAATGCTTCTTGCATTTATTAGGAATAATAATGATTAAGCAACTTTCCCAGGGGCACACAGTTGGGAGATGTCTAAAGTAGGATTCAAAGTCAGATCTGCCTGAATTTAAGTCTACTGAGTCTGTCACTTAGGGGGCATCGAGGTGGCCCAGTAGAAGGAGTGTTTGGCCTGGTGTCAAGAGGACTTGTCTTCCTGAGTTCAAATTCAGCTTCAGACACTTCCTAGCTGTGTGACCCTGGGCAAGTCACCTAACCCTGTTTGCCCCGGTTTCCTCATCTATAAAATGAACTGGAGAAGGAAACAGCAAACCACTCCAGTACCTTTGCCAAAAAATCCACAAATGTGGTCAAAAAAAAAAAAAAAGAAAGTCAAGCATGATCGAAACATCTGAACAACAAAAACAGTGTCACTTGGGAGTGAATTATTAGTGAATTAGGAGGAATTCCCTCCTCCCTCAATGCCACCTCTCCTACTCTTGCAAATCCAGTTACTAATCCATAGCAGATTAAGATAAGAAGTGGGGACCAGGGTTAGGGGAAAAGAGATACTCCAGAGACAGCAGAGAAGGAAAATGAGATGTGGTCAAATTGAAACAGTTGTGAAGATTTTACTATACATAAGAGCCTCTCTCACAGTTGCTCTTTAAGAGACGAACCTGCTCCAAAAACCTATAAAACAATGGCTCTGAACCAATTCTAGAGCTGCAGAACCTACAAAGTGGCAGAGGGAAGCAGGGCCCCATCCCAGGACAGCCTGGATGGTCTCTGGGTAAGGTCGGTCCCACACAGACCTCCCAGCCCC
>CM053626.1:133447101-133469391 GCA_028646595.1 Phalanger gymnotis | reverse complement strand
AGACTGGGGAACAGAGCAACCAGAATGTACGCCATCTTGGAGTGGGGGGGGGAGGAAATGGGGAGAAAATCTGTAATTCAAACGCCTGTAAAAATCAATGCTGAAAACCAAACATGTCAAAAATAAATTTAAAAAAAAAAGAGACGAACCTACCTCAGGCCCAGAACTAGCTAAACATAGATTTAAAGCTGTATTTATCTATCATAATATGTTCCAACCGGCCCATCTCCATACACCTACTGGTCACTGTGGCATTAAATGATGATTTTGATGTTAATAACCGCTAGCATTTGTATGCTCCTTAAGATACGTAAAGCACTTTACATATTGTCTTATTTCTTCCTCACAATAACCCTGAGAAGTGGGTGCCAGTATAACTCCCATTTTACAGATGAGGAAACCGAGACAGAGAGGTTATGTGACTTACCCAGGGTCACACACCTACTAAGTGTCTGAATCAAAATCTGATTTTGATCTGAGACCTGAAATCAGCTCTTCCTGAGTCCAAGTGTTTGTTACTGTGCCACCTAGCTCCTTGGGGATGACAACGAGTCAAATGACATATTCTAACAACTCCCACTTATATTGTGCTTTAAGAAGCAAACATTGCGTTTCCATCAGGTTGTGGCCACAATTGGACAAACTGTCTTTAGATCTAATTAAATCCCCTGAAACATTTGAAGGGAGGAAGCCTGGTTTACAGGCAGCACGGGGGTCTGCTCAGGGGGTGCCGAGGTTTTTATTCCAGCTTTCCCAGATGCTTATTGCATAACTTTGAGACAAAGTGACCCGCGTGATGTATCCCCATCAAGAAGATAAATACGCTTCTGCTTCCTATTTCTCCCTGGTATGCTGGTGTAGACTTAAGATTACTGAGCCCATGTCTTAAGAAGACAAACATGTAGAGCATTCTCTTTTCTGCCTCAGGGGTAACATTAAGGCCAGACGTTTATGGTGACAGAGGTCTACAAATCTTCTACAATGTTTCCGATAATTCTTCCTGGAAAGATCTTACCCAGACACTTCACACGTTTTTGTCAGGTAAAGTCAAAAACTTTTTTTTTGTTTGACTTTCCAAAAGAGAAAATGACAAAGAAGCCGAGTTTATATCACATATATTATTATTCCCACTTTATAGATGAGGAAAACAAGTTGGGAGGACAAATCTCTTGGTCACTAGCACAAAGCCCATAATTGCCTCAGGAGGAATTCAAACCCAAGTCTCTAGAGTCCAAGTCTGGTGCTCTATCCTCTCTACCGCCTCATCTCTCTAAACCGTCCATGTAAATGTCCATGTAAAACACTGAAGCATTTAATTTTTCTCCCCTGGAATCATCCTAATATCAGGATGTTTTAGGCAACAGTCGGGAGGATTTTTTGGCCTGGATTATACAGATAATACTTCATTCGCTTTGCACATGTAGACACAGCTCTCTATGTCCACGTCGGTGTCGGTGTCTGTGTCCGTGCGTTGTCTACACATAGACCTGTATTGATGTCTCAGATCTTTCAATGACTTGCCTTGAGGCTTTGGGCAAATTCCTCTACTTATGAAAAGGGGTCTCATACAACCTCTCAGGACCTCATCAGGCTATGGGACATCAGAATTGGAAGCTCTTTGGGCAGTTAAGAATAGATTTGGTGAAATCCAAGTCATATTCCTCTATGACTTGACTTGTCTTTAAATGGATTTGCTCTTTCCCCCCGTTTTGGGTCTGGACCTGTGACCTCACAGGTTTGTGGAACAAAAAACAATTTTTTTTTTTATTTTAAAGGAAATCTCTGCTGTGAGGTTCCCAAGGGCAATTTAACATTGTGTGAAATTTAATGTCTTTCTGATTGAAAATCCTTCCTCCTCAGTGAGTGAGCTAAGACAGGAACTTCTAAGCAGTAAATTGAGAGGATGGCTATAACACAAATAAGCAAGGAGGTTCATTCCACCGGTGCCAAGGCTGGTGATAATTCATTGTTTGCCAAACTGTCATCCTACCCCAGCTTATTCTCCGGCCGCACAAGAGGAAAACATAAACTGCTCATCCGGGCAGTACTTCATTCAGAAAGAATTTCATGCTCCAAACCACACCAAGTTTTCCTGCAAGTTCACAACAGATATGCTTCAAAATTGCTCAGGCCTGACAGATCCTAATTTTGGATTTGAGGAGGGAAAACCGTGTTTCATCATTAAAATGAATAGGGTAAGTATCGCGTTTCCAAAAGGCTGGTGCCAATCATGAGTACTAAGACTTCAAGTATAATTTCTTCCTTTAGACAAGGTAGGTCATGGAATGATGAGAATCCTTATACTTAGCCTATCCCAAGTTAAAGCATATTCAGTTCAGGAAGATCCTGCCTCCCACATTGCTCTTTCATGCCTTTGCTACAAGCAAACAAAATCGACAAATGATTATCCTGGGCCCATCACGTACACGGCGCTGTGGTCAACACTGTTAGACGCTACAGATAGAAAACTTCTCAGAACCATGATTTCATAAAGAAAATATATGTTCAGACCCTTATAAAACCATCGCACAAAATACTAGCATAGAAAGTTTAAAAGGTAAGTATGTCCTTACCTCACTTGTGTTTATATAGATGTAACACACATATAAATATGTGATGTACCATTACACACTCAACAAATTTATGGAACTTCGTGGAGGATACAAATAAGTTTTATAAGACAAAGTAATAGGCAGCTAGGTGACACTGTGGATAAAGTGCTGGGTCTGGAGTCAGGAAGACTCATCTTCCACAGTTCAAATCTGAACTCAGACAGGAGCTGTGTGATCATGGACAAGTCACTTAACCCTATTTGCCTCAGTTTCCCCAATTGTAAAATGAGCTGAAGAAGGAAATGGCAAACCACTCTAGTATCTTTACTAAGAAAATCTCAAAAAAAAAACCCCAATCCCTGCCCCCCCCCAAAAAGAAAATTTCAAATGGGGTCATGAGTCAATAGGACATGATTGCAAATGACTGAATAACAATTATAGACAATACAATGTTATAGGTTAAGGAACGTTAGAGATCTTTCATTCAGGCCCTCTCAGTTTATAAAGAAACTGAGGCCAGGGAGCACATTTAAACTGTGCTTTAAGGTTTATAAATCACTTTCCTCCTAACAACCCAGAGGGGTAGGAAGTGGTGCATGAATCAGGCACTTCCATTTACAGCTGAGAAAACTGAGGTAACATGAAATCCAGTATTTTACACACAAGTGTCAGAGTCTAACATTTGAACCCATCTCCTGATTCCAAGTTCAACATTTTTCTTTCCTTTTGGGAATTTAAGATCTAATTGAGAATATAATGCATATGAATAATGATGCAAAGGTCTGCAGATTCAAAAAAAAAAACCAGATTTTTGGAGCTGGAAAAGCCCTTGGAAAATTACCAAATCCAACTCATTTTTACAAAGAAACCAAAAAACAACACTCAAGGCCTATCAAAAGAAAATTGGACTCGATGATCTAAGGTCTCTTCCAGCACTAACATTTGACTTTCTTTGATTATGTCAGAATATGATAAAACTCATAAACTCAGAGACTTGTAGAAGCTCGCTGCTACACCACACACAAAACCTCCTGATGGGAAGATTAAATGTATACAAGTGAGATGGGCAACATAGGCCAAAGAAAGGATGGGTCATTTCCTCCTAGGGTGATGAAGAAAGGCTTCATGAAAGCTAAGGATCTGAGCTGGGCCCTGAAGGATAGTCAGAGTTCCCATGTGTGGAATTTTGGATTGAGGCAGGGAATGAGTATTTGGGGAATAAGGAAAAGCAAAGGTGCAGGAAAATCTATATCATCAAGAAATGGCAAGCTGGCTGCTTTGGCCAGAGCAGTGGGAAGTGAGTGTAGGAAAGGGACTGCTGGGATTCATAGCCAAAGTTTTTAAGGACCTGCGATACTTGGTTAAGTCCATTTTCCATTAACCATTGAAGGCAGGTTTGGGAGTTATTCGTTAATTCATTATCTGGAAATAAATCATTCAACAAAAGTGGAGTTAATTAGATTAATCATTGCTACGGTCTTTGTGAAGTTCAGAATTTAAAAACAAAACAAGATGACTCATCACGAACAACATGTAAATAAGTTGGTGAAACTCAACAATTCCAACACAAAACACACAAATATGGATATATTATATATTTAAAGTCTGTTCAGGGAACCAATTTAGAGGGGTTTTCCCCCTTATAATTACAAGTAAAATGACTTTTGAAACAGGCATTTCTTTCATATAAATGCAGAAATGACCACATTCATTTTTTGGATGTACAGTAAAAACAAAAGCTTACTTTCTTACTAAACCATGTATACCTGTGACCCATCTGTACCACTACCAGCCTTCTACCTCAAAGAAATCAAAGAAAGAAAAAAAGGATCTATATATACAAAAATATTTATAGCATCTCTCCTGACGGCAGTCGAAAATTGGAAATTAAGTGGGGAAAGGAAGCAATCCTCCTATTGGGGAAGGGCTAAACGGTTGTGGTATATGAATGTAATGGAATGTTATCGGGCCATAAGAAATGATGAAATGGACAATTTCAGAGGAAACTGGGAAGACCTTTATGGGCTGTTGTTCAGTTGTTTCAGTCCTGTCCAACTATTCATGACCTTATTTGAGGTTTTCTTGGTAAACATACTGGAGTGGTTTCCTTCTCCAGCTCATTTTACAGATGGGGAAACTGAGACAAACATGGATAAGTCGCCTGCCCAGGGTCACACAGCTAGTAAGTGTCTGAGGCCAGATCTGAACTGAAGAAGATGAGTTTTCTTGATTGCAGGCCCAGAACTCTAACCACTGCGCCACCTGGCTGCACAGAGCAGATAGAATTAAAGTAGGAGAACAATCTACACAACGATAACACTATAGAGAAAAACAACTTTGAAAGACTTTAGAACTGTGATCAGCGCAAATATAAAACACATGTCCATTACAATGAAAATGAAACACACTGCTCACCTCTAAACAGAAAGGAGATGAATTTAAAATGTGAGAGACAAATGTTTTTGGACATGGCTGACATAAGATTTTGTTTTGCTGTTATTCAGCTATCCATTCAGGGACTTTAAAATCTCTCGTGTTTTTTTAAAATGTGATGCTCAATGAGGAAAGGATAGTGAGGGGTGATTAATTTTTTAATTTTTTAAAAAATACATATGAAGAAATAAAACTAATAAATTAAGAAAAAATAAGCACTTATTTTCAATGTGTGTAACAGAAATGTCCTTTTCTTTCCCAGATTGTCAATTTTCTCCCTAGCAACAATAATACTGCTCCCAAAGTGGACTGCATGTTTCTAGTAAGTCTGACTCTTCCTATTCCAGAACTATTTCTATGATAACCAGTGTCTAGCACAATACCTGGCAAACAGTAGATATTTAATACATTCTTTCTGATCGATGATACAAGCATACAAGTGAACAGCATAACTAGAGGAATAAATATGACAATAATGAGACCTTATTATCAATATTAATAACAATATTATTAATAAGTATACTATATTAAGTGGCTTAATAATACTATTAATGCTAATAATATTATTAATATATTAATAATATAGTAATTAATGAGTATATTAATCAAAACAGATAGCCCTAGACAAACCACATGAGGACAACTGTACATTCACATCTGGACGCCATATTTTAGGAAAACTATTAACGAACTGGAGTACATTAAAAGGATGGCAATGGTAGTAAGAGGGCTGGAACCTATGCCGTGGGGATCTAAAATAACCAAGGAGGCTTTACCTGGGGAGGGATTAGTCCTAAGCAAAACAAACTCTAAAGATGTACAAAAATATTTAAAGCAACCCTTATTGTGTTGGCAAAGAAGGCGCCTATCAACTGGGGAACAGCTGAACAAGTTGTGGCGTACGAATGTCAGAGAATACTATCGTGCTGTAAGAAATGATGAAAGCAAGAATTCTGGAGAAACATGTGAAGATCTATATAATGAGACAGAATAAAGTGAGCAGAACAGGACAATTTATCCAATGAAAACAATATCATAAGGACAAAACACTTTGAAGGACTTCTGAACTCTGATCAGCCTAATTACTAACCATGATTCCAAAGGACTCATGATGAAACATGCTACTCACCTCCTGATAGAGAGGTGGAGGATGTAAGAGTGTAGATTGAGACATACATGTGTGTATATATGTCTATGTGTGTGTATACATACATACATATACATGTAGAGGCACGCACAACCAATTACAGAACTTGTTTTGCTTGACTATATATGTTTGTAACAGGGGTTTTGTCTTCTTAATTGGGGATCGGGGAGTGGGCGAGAAGGCAGAATTTTGCTGATTAAAAAGACAACAACCTTAATAAAAGATGCTTTACCTAGAGAAGGAAAGGCTTGGGGGGCAGGCAGGGTGTAGATAGCCACTGTCAGCCATTTATTAGGATGTCTTGTACAAGAAGGATCAGACTTGTTTTGATTGGCTCTAGACTGAAGAACAATGAGAGAGAGCAGCAAATGGGTGTTCTAGTGAGATGTGTTTCAATCTGACTTAAAGGGAAAAACCTCTGAATAATTAAAGCTATTCAAAACAGAGAAGCAATACAGTGTAGTAGCAAGATCACTGAATTAAGGATTAGGATGTCCTGGATTCAAATTGTAAGGCTGTCACTTACTACCTTGTTTGACCTTGAGTAGTAAATAATTTACTCTTTCCGGACCTGTTTCCTCCCATAAAAGGGGGGAGAAGTAAGGTATTCTATATTTTATTTTATTTTTGTAAGTTTGTAAGTTTTATAAGTTTTCAGGCATCAAGTAAAGGTTGCATGACCATTTGCTAGGAGATGTACAGGTTAGGTTTGGACAAGATGATTAGTGAGGTCTCTTCCAAATCTGAAAATCTACAATTTGAGTCATGTCTTTCAGACAAGAAGCAATTTTAAAAAAGGAAAAAAAGGAACTACTAGGAATTCGTTTTCTTGACAATTTTAAATGTGTTTATGCTATTAGAGAATCAAATTCATGATAACTTCACATTTCCTGTGACTATCCTTTTGCTTAATAAAGCAATTTTTAAAATAACAATATATAATTTCAAGATACATCAGCAAAAGAAAATCTACAAATGATGACGACAAAAATCTTGTTTAGCAAATGTATCCAGCATTGATAGCATCACTTAGAGAGGAATACTCAAAATGCTTGGTGACAGTTATAATGAAGAACCTAGGCAGTTTCGCTTCCTCCTAAAATGATATCGTAATGCATTTTGTATACAGTTATATTGATGTTGTCTCTCTACTTTAGCATATAAGCACCTTGAGAGCAGGCACTATTTCACTCTTGTTGAATACACTGTTAATATTAATACATAACATCATTATATGTCAAAATTGTGTGGTATAATTATACATTATTACTAATGTAATATTAATATGTTAATATACTAAACTTGGCATATTCCTTGCTAGATAGTGCTTAAATTTTGAATGATTATGAAAATGAAGTTTAGTTGAATTCACATTATCAATAGTTACCATGCATTACCAACTTAAAATCAGTAAGCATATAGAATATAATATTAAGAGGGTCAACAATATATTCATATTTAGTTCCATCAGAGCCTCATCTGCTAGCTTTTTAAAAAAACTTGGAACATTCCTTCTCAAACTAAAAATTGGGTTTTTGTGTTAACTGTTTAAACATACCTATCCAATTTGTATATTAGTTGAAAACAAAGTATCAAAAAATAAATGCACAGTTATAGAGCTTCTGGATTTCAGTAGGTATCATATAAAATATCTTTTCCCCCTCCAAAAGATCTAATACAAAGATCTAAAAGATCTAATACAAGATAATTTGTTGGTCCAGTTAAAAAAAGCAAAAACAAAAACAAATCAGGTAGTTATCAACGAATTCTGAAAAAGGTGTGAAAAGGAAATTTTATCGCATCTTGGTCTCCCACGTAGCAACAAAACACACGTAGCTCTTATTCCTAAATGAGGAAAAACAAACAATTTCTGTGCTTATGAACATATTTTGACTTGTCTATACCTCAGGAAATAGAAGTTCTCTTCAGGCAATTTATTCAGGAATGTGCTCTCAGCCCTGTTGCTCAGTTATATTCTACAGGCCAAGGTGATTAGAAGCATTAAATAGTTTACAGGAATGGCTTGATATTTCTATTATCGCTTATCTTGATAAGCTATACCATAAACCTGATAAATAAGCAACTTGCTACTTCCCAAAGTAATTGGATTAAAAGTTTATTTCTTGCACTTAGGAAAAGGACCACAAAGACCTCAAACCTCTGGAAGTGGACTACTACCCATCCAATGGTACTTTTAGTCTACATTACTTCCCTTATTATGGGAAAAAAGCACAGGTACATTTTTTAATTCATACTTTTCTATTATCCTGACATCATCGAATTCTTAAGAGAGGCAGCTGATACAGCAGATAAAATTCTGGCCTCGGTGTAAGGAAAGCTTCAGTTAGAATCATCCTTGGCATTTGCTAGCCATGAGGTCATAGGCAAGTCTCTGGCTTTGGGCAACTAAGGCTACCAACTATAGGCTTGTTAAGGATCTGTGTTCATGAAGGAATTTCTTTTTTCTTTTTTTAGGGGGGGAAGGCAAGGCAATGGGGGTTAGTGACTTCCCCAAGGTCACACAGCTTGTATGTGTCAAGTGTCTGAGGCCAGATTTGAACTTTGGTCCTCCTGACTCCAGGGGCCACGCTCTATTCTCCAGCTGCCCGGAAGGGAATTTCTTACACTGATGACATACAGCTCCTTTATGCACTCATGTGTCTTATTCTTATCGGCATTCTCCAGTGAATGCTACCAAACTTCTCTCGTCAAGTGTTCAACTGCACCTCCATACTCAGCAGATGACTTAGCCTCTTATTTCACTGAAAAGAGCTTCTCCAACAACCTTAAGTTTATGGCCTAGATTTCTTTCTCAAAAATCAAGCCACTTCACTCTGGACCTCATAGATTGGACAATAGGTCCCAGCCCTCCTAGCACAGAGTGAATGTAAGTACTAAATAGTAACTATTTCTCTTTCGGCAAGGAACCCTGAGGGTCTTCCCCTCCCAGTTTGATTTTTTTTTTTTAGTTTTTGATTAAAAGGGCCAACCCTTAATTAACTTCCTATTCAGTGCATGGACATTACCTCACTCAAACTGAGAACCTCAAAAGACTTTAGCTTGAAAGGGACTGGGTCTCCCATTGCATCCTGAGATCCTGGGCCATCTCCAGTAGTCCTGGTGAGTATCAGGCCACTGGACCCAGATGGCTCTGGAGGAGAAAGCGAGGTTGGTAACCTTGCACAGCCCTCCCTCCCTCACTCAAATCAAAGTCAACTGCAAGTCATGTCATCATGGTCCTCTTCAAGAAAGGACAAACACAACTCCTCAAAACTTCATAGCAGTATCCCCTCTCTTCCTCCTCTCTGGCCGTACAGTAAGAGGCACCTACACCAAAACTAACACTAATTCCTTAACTGGGCCCTTGATCCCATCCTTTTCTACCTTCCTCTGTACTTTGTTCCAAGCATTAATTTCTTTGCTCTTGGGTATCTTCAACCTCTGAGTCCTCCCCATTTTTCTACAAATATGTTTGGGTTAATGAGATTCTAAAAATGCCTTCTCTTGATTTTTAAAAATATCTCAATTTTGTATTTACATCACCTTCATATCTGACTGTATCTTCTCCCTTTCAATAGGCCATCTCTAGCAAACAAAAAAAGAAAAAAATAGGTGATTCAGCAATTTTTTTTAAACATACCAATAGTCTGACAATACTCACAATATTCTAGTCTACAACCAATCCTCTCAACTCTAAAAAGACGGGAGCAAGGTGCATTTTTATTTCTCATCTATCCCATTCTCCTATCAACAACTGAAAAAGTTGCCCACCTTGGACGGCTTCATTACAACTCATTTCCTCCTCAAATTTTACACCTATTACTACTCACTGAAATTGCTCTCTAGGCTCTAATGAAGTCTTACTGTAACACCACTTCCTTGTTTATACTGCCTTCTTCTGGCTTCAGGCCCATGTGACACACTCCTGATTCTATTCTCTCTCTAACCAGTGTCTTGTCCATCAACTTCTTGCCATCTTAAGGTGGATCTCCTTGGGGTTTTATACTTGAGTCTCTACCATGCTTGCAGTACTCTACCTTTGAAATCTGTTTTATGGCTTCAAAAATCTATGCCTATGGTCTCCAAACGTATCTGCTCAAGGCCTGACCTTGTCACCTGCAACCTGAAGCGTCTAGTTGCTGATTTCTGCTTAGATGTTCTATCTTTGCACTGCAGCACACCTAACGTGTCCACAATTAAACGCGGCCTCCCTAAATGTGCTTCTTGTGACTTGGCTACCACTTATTTTCTGGTGGCCCAGGTTTGAAACTTTGGTGTTGTTTGGTTATATCCTCACCCTCACATTCGGTAACCGGATCCTACTGACTCTACCTCTGAAATATCCCCGCCATCTGCTGTCCTTTCTATTCCCGGTAAGGCCCTCCTTGTCACGCACCCAGACTGTTACCATGCCTTCCTCAACAGGTTTTCACCTTGCCTCCGCCTTCACTAATCCAGCCTTCAGAGCAACGATGGGCTTTCCTTAGTCACAGATCTTGTACAAATTTAGCTGCTCCCTATACCTCAATGAATCAAATCTCAGTTTCTTTGCATCCCCAGCGTCGTACTTCTCTTTCTAGGCTCGTTTCACATTTCCCACCTAGCCAAGCTTGACTACTTTATAACAAAACTAAACCACTCTGGTCTCTGAATTCCCAATGCAGACATACTTCTGTGCCACTTCTGATTGTCTTCCATATTTGAAATGTCCTTCCCTTCTCTTTTTCTCTCAAATTCCCATGTAACTCTTTAGAACCCAATTCAAATGCCACATTCTCTACAAAATGTCCCAAGGCACCATAACTTTTCCCATTTCCCACCTTATTCATCTGTCTTTTCCTCCAGACTAAACTGTAAGCTCTTCAAGGGCAGGGATCTCTGGTACACTTACCTAATGTACTATGCTTTATTACATATGTCATTCTCTTTAGAGTAGATCAGAACCGCCTCAGCACAGCAATCTTACCTTGTATCTCTTTCCAGTACTTAGATACAATCTTCGACAAATAACTGGTGGTTAATAAATATTTGAGGAAGTGAATTATTAACTACCGATGTACACGCTGATGTCAGGTAAAAAAAAATACACGTAGAAAAATTAAAGGCATTATTTAATGCTAACCTTTACCTATCAGGGAACCCAGAGTTTCCCTACCGATCCCTACCATAAAATCCTAAATCATTCCTTTCCTTGTTTATGGAGGGATACGATCTATTCTTTTTCTTTTAACGAAAAGGGGATAACAAACTTTTGGAAACCAGTTGCCCACTTTCTCAATCTTGTTTTAAGTATATTTATCTCAAATGGACTCTAATTTGCTCCTGTATGCACTTCCCTACAGTAGGTATGAAGAATGAATGCTGCTAAAATAACCCTGAGAAGGGTTAGGTGTCTGAAGCATGGCCTCTCACTAGGGTACTCAGTTTTGTTGGGGGACGTGACATGATTTTCCTGAACAGTGATTGCTTCCGATACTAACTCCACTAAAATCATGTTTCACATTCACTTTCCTTACATTTCTTGCTTAAATAAACAAAACCAAAAGCAACTGCAGGACACCTAAAAGTAATTACCTATCTTATGCTTCCCTTCAGCCCCACTACAGCAACCCACTGGTAGCAGCAAAATTCCTCAACATTCCCAAGAATAAAGAAGTTATCATAGTGTGTAAAATCATTGCAGAGAATGTGAGTTTCGACAATCCTCATGACCCATATGAAGGAAAAGTGGAGTTCAAGCTTAAAATTGAGAAGTGAAACAAGCACCGTTTGTACTCCAGGTGAAGATTCTTTCAAGGCTGGTCAACATTCAGAAATTATGAACTGTTGCTTCTTTTGCATTGATTTATTTCCATCCCATATGAAATCGGCTTCAACTTTTTTTTCCCTCTTAATAATAATGCTGAAGTCAACTTGGTAATTTCTGAGGCAAGTGGGTCAAACCATTGGGTATTTCCTATGACATCCATACTTCCATGGCTCCATTGGTTAGGCTTTGTGGTTACAGTAAAGATATGCCCATCTATTACTGCAACCCTTACTTGGAAACCATTTAGTGAAGGATGTTATGACTGACATCTCTATCTTTGTAGTCACTTTCCTACTAAAATTCCATGTACCATATGTCATAAAATAATGGCTTGTGATAACATTCTGTATTCCTGCTTTAGTAATGATAAGAAATGTCGAGATGTATCCAAGTTATTCTTATAGTAACAAGAATTTAGTTTTCTTTAACTGGACATCTACAAGTTTCGTCTGGATTATTTTCTGGGTTAAAAAAAGGAATTGATGCGAAAACTCAACTTTCATTTTGATGTACTTAAAGTTTCCATGATAAATGACTTTTGGAGAATTACAAAATATAACTATTAACCACTAAAAATTATTACTCATACAACATTAACTTAAAGAGTAAGTGGTCAACTAACCAAATATTATATGGCTCTTTTTTAAGCAGTAAAGAATGGTGCCCAGACCTCGAGTAATTAATCCATGCCAGTAAATTTGCAAAACCAAACACTTCCAGGATCCATCATGACACTGATGTTGGCTCTCCTTCCTCTCTTCTTGGTTCTAACTCTCCTCACCTTCATAGGGAGTCTCTGTAAGGGGCTGGGGGTGAAAATATTTATTGTGCAAACCCTCTGGTGATGAACATCTCTATTGTATAAGGGCTAGTCTTTGGATGATGGCTACACCATCTGTTGCCAGGCCCATACTTAAAGCTCAGTAAGAAATGCAGTGTTTGTTTAAGTTCTACTGACAAGCTGTTTGATAGAATCATAGTTTTAAAGTTGAAAAGTTCCTTAGACATCACTGAGCCAACCTCCTCGTTTTATAAGTAGAGTTAGAATATGAATCCAAGTCCTCTGTAACAGAGGTATTAAACAGGTGGCCAACAACACTTAAGTGCAGCCTGAACCAGATTAAAAATGTAACCAGAAAATATTTAACAAAACAAATAAAAATACAATAAAATATGGAAATAACATATTCCAAAACTAAGTCAATAGGTAGCCTGCTGGAATCATTGTGTATAGATCAGTGGCCCTTGTTTCATTTTGATTTTGACATCACTGTTCTAGCTGTCTCCAAGTAGAGCGATTTTTCCATGACATTCTACCGTGTCTCCCTTTTCAACTGCTTTTAGTGTTAGCAGGTATTTCCTTACAACAGGATGAAAAGCTCACCATAACTTGCACCCATTTATTCCTGGAGTTGTTATCTTGCATCAAGCAAGAGAAGTTTTGTTAGTACGTTTCCCAGAAGATAGCCCTCCCAACACTTGAAGACAGCCATTCTGTCCACAGATCCCCACAAGCCTTTTCTTCTCCTTCAAGCAAAGCACCAGGGAGCCTATGGGTCACACATAGGTATGACTGCCACAGTCTGGTGCATGTACAGATTGGCTAAATCCTTAGGGTCACAAAGGAAGAAGCAAGCAGTTGAAGTAGAATTCTGGGCTAAGATTCTTTTGACCAGACCATATAGCCTCATTCAGGAAGGACCACCACTATCTTGACTCATCATCAGGAACATGGGGAAGAACTGGAGAAACAATATTCAGAAACAACTAAGAAGGAACTATAACTCTCATATGAAGTGACACATTAAAAACCATTCAATAATTCAGTAATTTAACCCTATGTTCTGTTTTGGGGGTAACCCTTGCCAATTTTCCATGGCAATGAAAACCAGCCCCAAATATTTACCATTAATACTGTTGACCCATAAACCACTTAACTAATATCTGAGCCACCATTTGCTCATCGATAAAAATGATGTAAGAATCAATGCTGAAAACTAAATATATTAAATAAAAAAAAGCTCTGAATGAAAAAAAATGATGTAGGAATAAAAACATTATCTCTAAGTCAAATCCTTAGTCCAACTTTACAAATCGCCCTATTGAAAATGCAATGGTTAGATTATCCCTAAAATATGCTATATATAGCTGCAAATATCCTGTGACTAAAGGTTCTAATTTCAACTCAAGGGACTATTTTGGGTGTAAACAATTCACAAAGATGCAGGAGGGGAATTTCCACAGTGCCCTTTTGCATTCTCCATTAACACCTAGTTCCACACGATTGATATCTGCGTTATGAATGACAGACCGTCTAAGCAGAGTGTATGCAAGCTTTTGACTGTTTCAGAGTCAAATGGAAACTCTCAGATTACCTGTTTTGAATTTTCTACTCCTCTTTCCCAATAGCACAAATAATGAAGAATTGCTTAATACATTAGCCATAATAATGTTTTCTAATCCATCTCTGAAATGTAAATGTCAAAGGTGTCATTGGTATTTCCTTGGTATTTAAAGTTCATTCCTGAATGGTTGATTCCAGTGCGTTACTAAAGACAAAGATGTTTAAAAAACACGAGAGGTCTTTTGATGATAGAAGAAAAGCGTAAGGTATCAGAAACACGGCTTCTATCTACTAGTGAAGTCTCAATCTTGTATAGCAGGAGGAGTATGGAACAGCGTGGATAAACAAATGTAAAGTTCATTGAGTTCATTATTCCAATTTCCAATTATACTCAAACACTGTACTGAAATTAGTTGATGAGATTAATTGATTTGAGTTTCACATTTTCCTGTTCATTCCCTTAAAAATGAGTTTATAAGGCTTTTACATGAGATACTTATCTTGAATGATCAAAAGTTGACTGTACATTTTGCTACACGGGTAATTTTTGAGACTTTCTACCTTTCTGAATTTCATTAACCTATTTCACTTACTAAAGGATATCAAGATTAAGTAAATGGACATAATTACACTTTCTCCTCAATAAAGGATCATCTTTTCTAATGGTCAAAAACCTTAAAAAAATCCAATGTTATGATGTTACTTAACTCAAAATGAATACATTCGCAAATCAGTAGCATAGAGATCGAGATGTATGGGGTTATATAAATAAATAAAAATTGCAAGTCACTTTCAATTACCTATTATTAAGAGGGTGAGATGAAAATCTATCCCAATTATTATGGCACTGTAAAAGTTACTGTCTACCAGAAAATAAAGCCATCTTTTATGTTATATACATTATTATCTATCTCCTTCAGTCTTCCACAAATTAGCCAGGAGAACACTGGTTCTTCTGGCCCCACCACCTCCATACAGGCAAGTAGTGTAGCCAGGTATAATCAACATTTGAGAGGCCAAGAAATAAAACCCTTCATAAATGCAACACAGGGCAATGCTGGGAATTAAGGGCATCACAAAATTTATCACCAGGGGTAAATCTTTTAGGTCCTGGCAATTAAATTTCACTCAATTTTTAAAGCAAAGCCAGACCAAAAAAATTCTAGACAGAATGATCCTGAATTAGAAAAACACAGAGCTTGTTTAAAATGCCCATGCGCGTTTTATTAATAAAAACTAACAGTGCCAAGTTAAACAAGTCAAACAATTAAAGTCTCTTTAAATTCCATAAAATATTACAGAAAAGTTTATTTGTGTTTCAATAAAAAGACTATTGTCTTTGAACAGGCAGCTGACAGCATTTGTGCAGTTAATTTTGCTTTGTGAATAAATTTAAAAAGAGACTACACCACCTGCCTGAAATGCCTTTTTTTTTAATAAAAAAATGAACTATTAAAAATGATTGACAAATTTTGAGTTAAAAAACTGTTAAAACATTTTCTATATTTAATTTCAACTTTATAATAGATTACAGGAAGATGCTTACGAAACAAATACAAACATTTGTTTCTGTACATGTCTTTAAATGATAGACTTATAAGTATGTAAACAACTATATAATAAAAAGTTTCCAAAGTCTGCCTGTAAGAAATCAGGCAAATTTTACATAAGCAATAAATCATTCCAAACCTTCAAGATATTTTATATAGCTGCACCAGCATGGCAGTAAACTTTTGCCAAACAAAAACTTTTTTTTAAACCTTTTTAATCCATACATACCAACATATAGAAGAAAATTATATAAACTTGATGGAATTACAACAGTAAATATAATTTAAGGGAAATAAATTCATAACATTCACGGAGTTTAATGTTTAAAAAAACTTTTTTTTTTGTTTGGTTCTTTGGACATTGCATGATTTAGCAAATAAAAATGTATCATCTTGCTATCCACCAATTAGTGGCACCAGTCGAAACACTCTTCAAATAAATGGCCATTCAGTGAACCATCTTCCACAAAAGGATAGCCTTTTATTTTCATTGATGTGGGTGAAGTACAATTTCTTCAACAAATTCAGCGAGAATTGTTATGGGGCAAAATGGACATTCCTTCAAGTAAAAAATATTAGAAAACAAAACACAAAATCCTACCGAGTAAAGGATCTGCATTAGCACACTGGTATCAAAACACACATTCACGCCACATTTTAAAAATCCTACGAAAAACAAACCTTGCTTGCTTATCAGAGCCGCACTCTCTAAATTCAATAGCTTACCAATATTTCCTTAGGGGTAGGATCAAAAATAAAAATAAAAATCCACATTTTTAAAAAAAGTTCTCTTCCCTAGAACAATTTATTCCTGAAGCTGAATTTGAAGGGAGGGACATGTCTACATGCCAAGAAATCAGTCTTCGTCATCATTTTCATTAAAGTCCTCGTCATCGTCGTCATCTTCCCCAACATATGATACTGGAGTTTCGACTCTGGAGCCACTGTATTGAGAGCCGTTGGAACTCGTTGCCAACATTCCATCTGTACCATTGGTAAAATCGCTGCAGGGTGAAAAATAACAGCTGTCATTGCAGTTCCCAAGATGAGCTCTTTTTAAAAACCCATTTACATGGCTTTAGAAGGGCAGCATGCAACAGTCATAGCATCAAGGTTTTAAGGTGTGGACATAGAAATGTAAACAAATAGATCTACTGCCACTGACATAGAATCTCTGCCCCTCCAGGAACTTCCACTCACGGTGGCATATTTGTTATCACAGTATTCCCGTGAAGATGGTGACAGGTTAAGAAACAGGCTCTCCAAAGATCCTTACTCAAGGCTACAGAGTAATCACGACGGCAAAGGCATCTAAACGACACCTTCCCACAAGGGGCACAAATGATGGGCCAATTTGTATAATGGGTTTAAAAATGAAAACAGTATTTGCTGCGAATCAACATATCAGACAATTGGATTAAGTATTACGTGACTTGTTCAGGGCCCCAAGCGGCTGAGGCTGTTTTCCTGACTCCAATCCTAGCACTCCACCGAACCTCTTCTCATAATGTATGCAATGATTGGGCTAAAACAGGAGATGCTACCAGGTTTACTTGCGAGCTGCACGCCTTCCTGTCAGTAAGACCTACCCCGATGGGACTGTTTCTGGAATATTTCTGGGATTCAATCTACTTGGTTCAGGTTGAAACCAGAAAGATGTCCCAGAGCAAGAAGATCCATGGGCCCAAAACGGCCAAGAACTTATGAGTCGTCATGCCCAAAGCAGCTAACCAGAAATACTGGGACATCTTTGGTACCCTCCAGACATTCTGGCAAGTTACCCAAAGATGTCTATGAACTAAATATCACTGTTGATCAGTATTCAAAAAACCCAGAAACTTTAACAAGCGCAGACATTCAGCAGGTCCCAAAATGTAAGTATACGGCACTTTGCACATACTGCAGAAGATGCAAAATCCTTAGTAAATTTTAGTTAGTGATGATAATCATTTGCAGCAAAGTCAAGCATCAAAGCAAGCTTTTTGGACTTCCAGTGGGTTTCTTTTCCTGTAAGATCACTGTCCTAAACACGACACAAGAAAGAACAGCTATAGATCTGTCAAAGTGACTTACTTTCATCACTAATGTTTGCTTGATACGGTGATGAACCATACTGTCATGCGGTAGGTAACTTTTCTAATGGTACAAATGGCAATATAGTAACATCTTGTCATTTTGTCAGATTCTTGTCCATGTCCTTCTACAAATCCCCTCAAAGGATTTCCCTGATACAATGGAGAGCTTTAATATTTTATGGATACCACTGCAGGTGTTAGGCCATCCACCTCTCATGCCTGTCAATCTCGGATAATGTGCTTGACAATGGCTTTGAAACCACTTCTTGCATACGAGTCGTAGTTGGCAATATGAGAAAGTATACCATGTTTTTCTCCCATGTCCTTAGTCAACTAAGATTTTGATTTACCAGTGATCATGGTGGTCCATGACTGACAGCCATATCCATTAGGAGAATAATGTAAAAAAAAAAAAAAGATTTTGTGGGTCATGGAGATGTTTGGAAATGTTGCATAATTGTCCCAAATAAATCCTGCCCATCTGCTTTTATTCAATTCTTCACCTACATCACATATAGTCCCCATTTAAGACAGATGTACTCAAACAACTCAGTGGGCTTCCATCCAACTGTATGTCATAAATTGGGCAATAGGTTTTCTTTGTCCATTTTTTTCTTCCCCTCTGTGGATGCTAAAACATTTTAATTGCTATCAATCTTTTTACTGGGGAAGGCCTCAGTAAGATGCTGGAAGCAGTATACTCACACTATCTGTGAACAAGAGCTAGAGAACCCAACCCCTCTTTCTCTTCAGCTTTATGCAGGACATCTTCCATGACATACTATCCTTGATCCTGATGGTTACAACAGGTAACATTCACACAGCACTTTTTAAGGTTTGGCAAAGCACTTGACACACATCTCCGTCCTATCTGACTCTCACAACAACTCAGTGAGTTAGGTATTATTTTCAATTTCATTTTAAGGATGATGAAACTGAGGCTGAGCAGTCAAGTGGCTTGCCCATGGTCAGAGAAGTAGCAAGTAAATCACACAGGATTTGAATTTAGTCCCATCACTCTGTACAAAACAGATCAAGGAATTTTATCATCTTGTATGCATAAAGGATAGCTTGTTTTAGTTTTACAGGCTACATTTCAATTAACCAAATTAAATCATTTTTTATAATCAAAAAATACAAAGACATGTTATTTATACTTTTCAGGGAATTGTGTGACTCTAGTGATACAGAAATTATATGACTAGTGGCGTCAATGCTGAAGAAAACTGTAAAAGCCTGCAGGTTTTCTTCATAAGGGATCCTCAAAGATACCTTCAGTTTATGTATAGATCATGGAGATGGAAAAAAAAAATAGGTATACAGGCTAGTAGTTGATGACATTTTCTTAGCTGCTTTTTTTCCTAATAATACTGTCTGGGTGCTTTTTTCATTTTTTTCCCTCTCCTTGAGATAGCTTTAAAGTCGATGCCTGAATCTATTCAAAAGTGTGTCACTGCCAAAAACAGGTTTCTTCTGTGTATTCTTGGTCTGGTCAAGCTGCTCTATCTAACTTCATGTGTCTTGATGGTTCCAATGACCAAGATGAGAAGAGAACATTATATCAAGGATGGCAAATCCACTCCATTCTGTATCACAATGCTTTATAGTTTAAACTCTATTAGGTTAGATTTGTTTAGATGGTTTTCAAACAAAATTCTAGTTGCTTGTTTTAAGATGTGATACCTTCCACTATCTTCAGTAATCCTCTCCCCAAATTTTTGTAAATGGTCTTATATTCAAAATTAGTGTTATCTATGGCTGCCATGTTTGTCTGCTTAGTCAGAAAATCAGGTACATTTATAGACTGCAGTGGTTTTCAAGACTGTTTTGGTGTTCCCATCGTGGCAACTGTTTTAAGCAATTAAGCATTTCAAAGAAATGGTGATAATTAGATGCCGTTCATTTTCCCCCCAACTTTTCAGAGTCCACATATGTATGTATGTTGGGTTTTTAAAGACTTTCTTCGAACAAAGTAAATTTCACGTAAATGTTAAGATTGTACCAGAATCCTTGATATTTATAATGAGATAACTCTGTTCGATGATCCTCTGATTATCAAGGAAGCCACAAAACAAGTGTATAAAGTGTGTAAGCGTAAGGATGTTCACCACTTGACAGTGGTGTGTTACACAGAATCCAAACCGAAGACAGACTTTTCCCTATAGAGAAGTCCACCTGATATTCCTGTAAGTGGATGTTCTTGTGTTGGAAATATTAATCACTGAAATATCCTCAATGAGATCCACCACCACTCAAAATAGTTCAGCCTAATAATCCACAGAAGAAAATCAAGGTGACTTTAGAATGACCACTGTAGACTGTGATGTTCAGATAAAGAGGTAGTCCATTAAGCTGATCTATCAGTAATACTCTTTATCATGGAGCTATCCACAGATGGACAATGAGCCGGGACTCGGAATCGAATGGGAAAAGAGAGCAAGTTAGACTGCATTTATGAAACTGCACAATGCCTCAGGGGTGCCAAGCTCTCTTCTGATGCAAAGATTTGTCTGTTAAACATAAATATTTTCTGAGTAATGCTAGATGGCTAGGAATCATCCCCAAAGCACTAGCCACGGATGAATGAAATGAATAGAAAAGCACTTGAGCAATTCCTGTGTGCAAATCCCTAGGAATACAGATGGAAAAGCAGTAGTCCTTGCCCTCAAGAAGCCGGTATTTCAATAGGAAGCGATGACACACAGATTCTAGGGGGTTTTAGCTGCCAGTCGGGGGGCAGGTTCAGTGGTGCTTAGGGTGCAGAGAGTGGGACATCTTTAATGTCATTTCCAAGATTAAATTAACATTTCTTATGGTGAGCTGATAGACAGCGCCATGGATTTTGGTGGTAACCACTTCTGTGCTAGGCCTTCAGAGGCTATAGCTGCCAACAAGGTGATGGCAACAGCCCCTGCAGAAGCAGTTACCAGTCCCCATCTCCACAAGAGCTGATTTCCTGTATGATGGCTGAAGGAGATGGGTCAGATGTAGGGTCTATGGTCTAGGAGGTGTGTGAGGTGGGGGTGGGGAGGGCCACTGCCATTCTTGGGACTCAACCTGTTCCCACATGGGATGGCGTGAAGGGAGATAGTGGCAAAAATCTGACATGCCTAGCACAGGTTGCCTCTTGTATTTTTTTTCTGTGGTATTTTCTAGAACTTCTTGTGTTCCAAGTATTGTTGTTGGTAGTACTGAAAAGATGAGCCTTTGCTTTGGGACCATTACAAGAACTCCACAATTATTTAGACAATCTATTTTCCTCCCCTCATCCTAATTAGGGGTTAAATCATCTATCTCTATGGTCTATCACGGATATACATATTGACAGACAAAGTTTATAGGGAGTCCATCCAAATGCAGGTTGTAACTTGCACAAAGGACAATCTTCACCCACAGGTTTTTCCTGTGTGGATGGTCAACCCAAACGCTTCTGAACAATTATACCATTTTTCCAGGAGGGAATGTTCTAGAGCGTGATGCCATCAGCACAGTGCCATCCACCAGAAGGGACATGTAGAAGACACCATCCACTGGGAATCCCAGTTCAGCTCGTGTTTCGTGCTGGGTCTCATCTACCACAGTAGCACACATGTCTGGGGAGAATACAGTTTCCCATTTTATGTTTCAACTGATGTTATTACCAGGGGATCACTAAACAGACTTATGGAATCTTATACTCTCTGCATTTTTGAGACAATTATAAGATGGTAAGTGCAGCCCACTATTGAATATAACTATGAATGTGCACTTGTTCCCTATTAAAGCCTCCATCAAGATGCCCCTGAGTCACATATTTATATAAATGGGAGTTAGCATTTAGCTCAGTAGTTTTTCACATTCTGGTCTCCTTATTGTGGCAATAAATTTATATTACATTTTACATGCCTATGTAAAATGATTATGCTCAGTATTTATTCATTTGTTTCTGATGTCACTTTAGCCATTTCTGACTGCCAGAATTCAGTTGTTTCAATTTAATAGCATATCCTTTTCTCATTATTATTCCTTCTTGGTTTTTACTCATTCCGACTTTAGTTGCACCAAGTCAATAGTCTTGACTCTTCAGGATAATTTCAACATTGATAACAAGTCTTCTTTTCTGCTAAAATATTGATTTGATTTTTTTTTGTGTGATGTTACTTGGTGCTCACCATGTCTAACGTCAACCAATTATTTTCTCAAATAGTGTTCATGATATAAAGGCGTTTTGTTAAGCAAAACTGTCTCCTTAGTATGGCTTTTGTTCCTTTTGAGTGGAAATACTTTCAGCTGTTAAGTGCTAAGCCCCAGGCCCAAAGCCCTATCAGGTGTGAAACCTGTGTTGGGTGTAGATTAATGACTTAAGAGGGGCCAACTCGGGAACCAATGGTCTCTGGTCGT
>CM053626.1:133422954-133446601 GCA_028646595.1 Phalanger gymnotis | reverse complement strand
CTTTTTGTCAAGATGTTGGAATGGGGAGGCTGGTTCACGGTTCTGCTGCGGTGGGGCCTATATAAATTTCTTGTTGTTTTCTCCTTAGAGAATCTCTCATACCTTGCGATTTTGAACCATTCAAATATATACATGATTATATTTGGGATTATAAATTCAGCCTTCCTACTACAAAAGGTATGAGGCTTTAGTTTAATTTATATCTTTAGCTTCTCTCATTCCTTCTTCCTAAATTATGCTTTCCCATGTATTTTTTCCCCTATCCTTACCTTTCCTGCCTTTGTGCTGAAGTCGGAGAATATGTTGATTTAATTAGGAGGGTCTTACTGAGTTCTTTAAAGAACCTCTCTTATTTCTTCATTCTTAGCAAATCTTAGGGATATATGTAAATATTTCTGCAGTGATCTTTTTTTATAAATACTTATTATACTGTAATATGTGATAGTCCACACAAGGTAATGTTTCTTACTCCTTTGGATACATGATCAAACCCATTTCTCCAACTGCTTTTTGTACATGGATGAGCCATCTTTCCATTTAGGGTGGAATTTCCTTCTTCCTTCTGTTTTCATTTACAGTGAGAATGTCTTCCACAAAGTCCTTCTCAGATGCTTTGTCATGGTACACTGATAACCCCGATTTCTTGAAGGCTATGTGAGCAAAGTATAAGGTTTGGCAGGTTCTATCTTGCTAAAATATTTCAAGCATGGGCCCAGCAATAGACGGAGTCTGTTTTCCAAGGACCAGCCTGGCTGAGTAGCGAGTGATAGGTACATCACCAATAGGTTGACCACTTAGTGGTGATGGAGTTTTTGGTCATGGTAACCCATAAAATGCTATATAAATTATTATTGCAATGAGCAAAGTTCTAAATTCAATTAGAGTCCAATATGATAAGAGTACAACTTGAGGGAAATTTGTTAGGAAAAGAAAGTAATATAAGTAAAGGAAAAACTTACAGGCAAATTAGACAATATAATAACTATAGAGGCAGAAATCTAATTTATGTGGCACAGCTAGACAAACTACTCATGTTCAACCAGTATGTCAATTATGCACTTATAAGTACTCAGCCATGTTGAAAACAAAAAGTAAAACACAGTTTTTAAAAAGATATGCTCTTTTGTATTAATTCTATAAACTGGTTTCACCTGGCAGAAAACCTTGTGCCACTTGAAGTTGAACCTGATGACGATGTGACATATACACTGCTGATTGATCCCTGAGCCATTTCTGAAAAACAGAAAGAAAATAAGTCACTTAATTTAAAAATGAACAAGAAATATGAAAAGGGAAAGGAAATTGAGGTTATGCACAAAAAAAGAAAAAAAGGCTAAGAGGCAGAAGCTTAATGACACCTTTCATACATGTAAGCAAATACATGAAGGATGGTGATCAATTGTTCCTAATATCCATGAAAAACAGAACAGAAGGAAACAAGTTTAAAATAACTGCAGCATGGGGATATAAATAAGCCAGGAAGTCAGAAAGAGAAGACTGAAAGTTATTTGACTTTTTGGAAATAGATTTTGCTTTCTCTAGGATAGTTTGGTCCATTTCTACCCAACTGTAAAGCAATAAACTAATCTCTTCTAGCCTGTTCATAGTCTTCATTTTTTTCTTTCTCTTTTTTTTTTGCCAGTTGATGTCTTTTATAAAATGTTTTATTGATGGCTTACCTTCAAATAGCAGTCATTTCCCATTCTTCCCTCTAGACTAGAACCTCTGCAAGTGACAAAGCAAAACAATGGAAAAAAACAGACTGTACACTGTACACACATCCTGTCAGGACCTGCCCCTTCTGTGACAAAGCAAGAAGTCTATTTCATTATCTCTTCTTTGGGACCCTTCACTAATTTGAATTCAGATTCTTTCAGGTAATCTGTTCATTTACATTGCCCTAGTCACTGTGTATATTCCTCTTGGTTCTCTTATTTTGTCCTGTATAAGTTTGTACAAACCTCCTCACATTCCTTTGAATTCCTCTTATTAATTTATGCATAAAAATATTTCATGATATTAATTTGCCATAGTATTTTCAGCTGCTCCCCAACTGAGGAGTACTCGCTGTTTACAGGTGTTTGCTACCGCGAGCAGCGCTGTTAGGGACATTCTGGCATGTTTACCTGGTGTTTTCTTGAGCATCATTTTGTCTTTAACATCCTTGTGGCATATGCCCAGTAATGGGACTGCTCAGTGGGGACAATTCGGATATTTTATTTCCACGGTGACACATTAAGAGAATGCTGGGCTCATTCTACAAGTCCACAAATAGTAGATAAGTGTGCCTGGTCTCCAAAAGCCCCTCCAATAATATTCTCATCTTTGCCAATCTGCTTGGTGGAAGCCAAAGACTCAAAAGCTGTTTGCCTTATTACTGTTACTAACAATTTGGAACATATTTTCAGATGGTCATTTAGGGTCGGCAATTCTTTTGGAAACTATTCAAATCCTTTGATCATTAATTGGGAAATGCCACTTGGTACAATTTCCTGTATATGTGGAGTATCAGGCTTGAATCAATGATATCCGAGTCAAACACTCTGCCCACTTTACTCCTCCAATTCCCAGGAGCAGTTATTTTGTGCAAAGGCTTTTTAATTGCATACTCATGATCACCCACTTCCTCTTTTGTGCCTCTGTCCCCCGTTTCAATTCCTTCCCTAGCCACAGCCGTGAAGGGAACCTTACTTCTTTCCCTTCTTACTTGTTAATGATATGCCCTTTTATATTTCAGGTCATGTAGACAATTTGATCTCATTGTGAAACATGGTGCAAGATAATGGGATAAACCTAATTTCTGCCCAACTCGAGTATAGTTTTCACAACAGTTCTTATCAAATTGAGTCCTTCCCCCCAATAATTTAGGTTCTCAGGTTTATCAAACACTTGACCTACTACTTCCATTTGCCCCTTATGTAGTCTGTTCCACTGATTTATTTTTCCGTTTTCCTTTTTATAACATAATGAAGGTATGGCAACATAATGCCCACTTCATTTGTACCTTTTCTCATTATTTTCCTTAAGATTCCATAACTTTTATTTTTTTCAAATGCATTTTATCATTTTTGTCCAGTTCCAAGAAAATATCTGCTCGACAATCTGACTGGTATATCAATAAATCGCCAAATTAATTCAGGAAATAGCTATTTTTATTATAAACGACATAGTCCAAGCCAAAGCAACGAATCTATCATCATTTATAGAAATCTCCCATTATTTCTGTAGCATGTTTTACATCTCATCAGTTATTTATATTTGCTACCCTGCCTTATCTATTAATCACTCTTATCAATCTCTCTGCTGATTCTTCAGAATTTTTTCATTATATCATTGTATCTGTAAACAGAAAGTTTTGCCTCCTTTCTGTATATCTGATTTTGTTTTCTTGCTACTACAGCTAGCATTTCTAGAATTGTGTCATGTGATAGAGTCTATTTGTTTTAGTCTTTTTGAAATAAATGAGTGCAGTATTTTGTCAAAAGCTTCTCTTATATCTATGAAAATAATGATAGGGTTTTTCTTACATATTTGGTTTAAATGATCGATGATCATTTAAGTGAGCAAAGAGATTACATTTTCCTAATGTCAAACCATCCTGGCATGCCTGGTATGAACCCCGCTTGGACATAATGAATTATCTTTTAAGGATTTTATTTAAAATTTTACAATAATGTTCTTTACTAAGACTAATTTATACTTTTTCTGCTCTTTGTGTATTAGTACCATTTCCGTCAATAATTCCAAAAACGTTAATGAAAACCACAGCAACAACAAGTGGTTAAAACTGAATGCTGTAAAATTATAATGACCAAATTTGGTCCCTAAGAAGTTCTATGAAAAGAAATCTCTCCTTGCTACTTTGCAGAAGTTGGGGGGGAGGCAGAAGGCTTCAAGGGTGTAGAATACTGATCATGACAGACCTGTTCATTATGTTGGTTTGCTTTTTGCTGAAGTTTTTTCTTTCTAAGAGATGTGGCTCTCTGCTGAGAGTGGGGTTAGGGACACAATGGGTAATGTAGGCGATATATCAGTAAATTTGTATTTTTTAGAAGTTTGGCGATGTACTTTCTGTTTGTATTTTAGAGAATGTTTTTAGTACTATAAATGTCCAAAAATGTTCAATTATAAATACATTTGTCTAGGGGTGTTTCACCTTTTTTGGCAAATCATTTAAGGACTGGTGACATCTTCCCCTAAAGTAGGGCTGTAAGATCTCTATCACTCCGTTATGCCCTACCATATAACCAACTTTTATAAAGTTGCCTTGTACACACTGAGAAATAGGCATGTTATCTAACATATCCATTCACAAGTCATCATTGGTCAAGCAAATCTAGTTTAACAATTCATTCATTTTTCTATTTTCCTTATCTTCCTGTTTAATTTTTCTCCCTAAATGATTTCTGTTACTTTCATTGTCTTTTTACAGTTTACTTCTTTTTTAAGAATTGAATTTCTATGCCATCTGATGCATACACATTTAATACTGCTCATTTCCCAACATCTATGGCGTCTTTAAACGTAACAGTCTCTCTCTCTACCTTGAATTGATCAATGTTTATTGCTGTCTTATCAGAGAGCATTATTGGGGCTCCCTTTTCCAAGAGTATCCTGAAGCATAACATCCCTGTATTTTTTTCTCTCCAAGTAACTGTATTTTAATTATGTTTCTTGCAGGCAACAAACTGTTTAGATTTTGTTTTCTTATCCATTTCTTTGATATTGAACAAGTTAACTTTTCACATTTGGGGTTAAGTTTGTGTAGTCCTCATGGCTATTACATTTGTGTTATCTTCCATCAACTACTCAACGCGAATGTACCGATGTAGATACATGAGCTCTCAGGGAAGTGTTCCATAACCAGCATTGGGGTGGAAGCAGGGGTCATCCTGTCTTTGTCCTTTCTTCATTACTTCTCTTTTAACCTCTGCAGCTCAGTTCGACCTTCTCTCAGTTCTATCCTTCCAGGATGTCCAACGATCCTCTTAGGCAGTGGGAGTAAGTACTGAAATGCATCACTCGGTCTTGTAGCAGCCCCCACAGTACAGTCCACTGCAAGACCTTTATCTGCTTCCTTCCTCCTAACTCCTTGGACTCACTACATGATAAAGCCAGATCCCTTCCTTTCTGCGGGCTATACCTAAATCCTACTTTTTCCTCTGTATTTTGCACCTCAATGATACTCCCCAAAGACAGAAGGAAGAAGTGAAAAATTCTAATCTCTCTCTCTCCTCTCCAGTGCTGACCAGTCACTATCTTGGTCCTTTGTTTCACTCTCTCCTTTCTCTTTTTGGGAGAAATTTCTTCGTATTACCTTACCACCCATAATATTGGCTTATCCAGGGCCTAGGGTTTTTTTCTCATGAAAAAAATAATTTACTTCCTCTACCTCTTCTCCTTCTGATTTTTCCTATTACGCCTTTTACTCCTTAGAGTACCTGTCCGTTAATACTCTTTTTGCTTTCTCCCTCTCAGCATGTCAAGGTGTTTTTTCTTTTTTTTAAATCAAACAGAACCTATTTTCAAGTTCAGTATTCTTGTTTTGCAGAGCTCTCATGTTTCCAGTGTGTGCTTGTTTTTCTTTTTAAAATTCTACTCCAACATTTTTTTTTCTTCCGGAGCTTCATTTTTCTTTCCAATCGTCACTTTGTCTGACTCTAATTCTTTTATACATACTCTGTCTTTTCAGATTGCTCTTCTGAATCATTCTAGACATTCTTGGAGTTGCTTCACTATTATTTAAGAAGGGCCTTGCAAAATTTGTTGCACTTTTTTCACCTTCTTCAAATGACTGTGATTCAATTTCTTATTACAAAGTACTCATCTACTGAGAGGGCTCTTTTCTTCAAACATTTACCCACTTCTCCCCTTCAATTAGCTCTTAAACAATGATTCTGCTGTTTTTATGGTATTCTTGTTGAGAATGTGTTGGTTGTTAATCATCTCCCCTCACCAGGTCTAATGTTCTTGTGCCCCCACTCTCAGCCCTGGCTGTGCTTTGAAACCAGCTCTCTCCACGGGCTGGATGAAGTCTGGTTCCTATCTGAGGGTGAGGGTGCTCAGCTGGGACACAGATGCACGGAAACTCTGAATGTCCACTATCCATTCTCTACCTTTCCCAATCCCACTCTTCTGTTTTCCACCATCCTTTCTGGAAATGAAATCCCTCACCAGAAGAGCTGCTTGTGAAAGAGAACAGAAAAGGTCCTACAGGATGCCTCCAGAACGGGTACCTCTGGGAAGCCTCAGAAGCGGGTGCTCTCTTCTACCCCCTTCTGACTCTTTCCATTGACTATTTCCCACCCCCACCCCCCCGCTCCTGTGCTGTACTCATCAATTTTCTTCAGCATGGAGTTTCTGGTTTCCTCCATTTCCTCCCCCAAACTCCACAACCCTCCATGACCACTTCCTTTTCAACTTCTCTAGACTCAGGGCTGTCCAGTTTCAAAGGCTTCAAAGCCACCCACGGACTGAGATTTCCAGTGGGATGCTGACACAGCATTAGTTAGGGAGGGACAAGACGGTGAAGGGTAGGAAAAGGGTACAGGACAAGAGGGTGGCTAATTGGTCTTCACAAGCAATTTCTCATGCAAAAATTATCTATGCCAGGTTTTTTTACTTATCTCCTTGATGTCACTGCCGAGTTTTCTAAGCTTAGGGCTTTTTAAATGGTATTATCTGATGTGGTAGGGAGAGAGATGTCCTTCACAATTCTAGCAGGATTCTCCAATCCATATTGTAATTAATAGAACACATTCAAGCCATACTTTCAAGGACAACATGTCAAACTTCTCAGAAAGGGGTTTTAATCATAAATCCTGCTCTCTGCAAGCTACCACCTGCTAACATACTCAACCAAACAGCCACCAGAGAAACACATTGCTTTTCACGGGGTACGTGGGATTGAAATGATGCTAAAGTAAAAGAACTGAATTTGTGCCACCCCGCTCACTGCATCTGAGCACTCTATGACTTATACATCTCAACGTCCCCTCGTTTCTGATTTTATGCCCAGTCTTTTCATTTCATTATTACCCCTAGGTACTTTATATTTGGAATCCTTTAGAAAGGAAAGGTGTAACGTACTTTCACCAGAAGAGGTACGACCAACTCTAATGTTTGTCATAACTTTAAAACATTTTTGTCTTTGCATACTGTCAAATGTGAACAGCATCATGGCAATTAGATATGGCCTCACTGACCTGTCACATAAGGTTCCAGAGCTTTAGGTACCAAACTTCTTGCCATCTTTAGGTCTTCCGCAGAACAGCTTCCAGATTCTAGCCCACAAGCCATCCCCATTCGCTTTAATACTTCTATGTCATCGTGGATTTCAAATGTGTTGTCGAAATTAAATAGATACTCAAATCTGAAAGGGAAGATTTCATTATTAAATCACCAAGAAGACTGTGAAGACATCCCAATGATGAACACACACACACACACACACACACACACACACACACACACACACACACACACACACACACACACACACACACACTACAGATGCCTGACTGACAGGACAACTGCTCTTGAAAGTGAAGCAAAGCCAGCAACAAGAGAGAAGGGCTGGTATCCACAGGGAGAGAATCTGCTGCCTGGGAGCTAAAAGTAGAAACAAAGAGCCCCAAAGCTTACATCCTCAACTTCTCCCATTCTCTAGTACAATCTCTCTCTGAAAACTTATAAGCTGATAATGCCCATTTCCTTAGCTTCGATGAACACTCACTCCTCCCCTCCAACCAGAATCATGTCTTTTACACTTAAAAATACTGGAACAGGGGTCCCAGACCTCCCAGTGAGGAAAACTCCCTACGCCATTGGAGATGAGCGAGTGTTCTACCCATAACAGTTTTACAGAGTTGGTAAAAGGACTTGCCCAGAATGACAAAGCTAGTACATATAAGAAGCTGGACTTGAACACAGCTCCTCCAACTTAGAAGCCTGCTCACTATTTACCATACCATACTTCCTCTCATATTTTTAAACACCTATAGAATTTTGAGGTTATTTTTTTCTTTTAAATAAGTAATCTGCAAGCAAAAAAAGCAAAATTTGTACTTTAATAATTCAAACAATGAAGTGTCATTAAGTTGTATTTACTAACAAAAATTAGTAGAAGCAGAGTGATATAGCCAGTCTGGGAGCCAAGAAGACCTGAGATCAATTCCTGCAGCTGCTGATACATCTAGGCTCTGTGACCCTGGGTAAGCTACAGAGAAGGTGCTGACTAGCTGCACCACCCATGAGTTCCTCATATCAGATAAATCACAGGGGTGGTCCCTAATCCTGTCCCTAATTAAAATTAACTGAAGGAGGTGATGTATGGATATTTTGTCTTTAATAAAACCAACTATGGGATTTCTTCTTTTTTGACTTGAAACTCACAGCTGAAGCAAAGGGGCGGATGGAAAACTTCTCTTTTCCATGAGCAACCTACTTGTCGTTAGAAATACTGCAGTCGATCACTGTCTTCTTGCTGGTGTTCACAATGATAAAAGGTAGGTGTATGACAGAGTTGGAAGGTGGTGGTCGGCTGGCTTGCTGCTCTGCTTGACGATTTCTCTGCACCAAATTCTTGAAGGCAATTTGCTGAAATAAGATATACCAACTTATAGACTCACCATGTTAGTCACTCACTTTTGATACTAAATTTATCTTGACCTCACCCAGAAATATAACACCTTCCTCCCAAAGAACTCTTCAGACTCACATCACCGTGAGGTAAGAAATCCTAGGTTAGAGCTGGCAGGTAGCTTACAGCCCACACAGTTCAACCCTCTTACTTCATATATGCAAAAGATAAAGGCCAGAGAAGTGAGGCAATAAATCTCCTGTGTTACAGTCAGGAAGGGAGGCTTAACTCAGAGAAGACACCAGAAATCTCCTGATTACAATGATTAATTCATGTAACCTCTGGCATTCAGAAAACTTCACAGTCTTAGTAAAGAAAACTCATTTTATAAGTCAAATACTCAAAGGAGTGATATGGAGTTGGGGAGTACCCTGATATGCAGATTACTCATCACATCATGTAAATTAAAAATAAGAGTTCATGCAAAAAAAAAATTAATTTTTAAAATATCACAGCCCACTCCTCACCCATCCCAACCACACCAATACATGATTGGGGGAAAAAAACTTTCATTGTAAACATAAGCTAACTGTATGTAAACATAAGCTAATTGCAAAGTCTTAAAGTTCTAAAGTTTGAAAAAGTCTAGGATCATTTATTTAGCCCAGAAACAACACTGAACAAGCTCATATCTAAAACAGCCCAGATAAACAGAATCTAATGTCTTCAAGGGGCTATACTCTTAGTTTCTAATTAATGTGAGTGATCCCACCAATGACATATGTTGCAACCCACCTATGCCTGCCTATGTGACTCTTATTGCTTTCCCCTCCTAAGTTCACCAAAGGGTGTCTGTTCTTCGTACAGGGGTTGAATATAGATTTTTCCTCACATGACAAGGATACCAATAGCTTGTTGCTGATTTCCGTGACTCTTATCTTTCCCCAATCCAACAGGTTAATTTTTCAAATCATGGTCTACCATAAAGAACACAGCACTCAGGCAGAAGACCCCTGGGTTCCAAACACCCACCTCCAATACTTACTAGCCATGGAAATTAAGGGATCACCCGAAACTTTGGAGAGGGAAGTTTTGGTCCAATGATGGTGTTAGAAGGGGAAATGTGAAGGTTGAATGGAAGTTGAGGGAAATGGAAGGACCTACAAAGACACTTACGTGTCTTTCTCAAGGAGTTTAGCCAAGGAGGGGAGAACCCCAGGATGATAAATAGCAGAAACAGTAAGATCAACTGAGAATACTATTTTTTAAGGATAGAGCAGACATAGCAGCAAAGAAGGAGTTTGAAGGTAAGAGAGTGGAGATGCCAGTGGGAGCCATGTATTGGTCTGCCAAAGTCACAAGGCAAGGAATTGGAAGTAAAGCACAAACCGAGTCTGCCACATCACACTGCCTCTCTGAATATAAAAAATTATTACTATTTTTTTTTTGTAGGGGGGAAGGCAGGGCATTTGGGGTTAAGTGACTTGCCCAAGGTCACACAGCTAATAAGAGTGTCAAGTGTCTGCAGATGGATTTGAACTCAGGTCGTCCTGACTTCAGGGCCGGTGCTCTACTCACTGCGCCACCCAGCTGCCCCTCAAAATTTAATTATTTAGATGTTATTACTTAAAGCTACAATGTATTCTGTTACTTTGAAAGTTATTAAATGAATGAAGGGAACAGAAATTGTCGCCCACACACAGAGAAGTACTTCATTACCTGTAGAATAAGTTCTTGAAGTTGAGACTGCTTTTGTTTTATTCTTTCAAGTCTTCTCTGCCTCTCTACCTTTAGAAATAAAACACAAAACAAAAAACATCTCAAGAAGTTATAGACGGAAGCAATCTCAGGATTCCAGGGCAATTTGATACAGCATTTTTAAAAAATGTATAACAACACTAGTTCTATTGTTGAAAAAATAAAATAAAATAAATAAAATTCTTCACTTCAGGGACTTTTTGATGTATGTTTGTAGGATCCTTCATTCAGCCTCTAAATATACTTGTCAAATATTTTTAAAGTTGAATTTCAATTTCTCTTTACTACTGTCTATGTTCACATAACTATCATTTGTTTTAATGATGTTTAAATTTAATTTTTAATTTGTTTTAAGATGTCATGTATTATAGGAACAAAGATTTAGAACTGGAAGGACCTTAGATCCTGCCCAGTCCAGCTTTTTCATTTTCTAGATGAGCAAACTTAGGCCCAGGGAATTTATTTCCCAGGGTCACAAAGCTCCTAAGGGTCAGACTTTAGCTTGTGGGTCCTCCTATATTAATTAAATAAAAAGAACTCCCAAATCAAGAGATGCTATTTCTGTAGACATGTACCATGGAGAGGGAAAATAGGAACAGATTCACTTTCCCATCACGTTGAAGTAATAAAGTCCTGATAAAGTTAACAATTATTTTTAAAATGGCAGGCTAACTATCCTCATTAAAATTCAGATAAAACTGATGTCATTAGGTCCACCTTGCCCACAGCCATAGTATTACTAATTTAGAGTTGGATCCATACAGTAGAGCTCAGTTGTCTGACTCAAAGCCTAAGAGCCATGATGAAAGGAATGAATGAAGAGAACCCCTTTTCACTAGGGTTAAAGATGAGAAAACACGTCTCTTCACCAGCATCATTCAATGCCTTCATGGGGAAGCAGTAATCCTAATATTGTATCTGATTCTATTACCTTTAACAAATGTAGGCCCACTTAGGAAAACAGGCAACACTGCAAATTCTCCAGTTATTTTCCCAAAAACAAAGCTAAAGCCTCGGCATGCTCACTGTAAAGGACAACCAATCAGATAGATAGGACACCGATTCTAGCTAAGTGAAATAAATACTCACTGAAATCCAACAGGGTCTGGGGGTGGGGCAAGGCAGATGATTTTCTCTCCTCCAGAATTCTACAGAGCTTACTGAACAGAGGAGAATGAGAAACCAGGTGGGCGACTTGAAAGGATTGAGTCATATAGACTCTAATTAGTGACACGAGGACTATATGAGAGGACAAGCATCATTTATGCTCCTTCAAAAATGGTTGTTATACCAAATAATTCAGAAATGATTTGCATTTTCAATTAAACAACAAAATTACTGATGCCTCAATCACTGAGCTCTTTAATTATATAATCTGCACATATGCACTATCATTAGGCCTGGAAGGACAGACAGCTGAATTGATAAGTGGATGGCAAAGATAGGTAAAAAAGGAAGCAAGAATGTCCCTCTATCACCTGACTCACAGAACAAAAAATTCTACAAAATCAGCAGGGATGCTGTCTGTGTGATTTATTTCACACAGCAGGCAGAACCATCCGATAAGAAGTGACTAAGAAATGTTTAGGTAACATCAATGGAAATACAAAAATACCTACCAGATTATACATAAGTAAGCTTGAGTCAGACTAAAATCAGTTAATTAAGGAGAAAGATAGTTTTTTGTCAGTCATACCTCTAAATTCTGACATTCTTGAGCGGAGTTGGTCGGCAGACCAATCCATTTTATTTCCTTCTTCTCCTTTGAGATAATATTCATGGCCATTAAGACGTTTAAGGCATCATAGACTCTTCGTCTTATATTCTTCTGGTCATAAGCCTGCTAAAGACATTATGCATTAGAGGAAGAAAACAGAAAGCTTTGTAAAATTGGTGTTTAAAGACACGTGGCAGGAGATGGGCAATTCAAAGGACGTGAGACAGACTTTGTCTTATACAGTGGACTGCTAAAAATAGTTTGTTATACCCCTCCCCCTGCCCCATAGGTAAGACAAAACCAAATTCCCAAAACAGTAAGCCTGATAGAGTGTCAATACATTAACTTAATGTTATTGATCTCTCTCTCCCAAAGCCTTGATTATAATTAGCTTGACAGCCCTTGAAAGAAAACACTCTTCAAAAGTCCCAAAGGGAAACTCTGAGGACCTTCAGAAAACATGAACCTATCTACACGATACTTACTGATTCATTTGGTAAAATGTGGTTGTCAGCAGCACTGAACTCTGCGACCAACTCATCTGCCACTTCGTTATATGAAGTGGTTCCTTTCCTCTGTACCTTCTCACAAACCTTCATTGAAAAATGTCTTAATCCCTTGCCATTCTTCTCTCCTTTTCTATTGCGCTTCCTTAAAAATACAAAGTGAAACAATATCACCTAAAATCAACCTTCAACTAAAATCTAATCTTATCTAAAAATGAAATCACTGTATTTACAAGACACAAGTGCAACCAGAGCAAGGAAATTCTATGGGATGACTGCCGCTTGAAGCATGCTTCATTATATCGAGGCAGAAAACCATTAGATAGACCACAGGAACTTGAGGGAAGAAAATGAACATTCCAAGAAGTCAAATCTCACATTCATATATTCATATTGTTAAAATACTGTGAGAAATCTGTACATTACATAGTAAGCTTTTTTGAAGACACTATTCGACATAAAAATTCTGCTCTTCTTAACAAAATTCCAAGAAAGAAAACATACTTAAATAATGAACATAACAAGAGTGATGTTTATCTACAAGGTAAGATACATGATTAAGATCTACCTTGTAAAAATAAATAAGATTCACAACCATTAAAGAAAATTTCTAGCGTTTTGGGTCAAATTAGGAAAAGTGGTTTGAGATTTTTAAAAATAGGCACAGTAATAAAATATTATCATTTGGCTTTCCACCTCTAAAATAAGCTTGAAATGCAGGGATGCAGACATGTTTTTTGTAGGGAAGACACATAAGACTGTGATCATAAGGCAATTCTACTTAAAAACCTATTTAAAAGTGACCTTTTGCTTAAAGGGAAAAACTATTTCAGGAGGAGCATAGCTAAAGTTAAAAATAGAAGTGTGTTATATAACACAGGATATCACCATCTCCTTCTACAGGATTTATAGTCATTGAATTGATACTGAACTTCCCAAGGTGTCATTTTCTAGTATGGACAAGGAAGAGTTTCAAAGTTACCATCGTCTCACTGAAGACATCTCAATTCCTCATCTTCAGCCAAAAATGATAAACCTTTAAAGTGTAACTACAACATTAATGTAGATGGAGCCGTTGAACTGCTTTCCCAATAATCGGATTTCTCAGACACTAAAGTGAAAGTATGTTCTTGATTATATACCTATTCTGGGAATGGTCTGAAATTTTTTCACATGCCCTAATTCTTTCAATATCTTAAAGGAATAAGATCTCTGAAAAATAAATTTAAACTGAAGCCCTAATAATATATTTGTTTTGGTTTTAAGGCTACATAGCTCATTTAGCTAAGACAGAGAAATTTATGATTAAAATCCTAAGAAATTCTTTAAACTTCTAATAATTTGAGGAATATTGCTCACCCCGCCGACCAAGGTGAGGAGTCTGAAGCCTGGTTCTGTGATACAAAATGTGTGTTAGGCGTATGTGGACTTCCTACAAGGATAGTATTTGGCGCAGCAGATCTCTGAGGTGTACCAATTACCTACAGTTAAAAGAGACAATTCAAAATAGAATTAGAAATCTCCCATGTTATGAAGATGTCATTTTTTTTTATAGCTTACTAATCAACTAGAGCGACTTAATTTAATCAACTAAGGAGCTGCCTAGAACAATCCACCATTCACAGCCAATCCTTAAGGAATAATACAAACCTACCTATTCTAAAAACATATTTTTATTTTTCCTTCTTTAGCCTTAACTCTTTTACCACTTTAAACAAAAAACATCAATTAGCCAAGAGTCTAAACAAACCAAAATCAAAATAATACACGCCATAGGTGAATAAAATAATAAAAGCTTTTTTTTTTTTTTAAAGAGGGACAGTCAATTGCTAGGGGAAAAAATTAGTGAATTAGTTCCTGCAAAACACTGACTTAATTACTGTACGTGTGGAGGTGGAGTGAGGAGGAGTGATTAGAATACTTCAGTAGATTTAACAATACTAAAGAAACAGGCAAACTGAAAGCTCCTAGAAATAAACTACAGAAAGACAACTCTATACATGGATACGTGTACATATGATTGACCTCAATCAATGAGGTAAAGTCTATTAATTAGCTTAGGGCTCCAACTGACATTTGTTTCCAACTTCCTTTTCTTTACCTGTCCTTATGGAGAGTGGGGATAAGAGGAGAATAATGCAAACCAATTCAATATAGTTTAATATACACTAGGCACTGAGAACAGTGCAAAGATAAAGAAGGCACATAATCTAGACTAGAGGTTAGCATACTCTTGCCAGTTGGCCATATAAGAATAAAGTTAAGAATGGTTTTTGCATTTTTCAATAAAGTTTTATTGTATTTAAAAAATATAAAAGTCATTCTTCAGTCCAGAGGGGCAGATTTGGCCCACAAGGCCATAGCTTGCAGACTCCTGATTTAAAAGATTAGAATAAATTGTGCACATGAATAGATATAATATGTGTGTGTGTGTGTGCATGTACACGTATGTATATATGTGTGAGTGTGTGTTAGATGAAGGAAAGTTATTTGACAGAGACAGTGTTGGAGCTAGCAAGGCTTGAAGGCAGGCTGAAAGCAAACAAAGGACTGTAGTCAGCATACTACTGGGAGCTCCTGAAGATTTCAGAGAAGGGGAGCAATACATTAAAAAGATGAAGCTGGACACAAGAAGACCAAAGGATTTAATAATGATGATCACAGCTAACATTTATCTAGTACTTTAAGACTGGCAAAGCACTTTACGAATATTATTTCATTCGATCCTCACAACAACTCTGTGAGGTGGCGCTTTAATTCTCACTTTGCAGAAGAGGAAGCAATTATGGGACTTTGCCAAGGTTACACGGCTAGTAAACGTCTGAAGCACGATCCATCCTCCCATCTTCTTGTCCCCAGGTCCAATATTCTACTTACTGCACCTCTCAGTGGCCTTACAACGACAAAGGAAGGACCTTACGTAATTCTAATTTAAGTCCTTCATTTTACAGATGAGGAAGCTGAAGCCTGAAGGAGTAGCTTGATCAAGGTCACAAGGGCACCAAGCGACAGCCCAGATTCAATGCCAGGCCTTCTCATTTGATAGGCAATATTCACTTCACCATTGCAGTCCTAGTCAGTCACAGTCCATACAAGATAAACTAAACTGGAATTGTAGCAGCGGGAATAAAGAGAAGAGATAAAATGGGTTTAACAAGCACGACTTGTTAAATGATTAGGTAGAGAGCAAGAGCGTGAAGAACCGAGGTGCTGTTGTTAGAAATAGGTGTTTCAGGAGGAAAATGATGTATTCCATTTTAGACATGCAGAATTTGAGGTACTAAAGGTTGAAATAACCTACAGGGAATAGGAAACACAAGCTGAGGACTGAGGACACAAAGCAAGGCTAACAATAGATTTGGGCACCATGTGTCTGGGCAGAGGTCAAGAGTCATGAGAGGATGACAGTGGAACTTGGGAGAATGCTAAATTGAGAGAGAGGAAAAGAAAGAGCAGATGCCGAAGTCGACAAGGAAGCAAGAGGAGACCAATCAACCACATTGCCAAAAGATTAAATTATACTATTAAGTAAAATATATGGTCACATTGTCAGGCTCAAATACACACCTCATTTCCATGTACTCATACCCTGAATGCTTAAAAGCACTGACATCAGTCAAGATTTCCTTACTTTCACATACATGCACACACACACTCTTCCATAATCCTCCCATTGTGCCGTTAACATAACGCCAAATGAAATACTGTTCAATGAACGAGTAATTTTACATCCTTTGATAATAATTCTGAAGTTACATATCAATTAGCGCCTCAATATTAAGATGTAACAAAAAGTATACCCCATATCGCGTACAGTTAAAATTTTACCCTTTCATAGATTCTGTATCATGTTCCTTCAAACTTCATTACATTATTCTCAAACATTTCTGAATAAATGCTCAGATTCCACCTATAGCTAAATTTAATCATACAGCTATAAAGTGTAGTCAGTGTATTGAAAAACTTCAGCAAAATGTATTAAAGTTAGACATTGAAGGTCAAAAAAAAAAACCTAAACCCAAAAACCCCAACTCAAGAAAGAATCTATCATTGAAAAGCTTCACCATAGATAATATCTTGGGTTATTTTAAGCTTGTTCCCCTTCTTAACTGGATAAATGCATTACCTAATATGACACCATTAAGAGCTGACAGAGGAGCTTTTTTTATTATCTTCCTTAAGTCCAGGTGACCTCATTCAATGTTAATGGTTCACACATCAAGTTATGGTCCATGAAAGGAGAAATGAATTTTTACTCCTTTCCTTTAAAGAGTACTTAAATTTTCAATAACATGTTTATGGAGCTAACCCTGAACTGTTAAAGTCCAATTTTATGCTGAAGTCACAGTAATTTTTACTTTCATAAGGAAGTAATCTAAAGACCCTCCTTATTAATGAACCCCCTCACAGTACTTGTTAGTTACTCTACATGCACACAGGCAACATTCGTTTCATCTAAATACTAAACTTTAAATATAAATTTTGTAACCTACATTAAAGTATCTGTTCCTTTGGGATTAGAAAACTAATTTGGGGCTGCTAGGTGGCACAGTGAGTAGAGCACCAACCCTGGAGTCAAGAGGACCTGAGTTCACATCTGGCCCCAGGCACTTGACATACTAGCTGTATGACCTTGGGCAAGTCACTTAACCCCAAATGCCATGCCTTCCCCCCTCCAAAAAAACCCCACACAAACCAATACTAATTCATAATGTTCCACTTGAAATTTTGGACATTAATATGCCTTTTGAATTATGCTGCAATATAAAATGGAAATGTGTATATTTACAAGTAAAAATTGGTATTTATTCCAAGGAAGACATTTTTGGGAAAATATAGCTTGAATCACAAAAACTCATCTCCACTACACTATCCTTATGTTCTATTGTCTTATAGAGTATTTCCAATTTTTTTAAACTCCTTTTTAAACTCCTAAACATATGAATACAGTACTGAACCTAACAAAATTAATTCACTATACAGACATTTACTAAGCACCCACTGTCGTGAAAGATAAGCTGGGACAAAATCTCATCTCTGCCCTAATACAATCTTGGTCTCCTTATAACTTGTCATTTGAGATAATAAAACAAGTTTTAGCCTGATAGGATCATCAGGAAATGACTTATTCTAGAACAGGGGGTCCACTGATAGACTTAAGGCTAGGGGAGGGGGAGAAGAGGAAGGATGAGATGGGGTGGGTAAGATCAATAAACTTATTTTTAATAATGATGAAAATAACAGCAGTTAACATACATTTACTCTATGCTGTATTTACTACGGTGAGCACTTTACGTTAAAAATATTCTGACACCCAAATTTCAACTTGGGTTTCCTTTGTAATCCTATTTATTTTATTTTATGCATTGAAAACATCATTCTAAGAAAAGGACCACGTTTCACCAGATTAACAAAGGGATCCGAGGCACCAGAAAATGTCCTGGAGCAACCTTGTTTTTAGAGTGACATGGTTTCCGTAGTATACCTAAGGAACCTTTCTATAATAATTTGGTCACTCTAGATGGTAATCGTCTTACGATATATTACATCCTGCCTGTAACAAATCTAACCTTTTCTTCGTTACTCTTAGCCATTTTTATGAAAGTCAGTTATTCTGCTACGTTATAATGCAAACAATAATGCCCCTCAAAGCTTTCTACTGAACAGGAGTGATTTTCCTTTGCATGAAGCCCAGACTGTGGAGATTTTTACCTATTTGGGGCTACTTTTTATAGGTCTCCTACAACATCCATTATTTATCAGCAATTATTTCTCTCCACCTGAAAATAAGGGTACTTTCCTCTCCTTTTATGTGGTTGTTTCTATGATCTAGTGGAAGGAGCTGGAGTCAGAACACTTGGGTTCTAGCTTTAGTGTAATATCTATTTGGGCTGTGTAGACATCTTGTTGCTTAATTCCTTCTTCTTGGCTGGGTCCCAGATAGGAGAGGGTGACTTGAGGTATTCTATATATTTGATTAAAACATCTTGCTATAGGTATACGGTGACTTAAATTGTATCTTTCGTCTTTAATTTTTATATTTTCACTTTAGTTACAAGAATTATTTTAGATAATGAGAGTGTAACAGTTTCAAGGAAAATGAAGAAGAGGTGATGGGGAAAGTGGAGGGAATAGGCCAAAAAGCAGGGCAAGGAATGTGAGAGAAAGAATCATTACAATTATAGAATTTACGAGCTTGGAAAATAATACCGTAATTTCATTTCAGGGTAAGGCTAACAGCAACATATGAAAAGAAATCACAGCACACTGAGGTCATATGAATAGCAAATAGTTTAGAGCAAGCTCAAAAATGGTTCCTTCTGAGTACAGCAGGTCTTCTCTATGCATTCCTGAACCACCGATAACTGAGTGGGGTGGAAGTCACATCTTGTAGTGCCAGTAATGACTGTGAGACTCGATGATCTGATTTGTTGTCAAATACTGACTTCTTATGTAAATCAACACAAGGAATGTATTACTCATGATGGAAACTGAAGACACTAAACTAGCTCACTAGACAATCACAACTTTCTTTTAAAGATAAGGGTTCACTAGCTCACTTCTGATCAGGAATCAACAAATCTCTTGCTTCTGAGCAGTAAAATGTTTAGTGAAATTTGCTGGGTGGTTTTTCCCGTTTGTTTAAAAATCCACAATCACATGACCTTTCTGGATATAAACTATGCAAGATCGAAAGGGTCAAACAGCTGTAAGAAACTTTAAAATGCTAAACTTAAAATCATTTGACAGAAAGGATCCTCTCATCAATGAAAATGTTTCTACCTATTTATGTTGACAAACATAATAGAACTGCTGAGGGAATGAAAACCTTATTGAAAATAACAAATTAAACTCTAACTCCCTGTATTACAGATAAATCCAAACTGCAGTTTAGGCCAACATGGAGAAAACTGTAAATAAGATAAATGTTCAACCTGTTAAAATGTACAGAATCATAAATTCTCAGGATAAAACGGAATTAACAAAGTGCCTATGTTTTGAAAGCCCTAAGCAGTCTGCGGACGTGGTAGGCATAAAACAGAGAGCTAGAGATACAAAGAGCAGTTCTGTTACACAAGGTGTAAAGCTATTCTGGACAAAGAAGTATGAAAGGAACCATAGTATGGGAACTCTCTAACTAGGACCTAAGAAAGCTGCTGTTGGAATACAAGCTGGAACAAAAAGCAGTATGGAACAAGCTATAGATAGATTTTTTAAAAAGGATATGACAATGGAGCAGGTGTGTCATGATTTTATTGAAAGCAAAACAACACAAGGTTATTATACAGACAAGATGTTTGCAAAACATAAATAAGTATTGTAGGCCCACTTAATTATGGGATATACTACTTAAATCTGTTAAAAGTGGTAGAAAAGACAAAAGGACAGAGGCTGAATGTGAAAGGAAACAAAAAGAAATCAGCGAAACAAAGATATGTACTTATGTCATTTGGCAAAAACAGCTTATTACTAAGAAAAACAGTAATTACTAAAATGAGCAGATATTTTCTGAAAGCTATTGCTTTCAGAATTGTCCCTCGACAATACTGTAATCTATTCTTTCCCATTTCCTTTATAATTACTTAGCAAAAGGCAAAAATAATCTTTCCTTCTGACGCTTTGATCACAATCATTCGGGGGTTTTCCAATGTCATCCGCAACTTGAAATTACTCACATTCCATCTGACTGCTCAAGCCTGTATCAACTCTTAAAAAGACCTATTTCTTCCTCTACTTCTATATCTTCACCTCTTCTATAATTTTCCATGATCCACAGACTGAAAAAAGTCTCCCGGTTCTACTTGAAATTCTCATTTGTATTTAACACTTGTTCAAAGAATTCTCACCTGATTCAGTGTTGCAAATAGCAAATCAACTTCAATCTACTGATACCTCTCCCTTCTAATCTCAATAAAATCAGTTAGTATGACCTTTGAATGTGCAAAACAATCCATAACATATTATGAATGCACAACAAATATTCATTAATTCAAAAGCTGGAAATTATCACAGACCAAAAAAGGAACTTATAAAAGGTTTGGAAATAGTAAAGCAAAGTTAACAGAGGAAAGTGTAGAACAGTATAGAGAATCCTGGAGAGGAAGACAAGCAGTCCTTTGTAGTCTCCCCAAACTCTGCTCCTAACCAGCTGTGTGAACTTAGCAGAGTCCCTTATCCTCCCTCTGTCTCTGAATCTGCATCCCTCACGTATAGATAACAATATTTGGCCTAATTCCCTCATGCAGCCTTTAAACAAGACAAGGCACCAAAGTATTTTAAGAAATACTAAGCAGCACATAAACAGAAAACATTACCAGCGCTACTAAGATCTTTTGGAGGGAAAGCCAACAATTCTTATTCAAAGAAATGAAGTCTTTATGTCTAGATTTGAGAGGAATTATGACACTGAGTCCTATAAGATAAAGAGGGTAATGTCTCTAAATGACATATTACTGTGCACATCAAATTCACCAGTGCAAAGACTAATCCTCATGTTGATTTATCTGTAATGAATCCAACATAGATGCCAAAGGGACATTCCACCCTCCACCGAAGAGCTCCTTACCACTTGCTGGGTAATGTTGACATTAGACTGTCCAAAAGTTTTTGGCAAGAGTTGCTTCCCAACGGCGCTAACTGTAGAAGGATGAACAGCCACTAATGAAACAACTCCTAGGATACAAACAAACAAACAAACAAACAAAAAAGGTCACAAAGCAATGTTACCTTTGTTTTTAAGAATTAAATCTAAAAAGAAAAAAAAAGGGAAAAAAAACCTTTTTAGTATTAAGAGATGTAATTATAAAATCTTTCTTACTACTGCCTGACTGGCCTCTTTAGAGTTTGCTCTGAGTCTGTTAAATAATGTTCATTTATGTGGATGATACAACTGGGGACTCTTGCTTTTCTTGGAGGGAGGAAAGCGGGGCAATTGGGGTTAAGTGTCAAGTATCTGAGGCTGGATTTGAACTCAGGTCCTCCTGACTCCAGGGTTGGTGTTCTACTCACTGCACCACCTAGCTGCCCCTGGGACCCTTTTTCAAAAGTTATTTTGGAGCTTAGCTTTTCAAAAAAACCGAATAAAATTTTAAAAAGCTTATTTGCTTCTGTTTTAGAGTTCCATATATCTTTCTTACATTCTCAAATCAGAGTATAGTATGATATAGTGAAACCAGTTCTAGCCTCAGACCCTGGACAAGTCTTTTAATATTTCCAGGTCTCAATTTCTAAATGTTAAGTGAAGGAGGTTTAAATTAGATCAGGGATGGGGAACCTGCCGTCTCTTCTCATATGAATTTCTATTAAAATGAGGTCTTCATACAAGTAATAAACAATAAAACAAAATTAAACATTTCAATCCAGGCATTTCTGATTATCTCACTGTAAAAATAGTTCAGAAACATAATAATTTATTTTCCTTTAGATATTACTTTTTGGGAGAAGAAACAATTTTTCTTATTCAGTTCACAAAACGCTTATTAATATAATTAATGTTAACAAAAAACCAAAAAGAAAAAAAGGTTAGTTGCACACAAGGTAAAGAATAGCATTTTCATTTCGAAAAATACAATTATATCACTGTTGGCCTTTGCTATGACAAATAGTACCATATTTTCAATAAGATCTTCTGTTGCTGGCTTTTAGATTTATAGTCTATGTTATCTTTTAGAAACAGCATCCTCACCGGAGTACATGTCAGTTACCACCAACAAATCAGAAAATGTGCCTCAACCCAATGCTGGGGAAAATAAAATCACAATTTTTGTACTATTATTTCAATTTTAAAAATACAATTACAGTGTTGGCTTCTCAGCTTCTTAACTCTTCCATAATACTAAGTTCCTACTCAGTCCATTTAATCAGCTAATCACACTGCTCATAATCTGAAAGTTAAGGTGTAAGTTTTGATAACTATCTATCAAGAAAATACTTAAGTATTAGTGTGGCAACTGAACAAATTAACTTGCTTTGAAACAAGCTCCTAAGCAAACCCCACCTCCTACCAAAGGTACAAAATTAGACAAATTCTTTCATAAATAATAAAAGTTGATGCTGTGCAGTGCTGTGAGGTTTGCAAACTACTTTGCATATATTTTCTCACATTACATTTAAAAAGCAAATGCCTCCCTTTATGCTGTCTTTCACTTCTTTGTGGGCTCTCTTTTTCTGCTTTCAAGTCTGTGTCCTACTTCTCTGTTCTCAGCAGCATACACTTGCTTCCAAGCTCTGTTTGCTACTTGTAGGAGTCGAGGAAGCTATTGTTTCTCTTCTTATTCTTCTCTCCTTTTCTCCTGATGCAATCAACCTATTGTACTTTTGGAAAGCTCCTGGCATCATATCTAAATCTGCCATTTTGAAGCTTCCATCCATATTCTGCCCCTTCTAAAGCCTAGTATAGCAAATTTCATCTCTTCTTCTAATAAGACTTTCAAATACTTGAAGATACCACATTCCCCCCTAAGTCTCCTCTTCTCTAGACTAAACATCCTCGTGTGGCATCACTGATGTCTGATTTCACCTCCTAAAATCCAAAAATGAAAACTCCGTAGTAATGTCATAGTCAAAATCCAAAGCTTCCAAGTCAAAGAAAAAATGCAGTAAGAAGTCAGAAAGAAAGAGTTCAACTATCCAAGAGCCAAGTTAGGATTACTTAAAACCTGTAGGTTACAACTATGAAGTCTGGAACATGACATTCTAGAATAGAGGTCAGCAAACTATGGTCCATAGGTTAATCCGGCCCATCTCTAGAACTTAGAATAGTTATCAAATTTTTAAACTGTAGTTTGCTGATTCCTATTCTAGAATTTGCTGACTCTAGAAGGCAACAGATAGAGACAAGACCTGGAGAAACACTCTGAATTGCAAACATGAGTTTAAAAAAAAATACACACACACACAAAAAAAGGTAAATGCACAGGAGCCAATGGAAGGGACTACTTGTCGATTCAGGGTTGACATTCTAATATCCGATTTCTAATTTCTGAAGAAATAAGTGTCCCCTCAAAACCCTAGACTACAAGGGTTATGGAGGGAGTGAGATAAGAGGCTGGGATCACTTTTGTTATATTTTGATGATTTTAAGAG
>CM053626.1:133397496-133422854 GCA_028646595.1 Phalanger gymnotis | reverse complement strand
AGAGACACACAAAATGATTAGTTAAAAAAAAGGAAAATAAGCTTAAGACCTTGTGATGAACAAAGAGGGAGAGGAGGGAAGGGGAAGGAAAGAAGGTTAAATGAGCAAAGAGGAGGAGAGTGGAGGAGTATGATAGAAGTAAATTGCATCAAACATACAGCATTAGTGATGAGCACAATTCTCTCTCAACAGCCTTTTCTTTGTAAAGAGATTATGTGGCAAAAAGAAAAATATGCAAGGATGAGATGAAAGACAATACAGAATTAATAATCAGAAATGTGAACACAAAAAGCATAAGATGACCCATAAAATAAAGAAGAGTAGCAGAATGAATTGGAAAAGATAAATCTAACAATATGCTTTTTGTAAGAAACACTTGAAAAAGGACTTGCAGTAAAAATAAAGAGCTAAAGTAAAATAACTCAAATGCAGATGGTCTCAGACAAAGCAATAATAAAAACATACTTGATTTAAAAAATAAACAGCAGACGTGTGGGGGCAGAGCCAACATAGAGGAATAGAGAAACACTTAGTCTTCTCCTCAGATTATACCGCCTTGGAAATATAGAAAACCTCCAAACTCCCAGAACTAGCCTGGAAAACAGCAATGCAAAAAAGTCTGAAGCTTGAGGGAGTATCCCACCATGCCCTATGCCAGGAACAGAGCCCAAGTCTAATATAAAGTTCCATATCAAGAAATAGAGTGAGAAAATGAGCAAACAACAAAAAAGGGACCTGACCATAAAAAGCTATTATGGTGACAGAGAAGATGAAGATACAAAGAAGACAATTAAGTAAAAAAAAGCTACAAACAAAGCTCAAAAGGGGGAAAAAATGTAAATTGGACACAAGCCCAACAAGAATTCCTGGGAGAGCTAATTTTTCCCCCCAAAATCCAAGTAAGAGTGGTGGAGGAAAAATTAGACCAAAAAATGAAAGCAAAAGAAGAAAATTATGAAAAGACAAAGAACATCTTTGTAAAAGAGATAGGTAGCTAGGTGGTACAATTGTTAGAGTGCCAAACCTGGAGTCAGGAATACTCACCTTCCTGAGTTCAAATCTGGCCTCCGTCACTTTCATGAATTCAAAACTGGCTTCAGACACTTACTAGCTGTGTAACCCTGGGAAAGTAACTTGATCCTGTTTGCCTCAATTTCCTCATCTGTAAAATGAGCTGGAGAAGAAATAGCAAACTACTCTAGTATCTCTGCCAAGAAAACTCCAAATTGGGTCCCACAGAGTCAGACACAAATGACAAACGTCCAGACAACAATTAAAAGAGGAACAAAAAACAAACAAACAAAAAAAAAACCCCTGAAGAAAATAACACCTTAAAAACAGAATCGGCCAAATGGAAAAAGAGGTAGAAAAGGTCACTGAAGAAAATAATTCTTTAAGAATTAGAACTGGGCAAGTAGAAGCTAATTACTCTGTAGGACATTAAGAAACAATAAAACAAAGTCAAAAGAATGAAAAAATAGAAGCAAAAGTGAACTATCTTATTGGAAAAATAATTGACCTGGAACACAGATCAAGGAGAGATATTTTAAGAATTACTGGATTACCTAAAAGCTGTATGAAAGAAAAAGCCTAGACTGCATATTTCAAGAAACTATTGGAAAAAAAAAAAAACCCAACAACTGCCCAGATAGCCTCGAACCAGAGAGTAAAATACAAATTGAAAGAATCTACCAATCACCACCTGAAAGTGATCCCAAAATGAACACTCCCAGGAATATTATAGCCAAATTCCAAAGCTCCCAGATCAAAGAGTAAATACTTCAAGCAGCCATAAAGAAACCACTCAAATACCATGGGACCACAGTTAGGATCGCACAAGATTTAGCAGTTACCACATTAAAGTTATGATGGGCTAGAGTTGACTATGATATCCTAGAAAGCAAAAAAGCTGGTACTAAAAGCACGAATAACCTACCTATCAAAACTAAATAAAATCTTTCAAGGGAAAAACACAGAAAAAAATGGATATTTTATGAAATCATTCCTGACGAAAGATCAGAGCTAAATGAGAAATCTGACTTTCAAAGACAAGACTCAAGAGAAGCATAAAGAGGCAAATGTGAAAGAAGTAAGAGCCATAAGGTTAAACTGTTTACCTTTTTATATGGGAAGATGATACATGTATCTTCTAAGAACTTTATCATTATCACTGTAGTTAGAAAGATTCTACATAGAAAGAGGGTGGAGGAGTGAGTTGATTACATTGGGGTGATGAAAAAAAAGGTGAGAAAGAGGAATTCCTTAGAAGGGAGAAGGAAAAGGAAGAACGGGAAAATTATTTCACATAAAAGAGGTGCACAAGGAAGAGCTTTTATAATAAAGAGGGAAATGAGGGGAACTTAATGTTTGAATCTCACTCATATCTAAACTAGCTCAAAGGGAAAATACATATACATTCTCAATTAGTAATAAAAATCTATCTTACTGAAGAGGGAAATAGGAGAAGACGAGGAGAGAGGAGTATGATAAAATGGAGGGCAGATAAAAGAAGGCAGTGGTCAGAAGCAAAACAGACTCTAGAGGAAGAAAGGGATAAAAAGAGAGAAGGATATTATACTAATGGGAGACCTCAACTTTTCCGTCTCAGAGCTAAATAAATCTAGCCATAAAATAAATAAGAAAAAAGTCAAGCAGATGAATAGAATCTTAGAAATGTTAGATATGACAGACTTCCAGGGAAAACTAAATGGAAACACTTTTTTCTGTTATACATAGCACCTTCACAAAAATTAACCATGTATTAGGGCATAAAAACATCACAACCAAATCCAGAAAAGCAAAAATATTAAATACATACTTTTCAGACCATAAAGCAACAAAAATTACACTTAATAATGGGTGTGGAAGCAGAAATTAAAAGTTGATTGAAAACTAAATATGAAAATCTGAATTGCACAAATTAACAGAAGAGGAAATAGAATACTTAAATAACCCTGTCTTAGAAAAAGAAATTGAACAAGACATCGATGAGCTTCCTAATAAAAAATTCCCAGGATCAGATGGATTTTTAAGTGAATTCTACCAAATATTTAAGGAACAATTAATCCTCATACTATATAAACTTCATTTGAAAAAAAAAATGGGTAAAGAAACCCTACCAAATTCCTCTTACAACACAAATATGGTGCTGATAGTTAAACCAGGAAGAGCAAAAACAGAAAAAGAAAACTATATATACCAATTTCCCTAACGAATATTGATGCAAAAAATTTAAATAAAACACTAGCAAGGAAATTACAGCAATATATTACAAAAATCATACGCTATGACTAGATTTCATTTATACCAGGAATGGTTCGATATTATGAAAACTATCAGCTTAACTGGCAATATCAATAAGGAAAACAACAAAAATCATACGATTATCTCAACAGATGCAAAAAAATCCTTCGACAAACTACAACATCCATTCCTCTCAAAAACACTAAAAGCCATAGGAATCAATGGAATTATCCTTAAAATGTTCAGTAGTATAATCAACCAAAAACAAGATTATTTGTAAGAAGGATACACTTTAAACCTTCCCAATAAGATCAGGGATGAAGCAAGGATGCCTAATTATCACCACTATTATTCAACATTGTACTAGAATCACTATATGTCAATAAGAAAAAGAAATTGAAAGAATAAAAATAGGCAATGAGAAAATAAAACTATCACTTTGCAGATGATATGATGAGAGAACTTTAGAAAATCAACTAAAAACTTAGTTCAAATAATTAACAACTTCAGCAGGTTCAGGATATAAAATAAAACCACACAAATCATCCACATTTCTATATAATACCAACAAAACACAGCAGAAAGAGACAGAGATTCCATTTTAAATAACTACATACAATATAAAATACTTGGTGGAATCTATCTGCCAAGACAAATCCAAGGATCAAATGAACATAATTACAAAAAACACTTTTCACACAAAGATAGATCTAAACAACTGGAGAAATATTCATTGCTTATGGGTAGGCTGGGCCAATATAATAAAAAATGACAATTCTACCTAAGTTAATTTACTTATACCATGTGATAGCAATCAAAACTACCAAAAAAATTATTTTATAAAGCTAGAAAAAGTAGTAAAAAATTTATCTGGAACAACAAAAGGTCAAGAATATCAAGGGAATCAAAGGAAACAAAAAGGCTAAGGAAATAGATGGCCCAACAGTTTCAGATTTCAAACTATATTACAAAGTAGTAATCATCAAACAATCTGATGTTGGCTAAGAAACAGAGTGATGGATCAGAAAAATAGATTAGGAACACAATATACAGTATGTAAATGACCAGAGTAATCTAAGTTTGATAAACCTAAAGAAGCAAGTTTTCAGGGTAAGGACTCACTATTTGATAAAAATTGCTGAGACAACTTGAAAGCAGTTTGGCAGAAACTAGGCACAGATCCACATCTTACACCACATACCAACCAACACAGTCAAAATGGATAAATGATTTGGATATTTAGATAAATGATTTAGATATAAACTGTTATATCATAAGTAAATTAAGGAAGCACCCATTAGACCTAGAGTTAAAGGATAAGTTTATGACTAAAGAAGAAATAGAGAGGACAGGAAGTAAAACAGATTAATTCTGACCACATGAAATTAAGAAGTTTTTGCACAAACACAATTAATGTAGCCAAAATTAGAAGGAAAACAAGAAAGTGGGGGGAAGGAATTTAGAGAAAGTTTCTCTGATAGAGGCTTTATTTCTCAAATATATAGGGAACTGAGCCAAATTTATAAAAATAAGAGTTACTGCCCAATTGATAAATGGTCAAAAGATATGAACAGGCAATTTTCTGAAGAAATCATAGCCATCAATAGTCACTTTAAAAAAATGCTCTAAATCACTACTGATTAAAGAAATGTGAATTAAAACAACTCTGAGGTACTGCCTGATAGCTAACAGATTGGCTAACATGACAGAAAAAGAAAATGACAAATGCCAGAGATGTGGGAAAAGCCAGACACTAATTCACTGCTCATGCTGATTCGAATTAGTCCACTGTGGTATACAATTGTGATGGAATACTATTGTGCTATAAGAAATGATGAGCAGCATGGTTTCAGAAAAACCTGGAAAGACTTATGAACTGATGCAAAGTGAAATAAGCAGAACCAGGAGAACACAGTTACATCAATACTGTAGGGATGTTCAACTGTGAAACACTTAGCTACTCCGATCAAAACAATGGTTCAAGACATTTGGATGCAAAGGACCCATGATGTAAGATGCTATCTACTTCCAGAGACAGAAGTGATGAACTATTAATGCAGAGTGAAGCATACTTTTTTTCACTTTATTTTTATTGTTTTCTTTTCAAACACAACCAGTTGGCCGTGTTTCTCTTGAATTCACAGGTATAATCAAATTGTTTTCCTTCTCATAGGGTAGAGCAGAGAAGAAAGGAAAGAATTTAAAACTCATTTTAAATGAGTTAATTTTTTTACATGTAATTGGAAAATATTTAACAAAATAAAAATAATTAAAAAAACTTAAAATAGGGAAACTTCTGTATACTTAGAGGCATGATAATCAATATAAATAACAATATAGATTCATCAAATGACATGGCATCTAAATGTTTAAAGAAAAAGTTAATCAAACACACTCTTTCCAGAAATGCTTATTCAGAATTACTTTAGAGAGTTTTTAATAATAGTAACAAAATCCATTTGGAAGAACAAAAGGTCAAGAATCTCCAGGGAAATAAGGAAAAGGTGGGAAGGAAGAGGGCCTAAAATATCAAATCTCAAACTACTTCATTACGGTTAAAAAAAAAGAAGTCAAACAGTGGAATAGTTAAAGCACACAACATAAAGAATAAACACAGTAGTATAATGTTCAGTAATCTCAACTGTCATTGTAAAGGCTCACTGTTTGCCAAAAACTTTTAGGCAAATTGTAAAGTCATCTGGCAAAAATACGATTTCAACCAACACCTCACACATCCTATACCACAATAAGCTACAAATGGATATATATCTGTAGCTCAGATATAAAAACTCACATCATAACTTAGCAAAGCAAGGAAGAAAATACTTTTTGCAACTATAGATTCATGATCAGATAAGAGATGGAAAGGATGATAAGATAAAATAGCTACTCTTGATTACATAAAACTAAAAAGTTTTTATACAAACAAAAGCAATTTAGTTAAAAATAAGCAGAGAAACAGTTAACTGATAAATTTTTGGAGCATTATCTGATAAAACTTGATATCTAAAACATACAAGAAATAAATTGAAATAAACAAGAATGCTACCCATTCCCCAATGGACAAATGGCTAAGGGAGGTGAACAGGCAGCTTTCAAACGAAGAAACTCAAGCAATCTACAACCATTTTAAAATATTCCAAATCCCTAGTAATTAGAGATGTGCAAATTAAAATAAGACTGGAAAAGATGACAAGAACACTGGGGCACTTACCAGGGTTTTGAATTGGTGTAGCCATTCTGGAAAACGATTTGGAACTATGCCCTAAATCACTAACGTGTGTGTGTATGTATGTATGTATGTATGTATGTATGTATGTATGTATATCTTTTGACCCAGAAATACCATTACTAGGCTTATACCTCAAGAAGATCAAAGAAAATGGCCCACGTGTATAAAAATATTCCTAACATCTCTTTTGTCAGAGAATAGAATTAGAACCTAAAAGAGTCCACCCATCAATTGGGCAATGCCTAAACAAATTATAGTATATAAATATAATGGAATATTATTGTATCCTAAGAATGATGAAAGGGATGCTTTCAGAAAAAGCTGGGAAGATTTACAGGGACTGGTGAATGCCATTAATAAACATCACACGACTGTGCTGACTAGGTCCACTCTTTTGGGCCCTCAATGCTAAGGCAACCCCATTTTTATTTCCAGATGGTTCCAAACCTCTTTTCTCAGGCTTCCTAGATGGCACCTTTGCTTTCACTGTAAGGTCTCCCCTTCTATTTTACCAAGGAAGTGAAAAGACAACCGCCACAACAAGTTCCCTCTCCTTTTTTACTTTCAATCCCTCCACATGAGCGCCATCCTCTCCTTTGTTCTCAGTCTACTGAGCAGTGGAAGAGGTGACCTTTCTTTTAAAGGTCAACTCCTCTCTCTACTTGCATCTCTGATTCTATCCTTTCCTATCTCCAGTACACAAACATATATTCTATACACACACACGGAGGAAGGAGCAGAGGAAAACAGAAAGTTCTAGGAAAAAAAAATTTTTTTCATTCTTTCTCTTGCTTCCAAGTATGTCCAGATGTCTCCAAACCTTAAAAACCTTCACTTAACACTGTTATTCCTTCTAATCACTAGCCCCCTCTTTCCCCTCTTTCATAGTAAACTCCTAAGAAGCCTTCATTTTCTTTACTTTTTCACCTTCCACTCACTTCTCAATCCCTTGGAAATCTGGCTTCCAAACACATCATTTAGAAGAAATTGTTCTCTCCAAGATTATAAATAAGCTCTTAATTGCTAAATGCAACAGTGTTTTGTTAGTTCTTGACCTTTCTTCACACTTGCCACAGGTAGAGATATTTTCTTTGTCCACTATATTCATATCTATCTAAAAACTCCTTATCAATCTCCTTTCCTGGAGCAAACTATTTCAGGTTCTGTGTTAGAAGGCACTGGAAGCATCTTAGATACCTATTTGGCTCCAGGTGGCCACTGATATCACTTTCTGTTTAGTACAAAACAGCTACAAGGAGCTCCAGAGGATAGAGGTCTGACGTTTGGGTGGCTGAACACCATGGGCAACTCAGGCAGAGAAGAATCTGCTGAATGAGCTCTCTCTATCCCTACTGAGTTTCCTTTTTGAGTGAATTTCATTTTTTAAACTGTTGAATGTTAAACTGAGTGTCTCATTTTGTTCCAGTATCAAAGAGGCTCATCTCGGAACAGCCTTCTAACTAGGGCATTCCTAGAGGCTCTCTTCGAAGCCAGCTTATCCAACAGTCATCTTCAATAGCTCAATGTTCATTTGGAAGGAAATCTTTCCTGGAATGGCTCAAAGGTAAAGTGCCACAGAACATGTTTATCAATGACTTGAGCAAAAGTATAAATGCCATGCCAATCAAATTTTTTAAGGACACGTAGCTAGGAAAGCTATAACGGTGGATGAAAGTGTTAGGGTTCAAGAAAGCTCGACGAAGCCACTAAAATGAAATCTGATGGGTTTAAACAATAGCATTTCCCTTAAACTCAAAAAATCAAGTTCATAGGTCTAAGATGGGAGAGGTACTGACAAGAAAATAGTTTACCCAAAAACGATTACAAATACTTCAAAAGAAATCTGAAAGCTGAATGAGTTAGCAGTGTAATAGAAGAGTTAGGAAGACCATTGCCATGTTAGACTACATTAAGAGAGGCACAGATTCCAGGCCTAAGAAAATGATGGTCCCACTGTATTATGCCGTGGGAAGCCCACATACAGAGTATTACGCCTGTTTCTGGGTACCACATTTCAGAAAGATATTGCTAAGCTAAGAACATGTAGGAAGGAACATTAACACATGCTGAAGAATTTCAAGACCATGCCATATCAGGAAAGAACTGAGAATGCTCTGGCCTAGAGAAGAAAAGCCTTAGGGAAAACATGGTAATTGTCTTTAAGTATTTGAAAGACCATCCCATAGAAGTGCACATAGTAGGCACTTAACAAACGCTTGTGGATGACTGGAAGGAGGAAGAATGAAAAGCATACTGAGTGTAGTAGTTTCAAAAATGCAGATAACAATGAGAATCATGCAAAAGATGAATAGGCGATTGCTTTGGGAAAGAGTGGGCTCTCCCTAACTGGATGTATTCAGGTAAAGACTGGGTATCTACTCGTTGGATATGTTGTGGGCTGATTTTCTTTCTGGGTATTGTTTGGACTCTGGATTGGATAAAATAGTCTCTGAAGTTCTTTTTCAATTCTAATGTTCTATAACCTCTGAAATTGAAGGTTCCCTCCCTAATGACTTTGTATTTAAGTACCCCGCATTTATGTTGTTTTACATATGTATTCAATTATATATTCAAATATATATTCAATTCTGTAAGCATGTAAAAGTTCATGCGGTCTTCCCCAATACAATGTAAACACCTTGAAATCTGAGATTGTTCCATTTTTGTCTTTACATTCCCTGTGCCTAAAACATTCTTATACTTCATAAATGCTTGTTGGTTGACTTGAGAACAAAAACACAAACAACTACAAATGAATATAAAGTACTAAAGTTTAAAAAACTTATATTCTTAAATGTTTTAAAAATAATAATTTTGACAAAATCTATAAATATTATTTGTACCAATACTGATCTTCAGGGCTCCTTAAAATACTCATTTTTTTAGGCATGAACACTTAAGCAAGACCTTCCATGGGATGTTAATGCTACACCATTCTCTTTTAAAATCTGAAAACGTCTTGTATCTATAATTCCTTGTCTTTAGGGAAAAACATAAAAGCAAAGTCTGGCTTATATGTCCCATCATAAACCTGTCTTGTTTTCACTGTCCTACAAAGAAAGAACCTCAATAATTCTTAATGCGTGACTGGTACCCTGGGTTATATAGCTTTAGGGAAAAGATCTAGGATCAACGGAAAAGAAACTTCAATATTTTTTTCCTCAAGCAAGCCTTCCCTTCTATGGCTAAAGCAGTCCTTTGGCAGGGAATTGCACAGCTATGTTAGACAACTACATTTGCAAGTGATGTTTGTGCAAAGTATTAATACAGGATGAAGTTTTTAAAACCAAAAGAGTAATTTTCTATTTAAGTATGTTGGCACTGAGTAAGGAATTTCATTTTATTCGAAGGAAAGAATGAATCCCATTCCAAACCTTCAAACATAACAACTCTCTCCCTTTGCAGTTCTACAAATATCATTCTCCACCCAAACAAAAAAAAAATCATGAAAATATAGCTCCCAAATACAAATTAGCTCCAGAGCAAAATATGTGCATGCTGCATCACTAAAGGAGGTGCTTTATATAGAGATTTCAAAAGAAATTCTTTACAAAACACATTTAATCCCAAGACTGCATTGGGGTTTTTTTCCCCCATAAAATAAATGGATTATAAATGCTGGTGATGCTGCCTTACCCAAATAGTTTTCTCAGAGGTTATTGTAACTGTGCCACCTACTGGTAATAGACGTTCCTTAAAGTTTCAGACCTTTGTTCAAAATCTAGGAATTGAGATTTACCTAAAATCTAAGGACTAAATTGATGGTAATATCTTAAAATATTATATAATTGTCCTCTGAGCTACACTACAACTGAATGGTAGCATGTTCCTCACTTCTACTACAGAGTCTCCCCAATAAAGCAATGTAGTTGAAAGCAGTCTAAGGTCTACTTGGACTACCTGTGTCTGAACAACCACAACCTCATCATTACATTAAACATTTGGAGGTACAATAATTTTATCACGATGATAAAAAATGCACAATGAAATCAATCTAGAGAAAAACCACTAATTTCTGGTGGATGCCCAAGTTGTATGCACTGCTGACAGTGTGAAGAAATGATGCAGCCTCCACTCTAAAATTTTTGTTCCAGTGGAATGTAAACCCCTTGAGAGCAACGCCTGCTTGGTTGTAGTCTTGGTATGCCTAGCATCTAGCGCCATAGGAACCTAATAAATGCTTGCTGAATTAAACTGAATCAACTCTTCTGAGGGTTAATTAGTATGTCTAGGAAAAAGCTTTCCCATTCGTGTTTTCTGGGCCTTCTTATGAGTTGTATTACATGGGAGTGAGACTGTGGCAAGAGACAGTAATAGTTCAGGCCTTGCAAGATTTAAAGTGAACAGGATACTAATGAGGAACTGGTGAATCTCTGAGTCAATCCAAGTATCAAAAAATTTGGAACTATGCAAGAAAGCAACTTAAATGTCTCTGTACCCTTTGACCTAGACATCCCATTGTTAACTCGCATCTCATCACTAGGCATATACATTAAGAGGATATACAGCATATAAACTATGGGCAAAAAGAACAGTCCTATATTTATTTATTAAAATATTCGCAACAGTATTTTTCTAGTAGCAAATAATTGAAAACAAAGTGCGTGTTCACTGACTCTGGAATAACTAACTAAACAATCTGTGGCCTATGAATGTAATAAAGTACTATTGTTCTATGACAAATTCAGAATAGGCTTGGAAAAATCATATAAACTGATGCAGACCAAAGAAAGCAGCAACAGGAGAACACTATACAATAGAAGTGAAAAGAACAATGGCGCGAAACTGAGTGCTTCACAAATAAATAGAATGACTGAGCTTGGCCCCAGGAGAGAGAACAAAACACACTTCGCCCTTTCCACTGGACAAGGGAAGACTAAGGGTGTGGAATATTCCATTCTCCGTAAGACCGCTCCATGCGCTGGAGGGGATAAGTCTGCTGCTGAATTTTTAAACACACACAGGCAAGGCCCACTAGGAAGAGGGATATCTGAAAATAAATGATAGAAAATCAAAAGGCATCACCCACAAAACTATGCAAAAGCAGGGTTTATGAAGTGTCCCTGCTCAGGCAGACAAAAGCAGCTGCCACATCAGCTCCTAAACTGTCCACACGTGTCCAAGCTGGACAAGATCACGTCCAAGATGAAGAATGGCTCCAGAGGCCAGAAGGCAAAGGAAGGAGGCTCTGGGTTTCCTTCCCCAGTGGCGGGGCCAATGCTGAACTAGAACACACCGAGAACGTTCTTCCCAAGGGGCAGAGGTTGGCCAGGGGCCTGGCTATCCCTGGCTGCACCAAGGGACGTCTTGGGAACAGGAGCCATCCACGACTCACCCATGGGCCCACTCAGCTCCAGCCAGAAAGGCCTGTCAAAATGAATCAAGATGAATGGCCTCGAGGGGCAGTTTTGCGGAGTTGGGAGACTGATCCTTGATTCAAAACTGGGCTCCCTACCTCCAGGACTGGGTTTACAATAAACAGAGGCAGAGCCTAAAGGGTAGCCTGCCAGCAGGGTCTGAGACCATGTGACCGGCCTCCAACCTGCTGCTCTGCTCCCTCCCTCTTGGCACTGTCTCTTCTTCCTGACGGGCATTGGGACATCCCCTGGCATTTCCATTCCCCCAGGGCAGCATCTTGCAGAAGCCATCTGGATATTTCTTATTTGAAATGGACTAAAAAATTTCCCGGAATATTTGAGTGCATTCCTAAAGACAACAGAGCAAAACCACCTTTTCGCTTAGTGAGGTTGAGCCTGCTAAGCCTCCTTGGTGTCATGGACCCCTGTGGCCGGTGGACCCCTTCTCGGAAGAATGTTTTTAAAATTCACAACTGAAGGAAATGCTACCTTTAAATTAAAGATGTAATTTTCTTCTTAACAAGTGCACAGACCCTTTAAAAGACCCAAGGATTCCAAGTTATGAACCCCTACCTGAAAAAAAAAAAATCGGAAGTCACTAGATTTACAGATCTGTACTTAAGGAAAATTACTTCCGCACCTGAGAGGGGAAAGACTTGACCAGGGAGGGCACTGAAGGAAGCACTCATACAGTCCATTGGCACAATCCTCAAGATCTCATTAACAATGATCCTAAAAGGTACCTATAATGTACTTCTTAAAGGTTTCCAGATCCAAATCTGTTAGGAACGCATTGGAGCTGAAGAGAAAGTAAGACAATAAAGGAAACTTCTAATGGGTAGCAAACAAAAGAGAAAACCCCCAAACTAACCTTGGTAGAACCAGAGTGCTGATAGGGCACAATGATATTTATCAAACAACTAATACCAACTTTTATGGAAAGCAATAACTCTCAAAGAATTACAACACAGGTTGGGTCCCCTAGAAGTTTTCATACTGTAGATGGTGATGATGCATTTAAAAAAACACAACATGAATGCTAAATGATGTGCTGAATGGTACCAAGAGAAATAAGAGTTCCAAGAAGGGAATGATTACTTGTTTTTATTGATTTTTATTGTAAACTTAATATTGAGCATTAATACAACCAACTAATCTTGACCAGCAACTATTTAAATTTTATTCTTAACATCAAATATGATAACTTTTCAGTCTCTCAGAGTCCCCACCAGTGTTATTCTTCATTCTTCACTTTTCAACAGATCATTTCTTTCTGGGCAATAGGGAAAGTGTCTCAGAAAACAGGATCTGAGCCAGGGTTTGGATGGGTTAGAATTTAAATGGGCAGAAAAGAATAAAGAACACACTACAAGAGAAAGGATATGGCACGTGAAGAGATTCGGGTGGGATAGCACAAAGTGTGTTTAGAGAACAGAAAGTAATTAGTTTTTTCCTGGAATGGAAAGTTCACAAAGAAGAATACTGAGAGATAAAGCAGGAAAAAGAAGTTAGTGCTAGATTGTAGAAAGGGCCCTGATGCCTGGCCAAGTATCACAGGATCATAGATTATGAGTGGGAAGAAGTGCAAGAGGTAACTCAGTTCAATCCCCTTCATTTTGAACGAGGTCAAAGTGACACAGGTAGCAAGTTGCAGAGCTGGGATTTGAACCCAGGTCCCTTTTTCTAAATCCAATATTACTAAATACATTCCTGTAAGCCGTGGGGAGTTACTGAAGGAGTTTCAGAGGAGAGTGGCATGATGAAAGCAGCGTTTCACGAAGACTGATCTGACAGCAATATATAATGGTGCCTTAGAGAGGAGAGACGATGAAGGCAGGGGAAACAAGCTACTGCAATAAACTGGGAAATAACGTGAGTCTGAAACAGGGTGGTAGCATCCATAACACAAATGATTGGACAAACTGTGAAGACTCTTAACTGAAGCGCCGGTTGTAATAAGAAAAGGAGGAGTTTACATATAGACACATGGAGTTTGAAGTAATGACGGAACTTTCAGGGCAGCAGCAGGTGTCTGGAAACATGGAAATGGAACTCAAGAAGAGACTACCATACAGGTGTAGATCTGGGGACCAGTACATGACAGCTGAAGCTGTGGGAACGGGCATGACCCACAAGTGAGAAAGTATAAGGTGTGGAAGGTAGAACCTTCAAGAATACCTACACATGGAGGAGAAAGAGGAGCCAGTTAAGGAGATGGAAAACGGGAAAGAGTCAGGATTGTAAGAAAATCAAGACAGGATGGTAGTCAATAGTAAAAACATCAGAAAAACGTTCTCTTTGCATTCTGTGTTTTACCTAGTGTCACAAAGTAGTAAAAGTCTGCAGTTATCTCAAAGAAATATTCTCAAGAAAGATGAGCAAGTCAGGTACTGTCCTATAATTACACAGCTCACAGGCCCTTCCAAGTTCGGGTACAAGTTGAACTGCAGAGTCTCTCTGGTCCCTTCCACACTGGAGATTATTTGAATGAAAACATCCATTGACAGACATGGGAAGAGATGAAAGGTTCCCGCTGGTGGTAGGTGAGTAGCTGCTGATAGATACATGGATGAACTGACAATGTAAACTGACCCATTATAAAGTGCCAGCACATAATCAGGAAATAATGGAGAGCCCCTTGGGATCTGTCAAACTTTACAAACTCTACCCCCTTCTCTATGTGGAAATGAATGATACTACTAGAAAGAACCTAGAACATGTCTGGAAGAACCATGAAACACTTAATAGGGAACTAATACTAAATACTTAGTAGGGAACACAAGGGTTTTCATTATTACTTCCAGCTGAACATAGTGGGGGTTGGAGGAAACAACTTGCTATGAAGGGTGCATCAGAGAAGAGGATTCAGTTTTTTGGGCTATGTCTTAAGATAAAAAAATAAAAGGCTTTTGGCCAGTGTTCCTAATATGGGTGTGATGCGTGATGTGTGTGTGTGTGTAGACATGTACACACACACACACACGTGTGTATGCATAGCTTTGTTAACCTTATCAACAGTTCTTTAAAAACAAGAATGAAAGCAGTTACAGCAAAATTGCAGATTCACACTTCAAAGCAAATATTGCAAAGAGAAACAGGCAGGACATAGAAAAAATAGCAATGGGGGAGGGGAGGTGGGTCTCGGAATTTTGAGGATGCAATGATAGGGAAGGGGAAGAAATGATGCTCATGCCTTGGGAGACCCATGCACAAAATAGGGAAGTTTGGATACTTTTTAAAAAAGTGAATAAGGCACCCCAACACCAGGATGTAAATAAATGTGACCTCATAAGTAGCAAGAGTCTTGGCTGGGTTCAGGAACAACACAACAGATAACGGGAATAGCAGGATTCTGTAGTACAGCAACAAGACATACTAAGTATTCTGTAAAAAGCCATAGCCTGAGGAAGAATGGTAGAGTTTGTGAATGTTAATAAAAGAAGGAAAAACAAAAGTGATGTCATAATCAGAATATGAGGGAGGGAGTGGATGATAAATTAATGATGCAAATCTATACCTCCTACGAAAGATATAATTGCACATTAAAATAGACTTTCTTGTGCCATAGTTTTTGGGTTATGATTTGTTTTTTGCTCTAAGGCTCATTTTAAGAAGAGCTAGCATTAAATGTTTTCAAAATGACTGACTAAAAACTAGTTTACTGTGTTTTCATGATAGCTGTCAAAGTTTACATCTTTGCTTTCAGATGAAAACAGGTAATTAGCTAACTAAATGATACAAATATATAAACGTGTATGTACTGAAAAGATAAAAATTTTAGCAATTATCAATGATGAAATGGGTTTTTTAAAATGAAATATTCATACAAAAGCTATGATTTTCTTATTCCCAGCATTGGGCTGGGGTGTACTCGTTGATGTACGGATGACTGCCATTTAATTGGGAGATGTTAAACTCTTTCGAAGCATAGTTTAAATGAATGTGAATGCTGAAATAAAGGTTACTGAATATATGGTAGTTATAGCAAATGCCAATATTAATAAATCGTATCTTTCAAACTAAAACTGCTATTCTTCACCTTGCATAATAGCTAATGCTAATTAAGTGAATTTTACTAATATTAACTACCTTAGGCATCTAGGAGGCACAGTGCTTAGAGTGCTGGGCCTGGAGTCAGAAAGACTTTACTTTCGGAGTTCAAATCCAGCCTCAGATACTTACTAGCTGTGTGACCCTAGGCAAGTCATTTAACCCTGTTTGCCTCAATTTCCTCACCTATAAAATGAGTTGGAGAAGGAAATGGCAAACCACTTCAGTATCTCTGCCAAGAAAACCCCAAATCCAGCCATGAAGAGTGGCACACAACTGAAAAAATGTTTGGGAAACAACAAAACTACCTTTAGGCTTGTTTATTAATTAAATTTTATTAATTAAAGTTGTTTTTTAAAATTCCTAACTCTTCTTAAAAGTGGTATCTTAAGGAAAATGGATTATTATATTTCTGAACTACTTTTATAACTAGGTAATCAGGAATGCAAGGTTAAAATATGTTTTATTTTTACACTAAAATCACATTACTGTACAATACTTCATCTTAGAAAGCACTTTACTTACATTACCTGATTTTAGTGTTACAACAACCCTTGCTATACCAGTTAATTGAACTGCTGTTATTCAGTTGCGTGCAGTCGTGTCTGACTCTTCATGACCCCATTTGGGCTTTTTCTGGCAAAAATTCTAGACTGTTTGCCATTTCCTTCTCTAGCTCATTTTATAGATGAGGAACTGAGGCAAAGAGGGTTAAGTTACTTGCCCAGGTAACACAGCTAATAAGAGTCTGAGACCAGATTTGTACCAGGAAGATGAGTCTTCCTGACTTCAGGCCCAGGAGCCCTATCCACTGCACCACCCAGCTGTCCTCAGATCTTTACAGACAGATTAAGGGGTTTGTCCAAGGTCACACAGATAAGTATCAAAGGGTTCTACTGGAACCTAGATCTTCCAGTTACAAAGTCCAATACTCCCCACCCAGGGCCTCCTTTATGGATCTTGAATGTTATTCAGTATGCCAACTAATTCTCTGAGCTTTGGGTCCTTTGTATATTTATTTGATAGGCATGTCATCTATTTCTTTATCCAAGTGACTAATAAAAGTATACAACAGACCTGCTCAGCTGATTCGGAGGTCCGGCCACAGAAGCAATCTCAAATCCACCAGCTTTTATCAGCTAGCTCAAATACTCCCTTCTCACAAGACTATCACAAGTGAATGCCTCAATTTCTCTGCCTAGTGTGAAAATGAGCATTTCAAGAGCTTTGCTAAAATCTAGGTAAACTCCATCGACAGAATTCCCCTACCGGGGTTTTAACACCTGAAAAAAGGAAAAGTCAGCTATCCTGGTCAAACCAATCCAACCCAGTAAAAAATTTATATTAGGCGCCGATGTGCACGGCACTCTTCTAGGGATAAGACAAAGTGAAAAGTAGTCCTTGTCTTCAGAAAGCTTACTGTCAACTTCCCCCTCCGTTTTCATATAGCTATTCTGTCTGTAATTCCCTTGTGTATTTACATGTGATTTTCAAAGTTTCTCTGAATCAGTGTTACCCTGTCCCCACCCCAATCTCATTAGTTAAATCTATCTCAGATCATCAGCGTCCTACACATATCAGGCACTATGATATTAAGTGAATGAGAGAAATAGAAAGTGGCCGATGTCCGAAAATAATGGACTGAGAATCAGACACCCCTCTCCATCTGCACCTCTGTTTGGTTTCAACTCCAAGGAACAAGTTGCCCACCCAGGTTAAGCTCATCCCCTCTAATCTCATTGCCACAATGCTAACTCAAGCCTTAAAAGCCACCTCCTTCAGCCTCCTCTCCCTTCTCACTGAAGGGCTGGAAAGCAGAGTACCAAACTCCTCCCAAAGCCTTCCTCCAGGAGGGGTGGAAATTGGGCTCCAGCTCACTCCACTATGCTGGGTTACAATCCACAGAACAAGATGTCCCCTTTGGTGTATCCTCCTGTCCCCCTACTTTCCAGCTTCTGTGTGTTGTCTTCCCAATTACATTATAAGATCCTTGAGGGTGGGGTCTGTCTTGCTTTTTCTCATTTGTATCTGCAGCATTTGGCAGAGTACCTGAAGACAGCAGGCAGGGGTTGAGTGGGAATCAGGCCTGCACTGCTTGGCCACAGAAGGTAGAGCCTTTAAGAATAGCGTATGAAAGAACAAGGAGATGGGTTTAGGGTTCCTGATTAGAATTCTATCAAAAGCGGAGATTGAGAGATGTTATCAACTGGGGAATGTCTGAGAAAGTTGCAGTATATGATTATGATAGAATACTACGGTGCTATAAGAAATGATGAACAGAATGTTCAGAAAAATCTGGAACGCCTTAATGAACTGATGCAAAGTGAAGTGAGCACAACCAAGAGAACAATGTACACAGCTGATCAACTGTGAATGACTTAGCTATTCTCAGCAACAGTGACCTAAGACAAAGGACTCATGAGGAAAAATGCTATCCCCTCCCCCCGCCCTCCGCCCTCCGTCCACCCCGAGAAAGTAGTGATGGAGTCTGAATGCAGATCACAGCTTATTTTTTAAACTTTATTTTTTTTTTTAATTCTTTTTGGTTGGGTTTTTTGGCTGTCTTTTCTTTTACAACATGACTAGTATGGAAATATGCTTTGCCTGACTGCCCATGAAATGTATAAATTGTATCAAACTGCTTGCCTTCTCAAAGAGAGGAGAGGGAAGGGAAAGAATTTGGAACTCAAAATTTTAAAAAACAAATGTTAAAAACTTTTTACATGTAATTAAAAAAAGTATTTGGAAGTAAAAAAGTACCTTGGTAGATGAAAGGTTACCCTGCTTTGGGAGATGACATGCTCTAAAGTGGATTTGGGGGGAAATGGATTGGACTTGATGACTAAGATCCCTTCTCATTCTAATTATATGGTCTCAGCTTCAGCAAGTATGGAAGAACATCCATTAATAAGCATTTAAGTACCTAGCATGAGCTGTCTAGGGGCTAAGGACACAAAGACGGAGGTATTTATGATTCTGACAATGCAAGTTCAAAAACAGATATACGTAATTAAAAAAGAAGAAAGTCTATCAGTAGAACAAAGTAGGAAAGGTTGGATCAGAAACAACTGAATTCAATAACCCAGTGCTTGAGAAACCACCAAAATATAAATTACTTGAGGAAGAACTACCTACTTAATAGGAACTTCTGGGAAAATTATAAAAGAACTTAACAGAAAATAAGTTTAGATTGACATACATCACATACAACAGTAAGGTCAAAATGAACATGTGAACTGAATACTGGAGATCATACCATAAAAAAATTCTTTTAAATTTTCAAAACAACCATATCAAGTACATTTCTGTTATAGATAGGGGAAGATCGATGCAATCACTTGGGAAAAAATACTATCAATGAGAGGTAATGTAAAAGCTTTTATATCAACAAAAATCAATGAAACTAAGAAGGAAAGTAGCTAAAGGGGAGGGAGGAAATCTTTGCCTCAAATATTTCTGATAAAGGTCTGATTTCCAAGGTTTATATGGAACTAATACAAATATTTAACACCAAAAGCAAACAAGTGATCAGAAGAAATGAACAATCACAACATATTGCTCCAAATAACCAATAGGAGAAAATCAAGTCAAAACTCACACCCAGCAAATTAGCAAAGACTTCCAAAAATTGAAGTAACAATACTATGGGGACTACAGAAAAGTACAGAATACTAATTGATTAGCAATGGAGCTGAGAAACGGTCCAACGGATATGAATAACAAGTTGGAACTATGAATGAATGAAAATCCATTTTATTACACACTCCTATTCATCAAGGACTGTGCTAATAGGGATAAAAGATGAGAGATTTTTGGGAAAAGTACTGAAAGTTCATGCCCTCAAAATGCTTACATTCTCATAGAGGATGATTACCTGTATGGAAGCTTGTGGCCATGGAAGGATATTTGGTTTAAAAGAATTCAGTGATGGGGAGTGCAACTATAAAATGTAGACTGATACATTCTTCCCAGTAGTAATGGCAATAGTGATTTGATTACAACTCTAGAATTGGAAAGGACACTGGTCAGAGCAGGGGAGTGAAATGATCACAGTGGCTGATCAACATGCCTAATACAGCGGGGTTAAAATAGGTATAGGAACTGGATTCTGATTTCGCTGGCGTAAGGAATTTTCCTAATCAGGAAGCTCAGTCTACAAAAGCACACTGGCACTTTCTTGGCAATCTACAGCTTTAGAAAGTTGCCTACTTCACTGAGAGATTAGTAAGTAACTTGACGAGGGTCAAACATCTTCCATGGGTCAGTCAGAGGCAGGACTTGAATTCAGGTCCTTCTGGCTTCGAGGCCAGCTCTATCTGCCGGGCCATGATAGGCCAAGAAGGGAGGCCCAAGGCCCTTTGTCCTGGACATGCTATTGCTGGGTAAGGGGTCAAAAATAAAGGACCCAGACGCACCAAAATATTTCTAGCAGCCCTTTTTGTACTACAAAAAGTTGCAAATAAATGATGATAAATTAAGCTAAATAAATTGTGATCCATGAATGCAATGAAACATTACTACACAGTTGAGGAATGATGACTATGAAGAATACAGAGAGGCATGAGAAGATTATACGTCTATAACTACCTATTTCTATATATGCATATATACACATATTTTATGGGAGGGGGAGCCGGCCCACAAGGGAGATAAGAGAGAAACACGTATGTGCGATATCAAAGTGAGCAGAACCAGGAAAACAATATGCAAAATTACCACGGCAAAGTAAGCAGAAGAGACAACAGAAAATGGAAACTGAGGCTTATATAATAACCATCATCATCACTGAGCCTGGCCCAGGAAAATGAGAAAGCAATGCCTTCCTTCCCTCCCTTCTTTTGCAGAGGTGGGGGACTATGAAGGCAGAACAGCATATACTGTCAGATTTGATTGATGTGTGGGCTGGTTTCTTTTTTTATTCCTTTTTATGAGGGATGGCTCCCATGGTAGGGAGGAGTGACAGAATGGGAAATGAAAGCAATATAAAAAAAAATACCAATAAAACAGTTTTTAAGAGGTGTGCAAAATGAAAGCTGGTCTTCCTGCTAGAAGAGAAGGCAAAAAGGCTGGCAGAAAACCTCTGTATTTCCAGCTTCTCAAGGACAACGAAAGAACACATCTGTGGGTAAGAGTTGTCGCTGCTAGGCACATACCCCCAGAAGATCCAAGACAAAAAAACAGAAAGATCCCTTTTACACCAGGATCTTTACAGCAGCCTCTTGGTTTCAAAAGAGTGTCCTTTCTCTACTAGGGAATGACTAAACAAGCTGCTGCAAAAGAATGAAAAAGATTATTTCACTGCTGATTGTTTAATCAGTAATATTTTTTAAAGAAACAATGAATAAGAATTCAAAGCAAAGAATTATTTGCTATTTTGCCCCTGGTAGAACAGAACCTCCTTAAAGGAACTTTTTTGTTTTGTCCTTTTATAGCCTGGACTTAGGGTGATTCCTGGAAATTAGCAGGTGGCCACTAACAGCTGACTGAATTGATAAATGTAGAAAGCTCAGTCATAAGATTATTAAGGCAAAACTACATTCTTGGTCAAAGGAATTATCCTAGAGGATAAATGAGAAGGAATCATAATATCGTCATCATCATTATGATATTTATATAGTGCTTTAATTTTTGCAAAGTCATTTCTTTTCATACTAGTTCTTATTTGTTCTTCCCGATATAACACTTCGAGGTAGGTGTCATAATTACTTTCATTTTCATGATGAGGGAAACTGAGGCACATAAAAGTTAAGTGACGTGCAGGATCACGTAAGGGTGTCAAGGGTAGTAGAAGTCAGACTAGAAGGTTGAGAAGAAAGGGAATGAAGGCACTCGGGGTTAAGTGAAGACAGTTTTTAAAAGAAGTATGGTTTAGAAAATGAACAGATGTAAGATAAAAGCTAATCAGAACGGTAGGATCTAGTGAGGATTTTTCAAGGACGGTAGAGACAGGGATATGTGTAGGCATTCAAGAAAGAATGAGGAGATTGGGAGAGACTAAAGATTAAAGTGGAGGACAAATGGGGAACAAGAATAATGCAGTAATATGAGGGAAAAGGCAGGAAGCTATGACATCTAGGCTGCATGGATTAGGGTTTCCTTGGATAGGAGAAGGGCCAGCTCTCTTTTTAAATTTTCTTTTTTCATTGTAAATTTAACAATAATCAACAAATCTAAACATATCAGTACACAAAGCAGAACAAGGAAGAGGGTTCACCCTCAATCATTCCTTGATACCACGGGGACTTCAACATGTATCTTGATGTTCACTAAAATATCCAAACTTCTCAGTTCCTCTCTCTACTCTCTGACCTACTCTTCCACCCCACCTCAACTACATGCAAAAATGGTCAACCCTTGACCTTGACAGCCCTACAAGTGTTCCGCTGCTTTATGTTGAAGAGTTCTGATGTTTCTTCACCTAACTACCTTTCAGCACTCAATGTTGTGAAACTTTCTGTTTTCAAGTCACTTCAGTTTTGTCTGACTCTTTGTGATGCCATTTGGGATTTTCTTGGCAAAGACACTAGAGTCATTTTCCACTTCCTTCTCTAGCTCACTGTACAGATGAGGAAACTGAGGCAAAAAGGGTTAAAGAGGCTTGCCCAAAGGAATACAGCTAGTGTCTGAAGCCAAATTTGAACTCAGGGCTTCCTGAACCCAGGCCTGGTAGCTGCCCCAAGATAGCCAGATTCCCGACAGGATCCTTTTTCATTCCTTACTCTCTCAACCCACACATTCTCTCAGTCAACATTTTTATCTCTGTAACATCTCTCATAGGGCAATAAAATGGATAGAGTCCTAGACATCTAATTGGTCCCCCTACCTCAAGTCTCTGCCAGTGCCAATTTATCCTCCATCAGGCTGCCAAAGTCATTTTCCTAAACACTTGTCAAATCTTACCCCCTACTCAGTAAACTTCAATGGCTCCCTATTACTTCCAGGATCAATTATAAACTCCTCTGCTTTGGCTTCTAAAGCTCTGGGGCCCTGCTTCTCTCCTAGTTTCTCAGTCTTATCACACTAATCTACCCAATACTCCCTTTGATCCAGTCATACATCCTATTTGGAGCTCCTCACGCACGAATCTCCATCTTCTATCTCTGCTTCTTTACACTGGCTTTCCTCCACTGCCTGGAACGGTGCCCCTCCTTCCCCTCTGCCTCTCACAATCCCTGGCTCCCCCCAAAATACCCCTTAAATGATGCCTTTTGCAGGAGGCCTTTCCTAATATATGCAGATGTTAGGGCCTTCATCTCCAAGGCTACCCTAAATCTACTCCATATGTACCTTATGCATATCTACTCATGTACATGTTGCCTCTCATTAGAATGTAAGTTCCTCCAGAACAGAGATCGTTTTTACTTCTCCTTTTACATCTGTTCTTAAATTAGTGCTAGGCACAAGAGTGCTTAATCATGACTGACTGATTACAAAAGAAAACGTAAACTTCTGTTACATATAGCCTTTAAGGAATAGCACATGTTATTCATATATGTTATTCACACACATGCACTCAGAGTTTAAGCTTTAAACTGCACTAAGACTTTTGGGACATAGTCTACGTGCGCGTGTATCTGTGAGTGTATAATAAGGTAGTACCAAAACCACTCTGTTTTGTCTCCTTTCATTTAGTTCTGTGCATTTAAAATATTTACTAAGGCTCTCTTTTTCTCACACTATTGAGAAATAATGAACCAAAGATTCAGTACTATGTGCATTCTCTGACAGAGTCAATGTGTTGATTTGGATGATACATATTTGTTGAAGGGCCACAAATTGAAACAGAGGTTATCAAGGGGTTGTAAAATGAAGAGAAAACAAGAGGAAGCCCTTATCTAGTGGCCTTGATATACTAAATGTACTTGGCACGGATGCTATCTACCCAATTTTTTTCTTATGGGGCAAATATGGGCATAGAATAAGTGTTTAATAAGCATTTATTAATTTAAGCCCCACAAAGACCCCATTAAAAAAGAAAAATTACAGCTTGAAATCATGAATTAATGGATATACTAAAATACTAAAGAAAATAATACCAAATACAGTACTTCAACACATTTTAAAATAATTTTCACGCTGACCAAGTAGGATTTATATAAGGAATTCAAGGGAAACAGTTATCAATAAGGAAAATAGCATGACCATCTCAACAGATGCAGACCTAGTCTTCAATAAAATATAACTCTCCTTCATGATTAAAAAAAAAACCCAACACAAAACACTATTGTAACACTTTGTTAGAGCCTTTCCTCTAAAACGACAGGCCAGATTCACACTATGGGGATTTTCTTAATCCTTAATAGCCTCTAAGGTTTATTTTGTCTCCATCCAGTTAACCCTGAGAACTTCCTCCTCGCCCTCAGAGTGAGATTACAGAATCATAGTTGTAAGGTCTCCAACCAGGGACCACCAAGTCAGTCCAATCCCCTCGTTTTCTGGAGAAGGAAAATGAAACCCGTGGAATTTAAGCAGCTTGCCCATGGTGAGACCGGTTGTAAGAGTTACAGTGGGCATTCAGGTGGCACAATGGATAGTGCCAAACCCAAAGTCAGGAAGATTCATCTTCTAAGTTCAAATCTGGCCTCAGATACTTACTATTCGTGAGACCCTGGGCCTAGTCATTTAATTCTCATTTTCCTAAGTGTAAAATGAGCTGAGAAGGAAATGGCAAACTACTTCAGTGTCTTTGCCAAGAAAACGCGGCAAGCAGTCACAGAGTCAGACATGACTGAAAACAACTCAACAACAAGAGTTAGGGGCAAAAGTTGACCTGGGTCCTTTAATTCCAGAGTCAAAGAATAGGGTGTTCCTAAAGTCTGGAGACACAGGCAAAAATGCTTATTTTCAAGAAATGAAATAAATGAAATTTTAACAACATTTTATTTAATTGGAATATTAACAAATAACATCTTCAATATGATTTTCATCATTTGCAATGCAAAAGTTGATGGGCTTTGCAAGATTCATGTGAACTCGATGCAATAACTCCACATTGCCATCCATTGCCAGTCATTGTCCAGACTTTAGGAACACCTTGTATTTCTTCTCTTGTACTATGTTGCTTCTTGAAACCTTAAGTAAAAATTAAAGCATGTTCAAAAGGAAAAAAAATTTCCCTTTCGAAAGTGTTTGTTTTTGATTGCCTCCACCCCCATCTGCCCTTCCTTCTATCCCCCCCCCTTTTTTTATCTTCTTCCTCCTTCTTTCCTGTGGGGTAAGATACCCAATGAGTATGTATGGTATTCCCTCCTGAGGTTAAATCCAATGAAAGCAAGATTCACCCACTCCCCCTCACCTGCCCTCTCCTCTACTCCTACAGAACTGCCTTTTCTTGCCACTTTTATGCGAGATAATTTACCCCATTCTATCTCTCCCTATCCCCCCCCAATATATTCCTCTCTCATCCTTTAATTTGATTTTATTTCTTTTAGATATCTTCCCTTCATCTTCAATTCACCCTGTGCCTGCTCTCTCTC
>CM053626.1:133366152-133388383 GCA_028646595.1 Phalanger gymnotis | reverse complement strand
TCACGCACATGCGACTCAAACCCAAGTAAACTAGGCTTTCTCTTGAGCTAAGCGCGTCATCAAAGACTCCTGATTTAATCAAAGAAACAAAGGCTGGACTCATCAAGGGCACCTGATTATACAGATGCTCCAAAAGAGAAAACAGTAAAAAAGTCCCACTTTAATTACCTATACCAGACCAGATCAGCCCCTTGCTCAAAGTACTCCAGAGGCTCCCAATTACCTCTAAACTCTTCTGTTGGCATTTGAAACCCTCAGCCCTTTCCTACCTTCTGAATCTTCTTACGCCTTTCTCCACAATCTAGCCAACTAGGCCTACTTGCACACAACACTTTACCTCTGCTTCCATTCTTTTGCACTGGTCCCAAACATGCTCTACCCCTTACCTTCACCTCTCACCTTCCCTGGCTTCCTTCAGTACTCAGCTCAAATCCAAACTTCTCCAAGAGACCTCTCCTCATCCCACCAGCTGCTATTGCTTTTTCCCCCCAAGTTACTTGTATGCTCAGTTTACATACTATTTCCCTCGTTAGAATATACACTCCTTGAGGGCAAGGCAAGGACTGTCTTTTGACCCTCTCCATATCTCCAATGCTTAACATGGCACCTGGAACATTGGGTGCCTGTTAATAGCCTACTAACATTGCTCATTAATTAACATCTGGGATCTATTTTGCTGCTGTTTTTCCACTGTACAGTTATTTTCTCCTACAAATTACTATTGTTCGTTTTTATTATTGGTTTTGGCAACTCTCTCAACCTCCCTTTTCAATTTAAAGCCTACTAGAACAGATTAGCAGATCTCTAGCCAAGAAAATTCTTCCCATCCTCATTAACTGTACTGCACCCCTTGCCAAAAGCCCATTTATTCTTGTATCTTAATTAGGCTATGGTCCACAAAACCAAATCCCATCTCTTAGGTAATGGTTTGCATCCCACATCTCTCTCCTTGGTCTTCTAATACCCCTACTTTTAACTGGCAGCAGCAAGTAAAATTAACCACTTATGCCCACCAAATTCTTCAGTTGCCTACCTAAGATTTCATAGTAAGACTTTCTTCCATGTTCCTTTTAGAGTTCTCATTTGCTTCCTCATGTACCACCAGGAGCATATACTGATTATCAGGTCTGATTTCAGAAGCTTACCATCTTGCTCTAGTGATGTCTTCTTGAGTAAAATGGTCATCAATTAATAACCTCTAGCTAATGCCTTGATACACAAGCAAATGCAAAATCTAGGTGTGAGATGGACTGGCTCCAAACATTCCCAAAAGTCCAAACTCTTAGCCTTGTATCCTAGATATAAGACCTAGGAAGATAGCATTCTTCCTGATTGGTCATGGCAACAATGAACACCTATGCTACCTTTGTACCCTGCAGTAAGACTCACTGGTTACCATCATACATTTCTTCTTCCTGTAACCAGTAACAGATATTGTTCATACTGCTGACACCATTAGATCCTCATTATGATCCCAGAGCACAGGAAGCTTCTTTTTCCTCTTAAAATCCAAGTTCCTCCTCCCAAGATTGAAATCTCATATCTATCACAATATTTCAATATTTCAGGTCTTTCTCCTTCTCTTTGACTTAAGCTACATTTTCACACCATCCATTCTCTAAATACCATTTTGGACTCCTTTCCCCCTCTCCTCAAGATGCCCTTTCACACTGAAAGGTAGTCACTGTTGGTTTTGTTGTATTGTATTACTTACTGATAAACAGGGGAGGTTAACTTAGCCCTTTGCTTCAAACAGGGAGACCAATTTATTTATATTTTGTACATGTAAATTTGATAATTGCCATGGAAGAAAAACAAACACAGTAAAATCCTTGCAGGCCCCAGAGGCTATTCTACTCTCAATACCTATTAAGAATGAAATATTTCGATCTTTGTAACTCTTCTACCTACTCCCATTGCTAATCTCCCAAGAAAGCAGACAATCTCTACTCCATCACCATCAGGTCCACTCCTGCTGTCCTTAGAAACTCTTGAAAAACTGCTTTTAGGCGCATCCCATCTTGCACTGAGGTACGTTCTTCGGAGGAAGTGGCCATCAACAAGCAATCTTCTGTTAGTGCAAAAAAGGATTATGAAATGATCTTGCTGTACACAGTCAGAACTCCAAAGGCTTAGCCTTTTTCAACTTTTTCTCTCCTCTTGTCTTGTAGGATTGGAAACTTTATTCCACCCTGTGTCTTCACTGTCATGCAGACATCTAAATAATCCAAAATAGCTGGGACTACACAAGTAATTTCTATCTAGATTTGGCAATTATGTTTGACCTGGCTGACTAATAACATCTTGTATTCTCTTAAGTATATAAACAAAATTCATGTCAGAATGGTTTCAAAAAAGTTGCTTTTATAATATATAATGAGAATGCATAGTCCTGAAGGTAGCCGTAAAAAACTATCCTGAAATTAAAATATTGCCTCCGTAAGTAATATAAACCATGTGAATTACGTGCAACACCAGTTTTTCAGTGGCATACTGGCATATGCTATTTTTCACTGCTTTGACCATTTCTTAAGATTCTGCCAATGACAAAGAGAAATGCCCCAATAGGCTTCCAAAGTGCTACTTACTATGCGATGGATTTTCCAAGATTTCACATCCAAAAGCCAGGAACAATTAAAATGGAATTGAATAACTTTTTTAAAGTATTGGACCAAGAATTATACATAAAGGAAATACAAATTGAACTAACTTGTCCTAATTTTCAATTAAATTACAAGGCATATGAAATAGACTATTTTATCTAAAAGGTAAATAATTCTGTAGAGTTTTTTCACTGTCATGTATTTTTTTTTAAACTACCATATCTTAGAACAAAATACTTTATCTTAAACTACAGAGAGTATTACTGGCATAAAAATGATGACATAACATAATAAGTCTCATAACCACAAAGGAAATGCAAACTCTCCCATGAAGGGAATTTAAAAATACTTCAAAAATAAGATTGTTCAGGATTGCTCTCTGTTAGATTTTTTTTTTGTTCACCAGACGGTAGATAATTTGAAATTCTCTGAAATAAGATTTTCCCTAAAACAACATAGAGTCCAACAATACCATCTGAACTAGTACTGCCTGACCAAAAATATGTTCAGTGAATGTGAGGTTTTCGAAAATGTTTCATGTGAATTTAATTCTTTCAGATCAGCCTAGGAGAGATCTGTCATAAAGGCTTGTGAAGCTGCAAAGATTCTCAACAATTTAAATCCTACAATCTTATGATATCCCAATGATTATCATCAGGTTGTCAAACCAAAACTACACAGTTTGCTACACATTTACAAACGACATCACTTACAGAGTAGCACTAAGCATAAGCCCAGAGTTAATAAACCGCTGATCCTCTTTGACCCAAAGACAGCACCAGTAAAAGACGGGGGAAAAGCCCATATAGGCAGAAATATTTATAGCAGTATTTTTTTTTTGTAGTATCAAATTACTGGACACAAAGTCTGTGCTATAGGAATATCACAGAATATTACTGCACCATGAAAAACAACAAATGAGAGTCATGGGAAGACTTGTACGGAATGAACACAGAATGAAATGAGCACAATCAGGAGCTTACATAAGAGGACCACAATAACGTAAAGGACAGCAATCCTGAAAGACTTCAGAATGGTAATCAGTAACCAATCAAGACTTCAGATTTCCCACCTCTTGGCAGAAAAATAATGGCTGGAGACACAAAAAGCACACATACATTAATAGTCAGTCAATGTACTGATTTGTTTCACTTCACTACATTTATTAGCTACAAAGGAGAGCTTCTGAGGAACTGGGGAAGGTGGTCAGTGCTTAGAGTAATGCAAAAAGAAAAGAAAGGAAAAGGTATCAATGAAAAATTGAAGTGTTTAAAAAATGCACGGATGAGAAGAGAACGAAGTTCGGATGAGAGTGAGGACAAGCAGGTCAGTTTTACCACATTCTTAGATTCAGCATATGCTGCCAGTCAATCAACAAGCGTTTATTAACTGCCTGTTATGTTCCAAGCACCGTGGGGATACAAAGAAAGATAAAAAAAAACAGTCCCAGCTCTTACAGAGCTCATTGTCTAATGGGGGAGACAACATGCAAAAAGCTATGTACAAACAAGCTATAGACAGTATAAATTGGGGACAGTCTCAGAGGGAAGACCCTTAAGATGAAGAAGACTTGGGAAAGGCTGTTTGCAGAAGAGACTTTAGCTGAGACTTGAAGGAAGCCAGGGAAGCAAAGGGACATCCATGGTTAGTGGGCATGACTTAGACTAGGATACAAAGAACAGAAAGAGGAGACAGGAGGAGATCCAGAAGAGAACACTGTTCTGAAAGCCAAGAGAAGCCAAGGAAGAGGGTGATCTGACAGTGTCAAAGGCTGCAGAGAGGTCAAGAAGTAAGAGGACAGAGAAAAGGCCACTGGATTTGGCAATTAGGAGATCACTGACAACTTTGAAGAGGGAAGTTTCAGTTGAACGATGAGGCTGGAAACCAGACTGCAGAGAGCTAAGAGAGAAGAAGGGAGGTGAAGGCACCTAGTGTAGCTGTTCTCTTCACTTTTCAAGGAGTAAGAAAGGGGAAGGAGTCAACAACTTGACATCGGGTCCACTCCAATTTCCATCTACTGCTCCGCTTGGTTTCAACTCCACAGGACACACCAGGATGCCCCTCCCCTTTCCAGTTTTATGTCTTATCTCCTCCCATTACGTTATAAGCTCTTTAATAACAGGGACTGTGTTTCTTTTTTGCTTATTTGCATCCCTGGCAATTAGCCTGGCACATAGTAGGCACTTAATAAATGTTTACTAAATTGAACTGATAATCCTTTTTCTGTTCTTTGTTATCTGTTAAATTCATGGTAAAAAAAAAAATACAGTAAATCCATGAATAAGAATGTTTCTTCAAAAGGTAGCATAGGTGACTCTTCCAGCTAAGAAGCCTCTAAAATACCAGACTATTTTCTTTTTAATAGGTTTTATTAATATCTTTTGTTTTTACATGACCTAGATTTCTTCCTTTATCCCTCCCATTCCCCACAAAGAACTACCTGCTATGTTATTTTTCAAAAGAAAGAAAAAAAATGGCAACAGCGATCAATTGATGTACATTAAAAATGGTCCAAAAGATAGAAAAAGATTTCTGACAGCTCTTTTTGTAGTAGCCAAAAACTGGAAGCTTAAGGGAGTGTCCTCCTATTAGAGAATGGCTAAACAAACTGTGGCATTCCAATATAATGGAATATCATGGGGTCAGTTTCAGAAAAAACTGAGAAAACCACTATGAACAGATTCAGAATGAATAGAACTATGAGAAAAATTCATACAATGACAATTTTATAGAGAAAATTACTTGGAAGACTTTATAACTGATTGATGCAAGGAGAAACCAGGAAGAGTCTATAGGACTAAAGATGAAAACACTACAGTTACCTCCTGCCAGAGCGTGGATGGATTCAAAACGTAGAGTGAGAAATTGGTGAATCGGTACACTGACAATGACACATAATAAATTGTGAGATATTTATCAAGCTTTTCTTTTTTCCCCCTTCATTGTCCAGTAGGGAAGTGGGGGCAACAGGAGGGGGAGAAAAAAAATCTCTAAATGTTTTAAAGAAATCTAGTAGGGAAAAGAATCTGTTGTTAAAAAGTGATTTTCTTCCAGAAATGAAGAGACCAATACATTTTTTTTAAAAAAATCTGACATTATATATAAATCTTCCATATTCATGGGTCACACATACACACCAACCCCCACTGTGCAGAAGAAATAATTGAAAGGAGGTGACTTCTTCAGAGCCAAGCTTCTTCATAATTTCCAAAATTTTATCTTTGCTTTGTGGTTGTTGTTCTATTTGCATTGATGTGGTCATTGTGTACATTGTTTTCCTGGCTTTGCTTACTTCACTTTGCATCAGTTTGTGTATGTCTCTCCAAGCTTCTCTGTATTTATCATGTCCCAACATAATAATATTTCATTACATTGCTGTACCACAATTTGACCATTCCTCAATCAATGGGCATCTTTGTTTATAGTTCTTTGCCACCACAAGAAGTACTGCTATAAATATTCTGACATATATAGACATTTTCTTTTTGTCAATGACCTCCTTGGGGACCTCTGGGTCAAAAGTGAGGACATTAGCCGCTTTATTTACTTACTTCCAAAGTGATTTCCAGAATGGCTGTGCTAAGTAGCTACTTGGCCAACAATGCATTAGTTTGCTAGTGAAAGCAGGTCATTGTTATTAGACTACTTAGGCCTCAATTAGTATGATAAAAATCAAAAACAGAAATAGCTTTTCAGAGATCAACAAATCTAACCCTTTCATGACTCCAAGCATGACTGCATGCTTTAATAGTCCTCAAATATCCAAAAAGATTGGCACAACTTGCCTCAATAGTAGGCTCTGGTGTTTTACCACCTCCTGCCAAGTTTTTCCAATGTCTATAAATTAAATTTCATAATTTGAATATACTTCTTATTCTGTCCTTAGAGGAGATAAGATTGGATGTATGCTCTCTCAAAATAACTCTTCATAAGCTTATAGATAATCACTCTCAACCTCTCTTCCAGCTAAATACATTCTAACCATACATATCCTTCCTGGACCCTCAAACACCCTGACCACTCACTCTGTTTCTCAAACTACCTAACTACCCATGACCTACTTACTCTACTCCATTTCAGCCACACATAATCATAATCACACTCCTCATCTTACGCTCACCCACGAATGTACCACTTCCTACTTTATTATTTAATATTTTTTAGTTTTCAGCATTGATTTCCACAAGATTTTGAGTTACAAATGTTCTCTCCCCATTTCTACCCTCCCCCCCACTCCAAGATAACATATATTCTGATCGCCCAGTTCCCCAGTCAACCCTCCTGTCTCCCCACTCCCGCTTCCACCTATCCCTTTTCCCCTTACTTTCTTGTATGGTGAGATAGATTTCTATGCCCCATTGCCTGTATATCTTATTTCCCAGTTGCATGCAAAAACAACTTTTGTTTTGATCATCTGCCTTTAAAACTTTGGAGTTCCAAATTCTCTCCCTCTTCCCTCCCCACCCACTCTCCCTAAGAAGGCAAGCAATTCAACACAGGCCATACATGTATCATTATGCGAAACACTCCCATAAATAGCCATGTTGTGAAAGACTGACTATATTTTCCTCCATCCTATCCTGTCCCCCTTTATTCAATTTTCTCCTTTGACCCTGTCCCTTTTCAAAAGTGTTTGCTTTTGATTACTTCTGCCCCCTATCTGCCCTCCCTTCTATCGCCCCTCCTTTTTTATCCCCTTCCCCTTACTTTCATGTGGGGGAAGATATCCAATTGAGTGTGTATATTATTCCCCCCTCAAGTCAAATCTAATGAGAGCAAGATTCACTCATTCCCCTTCACCTGTCCCCTCTTCCCTTCTAATGAATTACTTTTTCTTGCCACTTCTATGAGATAAATTTACCCCATTCTATCTCTCCTTTTCTCCCTCTCTCAACCCTCAATTTTACATACACACACATTCCCTTCAACTACCCTAAAACTAAGGAAGGTCTCATGAATTACACACATCATCTTTCCATGTAGGAATGTAAGCAAAACAGTTCAGTTTTAGTGAGTTCCTCATGATTTCTCTTTCTGGTTTACCTTTTCACGCTTCCCTTGATTCTTGTGTTTGAAAGTCGGATTTTCTATTCAGCTCTGGTCTTTTCACTGAGAAAGCTTAAAAGTCCTCTATTTTGTTTAAAATCCATCATATTTTGCCTTGGAGCATGATACTCAGTTTTGCTGGGTAGGTGATTCTTGGTTTTAATCCTAACTCCTTTGACCTCCAGAATATAATATTCCAAGCCCTTCGATCCCTTAATGTAGAAGCTGCTAGATCCTGTGTTATCCTGATTGTTTTTCCACAATACTCAAATTGTTTCTTTCTGGCTGCTTGCAGTATTTTCTCCTTGATCTGGGAGCTCTGGAATTTGGCAACAATATTCCTAGGAGTTTTCTTTTGGGGATCTTTTTCAAGAGGCGATCTTCTATTTTACCCTCTGGCTCTAGAATATCAGGGCAGTTCCTCACCAAATCCTACTTTCCCTCCACATCGTGATCCCCAGTCCCTTGACCCCTCTCTTCTCTCCAGGTCATCTTCCCTACATTAACTACTGTCTCCTCTTCTCCCTATCTTGACCTCCTGGTGAACCAATTCAACTCTACGCTGTCTCTTGAATCCCTACCCCATGCTTCAGTCTTGGATCACTCCCACCTTCAGCAGTCTTCATTCCTATAGACACGTTGCTGAATGAAAAGGGAAAAAAGCATGTAACCATCTGATCAAATCCACTACAAATTTTTGTTACACAATCTCACAACTGGGCCTTACGTGCTGCGAGACAATTCCCTCCCTCACCAATTCACTATCGCACTCTCCACAGGGCCTCTTCCAAAGCTTCTCACCCTCCACTCACCCTCAACTGAGAACTTTGCCTCCTATTTTACAGAAAACACTGAGGCATTTGCTAAGAGGTTCCTCTTCTCCCTGTTTCCTCACTTCCCATCACTCAAGTGCCTTCTGCTGCTCTCCTTTTTCCCCATCTCACATGAAGAGGTGGCCTTTCTCCTAGCCAAGGCTATCCCCTTTATGTGTTCACACAATCCTGTGTCCTCCCACAGATTGACCTGTCATTCATCTTTTCTCTCCCTATTAGCTCCATCCCTACTGCAAAACCCCTCCCTGACTCATTCATTTTCACTATCACCCCATCTGTCTCTCTTCTGTGGTTAAACTCCTTGAGAAAGCCTTCTGCAACAGGGGCCTCCACTTTCTCTCCTCTCTCTCTCTTAATCTCTTTCAATCTGACTCTAGACCTTATCAATGCACTGAAACTGCTCTCTCCAGAGTTACCAGCGACCTCTTAGTTGCTATTATCCAGTGGCCTTTTCTCAATTCTCATTCTCCTCAACCCTTCTGCAGTCTCTGACCCTGTCAAAACTACTGCTTACCTTCTCCTAAATGATACCATCTTTTCTCTAGGTTTTTGGGACATCTGGTTTTCCTGCTACCCATCTGATCACTTCTCGGTCACCTTTGCTAGATCCTCCTCTGGATCATACTGTTAACTGTAGGTGTCCCAAAAGGCTCTATCCAGAACTGGCTTTGCTTCTCTCTAAATACCCCTTCACTTGGTGACCTGGTCAGCTGCCTCAGATTTAATTAACATTTCTATACTGATGGTTCTCAAATCTACCAGTCCTTGCCCAAAACTCTGCAGACCCTCTGGTATCTCTAGCTGCCTTTCAGTACAGTCCAAAACAGAACTCATGATCTTCCCCACGCGACACCCCCCTGCCCCATTACTATAGAGAACAACACCATCTTCACAGCACCTCAAACTTGCAACCTAGAAGTCATCCTCAACTCTTCACTGTCTCTCACCCCCTCCCCGATCCAAGCTGTGGACAAGGACTGCTGATTTCATCTTTTGCAACATCTCTCAAATACATTCACACACCCCCCTTTCTTTCCTCTGACCCTGCCACCACTCTGATTACTGCAATAGGCTGCTGGTGAGTCTGCCGCCTCAAGTCTCCCCCCACTCCAGTCCATTCTCCACTGAACCACTGAAGTGGTTTTCCTAAAACCAGGTCCAATCAAGTTGCCACTGCTACTCAAAAAACTCCAGTGGCTCCCTATCATCTCGAGAAACAAATACAAAATCTCTACTTGGTATGCAGCACAGCCCTTTATAACCTGGCCTCCTCCTACCTTTCCAGTCTTATCCTTTACTCCCCTCCCTATTCTTCAATCCAAGGACACAGGCCTCTGGGCTGTTTCTCAAAGCAAAAAATTCCCTATCTCAGCTCCAGGCATTTTCTCTGGAATGCATCTCCTCATCTCTCATCTCATACTGGCTTCTTCCAAGTCTCACCTACTGGAAGCCTTTTCCCCACCTTTCTTTATTGTAGAGCTTTTCTCTCTTAATTACTTTCTATTATCCAGTAAGTAGTTTTGTTTGTTTATGTTTGTTTGCTGTTTATGTTAGTTTGCATGGGACTAGAACTCCCTGAGGGCAGGTACTGGTTTTTTTGGCCTCTTTTTGTATCTCCAGAATTTAGTAGAGGGGCCTGGCACGTAGGAGGCTCTCAATATCTATTAACTGCCTGATTTACAGTATCATGACACTGAGCGGGATTGAAGAGAAGTTATGTTCTTCCCAGACCCTGTGTAATATATTTTATTGAAATAGCCAAAGAACCTTAAAGGCAGTATCACTGATAAGGTAATCCTACAGCTTGAGCACTAAGGATCATGTTAAAGCGTGGTTCCAATAGAAATCTCAAACCCCAAATTTATCTTCCTTGTCCATATTTTCCTACTCATTAAAAGAAAAAGTAGCTGCTCTTCTATCATTTTTCCAAATTTTAAGCCTAGGCCCACAACATAATATTCTAATAAGGACCTAACCAAGTCTCAGTATAGAAGGATAATTCCAGACCAACATCAACTTCCTGTTTGAAAGATCCTAGTATCTACTTGGCCTTTTTTTTTTTTTAAACCGTACAATATTATAGCTGACTCACATCCAGCCTGTGGTCAACTATGCCACATAGTCCTCGAGTCTTTTACTACTCCATTTGGATTTAGCCAGTCATATCTCATCTTTCTCTTTCTGAAATAGGATGTAAGGACTGGGCCTGTAATAGCAAGAGAACTCCCCAATGAGAAAACTCTTGACTACAAAAGCAAGTCAGCACCTTCTCTGTAATTTAAGAGATTAAGTGACTTGTTCACAGTCAAAAAGCCAGTATGTGACTAGAACAGAACTTGAACTCAGGCCTTCCTGGCTTCGAGGTTAGTACTCTACCCATTTTGCTGCATATATATACATACCTTGCATACGGATGCCATTTTTTTCTTCTTATGCAGTACTTTGCATTCATCACTCTGCTTTTCAAAAGCAGACTTGATTTTCACCAACTCATTTGTTCTATTTCTTTCTTATAAAATACCTACAATCTCACCCAAATTAACATCTTCTTTAAGTAAATTTCCATGGTCTACAAATACAAGTGCTAGCCTGAAAAAAGATTCTTAAGATAACACAGGTAGAGAGACGATATATGGAGAAAATATTAAAGCCTTCAGGACGTGAATATGTTACAATAATATAGTTAATATTATTGCCTATAGCTTGATGAAACTAGCAAGTAAGATGGTAGTCAGTGCTTTCTCAAACTAAGAATGCCTAGATCAAAAATCCCCAGGGACTCAAGACTCAGAATGAAATACACGGTTTCTGATCCAGCTATTGTGAGGATTTGTTTTGACTTGACTATGAAATTGACTTGATTGACTATGAAATATTTGTTAGAAGGATTTTGTTTTTCCTTTTCTCAATGAAGGGGTAGAAAGGACACAGTTGCCCCTTCTTCCCAAAAAAGTAAAAGAAAAAGAAAAAAATTCTGAGGGTTGTCCTCTATCCCTCACTGCTTTTCAAAGACAAGCTTCTATGTGACCCTTTCTAACCTTCTAATTCTCAAAAATTAATAGCTAACAATGCTGAATTCAACAATTATCTAAGTGTACTAGGTTGTCCAGGGATGGGGAAGCTGCAGCCTCAAGGCCACATATGGCCTTCTAGGTCCTTGGGTGCCTCCAAGTTTTACAAAACAAACCCTTTTATTAAGGGGACTGTTCTGTGAAGTGTGGATTCAGTGAAAGGGCCAAATATGAGAACTTAGAGGGCCACATGTGGTCTTGAGGCTGCAGCTTCCCCGCCCCTCTATAGTCTATTAAGTTTGTTTCTTCAAACACATCCAGCTTTTTAAAAGTAGTCTTCCCCCATTTCCTTCCCTATTTTAGTTCAAGTTTTAATACCACTGATATTAAACGTTATGAGATTCCAAGGGCGTGTAACAGATTACCTTATTTAATGTCATGTCACTATCATTTTTAAAACATGTGTAAATACCCAAATACGACTTTAGATCAAGAATTTTTTTAAATGTAAAAGTTACTATTACAAGTTTTAGAAAACCTTCAGTAATAAGTGTCACACCACAGCACGCTGCATCATTACCCTCCCAGCTCTGTTCCTAACTTTCTAGACCTTAAAACCAGACCTAAAAAAGGTCTGGACTGCTGTCTCTTTCTGTAATTCCCCTTAGTGCCTGGAGCCGCTTTCCCCTGGAATACTCAATCACAGTTATGGCCTTCTCACAATTTCCCTCCACTAGGCCTGGCCTCTTCTCCCACTGAGGAGGTCCTCTAGAGGCCTCCATTTTGTGGAAAGCCCCAGGCCAGCCAGCCTTTATCCTCTACCACACTCCCCCAAGCATACCTCGACTTTCTGAACTGCAAAACTTTGCCGAAGTTGCTATTTCACCCCAAAACTTCTTTCACTGCCTGCGTTCATCTCCCCATATGCCCAAGTAAATACTTAATATATTGTATGCTTCCTTCTGTCATAAAACACAGCAACCCCATGGATCTTCAACCAGTTATAATTCCTCCCTCTTATGGTAGAGTAAGCTTAATAAACCAAAAGTTAAAGCTATTACATGTTATAGAAAATGCTAACATTAAAAATCCAGAATATTACTTTTTTGTGACAAAACTAGAAACAAGTGGATGCCCATAGGCTGAAAAAACAGCTAAACAAATTGTGGCATGCCATAATGGAATACTACTGCGCTCTAATGAACTACAAAAACAATGAACATAAATAAGCATGGAAAGATGAACTGATAAGAACTGAATTTAAGTACAGTCAGGAAAAACAATACACAAAAGGATTACAACATTATAAATGCAAAGAACAGCCAGGACAAAGCAAACCAAACTGACTCTTGCAAAATTATAATGACCAAGCTTTGCTCCCCAAAAACATGAGGAAACACCTCTTTCGTCTCCTCCTCTGCAGAGGCAGGAGTCTGTAGACACTCAACATTGCATATGATATCAGACTTTTTCCATGTGTTGATTGGTTTTGCTGATTTTTTTCTCTTCTTTGTATAAGGAATGATTGAGGGAGGGGTGAGGAAGGACATCAAGGAAAATGTAGGTGACGTAAAGAAAAAAGATATGAATTAAAATTTTTCTTTTTTGGCAGGGCAGTTGGGGTTAAGTGACTTGTCCAAGGTCACACAGCTAGGGCATGTGTCAAGTGTCTGAGGCCGGATGTCAGGGCTGGTGCTCTACTCACTGTGCCATCTAAAAAATTTTTTTTAAATTGAGCATACTTAAGTTGAGACCTAAGTTACATTACAATCCAAGTTGTTCCATGAATTCCGAAAACTCTTTCCAAGTCACTTTTTCAACAAATTCAACAAATATTTGCAAATGCACACAAGACACTGAGGAGGCAAAGATAAAGGTAGCTTAGTGCCAGACCTCAATGAGTTTATTTTCTTTTGAAGAGGAGAGATGTGTATACAGGTAAGTGTAATGAAAGGTAGGGAGTGATAAAGACCAAAGAAACACACAGATGAAATGCGGGTACACCAGGGGAGTTAGCCAGTTAGCAATCCTCGCCCTGGGACTGTGCTTTTTAAAAAAAATTCTGAGCTTAACCTCCCCTCAAAAAAAAAAAACAAATATTCATACTGATTTATACTGCACAGGAGCCTCTGAAATTTCCTCTTCTGTTGTTTCTTCCTGAGGCAATAATATTCCATTACATTTATATAGTACGATCTGCACAGGACATGCCCCAGTTGATGAAAATCCCCTTGAAATCTCGTCTTTTTTTTTCCTTCTCTTTTTAGTCCCCTCTTCAGGATCAGGAACCATTCTTTCCCTTAGTAACCTCCTCAATGTTCTCCTTTGTTTCCCTATGAACTGGATGTATTCCTACGCTCCACTCTGTGGGTGTGCATTTAACCCTGTCTGTCAGATTCCAGTAAGAGTGAGGCTCCTCTGATGCCCATTCATCCCCTCCCTTCTTCTGTGTTTGTGTTACTTCTCTCACACATCTCATCTATGAGTAATACCAAGTTCCACCCCCCCAGCCTTCTACACTGGTGCATTCCTTTCTCTTAAAACCTACAGAACAGAACCTCTCCACCCACCAGGGCCTCTGTTTTTGCCTTTTGAAGAGATCAAGGCTCTAAAGGGAATCTGTTGGCGCTATATAACAACTCTTTTAATTGCTCAAAGAAATTTACCTTTCTAGATTTCACTGGGATGCAGCTAGGTGGCTTGGTGGATGCTGCAGTAGCCTTGAGATCAGGAGGATCTGAGTTCAAATCAGACCTCATACACTTACTAGCCAAGTGACCCTGGGCAAGTCACTTAGCACCAATTACATCCAAAACCAAAACTAAACAAACAACAGTATCTCAAGGATTTACCTTACAGGAATCTCTCCTTCACAAGGACTCGGTAGAGAATATCTCCATTAGAAGGTCACCTTTGGCAAACACATTCCTTGTGTGAGAATACCAATGACAGCATTGCTGAATAGTGTTTTCTCTGCATTAAGGAATCTTGTGTGAGCTATATGTGTGTATGTATACACACACACACACACACACACACACACACACACATATGAGTGATTCCTAGCAGTAAGACAAGCTATATTTTATTCAGAGTTGGGTTGTTTTTGTTTTTTTTTGGGGGGGGGAAGGGTATTAATCAACAAACACAATGGAATCATGTATTCTCTGCGCAATCAATTGTATGACTTTTAAGAAGGGGTCTGCTGAGAAAAGAAGTTTAGTGAGAAGGCATATGTAGAACCTGTAGATTGGGGGGGGAGATGGCAGGAGAGGGAGGGGCAGAAAATTTGTAACTCAAAAACTTGTGGAGTGTTGTAAACTAAAAAAAAAATTAATTAATAAAAAATAAAACATGAAAAAAAAGTGGTCTGCTACAGAGAATTTTGTATAAAAGCCTGATTTTTTTACTTCTCATCTTTACTGAGGGTCTTCAATAAATAAGTAGATGATTCTCGAAAAGATTTTACAACAATGAAAAAAGGCATTTTTGTTTTTAGTCAGTATCCCCTTTGAAATTTCTTGGGTGGTTTTTTTTCCCTATTCTTTTGGACTCCTCCGAGATATCTTGTAAAGCAATACATAAATTGTTTTCAAAAAATAAAACCTCCAGCACTTATTTCTTCAATGTGTACTAGTTTTGGTATAGTCAGTCTTCCTGACTTTATTTTAAGATCATAGGATTATAAATTTAATGTTGGAAAGGAACTTAGACCTAATCCAACTCCTGAATTTTATAGATTAGGAAACTGATACCCAGAGAAATAAAGTGGATTGCTTCCAATCACAGGGGCAGGCAGTCACAGTCTGAATCCAGCTTCTCAGACTGCAGATCTAAGTACCTTTTCACAAAGCACATGGTATCAAGGTCCAGATGTGGTAGTTCCTTTGTCACTCATTAATAATATAAAATAGTAAAATTACTTTTTAAAGTTATTTTGTGCTATATCTGGTTGTCCTCTCAATTCCAGAAGTTTTGAAAAGTGTTATTTCTATATTCAAGATCATTCTAGGAATTTTGTGTGCATGCGTGTGTGCAAGACACACACAGCGAGAGTGAGAGAGAGAGAGAGAGAGAGAGAGAGAGAGAGAGAGAGAGAGAGAGAGAAGCAAGAAATAATCTGCTAGAGAAACTTCAGGAAATTTTTTTTAAAGCCAACAATGAAGTTGGCACTGAGAGTCTGCCAGGTGCTGAATTTTGGTACTGAACTATCACTTAGATTTGTTAATGAGTGAAAATGCTAACAAGAGGTTGGTTTTTTCTCTTATTCAGATATATATAGGTAAATAAATATACATATATAAAAAATATGAAGTTAGTTTTTATATAAGAGATTAAAAATTAGAAAGCGTTTTACTGCATTATCTTGAAATAAACTGTATTCAAGGAAAATTACTGATACAGACTATTTAAATTACCTCTTTCCTCTTAGGAGCTATCGCCTTTAGTTTTTACTATACAAATGAAAGAGGAAATATTTTAGAAGATGAATGTTCCACTTTTTTGAGTTTAAACTGCCACAGTAATCAGGCTAAAAAAAACCTATTTAATCTAATTATATTATTTGCCAAATTTTTAAAATTACCTACAGATCTAGCTGTTATTATCTAAATAACTGAAGAGAATTAGGCAAGGAAAGAAAGAAATTTAGAACTATCAATACCATCGAAACATATAAAACATGACTTAGAAGCAAAAGAATTTAGGGTTACAAAAATTAACAGGATTATATTAAAAGTAAAAACTTATAGACACAGACAGGAAAATGCAATAACCTGCAGAAGAACTGGTCTTAAATACAATACATTTGCAAACTATTAGAGATTCATAAGAAAAACTTCTACCTATTAGAAATTGTTTAAGACAGGAAAATACTTCTGAAAAGCCAATCTCTCTTCAAAGAATTGAGATTTCTAATTATTTTCAGGCTTCTTTTCACAGATGTTGGTATCTTATTAATCTGTAAAAACTAGAACCAGGGAATAAACTTCTAATTGGACACTTTAGGTTACAGGCAACAGAGTAGAATGGAAATAAACCACGGGGACTGGAGTCGGAGGGTGTGAGGCTCCAATCCCAACTGACATTTACTGCCTGTGGGACATGGGTAAATCACTCTCTTCTCTGGGTATCAATTTCCTCCTCTGTATAATGAGGCAGATGGAGTAAATGGCCTCCAAGGTTCCTCTTAGCTCTAAATTTATAATCATATTACCCCAAATTCAGATTTATATTGGGTTTGATAGATTAGTTGGGGTAATTATTATCCATGGCATAGTTGTTCTGGGCCATGGAGTTACTGATAGACAATCATTTAACTATTTATTAAGCACCTACTATGTCTCAGACATGCTGGGGCTACCCTATATTATGGAATTTGTAAATAATCCCATACCTCCTGGTACTGATGTTAACTGTAAGAGTACCTGATTTTAACTAAAATCAATGGAACTTGGTTCATGAGGTGGAATCTCTTGGAACAGCAAAAAGAATTTACTTATTGCTTATGATCTGAGAAGGAAAATTTCTGAAGCCCTTCCCTTGAGCCAGACATTCTGCTGAAAACTGAGGATCTAAATACAAAAGTTTCTGCTCTCAAGAAACTTCCATTCCACCATGGGGAAGATAAGACTTATCAGAAGGGGGTGTCTGAGAAGTGACACTGAAACCGGAGATCAACCTGATTGACACATGAAACCATGTGACTTCAACATCACCGTGTCCCTAAATCCAGCGACATCCACAAAGGAATCAAACAGATTTACGTATGAGCACATCAGGTAGGTAGAGAAAGAATATGCCCTTCCTGCTCCACAGGCTAACCTTTCTTGGGTTCCTTCCCCGAGGACCACTTCCACCCTGACCCAGCTCTTCATCCTGAATCCTCACTCTGGTCTTGGAACTGACACATTAAATGAGCCCTTCTTCCATCCCCGTAGCATCTCCCGCCCAGAACCTCCATATACGGAGGGTACCCAGGCCAGCCACGTCTCCTTGCTCTCCAGGATGTACTCCAGGCACCTTTGTCCCATACCCCCCCCCTCCAACTTTTCAGCTTCCTTTGAGATGTCTTCCTCTGTTGCAATGTTAACTCCTTAGAAGGCACCAGCTGTCTTTCTATTTGTACTTGTCTACAAAGAGCTTAGCCCGGTACCTGGCACATACTAAGTACACCTAGTCAGTGACTGTTTGAGGCCTGAGCACTCTCATCTCTTGCTTTCTTATATGTAAGCATAGAATATATGAAAATGGGAGAGGAGAGGGAAGGGGGATTGCAATAGGTAGGGGAAAAAAACGGCTTTCTACCTGTAGTCCAACAGTACTGTAAAAACTGTACTCTATTGCAAAATCTATTTGCTGACCCATAATATGGAGAAGCATGTCAGAGCAATATCACTGTGGGAAATCTTTTTAAATGGTTGGATTTATTTTATTCCAATGCCTAATTATTTTAGGGAGCTGTTTTATGTATCCATTCAGAAGTGGTGGAAGACCAACTCTGGCACAAAGGCAGATTCTGCTAGATTTACTAAAATTATTAAAATAATTCATTCCTAGATCTGGCATCCTTCTACCTATCAACAGCAACAGAGACACTCACTTTACAGGAAAGATGCTAAGAAAATCTGCAAGGTACTTCAGATCCAACATTTTTACTGCCCCTAATACCCTGAGCCTACAAGGGCAGTAAAATGTTAAATAAGACGGCCAAATTCTGTGCTGAAATCAAACTTAAATTTAAGTGACCAAACATGTTTTACCTACAGACCAAGATAAAAAGGTCTACAACTAACAGAAAAATGAATTTGCTCCCACTTTAATGGGAAGCCATTATTCTGATCTGTAACTGGTCCCCGATTTTCAAAACAATGATCCTTCTGCAGCATAATCACAAAAGAGGCACCTACAGGAGGCCCTGGAGCTGGGCATTAGAAGACAGGCAGTGAAGAGAAGCCTGGATGTGGAGTTAGAGGACCTGGGTTTGAATCCTACTTCTGCCTCTTACTGCCTTGTGAGCAAGTCGAAACCTCTCTAGGCTGCATCTTCCACAACTGTAAAACAAGGTCAAATGAGAGGTCCTCGGAGGTCCCTTACAGGGGACCTACCAGCTTGACACCACCTCCCAGTAAAACCTTGCTATCAATTCAGCACACGTTTATTAAGCACCTACTACGTGCTAAGCAAGATCAAAAGGCACCTGCTCACTTACTGTCATCACTTATCTGTTAATAGTTTACCTTCTCAGAACAGTCCGGACAACATGCTTGGCTCCTTGGGAGTCCTTACTCTCATGGAATCTTCCAGTATTATTTAGACTTCTTAACTTTTTACCTCATTCTAGCTCATTTTAAACCACTCTTGCTGGATTTAATTTTTCCAAAATTATAAAAATGTTCTGCCTTGTTCAGCCATGTAGAAGAGTTCTTCATGACACTAATCACATTCATTTGTGTTTGAATGTTCTCTCTCCTACCAGAGCGAGAAATACAGAAGAACGTCTCGGCCAGGTCAGGCGTGCAAAGCGCCGAGTCAGCCCTTCCACATGTGGCTCTTGAAGGCTTGCACTTCTTCACCAGAAAATTGCCTGTTCATATCCTCTGGTCACTGATCTTCTGGGGAATGGATACCGTTACTACCTATTTGTATCAATTCCCTATTTATATCTTGGGTATCAATACTTTGACAGTGACATCTGATGTGAAGTTTTTAACAGTTGGTCAGTCAATAAGTATTCAATAAGCACCTACTATGTGCCAAGCACTATGTTAAGAGCTGAGGATATGAGAAGAGGCAAAAGACAGACCCTGCCCTCAGAGCCCACAATCTAAAGTTTCACTGTTTTTCTTCCAATTCTGGTTGTGTGTACAAAGTTTTCAACCTAAAATAATCAAAAGTATCCACTATTTTCTAGCATCCCCTCTATCCCTTATTCAGTTAAGAATTATCCCATTAGGAGAGGCTAGAAAGCACAGTGAAAAGGACATTGACCCCGAAGTCAGGAGGACCTGAGTTCAAATGTGACCTCAGATACTTACTAGCTATATGACCCTGGGCCAGTCACTTAGCCCCAACTGCCTCGAAAAACAAAATGACAAAATATGCCTTCCTCCTTTAACTCATGATGGAAATGCTGTCTGCATCCAAAGAAATAACTATGGAGTCTCGATGCAGAGAGAAGCGTACTACTTTCTCCTTTTTTGTTGCTTTTTCTTTCTCATGGTTTTTCCCTTTTGTTCTGATTCCTATTTCACAACATGACTAATGTGGAAGCATGTTTAATATAACAGTCCATGTATAGCCTATATTAGATTGCATGCAGTTTTAGGGGAGGGGGAGAAAAAAAAATCTGGAACTCAAAATCTTAAAAAAGTAAATGTTGAAAACAATCTTTGCATGTAACTGGAAAATATAAAATACTATTAAGGGAGGGGGAAGAACTATCCCATTAACCATAGTTGTGAAAAATAAATCTTTCCTTTCTCATCTAATAGGTTTATGATAACACCTTTCATTTTTAGGTCACATATCAATTAGGAGTTTATTTATAGTACTACTGTATAAGACGCTCATCTAGAACATAATTTCTGTCAATGTTTTCCAATTTTTGCTTTTTTGGTTTTTGAAGTAGATAATCTTTCTAACAATAATTGGTGTCTCTAGGCTTAATGAACACTATACCACCAAGCGCGGGGCTGATAAGTTATCTCATAGCAAAAACAATTGACCTAGAAAACAAGTCGATGAGAAAAAACAAAAGAATCATTAAACTATCTGAACGCCATGACCAAAGAGAGGAGCCTAGAGAATCGTACGTCAAGAAATCTTAATAAGAAAACTGATCAAATCTCTTAGAACAAGGGTGCAAAGTAGAAATAGAAAGAATCAACTGGTCACCTCCTAAAAGAATCTCAAGATGGAAATCTTCTGAAACAGAAAACAAAATGCAGATTTTCCAGCTCAAAGAAAACACACCGAGAACAGTGCAGAGAGAAAGAATTAAATATATTTCCTTTCACTCTTTTGCAAGGGTGAAAAGGTCCACAGCTATGGAAGATTACATAGAAGCAGATTGTTTCAATGCGGTGGCTGGTGTTGGTGATTTGTCTTCTCTCCTTTACTTTTTAAAAATTCTTTGATTTAAGCTCTAATCTAGGGAAGGGTAAGGAGACGGGGGGGGGGGGGGGGGGAAGAATCTTGGTGATGTAAAAATAAATCAGTTAAATCACTACTTAAAAGGGAAGGCCCAACTCTTCCCCTGAAACTGGAGCAATGTTGAAATGATTCGGTATGCACAGTTAGGAAAAAGGAGTTCAGAACTGATAACCTCAATTTTTTTTTATTTGAGTGGTTTGAAGAGGTCTGGAAAAGAAGATGAAGGAAATAGGATGAAGAGCCAGTCAGGAAAGCATAAAAGTGTCCACTGAGATCCCATAACAAATTCATAACACACCCAGTCAGTATAATCACACACAAAACACACACACACATTTTATAGAACTATCTCAAATGCCTGTTTTTGTCCAACTATGGCCTTCTTTTATTCAACAATGACTAGGTTCAGGCCTGCAGGGCATGCCACCCTGAGCTGCGGTCTCAACTCCTTCACTTTTCACAATATACTATTCCATTCCGTGATTTCCTGTGGATCCAAAACAAACTTGTGTTGTTTGAACTACCTCTCCTGCAATGTTAAAGTCTCTCTGCTAGCTTCTAAGGAAACGTTTTTCATTGACATCATTAAATTTAACTATTATGTACTTGGAGGTTGAAGTATAGATGTTTTCCCCTCGAAGGTAAAACTTCTGTTGATTCTAGTTTTTCTTTATAAGTTTGGGACAATTTTCTCATACCATTTTCTACATAATGATATCCATATTTTTGGACCGGTCATGTTCTTTCAGGGGCAGCCAGGTGGCCCAGTGGATAAAGTGCTGGGCCTGGAGTTAGGAAGGCCTGAGTTCAAATCCTGCCTCAGAAATTACTAGCTATTTGACTCCGGTCATGTCACCCACCCTATTCGCTTTAGTTTCCTCCTCTGTAACACGGGGACAATGATAGACTCCCAGGGTTGTTAGGATCAAATGCAATAGTACCTGGAAAGTCCTTAGGCCAGTAGCTGACTACACATAGCAATAACATGTAAAGGTTATTATTATTATGGGAAATCTGTGACCACTAAGTTCTCTTCTCATCCTGAATTCAAGATCAATCACTTTAGCTTATACGGGATCCATGGGTTCTTTTAACACTGGCTGTTGCCTTTTGCTTCTCTTCTACCAGACTTTTCTCTACTTCGTAATTTTTGTGTTCCACAACTGTTTATCTTTATTTCTTTCTTTAGGGATATTCTCTATCACGCATTCATTTGTTTTACTAACGTAATTGAGCTTTTTAATTCTACACTTAAAAGTCTAAGTATACTCATTTCTAATTTCTTTTTTTTTATGGATTTATCTTTTGAACTGCCCTAAAATTTCTTGTTAATCTTGACTCATTTAGGTGTCCACATTATTCTGCATTTCAGATATTGGTTCACTTTCCTTTTTCTTTTATTTGTTAAGAAAACTGCTTTTTCCTCCCAAAATCTTTGGTGGTTCAGCCTCTTTCTGTGTTCCAGTCACTTACCAGAATCCTGGCCCTGTCTCTGCTGGTGCACAGACGCTTGAGGCTGTTCTACAAAAGGCTGAGCCTTCACTTCACATTAGGAGATAGAAAGTTCAGTGACCTGTGTAACCTT
>CM053626.1:133343434-133365652 GCA_028646595.1 Phalanger gymnotis | reverse complement strand
ACCCCTCACTGCCATGACCTTGTTATGTGTAATTTGTTTCACAGGCACACGTACAATTTAATAAAGCAGTGACAGAACTGGCTCTGGGTCCCTTTCTGAAGTCTTTTTCTCTACTTTAACAATGTTTTGTTGGCGCTCTTCTCTTTTTGTTTTCATATCTTTGCCACTGTCCATTAACTCAGAGTCTCACAGTTCCTTTTGCAAACAGAAGTCCGCCCTTCTAACAGATGAATATAGTCAAGCAAAACATGTTGGCCACGTCTGAAAACGTATGCATCATTCTGCACCTACGGTCTACCATCTCTGACGAGGGAGACCCCTATCAGCCTTCTAAAGTCACGACTGGCCATGGTATTGATCGGAATTCTGACATCAAACATTTCTAAAAGTCTGACATGTAAAGCCTCTACAAAGTGACAAAAATCAACACAATTAAGAGAGTAACTCCTCAAAGATCCTGGAGGGGTTTGGTATTTCCTTCTCCAGCTCATTTTACAGCTGAGGACACTGAGGACAACAGGGTTAAGTAACTGACCCAGGGTCACACAACTAATACATGTCAGAGGCCAGATCTGAACTCAGGAAAATGAGTGTTCCTAACAACATGTCTGGCACCCTATCCACTGCCCCACCTAGCAACGAGTGGTAGTTAATACTAATTGGTCGATACACCAACAAGTATTTAAGTATCTATTACTGTATAAGCCAGGTAGTGTGCTAGACCTTTGGGATTCAAATACAAAGAATGAAATAATCTCTACTGTGCGTACATAGGCATGCACACACACACACACACACACACACACACACACACACACACACACACACCCGCAGCCATAAACACAAAGGGAGGCTGCCAACAGATAGGAGATCAGGTAGGCTTCATGTAGAAGGTTGAATGTGGGATTTGTTACAAAGTTTTTTTTTCCTTTTCTCCCCTCAATTTGAAGATGAGTAGGAAGAAGAGCGCCCCAAAAAAGAAAAACAAAGGATCACTGAAGTTTTCATTAGAAATGCACAAGTAGGACAGCTTTTGAAAGTTACAAGTTGAATTTATCATGTATTTTCAAAGAAAATCAATCAATACACAGTATTCACAGTTTCCCCATACAATCTTTTTTTCTGTTATGTATATGTAAATTCTCATTTTATTGGTTTAAGATCAGAATTTTTAAAAACCTTCTTGAAGTGATATATGAGCTGTGTCTTAAAGGAAGAGATCCTATGAGGAGGAAGTAAGTAGGAAATACATTTCAGGGAAGGGGAACAGCCAAAGTGAAGCTATAGAGATAGGAGATGGAGTGTCACGTGTGAGGAAAGGAGAGAAGACCAGTTTGTCAGGATTTGGGGGAGTAATGCATAATGAATCTGGGAGAATAGGTTAGGATTCAGGTGTAAAGGGCTTTAAATGTCCAACAGAGGAATTTTTATTTTATCCTAAGGCAACAGGAAGCCATTGCAATTTACTGAATTGGGGTTAACATAGTCAGATCTGTACCTAAGAAAAATCTGGCATCTATGTGCAGGGTGGAGCACAGATTTAGAGTTGAAAGGGGCTTCAAAGGCCATTGTAAGTCCAGCCCCCTCACTGAGAAACTGAGGGAAATGAGGAGCAGAGACCTGCTCAGCACCAGACTGCCAGTATTTGAGGGAAGACATGAACCCAGGTCTTCCCAACTCCAAATCCAGTGCCTTATCCACAAGTGGGAAGGAATTTTAGGCAGAGAGAATCATTAAGAAAACTAAGGTGTTGGCTATATGAGTAGAAAAGGGACAGGTGTGAGTGATGGAGATGAAAACAACAAAATCCGGCATATGAGGCAAAGAAAAATGAGAATGGAGGAAAATGCTGAGGTTATGAACCTGGGAGACTGAAAGAATGATGGCGTCTTCAACAGAAATGGGCAAGTCTGGAAGACAGTGGGTTTGGAGGAGAAAGGTAATGAGTTTAGTTTTGAACATAATGAATTTGAAATGTCTCTAAGACAACCAGTTTGAAATGTCCAAGACATTGGTGAGCGGGGGTCTAAGGCTCAGGAGAAAGACTAGGACTGGATATATGTGAGTCATCCTCAGAGAAAAGATTTAATTAAACCTGAAGGATCTGAGGAGGTCACACCAGGAGAAAGTGCATAGGGACAGAGGAGAGAGAAGGGGCCCAGGACAGAGCCTTTGGGAATACAGTTAGGGAGCACGCTATGGCTGATAAACTAGTGAACGAGAAAATGCATTCAGATAGGCAGAACGAGGACCAGGACAAAACGGCGCTACACAAACGGGAGGAGAAAGCCCAGCGTCAAATGCAGCAGGGAGATCAAGAACAACAAAAAGAATGAAAAAAGACCACTGGATTTGGCAATTGAGAAGATGCTGATACCTGGGAAAGATTAGTCTTGGTTGAGTAACGAGGTGAGAAGCCAAACTGCAAAAAGACAACATTAAAAATCAGCAAAACCCAGATGAGAGAAAAGGAGAAATGTAGACTCCATACTATTAAATTTTAACAAGTTACAACTATAAAAACTGAAAGTAACATATATTGCCAGGCCCAACAACTATAGTGAGTGATTTCACACAACGTTTTTGGAGAAATAATACGGAAGGAATTATTTATTAAGAAATCACTGATGGAGCCAAAGCAAAGTGTTATCAATTAAAAAAAAATTAACCCAATATTCCCAGCATCAAACCCTTAATGTAACTAAGGTGGAAAAGTATCATAGACATACATAACACATAAGAAAATGTAGATTGGTGTACTGAATACACTCTCTTCCTCATTATGAACGGACTGTTTCTACTTGACTAAACCTAACAGCCCTTACACACCATCACTCCTCATCTTTCGATCTTACTTTCTCCTAGATTCAGTCATTACCTTAAATTGTTCTTATTAATATTAACACTGAGGAAAAAAATCAATAAGTTTTTGTGTTCTGACACTGTCAAGGAAAGCTGTAAAGCCCCGAGGTCTGCAGCAATCAAGCACTGAGATCGGTAAGACTTTTAGGTTTTGCTTCATGTTACCTTTTTTGCTGGGTCTATACCCCCAAGAAAGCTACCAGGATATACTTACACCTTCATAACCTAAAAAAGGATGAGGTGCTTATAGGAGGCATTGGTGTGGTGATGCAGAAAACAAATAGTGTCAAAGAAAGTTCTTAGAGCAGGTTAACGGACTAGCAAGCTGCCTTAAAATTCAGGAACAGTGGAGCTTTCTTCACAAAGAAATGTTAAATTGCTAATTCAGAACACTAACCAACCCTCTGTGTTTGAGGGCTTATACTGACTATCATAACATGTTCTTCTAGAAAACACATCTTTCACTTAGGACTCCCAAAGTGAACACTAACCATTAATGATACCTGCAGATTTCTGTGAAATCTATGGGCCTTCAGCATTCTCCAGAGGTGGACACCCATGCTTCATCTATACTCATCCATCTGCCAAGTAAAGTAGTTGCTACCTGGTAAAATACCAGATATTATTGCTGTCATTAAATAATTTAAGAAACAACAGCTGCATTGTGCTTTACACTGCCCTCTATAAAAGTTCTTAATATAAGGTACATTTTTCTTATTCAAGAACACTTCCTATATCGCACAGGCTTTTCTTAATTTAACTAAAATTTAGTCAGACACCTCAGGGATTCATGATTTTGCCGGTGTCAGGACCATCACTAATTCAGACCACAACCCTTCTACGCTTTAGTAGGCAATCATGAGTTTTTTGTGGCCAAAACATCTATCTCTCTGTGACCACCGGGTGATCAGTCTCTCCGAATTTGGTCAAAGGTACACAGTGAGAAAACTTCGCCAACATCTCAAGTTGCTTTCTTCTCAAATCCAAGTCATTTGTGTGGTTAATTTAGCAGAACACCACAAACCAAAAAATTATAATACAAGCTTACAATGCAATATGAAGGATTTTAGATTGGATCGATGCTACTATGATGTTCATTAATCTTACAGCAAATATGTTGGCTTGAAAGTCGCATAATCATTGGGTTAAATGTTAGACCTGAAGCAGGATGTTGCTAGCAGAGTAAGGAAAACTCCACTCCCTTCCACTAATCACAGAGCAGGATGGGGAAGAATCACTCTGATAATCAAGTTCCAAGCGCTTCACCACAAAGGCCAAACGCATCAAAGGCCTTGGGCTAGAGGAAAGCAACATCTCCTGACGAGTATTCTTAAGAAATTGGAACAGATTACAAGGAACTATGTATAATCTCCTGCTTCTGTCCCCGTAATTAGCTGCACGACTGAGCAAGTCACGGATCCTCCGGGCCTCACTTTCCTCACCTGTCAAACTAGGTGATCTTCAAGATTCCTTCCAGGCCAGAAGTTCTAAGGCTCTTTCTCTGGGGGTCTCTTGCAAGGTAGAATTCTAACCCTTCTCAGAAAATTTATGAACAGCAGAAAGAGAGACACAATGGGAGTCGGCAAATGTGGCATCAGAGACAGGCCACCAGCCTATAAATCAAAGGTTACAACTAAAGTCTGGGTGTTACCACCTCTCTACTAAATCTTATCTACAGCTCCTGAGCTGATCCAAATCTTTGTTATCACCCAAAATCTCTATGCATACCACAGGCTGCCAACAGCCGGGTTAGGAAATTCTATAAGCAATGTAAAATACTAAGATGGAGCTTTGTATCTCAGAAGTAAATATTTTCAGAGATGCTACTAATGTTAATGGATGAGGAGATCAAAGCCACACAGAATAAGAAAGTTCATATGGCTTTCTCCTCTTCCTAATAATACACTATTGCCAATAGGCAGTACACAGACAAGTAATGTCAAGCCCCTTTATAGTTATAGTAATCATAGTTAGGTTTCACGACAGCCCTTCCTAAGGTATTATTTAGAATCTATTTTTAAAATTAAGATTAATTTTGCTTTCAAATTTTGTTTCTAATTTCACAACGCATCTTGAGAAAGGTGTTACAAAACCAAGGTTAAAAATACCTGCTCTAACAGGTACACCAATACCCTAACAGTAGAGCTGTAAATTGGAAAGCAATTTGGAATTTCACTAATTAAGTGACTAAATACCAGCACTCTTTTACAGACAGAAGTCACTACTAGAGATATAACCCAAAGAAGTTAAAGAGAGAAAAAGATAAATAAATATCAGCATGTTTGAAGCAGCACTTTTTGTTCTGGAAAGAAAAGAGAAGTCCATCATTTCAGGAACGGCTCAACAAATTGTAGTTCGTAAACACGATGGAATATTAATGCACCCAAAACTATCGACACGGAGAGGACTAGGGAGGCAGGGAAGCCTCAAGCAGAACCAGGGAAAGGATAGAGGCAATGACACCAAAAAACTAAATGGAAAGCATCTTAAACAGCCAAGCTTGGTCCAAAAGAAGAGCGAACTTTCCTTCGTTCTTGGCACAAGTGGTCTTTTGCAGGCTGTGGCTGTGCGTGCTACAGTTTCTCGGAGTCACAGATGAGAGTCGGGTGACCACTGGACCTCCGCGACTCAGAGAGAGTGAAGCTGACAACTTCTGTGCAACTCTGCCGCATTTGAAAATCCAATTCACAAACAAGTCAGTGACGTCATTGGTCCTCTTCCAAAACGAAGGAAGAACAAAAGTGAGAAAATCCATAGACTGGAAAAACTTGGCTGGTTTATGCTGATTTTACCGAACTGCTCCACGCCACACCGCGCGCCCCCCCCCCCCAGCTTTTTTTTTAATTCTTTGCTAGAAGGGATGGTTCCCTGAGTGGGGAAAGAAGGAAGGCCATGTTGGGAACGAAGGTGATATAAAAACAAAAGACAACAATAATGCTTTATAGAAGCAATGGCAGCTCTATCTTGTCCCAGTCAGGAGGTCTGGAGTGTGCCCAGACTCGGTTCTTATTTGCTCTGTGATCCTGAATAAAACCCTCCCTTTCTCTCATCCAATCCTCATCAATAAAATAGTGTTTGGACCTGATAATCTTTAAGATCACTTCAGTAACACTATGATTCTGTTTTTTTAATATGTGGGCAAATAAATTCGCTATTTAAAAATTTAGATTTACAAGTTCACGAGTATCAAACTATTAAGAATTTATGATTATTTATGACCTACTACTATGACTACTACAGCAATAATGACTACTGGTGTGACGAGCGAAGCCTAAACCAAGCATGAGCTTTCCTGAGCTGGGGCCTACAGGAAGAAAGGAACTTAGAGTAAACTTGGAGACACTTGGGTAAGGTTTGGTTTTTTTCCCCCAGATGTGAGAGGGCGTTAATACCCTTAAGTGTAGGGGTTACAGCTTTCTACAATAATTAAAACATCTTTATCACACAGATTGCAAACTGGAATCATCTCTTCTAGACTTAGAGGATCAGAGCTAGAGCCAGAAAGGAACACAGAAATCTTTTAATCCAACCATCTCATTTCACAGCAGGAAAATAAGATGTGAGTGACAGGTCAAAACCCAGGTCCTCTGCCTCCAACCAATCATTTTTTTTTCACTAACGAGGCAGATTTATCATTTCCAATCCTGTACTTGAGACCTCAGGATTGTCATCCATAACATAGATGGACAAAAGTTTTCATTGCTCTCATATGAGAATTGGATCTATGAGCAACTTTTGTCAATAGTGGGTTAAAAAAGAAGCTGGTGCTTTTAACAGACAAGGTACACAACACACAGAATCACAACAATAGTAGCATAGTGTCTGAGAAATGCAAAGACCTCATTTACTAGGAGGATTCGTATCTGATAAAAACTGCTGGGAAAACTGAACAGCAGACTGACAGAAATTAGGTTTAGACCAACACCTCCAATCACATGCCAAAATAAGCTCCAAATGGATATGTGACTTTAACATTAAAAAAATCATAAGCAAATCAGAGAAGCAAGAAACGAATTATTTTCTAACCTATGGCTAGGAAGAATGGTCAATTCTAATTACGTAAAATTAAAGAGTTTCTGCATATACAAATCTAATTAATGTAGTAAAAATAAGAAAGGAAATAGTTAACTGAGAAGAGTATTTTCAACAATTCTCTTATAAATGTCTCATTTCCAACAAATATAAGTGATTTTAGTATCTATACTAAGAGCCATTTCCCAAGAGATGAAAAGGAAAAGAATAAGAAGTAGTTTTCAAAGGAAGAAATCCAATTTATCAACCATATAAAAAACTCTAAATCATTAATTATTAGAGAAATGTGAATCAAAGCAAATTGGAGATTTTACCTCATACCTGGCAAAGTGACTAAAGAGGAAAATAACAAATGTTGGAGAGCCTAGAGGAAAACAGGTACAATGGTGCACTGCTGGTAGAGCTACGAACTGATCTAGATATTCTAAAACAATTTGGGATAGTGCTCAGAAATTTACCAAAGTATTCATACCATTTGATGCAGTTCTTCTTCTACTACTACAACCATTACTACCATTACTACTACTACCACTACTACTACTACTACTACTACTACTACTACTACTACTACTACTACTACTACTACTACTACTACTACTACTACTACATTTATACCCCAAAGAAATCAAAGAAAAAGGAAAAAAAAATAAGTTCTTCTTTTGGAAAGTAGCTAAACAAATTGTGGCACATGAATATAATGGAATATTACTGTGCCACAAGATACAGTTAAATAGGCATTTTCAGAGGAAGCTGGGAAGACCCTGACGAACTGATGCGGAGCAAGGTAAGTAGCACTGGAGGAACGATATCGTAGCAAAAAATAACTCTGAAAGCCTTTTAACTCTGATAAACCACAAGTTCAAAAAAAATGAAGAGGAAACATGACACCTCTTGACAGAGATGAACTTAATGCAGCTAATGGAGGAGTTTATTTTGCTAGACTATGTAAATATAAACTGATGGTAGCATGGTGGACAGAGAACTGGACTGGAGTCAGGAATACCTGAGTTGAAATCCAATCCGTCACTTTTTGGCTGCAAGTGACTTAAACTCTGGTTGGACTCAGTTTCCTCAATTGCAAAATAAGGATAGTAATAGCTCCCAAGATTGTAGTGAGGACGAATCAAGATTATATTTGTAAAGTGCTTAGCACAATGCCTATTTATGTAGTAGGCACTAATTAATTGTTGTTACTAATTTATCTTTTATTATTTTTATTTTCACATTAGTCATGTTGTAAAGAAGAGTAGGAGAAACTACAAGAAAGAAACAAACAAAACAGAGAGAGAAAGCAGAGAGTATACTTCTATCTGCATTCAGACTCTATAGTCCTTTTTCTGGATGTGAATAGCATTTTCCATCACGAACCTTTTAGAGTTATCTTAGAACCTTGCATTGCTGAGAAGAGCTAAGTGTATCAAAGTTAGTCATCGCACAATGTGGCTGTTACTGTGTATGTACAACGTTCTCCTGGTTCTGCTCGCTTCACACCGCATCAGTTCATGTAAGTCTTTCCAGATTTTTCTGAAGTCAGCCTGCTCATCATTTCTTATGGAACAATAGTATTCCATTACATTCACATACCACAATTTGTTCAGCAATTCCCCAATTGATGAGCAATTATTAATTTATTGGGAAGGATTATTGGGAGGGGCAGATTAATTTTTAAAATACTTGTCTGAAAAATAAAAAAAATAACATAAGGGAATTTGGACTTTTTTTTTAAATTGTCAACAGTGAGTTTGTATTTCATTTCAAAATTCTTTAACTCTTTTCCAGATTTATCTTCTAATTATGCTTTGCTTAAATTCTTACTAAAATGAGTCTATATTTCCCATGAACACACTAACCTATGGTAAGTAGAAAAAGGGCAAGCCAGTACTATACTAAAGACAAAAAAAAGCCAACTCTCATTTCAAGAAACATGGATTAAGCACCTGGTGTATACAATGTACCATGCTAGGTAGGCACTGAAGATCTAAAGGTGAAAATATAATACACTTCCTGCCCCTCTAAGAAAGTTACACTCTAGTGGGGGAGTGGGAAAGAAGGGGGGAAACTACACAGAACTAGAAATACAAGCTACAATGAGATGAGTATAAAGTATCACTGAATCATAAGACCTAGAGCTGGGAGTGTTGAGATCATGTAGTCTAAACTGAGGCTCAAGGACACTGAGTGATTTGGCCAAGGTTATAGAGACAATAATCACCCAAGATGGGATCTGACCAGTTCTTCTGACTCCAGAGAAAGTATTAAGTATTAAGGAGAGGTCAAATTGAGAGCAGGCAGAGTGAGGAGAACACAGTCAGGAGCTCAAGAGGTTTAATGGAGAAAGTGACACCTGAGCTGGGCCTTGCAGGAAAAAAGGGATTTTGACCAGGGGAGAAGTGAAAGAATCCCTTCCAGCCATGGGGAGTGGCATGCACAAATATACAGAGGTCAAGATGAGATCAGGAAACAGCTGGACTTCTGGTTTAGAGGAATATAAAATATGTGAAGGAGGCTAGTAGGGAATAAGGCAGTAAAGGTGGAATAGCATCAGATCACCCGAGGGCTTGGAATGCCAAAGGAAGCAGCTTAAACAAAAGACAATTTGATAGGACTAGAGCTTTTTGAAAAAAAGATTTACAAGACAAGACTTGTCAGGAAGATTAGTCTGGATTAAATTTAGGTTGTGTTAAATAATAAAAAATTTATTGTACAGGAAAATTCCCTTTTTGCAAAACAGGTCAGGGTAATGAGGGCATTCCGGAAAACAAAAGTTGACAATTTATGATAAGAACATGGAGAAAAGACAGTAAGAAGCCTGAAGATGCTTAAATTTCTCTGAAAGAAATCTGATCACCTCACATGGGGAGGGGGTGGGGGAAACACCTGTCATACCAGGGGAGGAAAGGAAAGCAATAAGAGCCACACCCTAAGAAAAAACTAATAGGTAAACAGAATGGAATCTTTGGAGAAGGATCTGACAAAATCTCCCAACTTGAAAATATCTTTACCTTTCCTACTTTGTAAAAACTAAACCCGTTTTCATCAGTGTGGTCCTTCCTCACCACTGTACCTCCACATCGATGATAATCTCACTCATAAGTAAGAATCCCGTTTCCCGTAAGTAAAGCAGCTGCTTTACTTACTTCTATGACACTGTGAGGGATGCTCTTATGTCAGCGACATCTCCCAGTACCACTAAAGCTTTGTCGATTTGAGAATCTCTCTCTCTACTTCTCACGCTGAGACCATGAGCTCTGCCTTTCAAGTTTTGCTTAATTCTTCCCTTCGATATACACAAACCAGAAACTAATTTTGAAGAATCTTTTAATAGATATTAGAGAAAAAATTTAAATCTATCCCCCCCCCACACCCCCATAAAGATCTGCAGAGTAGTTGAAAGATTACCAAAATTAGAGCAAAGGAGACCCCTCCTCTCATCTGGGCACAGATGTCCAACTTACAAGGTGAAAAACCTCCCCACCCCCAGGAGGTCTCACATGATATTGGCCATCTTTGTTCAAGTGATCTGACAACTCTTGCCTAGTTTGCTTCTCCTCAGGACTGCACAGTTTCTAAGGAGAAGCCACCAACACCAATGGGTGAATAAGCCCACCAAAGAATTATCCAGGATGCTAACACAATCCATTGAGCCTACTACCTTCACATAATTTCCTCTGAAGTACACAAAAAGGATCATTTTTTTTTTTTACATCTGTTGACTATTATATACAATCACATATTCCCCTCGAATGGCATACTGGATTTGACTGGACTCAGATCTTCCTAAGAATGCCCACACTTTCCAGACGTTCACACTTCACGATCTACACGATCATGCCCTACAACTTCTGACTGTGTCTGTGTGTAGTTCTCTAATGCTTGGCCTAGTTGCTCAAATTCTGCTCCTCCCAACCATTTATAAAGAACCTCCCCAGGACAGCTTCTAGACACAAACTCTAGACACAGTCTTTGACATCCAAGAACCTCCAAGTCCCCCAGCATTTGGGGAGCGATTGAGCCACCGCTGCCAACAAATGTATAGGAAAGCAGTGACACCTCCCCACAGAGACTGAGGAATTGGCTTACATCTAGCTCAGATCTCCTCTGGTAACTGGCCTGCTTTCTCTATGTCAGTCACTGTGTTTTCAGCTATATCTACAAGTGTCACTAAAATTCTTAAGGTTTACTCTCCCTATACATGCTCCCAATTCCTCTCACAGCTACCATGATTTTTGTCCCTAGGCTCATGATTGTCCTCTGGACATAAGAAATGTCAACATCTTGACAGGTTAACCACCTTTTCCTCCTCTTCCTTTCATTTGTTACCTTCATCATGGCCTGCCCAGGATAAACCCATCACCAGGAAACTTCATTGTAAAGCTTGCTTCAGTTTTGCTAGTCATCAATACCATCAGTTGCCTCTGCCTCTCTGTGTTTGTCTTGTTTTCAAAGAGGACCAAGACATCAGGGAGATGAGGACATGACTTGCAGTTGACTCTGATTAGAGTGTGGGAGGGCTGTGCAAGGTCAGCAGCCTCACTTTCTCCTCCAGAGCCACCTGGGTCCAATGGCCAGATATTCATCAGGACTGGAGATGGCCCAGGATGCCCTTTGCCTCTCTAATTGCAGGGTAGAAGGAGAGAACAAAAAACTCCTCCCACAGCCTCCATTTACAGAAGGCTCAAAATACCAGCCATCTCTCTTCATTTGCCACCAGCTACTCGGCTTGTTTTCAGTATTACCATCATCTTCATCATGCCCCTGTGGCCAGGTACCCTTTGACACTCCTACCCCCCTTTTCAGCTTCCTTTTGTATACTGTCTTCCCCTATCAGACTGGAAGCTCCTTGAGGATAGGGACTGTCTTTTCTTATTTGACTCCTCAGCACTCTGAACAGATGTTTATCTATCTATCCTAATCTTCTCTTCCTCTGGTTTCTGTAACAGCTCTCTCCTGGTTTTCTTAGGTGTCTGGTCACTCCCACCCTTTAAATGTAGGTAACCCCCAAGGTTCCACTGGACTCTTCTTTGGTTCTCATTCTCTAACACCTGTGTTGGTGAATTCTTCAGCTCTTGAGAGTTCTTGGGTTCATTTATTATCTTTATGTAGATGACTCCCAAACTCTAAAGTCAGCACTCATCTGTCTCTGGAACTTAAAGGCAGCAGTGCCAACTTACTAGCTACTCTCAATAACCTTGCTAACTCTCCCTTACTTCCTCGCTAGGCCTTGCCTAGCCTACCGCTCCAGCTTTCCACACATGCAACCACCACTCTGATCAGAAATCCCATCACCTCTTGCCCAATATTGTAATGATCTCCTAATTGGTCTCCCTGTATCCAACCTCTCCTCTTTCAAGTCCATCCTTCGCACAGCTGCCAAATGAATATTTCTAGGATACAGACAGGACGATGTCAATTCTCCTGTCAGAAAACCGGAGTGGCTTCTTGGACATAGTACAAATTCCTCAGACTAGTATTTAAAGCCTTTTGTAATATGGCTTCCATCTATCAATCCAGACTTATTTCACATAGTAATACACGAATTACTTTATACATTCTTGTTCTAATTAAACTGGCCTACCACCTATTCCTCAAATTCAACATGCCACCTCCAGTTTCCACATCTCTACCCCTCTTCGTCTGTGTCCCTTAGAAGCTCCAGCTTCCTTCAGGATCAGCTCAGGTGCCACTTTGGATGGGATGTCTTTCCTTATTCCCCTCACTTGTCAGTGCTCTCCCCTTCATGGATCACTCTGTACTTATATATCCGGCCCCTCTCCCCCCCAGTAGAATGCAAGCCCCTTAGGAGCAAGGGCTATATCCATTTTTATCTTTGTCTTCAGTGCACAAATTAGAAAAAACTTTAGCTCACTTCTTATCTGAAGGATTCTCAGTGTTTTTTAGTCCCTGAATTCTAGTTATATGGGGACAAGCTGGGGGAAGAGGATGGAAAGGAGAGAGCTGTGAGAATTTCCAACATTACTGACAAACTGCTCTGATTTCCGTAACTTTTTGGGGTTTTGTCTGTTATTATTTCTATGCCTAAAAGTCTAAACAAAATCATAATCAAACCATGTCTTGGTTAAGCAGAAAAAGAAGCTTCATTACTTGCCAGACCATGACAGCAAAATTCAATTACTTAGAGGAAGTGACCCCATGATGGATCTCCACAAAAATACCATGAACTTGACCCTCTCCAAAACGGACGACTGTGATCCCATGATGGCTCTCCACATAAATACGATGATGGCGACCCCATGATGGCTCTCTACATAAAGACCATGATGGTGACCCCATGATGACTATCCAGATAGCATGACTGTGACCCCATGATGGCTCGCCACATAAATACCATGATGGCAACCCCATGATGGCTCTCCAAATAGCATGACTGTGATCCCATGATGGCTCTCTAGATAAAGACCATGATGGTTACCCCATGAATGCTCTCCAAATAGGAGGGTTCTTAATAGGGTTCTTAGAAACTAAAGGAAGTGCCCCAGAGATCAGGGCTGGAATCCAACAGATTGCGCCAACTCCTTGCAGCATTTCTCTACCATATGCTCCTTTTTTTTTCTGTTGGCCTTTTTATTTAATCCATGAGAAGGGAATTAAATTTGCAAAATTGTCAAATGGAAAACTAGAATAACACACAATGAAAGTTTAGAACTTCAAAGGTCAAAATGTAACTGTCAAAAGTTTTGAGGTACTGGAAAGTGTTGGACATCAATCCAATTCAAAGCTGTAAGAATCCAGAGTCCCAGAGTCGGTGCTGGAAGCAAGTCAGCAGCCATCCAGTCTAACCTATACCTGTACGGTAAGTTCCTCTACCACATCCAGTAAGGGATCATCTAACCTTCACTTAAAAGTCTACGGTGAGAAGGAACCTATTACCTACAGACAAGAGCAGGCCATTCTGCTTTCAGACAACTATAACTGGTAGGAAGCCTTTTCTTCTATCAAGCCTCAATCTGTCTCTCTACCTAGACCTTCCATGCTGGCCAGGACCAAGAAGGACAAGTCCAACACCTCTCCAAATACCTGCAGGTAGCTATCTTGTCTAACGCTTTTCTTCTCCCGTCTCTCCAGTCCTCACCATCTTGGCTACTTTCCAGAGTTTCAACATTATTCCAAAAACGAAAGCCCCATATACTAAACCTATTATTCCAGAGATGACCTGACCAGAAGATTTCCAGAGTGTGAACTATGTTCAGTTAAGAAACTAAAAGCACAGTGGTAGATAATTCAACAGTTTTTCCAAATAAAATCAAAAAGAGTTTGAAGCCCTAAAAACTAAAACTACTACAACCTAAAAACTCTATCCATGCTCTATATGACTATGATGGTAATGAGAAGATACAGCACTTTAAACAAAAGTATCAAAATTATCTTCGTATTTAACTGATGATTTTATTCAAGTATAAAAGCTGTAGTTCACATTAGCAGCATCTCACATTTAAAAGTCTCAATTAAAAAAATAACATACACACAAATTTCCCCAGGCAAATTTAGGATCACGGGAATTTCAAGAATCAGTAACATTTTAAGGCTATTATCAAAATTAGAACTTTTCTCTGCTTGACCACTTTCAGTAAGAAGAAACTCACTACTGCTTTGTAAGGAAATCCATTTTGTTTGGGCACCTCTACTATTTAGAAAATTCTTTCTCACACTGAATCAAAATCGGCTTCACAATTCTGCCCCTTGAAGAAAAAGTAATTCTTTTATTAAATATCCGTCACAAATTGCTTCATCAGTAGTGAAAAAATCTAATTTCAAGCAAGTTTTAAAATATCAAGTGACAACAAAATACAAATGAAAATAAATACCAAAAGTGAATACTTTAGGGGAAGTGTTGCTGTAAACACATACCTCACATTTTCAGTGCCCACTAATTCTCTACTTTTTAATGTTTTGAGAAACCTTCAGGTTTCAAATTTCATTAGTGGCTTCAAACACATTCAAAGTTAATTCAGAATCAGTCTGTGATGAAGTCAAATAATACATGTAAAGTGCTTTGTAAAAGTGCTGTATAAATGTTAGCGATTATTACCAAAACGAACAAGCTTTATGAATCAATAAAGTTACTGAGTGGAAAGACTTCAACATTTAACTCTGAAAGGACTAGAGTTACTATACTCTGAAATTTATGCTTATAGGCACTTAATGAGAAGAAACATTTGAAAAAGAAATTGCTGTACTAGCATTTATTCATAAATTCATTTCAGGAAAAGACTGAAAGGGGATACCAAAGTTATTGCCTACTTTTTCAGCAACAAATCTTATAACCCAGGCCAGTAAAATGATATTCAATATTCTGCATATGTATACATAGGGCAAGCAGTGGTGCAGCACATAGAGAGCTGGGCCTGCAGTCAGGAAGACTCCCCTTCCTGAATTCAAATCTATCCTCAGACACTTAATAGCTACGTGACCCTGGCCAAGTCACTCACCCTTGTTTGCCTCTTTCTTCATCTGTAAAATGAGGTGGAGAAGGAAATGGCAAACCATTCCATCATCTTTGCCAAGAAAACCCCAAGTGAGGTCACAAAGGGTGGGACAATAACTGAACAACGACAACATGTATATACGTACATAAACATTTTAAAGATATATTCATTAGTCTTCTATTGTATATACTTGGTCTCATCATATCATAATTCAGATATTTGTTTGATGCTACATTTACGGTGCTGCCATCCAACTCTCAAACAACGTCATAATGCGGGATTTTCTTAGTCACTCGAGATACAAAACCGTCCCTGGAGGAACAGCTTTCATAACTCTGGGGCAGCGACACAGAACACAGAACAGCACCCTATACAGGCGATCATCACAATTGCCTACCTTCCTTACGTCCTAGACAGAAATGTCACAAACCATCAGGAGGTGGCGGAGGAGAGGAAAAAAGCTCCTGCCTTCATTTCAAATCACTGACTTTTCACCGACTCTTGGCAAAAACATGAATGCTATAAAGCACCAAGGGAACACTTACTTCCCCTTTCATTTAAGATCCTTTGCATTCACCATTTCAAAAGCTCAGGAAAGCAACCTTCCTGACACTTTGGAGCCCATCACTATTGGTGAGGAAATAGATGCCTTCACAATAAAGACCATCGGACTTCTAATCAGTTTCCAATGGTGGCTGCAATGGCACTTCTCCATCCGCTGTGCGCAGGACCGGGCTTTTACTTTTGAAATCTCATAGCTGCCATAGACATCTTTCTTCGTGGCAAACTACTACCTCTGAACACCCTAAATGGCTAACTCTAGCCACAGCAGGTTCTTAGTAACCAAAAAATGCTTTTAAAAGTAATTCTAATCCTTAGAGATTCAACTCAACTACCTCTGATGACACAGGGAACAGCAGAAATAAATGAAATTAAGACATGTGTATCATGTATCATTTAAGTGTATAGTTTACACAGAGATGTATAATTTAACAAATTTATAGCATGACTGTGAGCAAAAACCAGGTCTACTCCATGTCCATTCTTTGTCTCTGAATGACAGTACCTAGCACTACTCCTTGGCACACTGTAGGCACTTAAAACATCTGTCGATCAGTAAATTCAAAATCATCACCTCACCAAATAGAACAAGACATAAACTGAGTGGGCTGAGCTTAGAGTCAGTCAGAGACCTAAGGTTATATCCTGCTTCTGACTCTTACTAGCCCTGTGACCCTGGGCAAGTCATTAACCTATGCCTGCCCCAGTTTCTTCATCTACAATGCTCCTGACCTCTAACTTGTAGGTGCTGCTCAAGGTTCAGTCCTTGGACCACCGTCCTTATTTTCTCTATATTCTTTGCCTTGGAGATCTCATGCCATCTCAGGTAACTTCAGTTATTGCTTCTACACATACAATGCCCAAATACACCATTAACACTATCTCCAATTATCCTGAGCTCTAGACCTGTCCATTTCCAACAGCCTACTGACACCTCTGCTTGGATGTCCCACTAGCACCTCAAAGTTATCACTTTGAAAACTGAACTTGTCATCTTCCTCCCAAATCCAGTTCTTCCTTCCTTCCCCATTTCTATTAACGGCTGAACCATGCACCCATTACCCAGAATCCTCTTTCACTTCTTCCTGGAGCTGGAAGACTACATCTGATCAGTACACAAATCCTATCAAATCCATACTATGGCCTGCATCCTTCCTTTCTTTTGAATTCATACTAGTACTGCCTTTATTTCTTCTCACCTGGATTGTTCTAATAGCCTCCTACTTCATCTTCCTTCCTCCAATGTCTCCCCACACTTATCCATCTTGCCAATGGGAGCCAGATTAAGCTTTCCAAAGTGCTGCTCTGATGTCATTCCCTGATGGCTACTGAAAAACCTAAACTCCAAGTCACTTGAAGTTCTGGCCTCAACTCATCCTTTCCAACCTTCTATCACATTACTCTGCTCTACTCCAGGCAACTGGACCATTAGCTGTTCCCCAAACATATCTCATGCTTCTCATGTCTTCCATACTTTTGTCTGCATTATCCCCTACACCTGGAATGTCCTTCCCCACCCACATCTGCCTACTCAAAGTCTGCCTATCTTGAGACCCAACTCAAATGTAACCCGTTAAGCCTTTCCTAAATCCCACAAACTGGATATTATCTCTCCCTCACTTTAAGCCTTTTAAAAAAAATTGTTGGTATTTTTGTTTTTAAGTAATCTATATTTCCCCCTATAAATACTTTTCCTCTCTACCCCCAACTCCCTTCCAACAAACCATCCCTTATAACAAAGAAATTCCCCTTACATCTGATGGTACTTAGTACCTCTTACACAGGTTATAGCTGTATAAGGTAAAATGTGATAAGTACATATGTGACAGTGCCTCAACCCATATTACTGTACAATAATATCACAAATATACTTAAACCAACTTCAATGTAATCTCACAAAATATCTCTATAATGTCATTTAACCAAATGCTAAAAATTCAAATCAAATGGTCAGCAACTATCCAAGTTTATCAGTTATCCTCTAGGGCTTCTGTAACATCATTTGGCTTCCTGTGTTTTTATGGTGCTAATAATGACACAAGGCAATAGTAATTTGTATACATTATCTTCCCAACTAGAATATGAACTCCTTGAGAAAGGGACCTTATCAAATCCATCTATCTATCCCTTCTGGTGCCTCATGGCTAGTACCTTACCCACAGCAGATGCTCAGTAAGGGTTTCTGAAATCAATCCACCAGTAAAAACTTGAACTTCAAACTTCCTCTAGCACAACTTTTTTATTTTTTTTTTATTTTAAACATTTGATGACAATGAAATGGATCTAAGCAAAAGGGTGGAGAGGTATATGGCAATTCTAGAATATGGTCCTAAATAAATAAGCTACTATTCATCCTGCTGTTGTACTAAGTAAACTGAATTACACTGTACCTACAGCCTGAAAAAAGGTGTGTGTGTGTGTGTGTGTGTGTGTGTGTGTGTGTGTGTGTGTGTGTGTGATATGCCTCTAAAGATAGTTCTTTACATATATCTGGAAAACATGCGCTATAGAAAAAAAAAACTATGTTCCCTCTATCAAGGCAGCTTCAAAAATGCACAGGTGGGTGAAGAAGTCTGATGCTATTGTTTAAACTAGGGTATTCACGTTCACAACTGAATTACATAGTTTAGGATTCCTTAGTGGGTATTTTTACTTTGTTCATAGGGATCATAGATTTAGACCTAAAAGCAACTTAAAAGATCAATTAGTCTGACATGCTCATTTTCCAAATGAGGGAATTTGAGGCCCAGAAACATAAAAATGACTCAAGGTCACAGAGGTAAGCAATGGATGGAGTACTTCCATGCAGTACTTCTCAATACACCAGTGCCTGAGGTATAAGAGAGCTGAGCACTACCAAAACTTATGTGCCTCATGCTGTCCAGACAGCAACTGGATAAAGAGAAGTTTTAGAAGAGATGGAGAATTACAGATAATAAGAGTCTTTTTACTTTTAACCAAAGAGGCAAGGAGCTTTTACACAGAGACTGCTCTGGCCAAGAGCCTTTTGCCTCCCAAAATTCCAAATGACTTACAACATGAATTTGTTAGTTTAATCTAGTTTGCAACTGGCATCCTTGAAAGACTATACCAAGGGTAAGAAAAGGAATAAATCAGATAATAAGAAAAGAAATAAATTAGATAATACACATCTAGATCACATGGGATATTTCTTTGATATCCTGCACATGTCTTATCCTAGTTTATGCATAAGTTTCTCAATGTCAGGGAAATGTAGATCTTTCAATATCCCACAATGCTCAAACATGGTTCTGTGCACACTGTAGGTAATCAAATATTTCTTTACTAAAGTACTTTTAATAAGTCAAAATGCTGGGGATAATTAAAAACTGCAACAAAGTATAACTGTTTTGAATAGTTTTACATTTGTTGAGTTGAGGGCAAGAAAAACTTATCTGATGACACTTGTAAAAATGCAGGGCCACATAAGCTATATTACAACCAGCTTTGACTGTGTCCTAACTATATAAAGTCTTTGCCCAGACACCAAGTATGATGCCATGGACCACATCATTGTTCGATAAAAATATTTATGATGATGACCTTGGAAAGTAAGGTGATTAGTGAAATAGCCATCTTTAGGACTCGAACAGGGCAAAATACCCACTATGGAGTCAGAGGGCATTGGTGATGTGTACTCCTTGTGTGACCTTGGACAAATCACTTTGCCGCCTCAGTTTCCTCATCTATAAAATCAGGACTGAACTAGATGACTATTTGATCCCTTCTACCTCCACATCTATGATGCAATGATTCATGATACCAAGTTGTAGTAGGATAGAAAAACAATGTACAAATGTATGTTTCATGATAAACATGGAATCTACATAAACATCTGCCATCCTTCCTTCCATGAATATAAGATTCAGTCAACACAATGCCTTTCTCTTGGGGGGACAGGTTAGGTGGAAAGAATAGGATAGGAATAGAGCCCAGCTCATTAATTAAAGGAACTTCTGAACAAGGAAACTCCCTTTACCAATGCAGGTAGGCATCTTCTTGGAAACTGACAGTCATAAAAAGGTGTCTCAAACCCTAAGAGGTTGCATGACATATCCAGGACCACCTAGCCTGTGCATGCCAGTATCAAGACTTGAACCCAGGTCTTCCTGGCTCAAAGACCAGCTCTCTATCCAAATTCATCCCTCAGGAGGACAAAATAAGGTTAACAAAAACAAGAATATAGCACTTTATACTATATTAAAAGAGAGGCATTTTGGCTTGAGGATGGTGATGAAGTTGCGAGGCAGTAAGATTTGGCTTCCAATCTCAAGTTCAACTCCTACTACCTATGCGACCATGTTAACTTCTCTGAGCCTGTGTGTGTATGTGTGTAAAATGGGGATAATATCAGTAGCACCTCAGAGGATTGTGATTGTGGTGAGGATCAAACCTTAAAAATGCTCTCTTACAAGCATAATTTCTATTGATTAAAGTGTTTAATTTACTCAACTTTGTATGACTAATCAAGCAGTTTGTCCAAAATTTTTGATGGTTTTTACACTTGAGATATATCCCCCAAATTGCCAGTCATCAGTCACCTGTCTTTTGCTGCAGAGAAAGAATTCAAATTAAAAGATTTAACAGGGCCCAAAAATCTTAAGTCATAAAGTGAAAATAATGACATTTAAACACCACTTAAAGTTATTGGTAAAGGTATATTAGAGTAATAAGCACAAATGCAGAAACACACCTGCATGCAGTTGTCAAGATCCCTAAGACCATTTTTAACCCAATCATGTTTTCCTCATGTTTTGAAAGTCTTAGAAACAAGCTAATGTAACTTACCTATTGTCAACCTAAAATAAGTCAACAAGACCATATAAAATGCATCATTATTTTTTATTTAAGACTAAAAAGCTAAGCATTAACATTACATTTATATGTAACATTAAGCAAATATACTTACATCTTTTGCCATGTTACCAGATCCTTGAAATCAATTCTTTAGATGTTCACTCTCCAGAGAAGAAACAATAATCTTCTAGTGAATAAAAAGGCAAAAAAAGACATAAATTCAGTGAAAGATAATAGTTGGCAAAATATTGTATCTTAACTCTAAACTGATACACTTCTCCCTTCAAATTCAATGCACTCCCTCCAAAGCAAAATGCACTCTGGGATATCAGGAACCTCCTCCCCCTTCCTATGCATACATATATTCAATCCTGAAAGGAATCTACAAAAGCAATTTGGCTGCTTCTTTTAAAAATAATTTAGAGGATTAATGACCTGTAATAGACAAATGTTAGTGTCTTACACAAACAAGATATACAAACTCTTATTCCTCAAACTACTAACAATACCTCAAGCTTACCCCACTACAAACTACTGACACTGGGTAATAAATATAACCATCTCTAAGGATATCCAGAATAAGAGTATGATGCATATAAGACACCCTCCCCCCAAGAAAAGATATGATGGCTACAAAGCAAACCCTCTAATCCTCACCCATGCACATGCATGCCAACCTATATCCCATACACATACATCCAGAGTGGACTCAATCCATCCTTACACTGCCAGCACAAAAATGCACAAAATACATGTAATTCCCCCTAGCTCCCCCCACCCCGGCCAAAAACCACTGAAAGGTGGGAGGAAGAATTGGGGGGACCCTTCCCCTACTCTAGTCACAGTTGCCAGCTCCACTGGCCCAACCCTGAGCATGCTGATAACTCTGACAGGTGTGTTTCCAAGGGAGCTCTAGGGTTAAAGTAACTGCTCAAGCCACAAAGCAAGACCCAGTCCGAGATCCACTCCATAAGCCCCATGTCCATCTGGGATCTAGATCTTCCTGACCTGTCACTAGGCCTCGGGAACTGCAGCCCGAGGAGGGAGAGCTCCCCCCCCTCCCCCCCAGCACCGGAACTCGGCAGTGGGCTCTCCGCCCTACTGTGCTATTTCAGCACCCAGGCTGGTGAAGGGGCTGCCCCCAACCCCCTACCCTCCCGGAGTGTCCCGCAGGGACCTGGCTGGAGCAGGCCGGAGCAGCTCCAGGCCGTGGGGGCTCAGGGAGCTAGTGGCGCGTCTCAGGCCCCATGGACAGGCACGAGCAGCAGCTGCAGCTCAGCCGCCCGCCCGCCTGCCTGCCTGCCCGGCCTCGCCGGCCTGTGCCTCCCCCCCCCCTCCCCAGCCCTCCCCTCCAGACCCGGGCACCACCCTGGCAACAGGCGCCATCCTGACCCTCCGCCGTCGGACCCCACTCCCCAAAAGAGGCAGAGCGATGCTGATGGGGTGATGGGGGGGCTGGAATGAGGCCTACCACCCCTCCACCAGCTGGGGATCCCCCCCC
>CM053626.1:133309060-133327349 GCA_028646595.1 Phalanger gymnotis | reverse complement strand
TTTTGAGCTCGTGCATGGCCTGAGACCAATTCATATTTTTCTTGGAGGGTTTGGATGTAGGAGTTTTGACTTTGTTGTCTTCTTCTGAGTATGTGTTTAGATCTTCCTTGTCATGAATGTAAATTTCTATAGTCAGAGGTTTTTTTTCCATTGTTTGCTCATCTTCTTAGCCTATTACTTGACTTTTTAGCTCTTTGTTAAGGTAGGGCTCTGTTTCCAGTGTGGAGGGCTATTTGTCCCAAGTTTCAGGGGTTTTATGTAGTTGTTTTTCAGAGATACTTCTAGAGACCTGTAAGTTTTCATTTCTTCCAAGGTGGTATTGATGTGGTTTGGATTTGCTGGGAACCCCAAAATGTCAGGGTACAGGACAAGTCTGCCTGGAAAGAATTCAAGCACTCAAGCTTTCTTTCAGTTAAATTAATGAGATTTATTGTAACACCAACAGAAACAGGCAAAATTCCTAGTGAATCTGCAGTTTGATGGGGATGAGATTGATACTTATGTACAAAAAAAAAGACTGTGAGAAGATTTGTATGGGATTAAGGAGTGGTAAGTAGCCTGGGGTGGGCCAGGGGCAACAGTGAAAGGAATTAAGTGGTTTGGGGTAGGTCTGAGACCCACAGTGACAGGACTATTAAAAGGACTATTGAGTATCAAAGTAGGCTGGGATGGGCCAGATGCCTGGGCGGGGAGGGCCCCATCCCAGACCTCAGTGATCTAGGCTGCTGAAATGTGGAAAATTCAGGGTCCAGGTCCTATCACCCCAACGGTATGATCTAAGGAGAGGTGTTCACTACTCTCCTGGCCTGTGCTCTGGTCTGTGAGTGACCACAAGCATTCTTTTCTGCCCTGGAACTGTGAGGAGGGTCCCCTCTCCACTGCTGCCATAAGCTCTGCTATGCTAGTGCTCCTCCTTGCCCCAAGACTGCCACCCAGGCCTGTGACCCCGATCCAACCATGGGCAAAGCAACAGAGTCCTGGCTTAGTGCTAGCAAAGAGACCCCTGTAATCTCCTTCTGACCAGTCTTTCTATCCCCTTACCACCTGTGGGCTGAGAGTTCTGGAAGCAGCTACTGATTCAGTCTCTCCCAAGGCCTGCTTCTGGTTTGCTAGGGCACTGTCTGTGCTGGCACAGCCAACACTAGACTGTATTCCTCTCTCAGTCTGGTGAAACAGACCTTTCCTGTTGACCTTCCAGGTTGTCTTGGGCTGGAAATTTGTTTCGCTCTGTCTTTTTGTGGGTTCTGCTGCTCTAGAATTTGTCTAGTGTCATTTTTAAAGATTTTTAGAGGGGTTTAGGGGAGAGCTCAAGCAAGTCCCTGCCTTACTCTGCATCTTGGCTCCACCTCCTAAACAGTCTTTCTGTGGAAATTGAATGTGCTATGTTATTGGCTAGATTTCCCAAAGTCATTTATTTTGGTAAATACAATACAGCAAGCTGGTTTCTAAGAAAATCTGCACCTTGAAAAATAAGGTAACTCAAGAACAGTTATATATAATCATTTGAAATTTTTAACAATTAAACAACTTAACTGCTTTAAATTATTATTGTTCTAATTTTAAGTAAAATAATATATCCCCTTCTGAAGTGTAAAAATATAGCTGATTTATAGAAAAAAATCCGCTTGGACCACTGAAACTGGTACAAAGACAATGGAAATAGTTTATTTGTTTAAGAAATGCAGAAACACAAAGTAAAATGCCAAAGTCCAGAAAATATGATGTACCACATTTATCATTGAGCTTCACAGTCAATAAGAGGAAATACTACTGTTTACATTATAAAAATGCTTTAACTAGAGATAGCATGAAGCCTAACAAATGAACAATTTCATGAAAGCATATAAGCAGAATACTTTCATCAGACAAAAGAATCTTGCCAGAGGAAATTATATGCTTGTAATACCAAAGATCCAAACTTTTTCAAAAACCATGTCTATAATATTAAATTGCTTACATAATTACTAGTGTATAAAGTCTCATTAGACAGAATAAATGTTGATGTTCCCAGCAGCTATAGATTTAGGGATGGAAGGGACCTCAGAGGCTGTCTAGCCAATCCCATTCCCATTTATTTTACAGATAAGCAAAGTGAGAGGCAGGGGGATTGCAACTTGCCCAATATTATACAATATGGTTGAAAGGAAGCTCAGTGAATCTAACACAAAACATATTTGAATGTTTATATTTATGGATAATATGATAAACAGAATTGCCAATATGCGTGAAGGCCTTTTGAAATCAACTACCTAAAAATGGAAAATCTCCCCTTTTTGTATTTTGAGAAGACAAATCAACAGATATATTTAAAATTCTCATTTGATGATGTATGTATGCTATGCTGTTGATAGGACAGCTAGGTAGCACAGTGGATAGAACACTGGTGTGGAGTCAGGAAGACCTGAGTTCAAATTCAGCCTCAGACACACCCTGGGCAAGTCACTTAATCTTGTTTACCTCAGTTTCCTCATCTGTAAAATGAGCTGGAGAAGGAAATGGTGAACCACTCCAGTATCCTTGCTAAGAATACCCCAAATGGCATCAGGGGGTTGGGGAGGAGTTGGACAGAACTGAAACAACACAACAGCAAATACTATTGATACTTGAAGTAGAGGGAGGGAGAGAATTTAGAACTGAAAATAAAAATTAACCAAAAAATGTTAGTAGGAAAGGTTTTCTTGCTACTTTGCAAACATATTAATGGTGCTGCCACATCAAGAGAACTTTTTTAACATAATTGATGGATTTTTTTTTCCTGAAGATGTTACAATGAGGGCAAATTTTGTTGAACTCTACACAAATAGAATCAAATTAATACTAGGACAAAAGAAGCACAAACTAAAAATGTTGCACTTCATGCAATTTGGATATATTGCATGCTTCCTAGACAATGACTTGTATAAAAAAATATGAGTAAGAAGATAGATTAGATAGATAGATAGAGAGCTAGCTAGCTAGCTAGATGGATAGATAGATGGATAGATAGATAGACAGACAGACAGATAGAGATACAAAGTTTTTCCAAGTTGTTTTAAAAGTAATCATACTTATATAAAACAAACAAACCCAGTCCATTAAAAGGAAAGCTTTTTGCAAAACTATGTGATTATGTGGCGACAGAGCACATGTCATTGTGAAGCACCCTGTCTTTATCATGCCAAAGAACTTTAACGGATTTCTGAACTAAAAGAAGAAATTACCTTTTCTCATAATAGAAATGAAGCAAATTCGTTTTATAACAAAAATTTCTTCCTAAAAAGCAAATACTTAGTGGATACTTGGTTTTAGTATTTTATTTTTGACAATTACAATTTTTTGAGTTCCAAATTCTCTCCTTCCTTCCCCCTTTCTCCCTCCCTAAGAAGCAAGCAATTTGATATAGGTTATACATGTGCAGTCATACAAAACACATTTCCATATTAATCATGTTGTGAAAGAAAACACACACACACACACACACACACACACACACACACACAAAATCAGAAATAGTATGCTTTGATCTCCATTCAGACTCCATCAGTTCTTTCCCTGGAGATGGATAGCATTTTTCATCATAAGTCCTTTGGAGTCATTTTGGATCTCTATATTGCTGAGAATGGCTGGCTCACTGTTGATCATTGCATAATTCTACTGTTACAGTGTACAACATTATACTGGTTCAGCTCATTTCATTTTGCATCAGTTCATGTAAGTCTTCACAGGTTTTTCTGAAAGCATCCTGCTCATCATTTCTTATAACACAATAATATTCCTTCACAGTCATATACCATAAATTGTTCAACCATTCCCCAATTGATGGGCATCCCTGCAATTTTCAGTTCTTTGCCAGCACAAATAGAACTCTTATAAATATTTTTGTACAAATAGGCCCCTTTCCATTTAAAAAAAATCTTTGGTATACAGACTTAGCAGTGCTATTTCTACTAGATTAAAAGGTATACACAGTTTTATAGCCATTTGGGCATAGTTCTCCAGAATAGTTGGATCAGTTCACAATTCTACCAACAATGCATTGGTGTTCCAATTTTCCCAAATCTCCTCCAACATTTGTTATTTTCCTTTTCTGTCATATTAGCCAATCTGATAGGTGTGAGGTGGTACCTTGGAGTTGTTTTAATTTGCATTTCTCTAATTAATAGTGATTTAGAGCATTTTTCATATGATTATAGATAGCTTTGATTTCTTCATCTGAAAACTGCATTTGGTCTTTTGATCATTTGTGAACGGAGAATGACTCATATTCTTACAAATTTGACTCAGGAATGAGTCAAAAGGAATGAGGCCTTTATCAGAGAAATATGAAAAAAAAATTCCCAGTTTTCTGCTTCAGTGGATACTTTTGAAAATGTCAAGCATGTAAATAAATCAATTCAATGTCCTCAAATTCACCCTCTGATCCAGAAATATAAAATGACTGCACTTACAAAAAAATAGGGATATGGATAATAATTTACAAAAAAAATTCAACATGTTTTCCAATTTTAAAAATACCTGCTCTACAAATGAAATAGAAAGCAGTAAAGACTTTTTGTTAATCATTTGAGTGGTCTATAGAAATAATTTTCATTTTATTTTAAAGACCCATACATATAAATGGATAAGGAATTTATTTGCCATGAACAAACATGATACATTTGGTCTTACACTATTTGAACAAGAATGATTAATAGACTTGCCTTATGATTGCATAATGAAAATGAAAATCTTACCATATTTTAGCTACAGGTAAATAGAGTTATAGTGGGCATAGCAATAAATATTTCCAAAGTGGAAGGTCACTGTATAAAATTTGGAAACTACTGATAGCCTATATTCTTTTCCAATCTGTTTTTCATCTATGTACTTGAAAGTATTTTTCTGGCAAATTTTCATATAGTTATGGTCAATGTTTATATATTATGTAGTATTATATCATATTTTAGTATCATTTGTTTTCTTTACTTTGCATTTTTCAACATTTCCCTTATGGAATTACAGAATCTCAGAGTTGGAAGATACTTCAGAAGTCACTTAAACCGACTTGTAATAATAACAATGATAATAGCTAAAATTTATATAATGCTTAATATGTGCCAGGCATTGTCCTAAGCACTTTACAATTCACAACCATTCTGGAAGGTAGATGCTCTGATTATCCCCATTTTACAGATGAGAAATGAGAGGCAAACAGAAGTTAAATGACTTGCCCTGGATCACCGAGATACTGTCTGAGGCCATATTTGAACATGGGTTTTCCTGACTCCAGGCTCTGCTTGTATCTAAGTAGGGATGTCATTTTTGTTGTATAATCATGTCTGACTCTTTGTGACCCCATTTGGGGTTTTCTTGGCAAAGATATTGGAGTGATTTCCCATTTCCTTCTCCAGCTCATTTTACAGTTGAGGAAACTGAGGCAAACAGGGTTAAGTGACTTGCCCAGGGTCACACAGCTAGTAAGTGCCTAAGGCCAGATTTGAACTCCAGAAGATGTTTTCCTAACTCCAGGCCTGACACTCTATCCATTGTGCCAGCTCGCTGACCTCCAAGCAGGAATACCTTCCACAACATGCCTGACAATTTTCACCTAGCCTCCATTGAAGACCTCCATTGAAGAGCAAATTGCCAACTCAGGCAGTCCATTCTATTTCTACACAACTCAAATTATTAGGAAGTTTTACTTCGTATAAAACCGAAATTCAACTCTGTCTAACTTCACCTACTTCTGAAACCAAGCAAAATCAACCTAACTCTTCCCAAAGTAAAGCCCTGTACAAATGTGAGCTATTTTCTAATACAGCTATTGTGTTTGTCCTGTCTTTTTTTTTTTTCTAGGCCAAACACCCCCCAATTCCCTCAAACAGTCCTTATAGGTAATGGTTTTAAGTCCTCCCACCAGCCTACCCAACCAATGTCCTTCTTCAGACATGGCAACTCAAACTGAACACAACACTCTACGTTGGGTCTAACCAGGTTTGAGTTCAGAAGGACTTTCATCTCTTGTACTCTGGAAACTATGCTCTGGAAAATATGCAACCTCAAATCACATTAACCTTTCTGCTGGCTATCTCACACTACTGGCTGATGTTGAGTTTTCAGTCTACTAAATCCCTTAGGTCTTCTTTAAACAAATTGTTGCCTAGCCAGCTTCTACTCCACCTTGCACTTTTGTAATCTATTTTTTTTAATATGAATGTAAGAGTTCACATTTATCCCAAGGACTCTTAAGCTTCCTCTCATGAGATTTGGCCCTTATGAGATGTGGTTATAAATTGCTGTGGGCAGCTAGGTGGCACAGAGGATAGAGTGCCAAACCTGGAGTCAGGAAGGCCTGAGTTCAAACCTGGCCTCAGATTCTAGCTGTGTGACCCTGGGCAAGTTACTTCACCCTGTTTGTCTCAGCTTCCTCATCTGTAAAATGAGCTGAACAAGGAAATGGCAAACCACGCTAGTATCTTTGTCAAGAAAACCCCAAATGGAGTCACAAAGAGTTCAACACAACTAAAACCACTAAACAATATATTGCTGAGCCTTTTAGCCACAGCTTCTAGCCTTATAAATCAAATTAAAAGGACTTTAAATTAAAAAAGAACGACTGGGGTAGGGGACAGAGAAAACTGCTTACTTATATGCATTAAGAAAGTAGCCACCAAGTAGGAAGAATAAAAGTAGAAGAGATTTATAAAAGACAAAAAGTCAAGAAAGGAGTCAAGAGTAAACTCATGGCCTTAGCTGGCAGTTCATTTCCACATTTATGAAACACCTGTACAAGGCACTCTACTAGGCACTGAGAATGCAAAGATAAAAGTGAAATAGTTCCTGCCTTCTAGGAACTTGCATTCTGTTGGGCAGATACAACATGACAGATTTAACTCATGGCCCAGGGTTCCCCAAAGGTATAGGGGCTCATATGAACTAGGTCATAATCCTGGAGGTTTGACCCCAAAGGGTCACCTTCTTTCTTTTCTCACTGTTCCCACTGGGAGTTAATATAGGAAAATCTCCAAAATAAAGCTTGGGTATACCTTGACAAAGTTTTTCCAAAATATGTGTATCAGAGTCACTGACTACCACATAGGCACTAAATGCACAATAGAAGTATTTGGGCATGGAATAGCCACAAAAAATACACAAGGTGCATAGAACTTGCATGAATGGGCCCATAAACAAATATCAAAGTCATAAAACATTCAAACAGTTTGTTAGACTTATTACTCCCTCAGAAGGTAAATTCACTTTAGAGTATAGAGGGTTACTAAACAAATCAGTCCCCTTCACATCAAATTTCATCATCTAAGCAACTCTTGGCAATAGTAGGTTTGACAAGATACAGCTCTCTTATCCCTCTATGGCAAGGCTTCAGCCCTTCAGATACAGAGTAATTTCCTTTTAGCAGTTCTCTTTCTTCTCCAAGAAGCATGCTCTTGACGAAATCTTTTCCCTCAAAGTCCAGTGGCAAACATTCAAGTTCCAGGGTGCTCAAACTTGGCATTCTTCTACTTTGGTATCTCTAGTCTCTGATCTGTGCTCAGAAAAGGAGAAAGGTAAGCAGAAGAACGTTGCTGGGAACTAGAAATCCAGCAGCACCTCATTCTGCCTCATCATGTACTTTTCTTGCAAATTTCCCTAAGCAATCTTGGTATTGAGAGAAAGAAAGGAAATGGGGAAATCCCTTTACCCACCTTGCTGCCCTTTGATCTGAAAGTCCAAGGAAGAGAAAATAAATGAAAAGGGTGACCAAGCTGTTTTACAGATCCCTTTTATAGACTATGAGGAAGAGGTAACTATCCAAACAAGAGACTATCTCCCCTGACTCTTGATCACCAATCAGCTTGTAGGCAGATCCATTTTCTGGAAATCTGACAGAGAATTTCCTGTGTTCTCTCAGAAAGGGACCAAGTTGAATGTCTACCCTTCAGACAAAAGGTCCATACTCTTTAATTTCAGCAAGTTGATTGTCAATAAACAGTTATTTAGCACCTACTAAGTGCCAGACACTGCACTAAGCATGTAGGATATAAAGAAAGGTGTGACAGTTCCTGCCCGCAAGGAGTTCACAGTCTAGTGGGGGAAGATAACATATACAAAGAAGCTGGAGGGTGAGGAAGGGAGGTGTACCAAAAAGGGGCAGAATGAAGTCTTGCAGCTGAGTGGGAAATGATATGAGGTGGTGTGAGTTATAGGATCATCTTGTAGAATAATGACTTCTTGGAGATCATGAAGTCCAGGAGAGCAACTACATAGGAAATGATGAGGTGAATTCCCTGAGTGCCCTCCTTAAATGAGGGACAATCTGGGAAGAGCCCCTAGATGTCCATCCTCCACTCTCTCCAATCAGAAGGAGAAGGGTCCCCAGGGACAGGCGATATTGAGAAGATGGGAATTTCGAAGTTGATGTCATCTTGCAGGACGATGAGTTTCTGGAGATCCTAAGGTCCAGAAGAGCAGGCTTGATCAGAAATGAGAGACACATTCAATTGACCAGTGAATCCCTTGATTAACCTGCCTCCACATAGATACATAGGATAAATAATAACTAGTAAAGGCTATTTTTAAAAGACAGTTAATGAAGGAAGATGAGCTAGAAAGAAGCCAGGATTCTAAGAGAAGCAATGTGGTGATTTCTTAAAGCTGGAGACTTCTAGCCAAGCTGTCAGAGGCAGACTGCACAGCCCTCAAATACCTACTCCAGAAAAACCTGAAAAAACCATTGAGAAACTATAGTAAATAAATTCTTCCACCCTAAAACTGCACAAAATGTCAGAAGCCCATGGGCTTCAGAAGGGGGGCTGACAGTACAGACAAACAAGTCCACAGACTCCTAATGTGACCAGAGACTGGCCAGAGATATGAAACAGGCAAACTCTGTGTCCTAAGGCAGCAAGTACAGAAACCTCTCTCCCCTGTCTCCCAAGAATGCCCCAGAATGGTTTAGAAATCCCTGGAGAGGTTGCAAGAAAGTTGGGAGCCCCTGGGGGAGCAGCAATGAGCAGTGGTGTAACAGTGTTCAAACAGCAACAGCTCAGGCACCTAAGGACTCTGAAGTCCCTAGAACTCTGACCTGAGACTCCACAGACACCTGGAAATTCAGAGCTCTGACCCTCAGAGATCCAGCAGCATCTAACCACTGAATGTGCAATTTAGTTTTGAAGATCTTTCCCATCCATCAATAGGCCATGTGACCTGCTTAAGTCACAGAAAGCCTAAGTCACGTGTGGTGGGAGGAGCTTCCTGACAGGAAAAGGAAGTTATGTCACAAGAAATGCCGAGAGAGACAGAGAGAGAGAGAGCAGTTATGGCTGCTAATGGCCATCGTGATAGGTAAGAGCTGAACAGACTGTGACTTAGCTGTATTGTGAATTTGTTTGTTTTGTGGGAAGACCCCAGCAGGGGGTCAGAGAGGTTTTGGGATGGCGAGGCTCCATGTTGTGATATTATGTATTGGATGTTTTACTGCTCTGATCGATTGGGTAAATGGCTTGTGGGATATGGTGTCTGAATAAATAGTTTACTCCTTCTACCTTCTATGCGGAGAGTCTCATATGCTTTGCAATACAGAACCACACAGGCATTTTGACAATTATCATCTACATTGTTATTATTGCCTTACTGGTACATTTGGTGTTCCAAACAGCATCACAAGGTGTAAGATCTCTATTTAGAGGTAGAAGGGCTTTAGAAGTAGAAATGGTTATCCCAGGATGGGAGGAGGTAACTTATTGCTCCCTAGCAAGGGAATGGTCTAAAGGCACTGGTTTGTGTGAAGACTGAAAACAGAAGCTACAGACGGGAGGACCTAGAGATTTGGAGCAATGTCTGAGAGAAGTTACTATTGAGCCAGGAAAGGAAATGCCAACAAGGATCTCTAGGGGAAGCTGAATTTTACTCACAGCCTATCTTATGGCATATGAAAGCAGAGATGGACTATTACAAGAGAGAACTCAGACTCAGACAGTTACTGAAACGTCTGGTAACCCAAATGAGAATACTTCTTCTATACCACAGCAAGATGGGGAATCTCAGGTGGTAGAACATGCAGAATCTACTAACTTTGCTGCAAATTCAGGTAGAAGGCAGAGGGAGCCAAGAAGGTCAAGAGAGCACCTCAGGTCAGCCCAGGTCGAATCTGGCCTCCAGTCTGGTTACCATGGTAACAGGGGGAGAGAAGCTAGGCAGGAGGATACAAAGTCAGAAGCTGAGGATATTTTGTGGTATGATGCTACTTCTGAGCCACAGAATGTTACAGTATCATACCAGATTTCTCAGCCAGAAGTATGCCCCATACAGCGATGGAGGCAGCAAGCACAGGATCACAATGTTGTGTTCCAGGAGGTTTTGGAGCATTTTACATAGCAGGAAATCACAGATATCTTGAGTAGGTGTTTCAACAATCCGGCTAGCAGCTGCTGTGGGGGTGAAAAACTAACACAAGCCCAACAACAAGAATGCTGCCAGCATAGGTTCTTTTGATCTGCTTTACTAAGGAAAGCAACATTAAGGGGTTAACAATTTTACTTTAATCCAGCATACAGACATCATTCACTTAATTCAGGGGAAAAAACCAGCACCCTGAACTTCAGAGCAAATACAAATACAAAGATACATTAGAAACAGACAATTCATAGTTACCAAAAAGCATCAACATCTGAGTTCACGAGCCAGGGAGCTCGACAACAGCTGGCCCAGAGTCATGCCCAGAGTCTGTAGCTCAGAGCTCTGAGAGAGAGAAAGCCAACCCCCGGTTTTATATCTTTTTCAGGGTCAAGGGTGAGTCTCACAAATGCGACTCACCCTCATGACCTAAAATCATCACAAAGAGGTAACTTAAACCCACGTGGTCTAAAAGCCTCTGATGTCTCAGACATGTCACTCAAACCCATGTAAACTAGGCCCTCCCCTGAGGCAAGGAGGTCACCAAGGACTCCCAATCTAATCAAGGAAACAAAGGCCAAACTCTTCAAGGGCACTTGGTTGAACTGAGTGCTAAGAGTGCATTTTGATTGCTAACACAGTAGGTTCACCCAGAGAATGGGAGAATCGTTAATATCTTGGATGGTGAGAATCAATGATGAAGGGGCCACAGGAGTGTCTGTAGATACTGTGGATTGTTTGAGATTCCTGAGTATTAGTCAGAATTCTTTTGTAGAGCAAGTTTTTAAGGATTATAATTTGCAAGGAGGTAACCAAAAACTCCATTTGTTGGCTTCGGCTTTGGCCAGTTGTAAAAAAGAATATCCTGCTGATACTATGTGGCCTGCTGCAGATAGACCCTGGTATTCAATTAGGGACTGTATGATAAAGTTAAAAGAGGAGATAATGAAGACTGCTGTTATGATAGGAAACGCCAAAGTTTATTATGAAACTCCCTTGGGAGTCTCTCATAGGAATTTGATAATTAAGACGGCACCTCTCACTTATAAACATGGAATTCTGACTCTGCTAATTGCAGAAGTAGGGAACTCTCTTCCAGAGGTGCTGGATAAGATTTCACAGTTAAGTGACTCAGGAGACTGGGGAAAAGATAAATTTCCTCCAGAGAGAAGGATAAATAGCCAGCAGATTCAACGTCAGAATAGAGTAACAAGAAAAGAAGTGTTTACTTCTCTATTGAAAGCAGGGTAGATTTCAGAAGAATAGATGGTATTCCAACTAATGAGCTATACAAAATGTACCAAGATAAGGGGCTTAATAGCAAATGGAATAGAGAACTAAGAACTGCCCCTACAAATCCTACAGACCTTGAACCCTTGTATCCAAGTGATACACACCTTCAAGGAGACTTGAAAATAGGCTGAGCCCCAGCTCAGATTAAAGAAACACACAGATGGGATTACAGACCCCATGTTAATCTGATTATATATTGGAAAAATGGATCAAATACTATAACTAGGGCATTGATCGACACTGGGGCAAAGGCCACCTTGATTTATGGAAACTGACAAATTTAAGCATGGAACTCCTATTACCATCACAGGACTAGGAGCGGCTGTAATATCAGCCAAACAAGTCAAACTGATTATGAAAATTGGACAATTGCCTAAGAAAGAATATACCATGGTCATTGTACCCATTCCTGAATACATCATTGGAATAGATATATTGAAAGGTATGACTGAATTTGCCTGAGGGGAGATATCAATTTGCGGTAAGGAAGATAGGAATTAATACAGTTTTAGTGGGAAAAATAAAGATGGACCCAATCACTTTACCTGAACCTTCTAAAGTAATTATTTTGAAGCAGTATCATGTGCCAGGTGGGCAGGATGGAATTGCCAATACTATAAAAGAAGATGTGGAAGGAGGAGCATTAGTCCTTACAACCACTTAATGGAATAATCCTGTATGGCCAGTATGAAAGTCAGATGGAATGTGGAGAATGACAGTGGATTATAGACAATTGAGTAAAGTGACTCTTTCCTTGTATACTGCTGTTCCAGATACTGTTACCTTAATAGAAAGGATCCAGAAACATGATGAGACTTGGTTCACAGTTATTGATTTGGCCAATGCTTTCTTTATGATTCCAATGGACTCCAAACGATGGGACCAGTTTGCTTTCACATGGCAGGGCCAACAATATACTTTTACACATTTGCCACAAGGATATCTGCAGAGCCCAATTATTTGTCATAGGATTGTGGCTGAACATTTGGATGTATTGAAGTTGCCTGGTGTACAGCTTACCTACTACATAGATGATATTATGATATGGGGAGAAAATGTAAGAGAAGTGGAGAAGAGTTTGATACTGTTAATTGAGCATATGAAAGGCAAAGGATGGGAAATTACCCTTGCAAAGATTCAAAGGCTAGCTCAAACCATGAAATTTTGGGGTATACAATGGAATAAAGGACTGCAAGAAATTCTCCCACAAACTTGACAAAAGATTCAAGATTTTCCTGTCCCCACCAATAAGAAAGAGGATCAAAAAGTTCATAGGACTGTTTGGATATTGGATACAAAACATTCCCATCTTGCACAGATTTTGAAACCCTTATATAAAGTTACCAGGAAAAAATATGAATTTGACTGGGGACTTGAACAGAGTAAAGCTTTTGAAGAAGCCAAAGCTCCTGTACAATTGGCTCTGGATTTATGGCCTATGCAAAGTGGACCAGTGGAATTACAAGTGACTGTACAAGATGACTATGTGAATTGGAGTTTATGGCAGAAACAAAAAAGCTGAAATGTACCTTTAGGATTTTGGTCAAGGAAACTACCTTCATCTGGAATATAATATACACCTTTTGAAAAGCAGTTGCTAATGGGGTTAGCTGCATGGATGCCAATGTGGAAAAATCAAAATTGGGAAATTCATGATAAACAAGTTTGGGGCAAAGAGCTATGGGAAGATATATGGGACATGTCTTTGGCTACTAATTTGTCAGTTTTTCATGCAGATGCTCACGTGGCCCTCGCTACGTCAGAACGTGAGTACAATGCACGTGCTGATCAACTAGCAAAGATTGCCACTGAACATATTGTCCCTACTCTGACACCAACTGATGATCCAGTACTAGCGAAATGGGTCTAAACAGCTGGCCATTTAGGGGTGCAGGCCACACACTTGTGGGCAGAAGCTCAAGGTATTAGTATCTCTTATTCATTGTTAAAGCAAGTAACAGAAGAATGTCATATATGTCAATTGGAAAAGGCAGTAACTGGAGAAATAGCAAGGGGAAAAGTTCCAGCCCAGATCTGGCAGATAGGCTATATTGGACCACTACCCCAAGATAAAGGATGCAAATTTATACGTACTTGTGTTGACACCTATTTAGGTGTACTAGTGGCTTGTCCTTATAAGAATGCAACCCAGAAAAACACCTGTAAAACTCAAGATATTACAAGTCTATACTATGGAACCCAAATGCAGATTCAAAGTGACAATGGGTCACATTTCAAAGGTAATGAGATGAAGCGATATTGTGTATTGAACAATATAGAGTGGATATATCATATTCCATATTATCCATAAGCATCTGGATTGATAGAAAGAATGAATGGATTGTTGAAACAACAGTTAAGAATGTTAAGTTCTAGTAATTCATATCAACATTGGAAAGATAATTTGTTCACTGCTTTATGTAATTTGACCATTAGGAGGAAGTACACCTCTAGCCAGAATGATGACCCCAAATCTGTAAATTAGAAAACAGCAAACACAGAAGATCCAAAATATTGAATATTGGACTATGAGGGAAGATGTCCCACCACTGTATCCAAGAATACCTGGTTCAGTAGAATATGATTTACATTGTTTAGAGGACTTTTGGTTGCATAGAAAAGAGATAAGAAAAATCTCAACTGAGATATGTATGAGAATCCCTAAGAATCATTTTGGATGGATATTACCTAAACCAGGATTAGCAGCTCAGGGAATACATGTATTGGCTGGAGTGATAGATTCTAGTTATCAAGGAGAAATTATTGTGACACTCCAGAATTTAGGTGAAGAATCTATACAGTTGTGTAAAAATGATAGAAGAGTTCAATTGATTATTATTCCTTGTGAAATAGTACCTCTTGTGAAAACTGACCCTCTTTTCAAAATAACTATCAGAGGAAAGGAAGGATTTGGTTCTACTGACAGAATAAAATTGGAAGCTAAAGTATGGGAAAAGCAGAGGCTGGATGATGTTCCAAAGGCTGCATAAATTATAGCACATGAGAAAGACAATACTGTAATAGTGGTTTACCCAGGAGAAAATAATTATAAAATTGTATCCTTGACTGATATATTCTATTGTGAATGAGACTATGACAGTCTCTTTGTTTCTTTTTGGCTTTTGTCTATTAAATTTGCTCATGAGATTTGTTTCCTGCAGGCTTAGTACCATCCACCTGCAGATGCCTGATTGCCTAAGCCAGATGTCACCCTCTGATGTGTTTGGATGTCACCTCTGGACCTGTCCGTAACTGTGATGTGTCATCTCTGGACCTGTCCACAACTATGATGTGTCAACCCTAGACCTGGCGTCAACAGAGTTCCAGATGCCAGCCGGCTAAAGAACAGACCTGTTGAATAGGACTCTTTATCTTTTGGGGCAGGGACAGCTCTATGTCTAATTTCAGCAGGAAAAAGCTTTGGAGGACCAGACCTTCACTCCTCACCCTAAGATTTTGAGCCTCATTCACTCAAGGGGGGAATGAAGACATTGTTGTATATACTTATCTTATGTTATCCCTGTTATATCGTTATGTAAAGGTCTGTTGACACCAGTTATTTCCATTGCCCTATGTAATGGATAAGAATGATCTTGGGGCCAAATGTAGCAGCAGTTTAGATTTGAAGATCTTTCCTACACATTAATAAGCCATGTGACCTGTTGAAGTCACAGGAAGCCTAAGTCATATGTGGTGGGAGGAGCTTCCTGACAGGAAAAGGAAGTTATGTCACAGGAAATGCTGAGAGAGAGAGAGACAGAGAGAGAGAGAGAGAGAGAGAGAGAGAGAGAGCGGATTTATGGCTGCCAATGGCTGCTAAGGGCCATCGTGATAGAGCTGAACAGACTGTGACTTAGCTATAATGTGAGTTTGTTTGTTTTGTGGGAAGGCCCCAGCACGGGGTCAGAGAGATTTTGGGATGGTGAAGCTCCATGTTGTGATATTATGTATGGAATATGTTACTGCTCTGATATATTGGGTAAATGGCTTGCGGGATATGGTTCTCTGGTGTCTGAATAAATGGTTTACTTCTTCTACTTTCTATGTGGAGAGTCTTATATACTTTGTGATAGAGAACCTCACAGGCATTTTGACAATTATCATCTACATTGTTATTATTGACTTACTGATGCAGGAGATTAGCTCAGGAATCCAGGTGACTCAGGGTGAGACTAAGCAGGGTAGACCATTCCCTAAAAATACAGCAGGGGTTGGAGTCTAGCCATGGCACCAAGTCCCACATCAAAACTAAAGCTGGGAGAGAGTAAATGAAAGAAGAAATCAACCAGTCTAAGAAAATTATTGGTGATGTAAACATGCCCAAAAATACAGCCTAGAAGGAGAAAATAGCTCTTTAACAACCACAAGCAGAGACTCAAAAGAAAAAAAAGATTTTCCATGGCAAGCTTTTCCCAAGTAACAGACTTCCTGATAATTAGAATAGACCAAAAAGAAATCATTGAATCTATAAGAAAGCAAGAAATATTAGGGAAAAAATAGAAGGTTGATAAGTAGAAGAAAAACAAAGGCATCTGCTATCCAAAACAACAGTTCTGGAAAAGAGGACAAAGGAAGAGACTCTAAGGATCCTTAGATTCCATGAGTATCTACAAGATTCCATGAATTCTCTTTATGTCGAGAAATCATAAATGAAATCAAAACTGTCCAGTTCTGTTAGAACCTGTGGGTAAAAGGAAAATAGAAGGAATTCAATGATCATCTCTTTAAAGAAACCCTAAAAGATAGAGTCCTGGGAATGCCATAGCCAATATGTCCAAGAAAAAATTGTGCAAGCATCCAAAAAAGAAAGAATTCAAGTATTAAGGAATATCAGTCAAGATCTCACAAAATTTGGCAACTCTTACTATAAAAGAGAAGAGGAAATATATGATATAGTATAATATGAAATGATTTCATATATATTACAATCAAGAATAACTTAATCTGAAAAGCTGAGGACTAACCTTTCAGGGGCTAAAGGGGTTATACCCAAAGTCAGAGGTAGGAAACATTAGAGATAGGATTTGAACTCAACTTCTCCAGAAACTCCAATTTTCTCCAAAAGCTCCAGAGGCAATGCTGTTTCCATTGTACCACACAATATGATTTATTAGATAGAATCTACTAAATTGTGAGTTCTGCCTCTATCACATACTAATAATTGCATGGGCCAGTCAAGGAACCACACTCAATGCCCCAGGTAACCAAGACTTTAAGTTACAAATTTTCAATCTACTTCAGTGGAGGTAGTTAACTCATTAAGAGTTACCCACATCAATGTGTAAGGTGTGGTTCCTGCCCATGTAGGTTATATTTGTCTATGTGAGTTGTCTAAATGTATCTCATAGTGAGGCAGTGATATATTTGTTATATGGCCTTCTCATCTTCAAGGGAGATGTTGATTCCTACCTGGAGGAAATCAGGAGAAGGGACCACAAGACTGGCTGCTCTGATTTCCTCTGACAGAGAGAGGTATACAGTACTGGAATTATATCTAACTGCTCATCTAAATATAGATATTCTAGAGGAACAATTTTTTTTTTAGAGTCAAACCACTTTCTTGGTCATCATCCCTTAAAAGTTAAGGGGTAGGAATGGAGCCAAGATGGCAGCTGGAAAGCAGGGACTTGCTTAAACTCTTCCCCAGGTCCCTCCAAACATCTGTAAAAAATGGCTCTGAACAAATTCTAGAGCTGCAGAACTCCAAAAATAGCAGAGGGAAGCAGAGCTCCAGCCCAGGAAAGCCTGGATGGTCACTGAGAAGGGTCTATTGCACAGAGCTGGGAGCAGAACTGAGCACAGCCCAGAGTGGGCCACACCAGGAACAGCCAGACTGGGAGACAGTGGAACAGGCCATAGGGCTCTGAATAATTGAGCTGTGGCAGTTACCAGACTTCTCAACCCACAAATGCCAAAGACAAAAGAGCAGGTTAGTGGGAAGAACTGCTGGATCGGAGTGAAAGGAGTTCATGATCAGAACCAGCCCCAGGGGTGTGGAATTGGTGCAACTCTGAGGCTGCTTCCAGAGCTCCAGCTATGGTTGCTTCTGGTCTCAGGCCTACCCAGTGGGAGGAATTAAGCAGCAGATCAGAGTGGGAGTGCAGAGCCTACATGGATCTGGGTCAGGGTGGGGGTTGGTGGTTCTTAGGGGAGGAAGAGTGCTGATGTGGCAGAGCTTGCTGTGTAGAAGTAGCTCAGAAAACAGCAGCACAGCCTCTCAAGCTTGGGACAAAGTACTCTCTACTCTACAAGCAGTCATACACTGACAAAAAGCTCAAGGGTCAAGTAGTTGGCTGGTAACATGAACAGGCAGCGAAAACGGACTCAGATTCAGACTCAGACTTTGAAATCTTTTTTTGGTGACAAAGAAGATCAAAACATACAGCCAGAAGAAGTCAACAAAGTCAAAGAGCCTACATCAAAAGCCTCCAAAAAAATATGAATTGGGCTCAGGCATGGAAGAGCTCAAAAAGGATTTGGAAAAGCAAGTTAGAGAAGTAAAGGAAAAATTGGGAAGAGAAATGAAAGTCATGCAAGAAAATCATGAAAAACAAGTCAATGACTTGCTAAAGGAGACCCCAAAAATATTGAAGAAAATAATACCTTAAAAATAGACTAACTCAAATGGCAAAAGAGCTTCAATAAG
>CM053626.1:133290057-133301979 GCA_028646595.1 Phalanger gymnotis | reverse complement strand
ATGCATTTTTGCCTATGTGTCCAGACTTTAGGAATACCCTATATTTAATCAGCCTTAGGCTCACCCTTGAGCCATAGTCCTTTATCATCGACTCCCTTTTGGACATCTAGACTTCCTAGGAGGTCCTGTAGACTTTTAAATTTAATATATTGCCTCATTATCTTTACCCCCAAACCTTCCCCTCTTACTGACTTCTCTATTGCAGTAAAGGATACCATCATCCTTTCGGTCATCTAGGCTTAGAACCTCAATGTCATCCTCAACTCTTCACTCAGACTCTGCCTGCCCATATTTAATCCATTGCAAAATCTTGTTTTTACCTCCATGATTTTATCTTACACCCTCCCTTCTTTCGCCTCATACTGCAATTGTAGCTTAAACTCTCAGTAGCATTCACCTTGCTGTTGTAGTTGCTGGTGAGTTTTTTCAGTCCTATTTGAGTCTCTGTGACCCCTTTTGGACTTTCCTTAGCAGAAATACCATAGTGGTTTGCCACTTTCTTCTCTAGCACCATGTACCTGGACTATTGCATCATTGCCCTGCTTCGACTCTCTCCCTACTCCAATCCATCTTCCACTCAGCTGCAGGTGCAGGTGTGTCGATATTAGCACACACTCCCCCCCTCCCCCACTCAATAAACTTCAGTTGTTCCATATTACTTCCATGATAAGTCCTCTGCATGGTATTTAAGGCTTTTCACAATCTGGTCCTTCCCTACTTTTCAGCCTTCTTTCACTTTCCTCCCTTCCATCTGATCCAGCTACGCTAGCCTATTTACTCATGGTGATCCAGCTCCCAGCTTCATGCTGGCTGTCCACCCTTCCTGGAATCTTCTCTCTCCTCATCTAGGCCTCTTAGATTCCTTCTTTATCTAGAAGACTCAGTTCCAATGCCACCTTCTGCAGAAGACTTTTCCATATCCCTTCAATTGCTGGTACATTCCTTGTTATATCTTCCATCTACCCTGCACCTTACACTGTATCTACTTATTTACATGTTGTCTCAGCCATTAGAAGGTGAACTCCTTGAGTGAGTAAGGACTGGCTTTGTCTCTCTTTGAATCCCCAGAGCATAATACAGAGTCTAGCACGCGGAAAGCACTTAGTAAGTTGGTTGACTGTCTGACTATGTTGCCCCCAGTGCTAGGAACCTGCATCTTAGGATCACTGCTTAATCACCTATATTTGGGAAAGAAATGAAATAGAAGAGGTAGACCAAAACCCAGGCTCAGGCTTCCATAGGCAGGACATGCACTTGAATCGCCTTGTGTTCATAGCTGCTGTCCTTCCAAGGTGGGAAAGAATTCCTCCTCTAGGCCTCTCCAGAGAGAAGTAGGAATAGTTCTGACTCACTAGGCAGATTGGGAAAGAGAAATAGAGGACAGTCTGACTCACTTTTCAAGGTCCATCGAGTCCTGTTCAGTGGCCAATAAGGGGATTGTTTTTTCATCTCAAATGGCCAACCTCTTTCAGCTTTGGGCCTTATGTAGGGGCTGGCAGAGCTCTGGCGTCCCCTCAGGGCCATCCTCATGCCAAGTAGGGCACAGCCCTGCTATATATCTCTTTACATTATTAAACAAAGCACTTTCCTTAGGACAAATCTTGTTAGGTAATGCAAGCATCATTATCCCCATTTGACATATGTAACCCAAGCTGCCAACTGAGTCTAAAGCATTTGATATCACAGAAGATATGACTCTAGATTGGTAGAGAGAATGCTTAGGCAACATTATGGACTGTTCCAAAGGACAGGATTAATGCCAAAGCTTCTTGGGAGAGGGAGATGTGTGGTTCCTGAGACTCTCAGGAAGAGAGACGTGCGGTCTGGAGACACTCCAGAGAATAGGGAGAAACAATTCTTTGTAAAGCTGTAGACACATGTTCTTGCTCTTGTTGTTCAGCCATGACCAGCTCTTTGTGACCCTGAGGACCGTAGCACACCAGTACTGTCCAAGCGATGTTCTTGCTAAAGATACTCAAGTAATTTGCCATCTCCTCTAGTGGATTAAGGCAAGCAGAGGTTAAATGATTCGCTCAGGGTCACATAGCTAGTGCCTGAGGCTGGATCTGAACTTGGGTCTTCTTGACTCCAGGCCCAGTGCTTAATCCACTGAGCCATCTATCTGCCTCTTTATATACAGACATGTAGAGGTAACTAAGTCTGAGTTCCAGCTTGACTCCCGAGACTTCAGAGAGACAATTTCTCTTTGAGTGAGATCAGGCTCTCTCTCTGTCTGTCTCTGTCTCTCCCCCGCTCCTCCCTCTCTCTGTCTCTCTCTGAGCTGAGATATTATCTAGTACTCATCTGAAGAGCTCATTCATTTTTGTATATTTTCTCATATATTCTGATATGTATAAATTCTCTAATTTCTGTTTACTATTTGCTTTGATAAACAAACTACTTGCTATTCACTTTTTGTGATGTTCTTTTGTATAGCCAGCATTTGGCAGAGATGAGCTAAGCTGTCGCTTATGAATGATCAGGGCAAAGGCTTTTGTTCTGAACATGTTATAGTCCTAGACGGTTGATATTTAGGGGTATAGGTGAGAGACAGACATAGTTCTAGTCCAATACCTCTTTTGGAGATGGGTAAAAAGATTATTTAGTCTGCAATATTCCTGGGGCACCTCCCCAACACACACACACACACACCCTACCCCCACCCCCAACTTTGCTGTTGTCACTGGCACAATCCATGGCTCTCCTCTTCTCTGCAGAGGTGAGCTAAATTCACAATAGCTATCCATGTCACCAATAAGCCACATCTATAGGTTTGAGACAATCCACGTGGACATATTGATCTTATATGATCCTACATATCTTATATAGATAAGGAAAATGCCAGTTGGATAGATTATGTGAGCTAACCAAGGTCACACAGTAAAGTTTCAGAGGTAAGTTTTAAAAATGTCTTCTGACTTTAGAACTGGTGCCCATTCTGGAAGAGGTCAGCTCATAATCATAATAGCTCATATTTATATATCTCTTTACAGTTAATAAAGCACCATACATATATAACACATACATATATATCACATATAACATGCAGTTAATAAAGCCCCTTCTTTACAATACCCTTAAGAGGCAGGCAGATAGTAGGAGCATTATTATCCCCATTTTATAGATAAAGAAACTGAGGCCTAGAGAGACTAAATAACTCGCCCAGTCACAGAGCTAAATAACAGGTTGAGATAAGGTTCAACTATAGTGTCTGAAGGAGAAAAAAACAAACACAAATCAGAGGAATTCCATAATTTTAGAAAAGATACTTTAGGAGGCCTTTCTCTTCACTTCCCTCCCCACCCCAATTCAAGTTGTACTCAATGTCTTCCTAGCAGATGTTGCCTGACTTGAGGTACTATGTCTCTCTTAATTTTTTTTTTAGTTATTACATCTCACTGTTAGTGGTTCATTAGGTCCCTTAAGTCTTTTTCCACATAAACTGCTGTCTATATTTATGCAAGTGATTTTTTGAATTCAAATGTAAGACTTGAAAAAATCACAGATAAAGTATATGACTTGCCCGGGGTCACACAGCTTATAATTGTCTAAGGCTGAATTTGAATTCTGACTCCAGACCCGGTGCTCTACCCACTGTGCCACCTAGCTACCCAAGATTGTTGTTGGTTAGTCATGTCTGATTCTTTGTGACTTCATGGACCACATCATGCCATCATGCCAACACTGGCCATGGGGTTTTCTTGGCAAGGATACTGGAGTGGTTTGCCATTTCCTTCTCTAGGGGCAAACAGGGGTTAAGTAACTTGCCCAGGGTCAGCCAGCTAGTAAGTGTCTGAGACTGGATTTGAACTCAGATCTTCCTGACTCCAGGCTAAGCTCTCTATTCACTATTCTATCTAGCGTCCTCATTTTACAATTGTGAAAACTGAGCCTGAGAGAGGTTAACACAGCAAGAAAGTGTGTGAGACTGAATTTGAACTCAGCTCTTTCTGACTCCAAGTCCATCGCTCTATAACCTCCCCTGCATAGAGCTGGGAGGAATATTTGGTTCAAATGCCTGACTTTATAAGTCAAAAGTCTGAAACTACTCAATGGAGGTAATTATTTATTCTTTTCTTGAAACTATCCAGAGTACAGATGTTAGAATTCACCCCTGAAGTCCATTCCAGTATCTTCCCATTAGTAAGATCAAAGTAATGCCAAAATCTCTTCTGTTTCAATTCAGGTTTATTTCCTTCTATTCTTTCTTCAGAGATCAGGATATTATTCCTGAGACGTGTACAGGATCACTTCTGATATCAATAAAGAATGACAGAAAGAAAGTGCAGTGAATTCCTTTGGGACATATGATTCATGTCTGGAGCAGAAAGCAGCCCCCTCATAATCGTGATTTTTAGAATGCTGCTCTAATCCCTACCATGCTCTCTCAGCAACGCTCCTATGTACCAATCCCACATTCTCATATGCAAAGGCCTACTTAACCTAATTCCTGCATTGGTGATTTCCAAGCAGCTCTGCATGGCTACCACTCACAGTCAAAGTGAATTTTCCATACCACTTACAGAAATCTGGACAAGGGAAAAACTAGAGGACAGAAAATGAGGCATGTCTCAGCAATTGTTCTCCTCGGTGCTCTTAGGGACTGCATATTAAAAAGCATTCAAAGATTCAGTGTCCTTCAAAGGGTTGGCAATACTCCTTCCCTGTTTGAAGGAGAACAAAAATGAAATACTGCATTCATTTCCAGGTACCTAGCAGGGATGGAATCCGAAGAATTGAAACATTAGTGATTAAGGAGATGGAAAAAAAAAATGAATCTATGCAAGAAAGTTGAAAAGGCTAACTCTTTAGAGTCTGGCTTGAACAATGGAGTCTCTCTGCATGTAGTATTTGAAAGACTCCATCATCAAAGCAAAAGCACATTATTTAAAATTTCACAAGAAGAAATAATGGAATGACACCGAGAAAGAACAGGTCACTAAGAACAAGCTTTATGAAATGAATTTCTGAGGTCCAAGTTATTTAGAAAAACTTCCACAAACAAAATACAAGAAATCCACAGAGGTTTCTCCAGATATGTTGATTTTCCTTCTTCATCACTACATTTATAAATAAATTGAAAGGAGAATTGTTTAACATTCAGTTCGTTTCCTATAACTCTAAATCGAACCACAAAATGTTTTTCCAAATGGAAATAAAAATTGATTTTAAATCACTAAGAACGCAGGAGCAGTGAGGTGAGTCAGTTTGAGATTCACAGTATTTTCTTTGAGAGAAAGAGGAGAAACAGTAGGGCTAAGAGATAAGGTGTGGTAGTAATAAGAGCGACATTTCCAGAGGTGGTGGTTGGAAGTTCTAATCCCACCTGTGACTCTGGGTAAGGAATTTTTCTTCTTATGCCCCAGTATCCTTACCTGGCAGATGAGGGGCTTGAACTGAGGAATTTCTAAGATCCCTTTCAGAGTGTTGCCTAATCCCTCAGTTTGGCCATCTGTAACATGATTATTGGGACAGCTAGATTACACAGCAGATAGAACACCAAGCCTAGATTCAGGAAGATCTGAGTTCAAATCTGATCTCAGACATTTACTATCTGTGTGACCCTGGGCATGTCACTTAATCCTGTTTGCCTCAGTTTCCTCATTTGTAAAATGAGCTAGAGAAGGAAATGGCAAACCACTCCAGTATCTCTGCCAAGAAAATCCCAAATAGGGTCATGAAGAGTTGAAAAACAACTAAAACATCACGATTATTATGGCACTTATACTATCTATCTCACAGGGGACTTGGGGGGAAAGCACTATAGACATCAGAGTTGGGAAATCTATTATTCTGGTTGCATTAAGTGACATTAATAAATACGTTCATCATTTAATTCTTGGTTGCCAATAATAGTTTCTATTTACAAAGCATTTTAAGGTTTGAAAAATGCTTCATGTATATATTATCTCATTTGTCATTATCTTATCTGCTCCCTTCTCCCATTGGTCAGTTCTTCCTGGAGCCTCCATTCTGAGGAAGGGCTCAGACCCAGCCATCCTACATTCTCCAGACTTTGCCATGTCCCCCATGGGGGTACCAGCTCCTTGACGGGAGAGAAAGCCTTTGTTTTTGCTTGTATTTGTATCCCTAATGTACTTAGCACAGTGCCTGGCATATAGTTAGCACTTAATAAATGCTTGTTACTGTTGTCGTAGATGTAGTAAGGCAGAATGTGAAGCTTCCAACCCACCATTGGTCCATAGGTATGGGAGTCACCCAAGAAGTCCTCTTGGGAACCAATGAAAGAAGGACTCTTGACTTCCAAGTTTTTAGGAGGATAGTGGTGTTTTTGGCTGGCGTCAGAGACAGGGGGCCTTGGAGAAGATTTGTTTCAGCCTGGGAATTTAAACTCAAAGGAGGAGACTGAGACCCTGGGAGGTTTACTTGCTCAAGGCAACTTAGAGATCACTTAATCCAAACTTCTTATTTTATAGGTGAGGAAACTGAGGCACAGAAAGAAGTGTCTTGTCCAAGGTCACACAGTGAGAACCAATACTCAGACTTGGATTTTCAATCCTATATTTACTACTCTTGACACTATACCAAACTGCCTCTCAGTTCTTTTTGAAAAATTTTAAAATTTATTTTTAACATTTATTTTTAAAATTTTTGAGTTTCAAATTCCTCTCAGTATATATCTACATACATATATGTATATATGTATATATGTGTGTGTATATTTCGAATTCTTCTCAAGATATATGTGTGTGAATGTGTGTGTATACATATGTATAATCCTCTTGGTATGTATATATACGTATGTTTGTATATATGTATGTGTATGTGTGTATATATATATCAAGAAGAATTTGAAATATATATATATATTTCACATCCCCTTAGAAAACACTATGGATGTCATACTTACCTAACTCATTACTCTAGTGTTCTTAGTCACTGAAAATTATTTTTTGTTTCAATTTCAGAAATCATTTTGTGATTTAATTTAGGCTTCTATGAAACCTACTTTTCTAAGGAAGGCTTAATTTGGATTGAATTGCTTAATAACACTTTCTTGGTGATCTCATAAACTCCCTCGAGTTCAATTATCATCTTGATGCCGATGACTCCCAGGTCTATATATTTAGCCCTCATCTCTCCCCTGAGCTCCAGTCGGCAGCTGTCTGCTTGAAGTCTCCACCTTCATGTCCCACAGGCATTTCAGACTCAACTTGTCTGAAACAGAGCTTGTTTCATTATCTTTCCCCCTAAACCTCTTTCTTTACTTCGCTGTTCCTGCAGAGCATGCCTTGCTCCTTCCAGTCCTACAAGATTGCCAATCTCACAATTATTTTTGACTCCTTATTCTCCCTCACCCCACTCAGCCAATCATTTTCCAGGTCTTGTCCATTCTATTTCATCCTTTGCTTATTACAATAGCCTTTCCTTGCTCTCTCTCCATCCTGCAAGCAGATGCCAAATGATATTCCTAAAGCATAAGTCCGACTATACCCCTCTGCTGTGCAGTAAACTCTGCTGGCTTCTTGTTTCTCCTAAGATCAAATATGAACTTCTTTACTTGGCATTTTAAAAAACAAAACCCTTCATGCTGACTTTAAGGTTTCCACATTGCTATACAATGTTAACTTACTTGAGATGAGTGGATGGATGACAGATAAGATAGGTAGGTAGATGGATGGATAAATAGATAGATGAATGCATGAATAGACAGATGACAGATAAGATAGGTAGGCAGGTAGATGGATGGATGAAAAGTTGGATGCATGAATAGATAGATGACAAATAAGATAGGTAGGTAGGTAGATGGATGGATGAATAGATGGATGGATGGATGATAGATAAGATAGATAGGTAGATGGATGGATGGATGATAGATGAGATAGGTAGATAGATGGATGAATAGATAGATGAATGTATAAATAGATACATGACACATAAGATAGGTAAGTTAGGTAGATAGGTAGATGGATGGATAGATGATTGATAAGAGAGGCAGGTAGATGGATGAATGAATAGATAGATGAATGTGTGAATAGATAGATGGTGCATAAGATAGGTAGGCTGATGGATGAATGAATAGATAGATGACCATATGAATAGATAGATGACACATAAGATAGCTAGGTAAGTAGATGGATGGATGAAGAGATGAATGTATGAATAGATAGATGACAGATAAGATAGGTAGGTAGGTAGATGGATGGATGGATGAATAGATGGATGGATGGATGACAGGCAGCTGGGTGGATGGATATGTGGCTAGATGATATATGGATAGATAAATAGATGGAGGGGTGGATGACAGACAATAGATAGATGGATGATAGACAGATGGATGAATAGATAGGTAGATAGATGAATAGATAAGTAGATAGACAGCTAGCTAAACTGATAGATGGATACACAGACAGGGCACTTATTAAACATGTACTATGTTCCAGGAATTGTGCAAAGCGAAGGGTTTACAAATGAAAGTAAACAGGACAATCTTTGCCCATAAGTAGCTTATATTCTGATAAGGGAAGAATACATAAAAAGAAGTACTAGAAGAGGGACCATGGTGAGGAAACTGTAGGAAGTAATGAGTATATCTGGTTCCCAGCAAGATAAAACAAATACCTCACATAGGAGGATTGTCGGAGGTAAATTCCAAGTTTCTGGGGGGAGGGAGGAGAAGGTCAGAGAGTAGCTCGATGGTAAGGAGAGTACAGGGAGTGGCCCTGCCATGTGAAAGAGCTGACTTTTATACAGCACTTTATAGCTTTTTCCACAAGAACATTGTAAGGTGGTACAGTTATTATCACCACTTGAGAGATGAGGAAACTGAGTCTCAGCAAGGTAAAGTAATTTGTCCCAGGTTACATGACTAGTGAGGGGTGGTGAAGGAATTTAAACCGAGGTCTCTTCACTGTAAGTCCAGTGTTCTTTTCATTAAGCATGTGGCTTCCCCAAGGAAAAATCAGCCTCACTCACACGTCAGAAAGCCTTCTGATGAAAGTCACTGTCTTTTTGTTGTTGTGGTTACTTAAAATCATTTAAGTTCTTCTGTGAAATTTCAGTGAAAACTCTGGAAATAGAACTTCTAAACTTTTAAAAGTCGAGGAAAAATGTGTTTTTTTTTAATGAAAACTTTACACGGGGTAAGTTTGCAATTTATTTGCAGCAATTGAAAACTCCCTCAAATATCTATTTTTCAACAATTTAAATATCTGATAAAAAAAATTCTTGACCAATGAACATAGAACCCAGTCCTCATTAATTATCATAAAATTTGGTAAATTTTACAATACCAGAAGCAGCTGTTCACTCAGTGGATAGAACACAGGGCATGGAGTCAGAAAGACCTGAGATCGAATGTAACTTCAGACTTAATAGTTGTGTGACTCTGGGCAAGTCACTTAACCCAACTCAATTTCCTCTCACTTAACTCTGTTTGCCACAGTTTCCTCATTTGTAAAATGAGCTAGAGAAGGAAATGGCAAATCACTCCAGTATCTTTGCCAAGAAAACTCCAAATGGGGTCACAGAGTTAGACAAGACTGAAATGACTGAACAACAACAGAAACAGTAATATTAATAGCACCTACCTTGTAGGGTGATTGTTGTGAGGATCAGATAAAATCTTATTTGCAAAAAATCACTTAGCCCATTACCTGGCACATAGTAGGAGCTATATAAATGCTTATTCCTTTCTCCTTCCTTCCCTAAATAAGGACTATAATATTGTTATGTTATACCAAGAGCGAGCAAGACACATCAAAGAATATAAGTTTTAAATGGAGAATTTATTAGCCGGCGACCGTTTGGGGTTCAACCCAAATCAGAACGGCCATGAGTAGAGCTGAAAGAGTCATATTTATACAGAGAAAACAGGGTGCAGTGGTCGATTATCTCTTGAAATTTATGGGTCAGGTCACAAGGTAGTCGGGGAACAGGAACAAAGGTCTTGACAGATCAAAGATTCTGACAGGTTATTGTTTGGTGGGATAATATTATCTATTGACATTCCTTGGAGGAGTCATGGAGCCCCAGGGACATTTGCTAAATACCAAAAGATCTGAGTCCATTCTTTCTGGGGGTTTTATTAGGGGCTGTGGGGAAAGGGGTAGTCTGTCAGCAACAACTGGTTTCTTCAAGTTCCACATTCCCCACTTCTTTTATGGAGCTATTCAAACCCTTGAAAGAGGAATGACCTGATCTGGGGCATAGCAATAAAATGAGGGAGTTGGGAAGTAACTGAATTGCATATTAACAATAGAGGGCAAGGCTTAGGTAGAGATTTTGGCCCAAGGATAATGCAAGGTCCATGGCCCCAGGGGAAGGCCAGATCCAGTTGGAAGACTCAAGGAGGCTCCCAGGGACTGCATTCCAGATTCAAGGAGGTGCCTTCATCATTCCCCCTCAAACAAATAGGAACCAAATTCTTTTGGGGTCAGGCACGAAGGTCTCAGCTTCTGAAACTACTTCGGGCTGGCAAGGGGCATAGAGCTGTCCCTGCCTTGATGGGCTCAGTTCAGGGGCTACATAGTCTGAGCAAAGTTTAGAGAACAAAGAAGCCCAGGTCCTGGATCTTCTTCCAGTTACTCATTAATTCAGGCTCTGGGTCTAGTTGAAATTAAAAATGATTTCCCCCTTTTGGTCAAAGGCAAAATGAAAGTTTCACCTGAAGACCAATTAAGGTATGGAAAAACTCCTATCTTAAACAAGCAGAGGGAGCAAGTTGCAACGGGGAATCAGGGCAGGGAGCATAATGGGAACACAAGGACTCAGAAAGGGAAAGAGCAGGTCTTTGCTCAGGTTCTGGTCTGGACCCTGTTAGAAAGCTGTATGGGTCTAATGCTGTCCCCTTCAGGCTCTTTGAAACCGGAGGGCAAGGTCTCCTATGGGCTCGGATGTCCACTTGGGAGCAGGGCAGTCCTCAGATGTGACAGAAGGATCAAGGAGTCCATAACCACATGTTGGCAGCTGTAGTAGTCAGACCTAACAAGAGCTCCCAGAACACATATGATTTGATAATCGAGAGAACAACAGCACAACATAGGTCCCAGCCATGCAGGGCTAAGTTCAAACAAATACAATAAATGGTTCAGTATCCCAGCCACACAGGGCTGAGTTTAAACAATTACAATAAAGTTTTTCCCGTAATTCACAAAACAGCACAATTACATTGAGTCAGGTACAGACCAAACCACTTAGATGGTTCACAATAGAGGTATTGAGAGGGGGAAATTTACATGTCACATGTTTTACATTTACACATTCGATAACCAAGAAAACTTAAACATGAACCATACAAAGTAATGCAATTATTATTAACAATGTTGACTAACATTAAATTCCTCGTATCCCAGTAGCACAGTACATATAACATCATAAACTTTTAGTCATGCCATGTCTCTTTGATGGTATTTACAAAATAATCCACAAACCATTCTTAACAAAGCTAATAATGTTTCTGATTTAATTCCAGAGCTTAATTGCACATTTTGTATACAAAGTAACTTTGAATCACAGTTACATATTCCCAATGTCCATTTAAGGAAGCACTTTTTGAATCCCAGATGCCTGATTGTAGTTATTTGGTCCCTAGATAGTAAAAGAGAGTTCTGCTTCTCTGGTTCAGATCTAGAAATTCTCAGACAATTCTAACTTAACATAACTTACTATAATCACTTAAATTTGGCTCTCCTTGTTTGAGAACTTCGGAGTATTTCAGTTTATATATCATCTGCTGTTTCTATCCTAACCTAAATTTTGTACCTGGTATAAGAATCCTTTAAAATATGAAGGTCCAATCATAAATTGAACTCATCTTCCTTTTGAAATTATCAGACAGATACTTTACAAAGGAGATATAATTTCACTTGCAGTACTATCTTATGTAATTTCCTTGTGCTAACATCCAAATTTAAGATCTTATTACCAAAACACACTTATCAGCCTGAATTTCCAGGATTG
>CM053626.1:133254227-133289557 GCA_028646595.1 Phalanger gymnotis | reverse complement strand
ATAAATTTAGCTATATATCTTGGAGTCTGCAACAAAAAGTTGGGTTTGTTTTTCCTCTGCAGGTGATTTGTGAATTCTTTCAAAGGATACTATGTATTTCTATTCTGGGCAGTTTTTTTGGTACTATTTCTTGCATTAAGGTGTTCAGGTTTTTTGAGTTGTCATGTTCTCATGCCTTGTCATGGGAGCCCTATAAACCTTAGATTTTTCTCTCTACACAATATTTTTTATGTTATTGCTTTTTTCTCTTCTTCCAGAATGCCCTGCACTTCTATATATTTGGATTCCCAATCATTCTCTCTTTTGTTTCTTTGGTGAGACTTGTCACTGTGGATTCAAGTTTCTCTTAGTTTGCCAATTATGTTTGCTGGGTAGGCCATAAATTGTTTTCACAATTCTTAGCTCTCTTTTAAATCATTCAGGACCATCCTCCTGCAGGTTTCATCTGTTTAGAATCCACAAGGTCCTTTCTCATCAGATGTTGATTCATATTCCTTTGTTTTATACTTATTCATAGATGGCCTGAACTCTCTTAGCAGGTCTGGAGGTCATTTTCCCTCCTGCTTTTTTTATCTTCCCTGCCAGTTTGCTTATGTTTAATTTTCTTTCTTCCAAGGTCTTTGATAATTCCAGTCTTTTTCCTCTATTGATCACTTTCTGACTCCTTCCCCTTTGAAGGCAATTTCCCTAGGGGCTGGATCTCAAAAGATCTCAGCCTCCTCTTGTGCCAAGCAATTCAAAGTTCACCAGCCTACATAACACCCCAAGTGACATTTAGAGGGACAATACTGAATCTGACTGGGTACTGAATTTTTTCATCCAGTTTGGTGGAGTGCCATATATATCCTGTCCCCTTTTCCCTCTGTTCCTTTCTCTGGTTGATCTCTGTTGCATCACAGTCTTGCGAAACTACTATTACAGTCTGAACACATTTCTGCCTTTGTATCTCTTCAGCACTTGTTGGGGTAAGTTCTGTTGCAAATGCTATGGATTGGCAGTCTTGCTGCTGGGACTTTTGTGGGTGGCAGCAAAATGGGCATAGAATGAGCATATTAGGGGGTAGGGATTAGTTTGCTGTCTTCCATCGACTTTTTACTTTGGGTTCTTGTTATCCTTGTGGAGGTAAGAGAAATTGCTTTCTCTCTGAAATTGAATTCCTATTTTAGAGAGGCTGTAAGGATTGGAGAAAATGTCTAGTCCTCTCACAATTTTGTTTTTGTATGGCTAGTACAGCCACTGGCATATGTTCATTCTAAATAAATATTTAATTGACTTAAAAAGAAAAAATACTTAAAAGGATCTTTATACTTATAAACTTATATATATATTTTTAATATATGCAAGTGTTCTTTAAAGTTTTTTTCTCCATGTTATTGTGGTCATTATGCAAACTGTTCACTTGGTTCTGCTTATTTCACTCATCAGTTCATACCAATTTTCTCAAGTTTCTTTGACTTCTTCATATTCATCTCACAGCACGGTATTTTGTTACATTCATATACTACAATTTGCTTGACACTTTTCCCAATCAATTAATACCACTTTCCTTCCAGTTCTGGCTACTACAAAAAGTGCTGGATATAGTTTTGTTTGTATACCTCTCCTTCTGTCTTTGATCTCCTTGGAGATATATACCTGGTAGTAGTGTTTATGGGCCAAAGTAACTTTTTAAAATTATAATTCCAAATTGTTTTACAGAAGTTGGTTCAATTCATAACAGTTCATTAGTATGTTGGTCTTGCCACAGCTCCTAAAATATTTTCCACTTGTCTTTTGCCATCTTTGCAACTCTGCTGGGTATTAGTGCCAAAATCATTCTAACCTTTTGGGGTGCCATGCTACAGTTCGGTCATACTGAGCTATCCATCTCAGTCGTACTGAGCAAATCCAGGTCTTTTTCACACTATTACCTAAGCCTACTTCTTCCGTTTTATATTCCTTTCTTGATCTCTAATTGATCATGGAGACTGAGCTACTGAATGTATGGCTGCCGCTTAAAGATGAGAAATTTTCACTTCAATTCTCAGTTTGGTTAAAACAGAGACTGTTTATAAATTACCTCGGGCATGTAAGGCTCTATATGAATATTATATATACATTGTACTTCACAAGTGAATGAAAAACAGGGAAGCAAAACTGTCTATCCAAAAGGAGCTTTTAATAGGAAAGACAACACATAAAGGAGAACAAGAGTTGGAATGACAAGCAAAGGGGAAAAGATAGGTTATGCTGTGCTGTGGCACTGTTTCGAAATGGTGGGTAGAAATAAAAGTGCTGGAAGAACGCAGAATTGTTTGGAAATGGCTAAGAAGTAAAGGTGAAAGCTCACCAAATAAAGCTCAGAGTCCTAAGGGCATAAATTGAGTTCTCATGGGAGGAGGAAGGCCAGAGTGTAGCATAGCTTGGAAATGACTAGAAGTCACATGGCCTAATTTTGGGCAAGATAATATTGATCCTCATTGAAGATCCCTTATCCTCAAATCATGTGATAATGTCTATCTCATGCAGGATACTATTCTGAGCCAAGTCTAATTTAGGTCAGGCTAGCCCAATGGTTCAGAATTAGGACAGGAATGCAATCAGGCACTTCTGGGCCATAAAATATTTGACAAGAAGTTTACTCAACCATAAAAAGGATCAATAAGGATACACTGATTGAAGCGGATGGGAGCTCCCTTCTGCTTCCCCATCTGTCACGTTAATGGCAACATCCAGAGCTCTATGTTGATTCTGAGAGTACTGGGAATTCTGTCAAACTTGATGAGGACCAACTTGTAATAGGCCATGATTTTCAATACTTCATGAGGCCAACAAACCACACCACTGGTTCAACTCCTAATCAATCCCCTAGGCATGAAAAAAGCCTTCCTACTCCTTTAGAGGGGAAGCAACCCTGCCTACATAAAACAAAATGCTGCTCCAACCATATATAACAAAATACACCAAATATAAATGATGGCATTAACAATGGTGATTTCTGTTCACATGTGTGGGTGTGTTTGAAAATTGTAATACACTAATACTTAGTACAGATAACCTTGTTTTATCCGCTTTGGCTATTATAATGGTCCCCACGAGCTACAATATTTGAGAGTAGGGATTGTTTCTTTTTTTTTCTTGTCTTTTTATCCCTAGTGCCTGGCATGTAATAGGTGTTTAACAAATATTTATTAACTGATTAAGGTGAGAAGATCCAAAAGAGATACCATTTTCAATTTTTACCTATACAAGTGATTAACAATAGGACCAAAATCATGTACAAGATTTTGTCTCTTCAAAACTATAACATTCACATACACATTATAAGTTTTATCAGGTTCTTAAACGTGTACAGTAAAGATTTCCTAGAGGGAAGGAAGACTTGTCTCCATGATATATCTAAACTTTTGTGGTAATGAGGTAGATTATGATTGAATTATTCTGCACAAACAAATGCCACAAGTTTTTAAATGCACAAAGATATTTTCAAGATTTTTCTTTAAACAAATTTATTTTATGAACAATCCTTGCCTCAGTATTCATATTTTAGACTTCTTTAACAAGAAATCCTACAGTACACATGAAAAGAACTTATATTTCTATATACCCTTCTGTACAAAGATATTTAATGACAAAATAACAATGCCTCTAAAATTTTAATAAATTGCTTTAACGAATAAAATTGAATTTGCCGTCTAAAAAGGAGTCATCTAAATCTGTCGGTCTAAGCAAAACCTAAATTCTACTAGTATACTCATTCTAGAATAAATTAAAAAAGAGGCCACTGCAAAGCTTTGACTTTTAAATAAATTAGCACTAAAATAGCACAAAGAAATGTTAAAAAAAAAATGAAGATTTACAGGCTGTGAAAGCAGATTCAAATTTGTACAAAATTAATACTGTAAAATTATCAAAGTATTTCAATACTTCTATATTGTAATCCCATTTTGTAGCTAAAACTCCAAAAAAAAAAAAAAAAGGAACAATCATGTCACTTTTGCAAAAACTGTGTAAGTTAGACTATTTTTGTTGGGAAGAAATGGAATGGGTGGCCACCTACAAGCAAACTTAATATATACAAATCTGGATTTACAAAAAAACATTAGAATAGAACATCTATTCACTTTCAAAAATAATTCTTCAAAAGGAACACAATTCCTTTTTTTAAGGGCAAGAGTCCCTAATACATTTAAAATATTTTACTTTCCCAAAATAAAAAACGTATATAACTTTTTACAATTGCAGTTATTGCATAAAATAAAGTAGAGCTGTAATCAGAAGTATTTTTAAAAGTTGGTGAGCCATAAATTACTACTGGTTCTAGCTATCTGCAAGGCTTCTAAAATCTTAGGTTTCCCAAATATCACAATAGCTCATATTACTCATTCATTCATTTAACTTCCCTTTAAAATATTTTTGCATATGAAAATTTCAGGAGGTAACTAACATACTGTATTTAAACATGTGTTAACATGACATTCTTTACAGGATTTCTCATTTAAGTATTCTTTTCAAACTGGCATGACACTAACCAGGTTTCCAATTTGCATTAGTCACATGTTGCTTTAATACACTAGAAACACAAATGGAGTAAAACGGTACCAAACAATGGAGTAATATTTGGAATGTTTGTCAAGTTTATTATAAACAAATGTAGATGCAGTTCACACCTTTCAATTATATATTCCAATGACTTAAAATTCTTATATATTTAATCTATCTTGTTGAAAGATAACACAAGATGTTTTCATTTCTATTGTTGATTAATTTTGAATTGGCATTGGCTACTAACAAAATTTATAAATTTTTTTTCTGCTGTACAATTGAGACTCCAATTTGCAATTAGCTTTGCCAAGCTGGTAATGGCTTTTAAGTAGGACAGCTCCCATTTCAAAGAGATAAACTGTTTCGTAAAGCAAATTATTTTCTTGTAATAAAGAGTATCACCACCTAGCTTGTCAATCTGTAGGTTCAGATTTTCTTATGTGTGATTTCTTAAAATAGAACATAAAGAAGAAAGTTTTCTTGTGCCATAGCTAGAACTTAAGACATTCTAAAAAGCAAGATTTTTTTTTTTTGCTCTTAGGGAATAATATGTGAACATGTAAATAAATTACTTAAATTAATAAAAGAGTGTGTAGGGATTTGTTCAGCATCAAAATTTAATTTGTAAATCAAGATTTCAAAAAACAGAGGTTCAAGAACATTGTACCCTGATCAAAGATCATTTTTACTGAAGAATATAGTCAAGACACAACTGAAAGCTTGAACACATCTTTTTAAAAGAATGCAGTAACATTAAAATGAGTATTTAAAGGAGGTATAATAAAAAGCAAATAGGCACTATGAGATAATACCTCATCTTAGAACACAAGTTTTAAGCATTTTAAACATTAAAATCAATCTGCCAAAATCTGCATGAGATAAGACATTTCACAGCACTTGTTTTAATGACAAATACTTGACCTACAGATGACAAATCTAGAAATTACACAGGTAAATTGAGTTATTTTAACAGGGTACCACAGGTACCATTAAATAAGAAATATTTTTAAGTTTTTTTCTACCAAAAAAGGTAAATAAATAGATCAATTAATAAGAGAAGATGGGAATAAACTTGAGGAAAAGGCACATCCAGGCAAAAGAGTCAAGGCGATTTGCATGATGCATTATTTTCAAAGCAATTCTACTGTGCATAATTGAATCTAAAGGAATTATTTTAGAAGAGTCTAAAACACGACAAAACATATTTAGTAAGCTGTGCAAACAACAAAACACTAATAATATAGTTCTCTACTGCTTTAAAATATATGTAAGGCGCAGAAGAAGGTACATCACAAATTCCTGCAAAGATATTTGGGATATGTTATTTTTGCAAAGTAATGTATTATTCTGAGATGAATACTTTTGTTTTCAGGTACTTAATCGTCTTTCTGGTCTTGGCAAACACTTCATAATTGCAGCTTTCCACAATGCTGGGGCAAGTAAAAGACTTAGAGTAGTCACGCTCAATATAAGAAGGTAGACCTGAAAATGAGAAATGCAAAATCATGACTTCTTTATGATTCATACAGCAATTAAAGCACAGCACAAAGGTAAACAGACTCTTGGGCTAAAATAGTATGGATTTATAATTTAACAATTACGAAGTGCATATATTATTCATTTAATAAATAACAAGTAATTTAATAGACTGGAACCTCACTATGCCTCCTCCTCTTGGTATCCCTTTTAAATCAAATGCCTCATGAAGTAGTCCTTTTAGTAGTTATTGGTTCTCTTAGGGCTGAGGATGAGGCTTCCTTTAAACAAAATTCCATTCTAAAAGGTTAGATTTCAATGTATATTAATATAAAAATAGACCTACATATATGTTTTATATATAAAAGACATGTTTTTGTATATAAAAAGATAACCATACAGTCTCCATAGAGTCAAAGTCAAGAGTTACACTGCCAAAAGGCAATGGAAATAAAAACAGAACAGATGATGCATAAAGTTGCTACCTGTTTCCAGTGGCGACCTATACTTTAGAAACAGGAGATATCACTAAATACAATGAGGAAATGTATACTTGGAAGAATTGGTAGAATGTTGTAATGAGAGCAGAAATAGGCCTCAGTTTACCCTCTCCCTTTCCTTACGCTGTAAAATAAGAGTTTGGACTAGAGGACCCCCTTAAGATTGACATCTGGAAGCAGGTGTTTAAGGAAAAGTATTTTTATTTTCTTGAGCTTGAACCCGTACTTGGAATTCCCTTGTGAGGGATATCATAATAGGTGGATAGCTCATGTGTTCCACTAGTGCACACAAACTATATGAAGACCAAGAGGAAGAAGGCTTCTAGCACATTATAAGTGCCTGCTTTGTTTTTTAGAGGATTTATGGTAGAATATGGACAAAAACTGTGCAGGATGAGATGGTATGGATGGATTACAATCTGAATCAACGAAGTGAACATCCTTCAATGTGAATGACTGAAGTACAAGGAGACATTTTGTTTTGATTTTATCTTGAGTTAGTGGTATGACCTAACTGTACGCTTCAGGAAGAATCTAACCTCTTTAGGGAGCAAGCTAAGGTGCTAAGATGGCTTCTTGGGAGTGATTATTCCTACTGTATAACCTTGGGGCTGCTTTCCTGGGCTCAGAGGCTACCAAGAGGGCATGACCAAAGTGCAACAGTAGACTGAAGGGCTGAGTTTGGAAGAACAAAAATATGGTAATTCTATCAGAGATTGCAGATTTAGGGCTGGGAGTAAAGAACCTGAAGGTCACCAAGTCCAACCCACTGATTTTACAAGTGAGAAAAATGAGGACCAGTGGAGGTAAATGACTTTCCAGGGTTATACAGTTAGGTATCTGAGGCAGAATTTGAACCCAAATCCAGTGTTCTATCCACTATTCCAAACTGCCACCCTCTTTTGATTATTCCTAGGTCACAAACTGGAATGAGTTGAAGAAAAAAATCAACTCTCTCTTCATCCTTAATACAACGGAACAGTGCATAGGTGCTCCAGGCTTGGAGTCAGGAAGACCCGAGTTCAAAGCCAGTCTTAGTCACTTACTGTGTGACTCTGGACACATCACTTAACCTGTTTGCCTCTGTTTTCTCATCTGTAAAATGGGGATAATAAACAGCACCTACCCTCAGTGGGTTATTGCTATTATTAATATATTTCTTTCAAACCTGAAGCTAACTGCAAGTTCAACGTATTTCAACTAAAGGTAAGAATATTCCACAAGACCAAAAAGCTAGGCAATTTAAGTTAGTTTAATAATTTTACTCTGAGGAATGAATGTCTAGAAGGGAGTTGTAAAAACACTAATCATTAGGAATAAAATGAATAATAGCGTCTTATGCACTATGAAGAGCTTTCTTAGTTAAGATCTTGAAAAGAGCTATCAGGCAGATGTGATTTTGCATAGCAGAGGAGGGAAAAACTAAGGCCAAATCGGAAGAAAGGCACCTTCTGACACTTCACAGATGTTACAGAGTTAGAAACAAAGGATCTGGGTTCACATCCTGTCTTTCCTTTCTCCGGCTCAGCTGTTTTGTATATCTTTGTGTTATTCACTTTACATTTATGTTGCATGTATTTACAGGTGTACTTAGTATCTCTCCCATCACGACGTCAGCCTTTTGTGACTATTTCAGTCTTGTACTTTCAGGGTCTTGCATGGTGCGTGGCACCTGGCAAATGCTTCACATATCTCTGGTAACTGACTGGACCAAATGACTTCTGAGTGACCTTTGAGCTCCCATGAGGTGGGTATTACAGGCCGCTAGAGCTTTCATTCTACAGATGAGGAAACATGCTCGGAGAGGTCAGAGGACTCAACACGATCACACAGTTAGGTCTCTTCACTCCAGGAATAATAATATTCTTTTTACTAAGCCGAAGTGCATCTAAGGGCAAATATCCTAATAAAAAGAGGTACAGGAAAACAGAATGGATGTCTGGAGGTATTTTTTTTCCCTCCCTGGAGGTTTCCAAGCTTTTGCTTGAGAGGAGAGGCTATGGAGGTGAGATGAGGCTTACGTGGAACCTCTCCAAGCTTGTTCATTTCTCCTTAGGCTTGGTCAGCAGAGAGGAGGATAGTGACAGATTGTACTACCAAGTAGAGCAAAAGGTCTCTCCCAGTGTGGGGCAGCCACACCTTCCTTCTCTCGCATGGAGAGGTAACAGTCCATCTGGTGTCCCCACTGGGAGGAGTCAGACATGGTGCCTCAGCTGCTTTCTACCCACTGTCCCTCTCTGGGCCCATGAAGCCAAAGTGTAAGCAGAAGGAAAATAGTTGGTAACACTTAAAGTACTATATAAATGTAGGTTTTGTAACTATTATTACAACTTCAAGAAATTCTTGTTCAAGTATGGATGGGCTGGACAGAATGAGGGACATAGTTCTTTTTATCAGAGGTGCTCTCTGTTGGTGCATGAGTGGGCTATACTACTAAGCCACAGCTTTGAGATACCATGATTCTATAAAATTTCTGTTTTGCAGAAGAAGACGCTAATGCTCTGAGGGGCTAAATCATTTGCCCAAAGTAGAACAAAAATAAGCAAATGGTTGAGAGAGAAATTAAATCCATCATCCTCATTCCCTCCCACCTCACTGGAACCTTGGATCCATGGAACCAGCCCAGACTCTCATGAGGGCCTGGGAGCACAGCCTCCACATTGCTTCCCTGCTACCATTTCTAAACCATGCAGATGTGATCTTCATTCCCCCTCCTTTCCAAGTCCCTCCTACAAGAATGTGAGTTCTCTAAGGGCACAGAATGGCATGCTTGCATTCCCAGGCTTCATGTACTGGATTATATATCTATCTTAATCTAAGTCATTGGTCAAGTGATCTTTCTACATGCTAGAAACCTTACTAATACAGTTTTCCTATTCCTTTATGTAGTCTGGGGCTGAATATTATCAGTTTGGAAATACCAAAGCACAGCTTGTTCACTGTGTTTTGTATGTATTCAACACTGATGATAACAGTTTAGTGTTTCCTGGCCCTCAGGAGCAGGTACGCAATTTAAAAGTAAGCCAAAGAGTCAATAATAGAGGCTTTTTATAAGCAAATAAAGTAATTTATGTTTAGATGGCTATCCAATCCCAGTAGTAGTTTAAAAGTTTAAAATGCATCTGGTTTTCACTTTTGCTTATTATTGAAAAAATTTCTGCAAATAAATAGTATTATTAGTTTTGTCTTTTTTAACTTCTAAAATGTTTTTCGTAAATAAAATGGCAATCTATCTGGTATTTAGTAAATAACAGTCTTAGTAAAAAAACAGTAAAATTCAGGTTATTTGATGTTAAATATTTTAATCTTAAGTAAATCATTAATTATTTTGCTTTTATAGCAGGGGTGGGGAAGCTTTTGTCTCTGAAGATCCACTTTAGAAGAAAAAGGTCAAATAAGCAAAAAAAAAAAAAGTTAACTTGAAAAATATTAAATTTAGAGAAATATCCTTAAAGGCATTTTCCAATCAACTTTTTAAATAATAGGGAATACACAATTTTATTCAATAAATCTAACTTCTAAAAAACTACTAAAACTAAACTACTAAAAAAACTACTAAAACTAAAAAACTTCTAAAAAAACCCAAAACTACTTCACTTCTATATCATAGTTAGTTATGGAAAAAAGAAAGAAAAGATGTGATTAATTGGAATAGTAGGGGAGAGAAAAAATAGGAGAAAGAGAAAATACAGCCTAAGGGACAGAAACATAGATATCTACCTACAATAACAGAGAGACTTCTAGAAAGACATTTACCAAGGGCCCAGAGAAAGGGAAAGGGGGAGACAAAGGGTCTCATTAACTACATGCAAATATAACAGGTGACCAAGGGAATAAATACAAATTAATATGCCTACTACAGTAGCTAAAATGCAAAGTGGATATTTACCAAAGCTCTTAGAAGCAAAGATTCTACACTCAGTTAAAACTATAGCAACTCTGATAAGAGAAGGAAATTTTTAAAAGCATAAAAACTTTATAATATCTAGATTAAAAAATAAGTACCATCAGCAGTGTTTTAATTTTCTTCTACTAAAAATATATAAGCTTCAGTGTTCCTAAATATTTTATTTTAAAAGGAGAAAGGCCCTGACCCACTTTGGAAAATAGGGAATACCCAGGACTGCTATTTTTTTTTTTTTAATTTCTTACATCTCTTCAATTAAAAACAATTTTGATCTCCTGGTTCTCATATTTTAAGTCAGAATATGAAGTCACAGTGTTATCCTAAGAACAATTAAATTTATTATGAAGCATTTTTAAAACACCAAATACTACAAAAAGTGAAATGATGGTAGAGTTAGAAGACCTAATAAAAGTTTACCTCTCGCGAGATGATTCCTGCTCTTCGGGCTCTACTTCCCAAAACAAAAGAAAACTCACTGACTTGTGCCAGGCCAGCTGAGACAATCCATTTGACGTACTGACTGCTCTTTGGCAGAATGAGGGATAAGACAAGCACTGCCAAAACAAACTTTGAGAGTAACATTCATATTATTATTTTTGAAATGTTCAAACAAGAAACTTGCAATTAATATGCAGAAATGAAACAGAAAATACAGAAAGTCAAATGAGATATATAGTCCAACAATATATTAAACTGAGATTTCATATGTGAATGCACTTTATTTTCTCAAAGTAGCATAAACTATCATTATGATTAATAAAAGCATGAAGAATTAGTGCAATGAAATTGTGAAGAACAAAAAGACAAACTGGGAGTTGCTAAGCCACCGGGCAACTGCCCGTCATCAGCTGATGCTAATTGAGCTTTTTATCTTAAAAATTTTTTATTATACATTATGTATCATGAAAATATTTCAGAACAATTTTATAATCCTGAAAACTACCAAGCTAGTAGGCTTATCGAGTCTAAAATAAAGAGAGTAGTCCAGATTGACAAAATATCACTACGAATGCCCTTCAATCATCATCCTATTGTCAGGGCCCAGTCCAATCTAGCATATTGTTTTGATGATGGCATAATCCAAATCCAAATAATATCAATTACTAGCCCAACAGAGTCAATCACAGCTTTTTTTTTAACCAACAACCAGCTTCTGTGACAAAATACAGCTAAAGCATCCAAATGTTGGCTGGTGACGGCAATATAAACATTTTACCATGAAAAACTGGGGTGTTAGATTACTTTCCTCATCCCAGCCTCTGGCCTGTGAATGCAGAGGACCTGGGTTCACATCCTATCTCTAAAACTGACTACTTCAGAGTGTGACCTCCCTGGACCGCACTGTCCTCATTTGAAAGGTGAGGGGGTTACAATAGAGGGTCTCTGACATCCCTTCTAGTTCTAGAGCTATGATCCAGTGATTATCCTTATTAAAACCCCGATCCGTGCTGGGAATATCAGACTAATATAAAACAACAGCCCGACATGGAGTTCTTTCTCTGCTCTCGGAAGCTGGGAGGCAAAGCCTTCTCTGTTGACATGCGCGTTCCGTACAAATGAAGAACATGGAATGTGAGAACTGAGATGTTAAAACAGTCAGTAAATCAAATACACTCTGGTCAGGAACTTTGGCCAGAAGATAGCCCCAAATGCAAATAATCACCAGAGGGAGACTTCAATTCTAGTCCCAGCTCTGCCACTGATTAAAAGGCAATGTGATGCACTGGAACAATAACCAGATCTGGAATCGAAGAACCTGAGTTTGAATCTTGGCTCTGATACTACGTCAAATTCAGCAAAAACTTAACCTCATGGCACCTCAGTTTGCTCATCTGTGGAAGAATCAGGTTAGGTGACGGTCGGGATTGGCTACAGGGCTGTGATCCAATGATCCAACTCTACTCTGCTTTTCTTTTTCTCAACACCTGGATTGGAGTCTCATTTACTACACTTCCTAGATGTCATTTCCCTCCATCTGTAAAGCAGGAATAATGATACTTGCTCCAACTGTCTCACACAGGTGTTGTAAAAAAAGTGACTGATAAACTATAAGCACTACGTGAATGTACATGGTTACTATTACCAGGAAGAATTTCAGTACTACACAAGATAGAACTCTATAACAAAATAAAAGCATAGTATCCATTTTACTGGAAATGACAAATAAAGCTACTAAATAAAAGTGGTACCTTCATTATTACCACTGACAAGGTAAGGAACATCAAAACGGTGAGTTCATATATTACAAAAGTGGGAAAAACATGGAGACCTGGGAGAAAAAGGAAAGAACAAATTAATTTCTTTTACTTTTTATATACCTGAATAGGCTACAAAAGAGCTTTACTTCTAAATTTTTAAAAATTTATTTGTTTTTAGTTTTCAACATTCACTTTGATAAGTGCTTCTAAATTTCTTAACAACTAAAACAATTGTACTTATCTACACTGTCCATAAAAGAATACCCCGAACTTTTTTTTTAACCACTAATTGCTAGAAGATAAATTGGGGGCTTGGGTATTTTCTTCCTATTCCCTCCTACCTGAATGACTAAGCCATTATTAAATATGTGATTATCAGTTCCATTCTCTGTGCTTCCCCATTCTAAATAAAAAATTTTTTGGTTAATTTAACCAGGAAAATGTGTTCCCTCATCTTCTGAAAGAAAAAATGGATCCAATCATGAGAAACAAGTTCATATTCTAATTCTCTTTCATCAGTTTCTTGTAATCAAGATATATTTATTAATGTCTGTCTGCAAAAAAAGAATAATCCACAAGGAAATTTAAATGTGAAAAAATGCAATATAGGGTCAATACTACTATCCATCAATGCTTTGTTACCTCATGCAAAACCTATTAGAGAAAATTATACTGTATCTACTGACATACTTTCTGTATTCAGTATTTATATACAAATTCTGAAAGGGTAAGAAAAATATTTGCCTTGCACAACTCCCTCCACACTATAGTACCATAATTCCACGCTCCCAGCCTTGGTTTTACACAGCACTACACTGCCAACAGAGGTTTCTTTAAGTAGAGCGACTATATAAACAAATGAATGAGCATTCAGCGGCTTGACGCTGGCTTACTGGTAAAAGACAGCTACTCAGTGCTCACTCCTCTATTCCTGTCCAGTTGATTCTTTGTTCTTATCCCTCCTTATCAGGTGCATCTTCCTGCTTTTCTTAGAATGGGAACACAGGGCTGCCCATGCTTCAAGTACCTCCTCTCCTGTCAATTTTCTTCAATTCAACAAATATTTATTAAGTATTTGCTATGTGTAAAGCAATACATTAGGTTCTTAGAATACAAGGACAAAAACAAGTAGTCTTTGACCTTGAGGAACTTGCATTCTTCTAGAGATATACCATTTAAACAAGTAAGTAAATAAAAAGCAATTTCAAAAGAGCAAGTGCTAACAACCTGGAGAGACCAGAAAAAGACTAGTGTGGGAGGTGAAACTGAGCTGTGCTTGGAATTCTATCAAGTGGAAGAGAGGAAAAATCCATTTCAGACACATAGGGAGCACCTGTGAATGGAGAGGGGAATGTCCATGTCGGGAACAGACAGGGGCCCGGTTTGACTAGAAGGGAGAAGACTATGTGAATTACTGTGATCTAAGACTAAAGAGGTCGGTACACTGCGGAGGGCTGTAGATGCCAAGCTGAAGAGATGTATTTTCATCCCAGACGCGATGTGGAGCTATGGAAGATTTTTAGGAGGGCTGGGTGACTATGAGCTATGCAGAAAGATGTATGGGAGAGGGAAAAATCTGGCAGCAGAGTGAGACCAAGTGCAGGCTACTCCACCAGCCTTGGTAAGATGAGGGGCTCAATTAAGACAGAGGGCATGTGGATGGAGAAAAGGGGAAGGACACAAGATCTGTTGGAGAGGTTAAAAAACCAGAAACAGGGAAGATTTGTGGGAAAAACTAGTTTGTTTTTCCTTGGAATTAATGTTATATATGCCCTAATCTTGAAAGCTGAAGGGGAAGCCTTTTCAATTATTCACAAAGCATCTTCTTCTACACATCTCTCTTCCAGAAACATATGACCCAAAAATCCTGGACTTCATTAAACCTTATCTCTACCACAATACAGCCTCCTTGGAAGAGGGAGCATGTCTTGCTCTTTTCTGCATCCTCCATGGTACACAATACAGTAGAAAAAGCACTCAATATTTAATTGAATAAACAAGAGAGAAGTTTTAGAAGATCTAGATCGTCACAGATTGGCTTGGTCATTTTTTAATTAATAAAAAGAACTAACATTCTCACAGATTACTGATAGTTGCCAAGCATAGTGACTAAAAGAACAGGGATGCTTAAATAATTCATGCCCACACCACTCCTACGTTAGAATGAAAATACCTCCAGCAGGGAAAAGAGGAAGGAAAAAAATAAGGACAATACAAATAGCAAGTAAAAGTAAGCTCTATAGATAAAGGAGGTTTGGACAAAGGGGGAAGTGTCTCAATCACACAGGAATACAGAAGCAGTTCTTGGGCTTGGGGAAAGTGAATAAGCATTCTTCTTTAAAAAAAAAATCCAAAGAATTAAAAGTTATTAGAAATTAGTCATAACAATAAGTGGGGGCAGCTAGGTGGCGCAGTGAGTAGAGTACTGGCCCTGGAGTCAGGAGGACCTGAGTTCAAATCCAGCCTCAGACACATGACACACTTACTAGCTGTGGGACCTTGGGCAAGTCACTTAAACCCAATTGCCCTGCCGTCCCCCCTCCAAAAAACAACAACAAACAATAAGCAAGCACTTATGTCCCACTGACAAGGTATTTAAGATATTAAAGCCAGTCTCCTTTTCATAACCCTAAAACAGAGCTTTATTTAAATCTATCACTGTATTTCCAAAGGTTTTATTTGAATTAGCTATTTCTCCCATAGTGTTTTTTAGGTTATATGCTAACAGTCTTTTTCCTCTGTCCTTAAACTGAAAATGTCCTAGAATAAACTTCATTTATTAAGAAATAATCATTAAGAGGGCTTTTGAATCATTTAGCCCCACAAAAACATTGGCTTTTGGATTTAATGAACAAAGTTAAGGTACTTTCCTATTTAATTAACATCTACTTGCCTGACATATGAATAATTTCACTTCATTAGTAGGTTAACCCAGATAAGGCCCTAAAATGACTTCATAAGCTATTTTTAGATAAATTTGACCAATTGACCAGATAGAGATGATTAACACAAACTACCTTTTGTATAATGAGCTAAATAACCCAAGCAAAAATATATAAAACTGTTATTATTTTATCAGAGAGCAATATATTAGAATTCACATTTAAAAACCCAATTCACAGATAAAAAATTTAAATATCTAGATTTCAAAACGTAGAATATTGGTGGATATTTAGCTCTTTAAATAGTGAACACTTAAAATATACTGGGTAAAGCCTCTTATTTACAACACTATAATTTATACTTGATCACAACTTTCCTTCAGACATTAAACTTCTTTTATTGTTAATGTATCAAATCCTTACCATTCATTTCCCCCACAAAAGTAGGCAATGTCTCTACTACTAGGTATAAAATTAGTTCTGAAAAGCAGGTAAAGATATTTAAAACCTTATTTAGACACACAAAGTCCTCCATGAAATATATAGGCAACCCTCTTAAGTGCTTCACATCATCAAAGATCATCAAGCATGACTCTATAATAATCTGTCTCCAGAAGAAAGCTGCTAGAGACTAGGGTTCTTTGTAACTATGTGGTGCTTACAATTTACTTATTATTACTGATGTTGAGATCAAGAGATGACAAGCAAATGACAAGTGTAATTTTTCTTAACTTAGACTTTCCTGGAGCTTTAAAAAAATGTTTTAAATGGAACAGAAAGTGTTAAGAGAAACATTTTTGATATGCAGCAACCAAAACTAAGTTTCTCTGATTAAATCTCATTTTTATGAGACTTTTCACCCTAACTCTAGAAAATAAAGGTATATATGTACTACAAATTTAAATAAAATATATCTGGAGAATGTAGGTATGACATGTGTGTTAAACAGTCTACTGTGGTTAGGGGAAGGTATCTCATCCATGTCTACAATTAGAGGGTCTACAAATTTTGAACTGAAGGAAGAACATAAAGCGGACATAGGTAAATCCCTCCCTACCGATTCATCCAGCAGAGGAAAGTTTTGGGTACATGTGTAAGAAGGGATCTGTTCCCAAAGGAATACAATGAGACAGAGACACCAACCAACTGCACTCAGGACACGGAAAAAGGCTTGTGCAACCCCATACTCTCTAGAGGGAAGCGTGAGCACAAAGAATCAAGGGCAAGCCTTCAACAGAGCCACAAACCTTCAGGTTTTACTTGGGCTAATGAGACACACACAGTAGAGAACTGGTAGAGAGAAGTAACCAGGCACTTTACTACCATATGAGTCCCTGTGGACTATACAATTCTATGGGAAGGTGGGAGCCACAAGAAGGAAAAGGGCTGCTTATGTTTTTCAGAAAGGCAAGAATATTTTCTTTGACTGTTGAGGGTGTCAGATATGATCCTATTTTGCTTTTCTGTTAGGCTTAATAAAAATCTTTCCTATATTCAAATGTCTTGTTAGTCTGAGTGCTCGTAAGAGAACAGAGCATTCTTTCTTTTTGGAAAGCAAAACAAGTCTGATACTTGATATTTCCTGGGTTTCCATGTGTCGAGGCATGAGCCAACTCAATTTTTGAGAGATCCCTCCCCTTTCACCCTCCAATTTATATTCAGGTCTTTGGTGTAAAGGACTGGGGCCCCAAAAACACACAGGTTATAAGTGCCACAAAAATAAAGATTGCTTAATAAATGAAATTAGATTGTTATGATGACAGTATAAGTTACCTATAGATGCAAAGAAAATGATGGCCAAAAAGTCCCGTATAGGTTCAACATAGGACATAATTTCTTCAGTAACCATATGACCTTGAGAAGAAATCAATGCTCCAGCCAAAAAGCACCCCAATTCCATTGAAACATCAAGAAGCTCTGTAATCTGTCAAGGAAGATTGGAAGCTTAAAGTTTACTCTTGAAGTGTACAATATGGAAGTCCTTTATTCTGAGTTTTTATTCCAAATTATAATTACAGATAGAAATATTCTTTTTGGACTGAATATAAATGTTTTACACAAAAAAATTTCGATAGTGAAATACTTACAAAATGTTAGGGTTAATAGTATTAATAACCTTACATAGAACAAAACAGTTTTCTTTAAGAATGAAAGACATATCACTTAATAACTATGATTTCCTTAAAGAATGTCTAGATTTTAAAGTGTTTCATGTAAAAAAAAACCCTCCCTATTTAACTGCCAACTTCTTGTGAATTAAAAAAAAAGGAAAAGATAAACTATATATTACCAGGTGTCCACTGGCTAACGTACAGTGAGTACCATCACCCCACACCAAAATGGACTTTTTTCAGTTACCTAGATAACTTTCTGAATCCATATTGTACTAGTTGTAAAAATAACCCACCTCTAACTCCGCAGGTCAAATCTACATAGAAAGGTAGGCCAGCACAATCCATGTGGTCTTTTGATTGTTCCACATCTACTCGTCAAGCCCAAAGCAACATTATTTTCCCTTCTAAAATAAGGCTTTGATTGTATTATTGCATTACGTGATTGTTTCCTGGTGACTTGTAGTGAGTAAGCTATAACTTCAACTACCAAATGGTTTTCTTAGAGGTTACAGAATACATGTTTTAGTTTAAACATGGTTAAGTCACTGCTCATTCTCAGTAATCCTTCATGCAAACAACGCATAAGTGAAAATTATGCTGCTTGAGTGCAGGCTTTATTATCACCCAGAGCCAAGAAAACTAAATTTAAGGCACACATGTACTGATGTTTTTCCCTCCAATAAATTACTTTTTTCAAATGGAAATATTTTTCACTTAAGTAATGAAAATCTATGAGGATAATGAAATAAAACTTGATTACAAAGAAAACTGTAAGTGCTCTTAAGATAACTGAAACATTATTCACAGTCATTCATTATTCATATGTAATATTGAAAAATACTTTCCTAAATACATTTGAAATGTTTTTGGCCCTTTTTTCTCACCTCACAAATCAAAAGCTTTGGAATCAAGAAAATGCATAATGCAAAATGACTGTTTTCTTTTCCCATAATCTCTTTTATTAAGAAAGCAGATATGACCAACAATATTTTCACATAATGCTAAACGTGTCTGGGATAGTCAACAGCAAGAGACAATGAGAAATTATCTTTTGGAAGTGTCTACTTTTGAATGAGTTAAAAACAAAAAAAAATGACTATATGAAATAAAAATGACTAAGATTCTATGAAGAGAGTAAAATAATATACATCTACATATCTATCTCTATCTCATATATAGCATGGTATAGCGGATCACTGGTCTCACTTATTGCCCAGAAAACCTGAATTCTAATCCACCCATTACCACACACTGACTGGGTGACCCTGGGCAGGGGACTCAACCTCTCAGTGCTGTAGGCAACTCAAAGACTACAAGGTGCACAGAGCATTAACCTGTACTGAGAGAGGCTACTTCATTCTCAGATTTCTCTGTACCAATGAGAGGACAAGTCTGGTTCTTGTCCCTTTCCCTTTTGATCACATGTAAAATCTACTACCTTTGGATGTCAGAAAAAATGGGTCACTATGTGGTAAGTAGTTTCACTGCTGAATTGTCAGAAGGGGCCGGTATAAAGGTAAGCTTCCTGATATGGTATCATGAATACAAAGCAAAGCACAATGATTTTTTAAAGTGAAGTTAACTTCTTCAATAATTCCTTCCTTCTAAAAATATTATACTTACATTAAAAATATCTATTAAAGCAAATGTCTGTTTAGAACTTACTGTTTAAATATATAAAATATTTAAAAATACAATTTTAAAATTTAACTTTAAAAAAACACTTCAAGTAGTTTGACAGAAGATGAGTTATGTTGTATAATTGACTTGATTTCTTTTTTCTCACAAGACAATGGGGTTAAATGACTTGCCCAGGGTCACACAGCTAGTGTCAAGTGTCGGAGGTCAGAATGGAACTCAGGTCCTCCTGACTCCAGGGCTGGTACTGTATCCACTGCACCACCTAGCTGCCATGAAAGACCTGATTTCAAGGATTGCTTCTGCCACTAATCAATCATATCAAGTCATTAACTCTGTAGGCTGCAAATTTTCTTATCTGTAAAAATGAGAGGTTTGGAACAGGTGACTTCTAAGGTCCCTTGTAGCTCTAATGTTGCTTGATCATTAGTGAGAAATTAAATGCAAAATAGATTAAGAACTGCTTGGAAAAATTTCAAATTGCATTTAAGACTATTTTAATTCTCATACAGATAGCACGATATAGTGGATAAAGGGCAATGGACTCACAAGGCCTGCATTCAAATACCAGACTTTACATTCTGAATGACCCCAGGCAAGTCGGATCTCCCCATCCCCACACCATTCCCCAATACTCCCAAACTATCAAGGATCAATGACAATTATCTTCAGTTTATCTAAATTTTTATATAGTACTAAAAAGAAGCCTGTTACTTTTTACTGAATCAAGAACCCAAAAGAAAAAAATAAACGTGTTCTAAATAGCTTGAATATATACAGTAAAACATAACACAGTCTTGATAACACATAAAGCATTATAAAAGTCAATAGAAAGTAGCCAGTATCATAAAAAGATGGGTTATTTTGATAACAGTTGTAGTCTGAGGCAGGCTAGTTTTAAACTCCAAACCAAAAAAAGCACACTTAATTTAGATAGATCATGTAGAGCAGCAAAGGACTAGGCAACTAAGGGATAGCAGGTCAGATACAGGGTCAAATAAAAAACACAGACATAGGAGAAAATAAGGCAGTGAAGTGGAAAGCATTTTTTACTTTCATGTGTCACCTACAGAGTCAAAAATGAAATGTTTTAGGTCTATTCAAGAAAGATTATGAAAAGGAGAAAGGAGTAGAGAAAAGACAGTTTTATTAAATGTACTTCAAAGAGAAAAATATTCAGGAATAGACAATCATTCAATTACCCTGATGAAAAATGAAAATAGCAAGGCCCATATTTTGACATGTATAGGGACGGGGTATCAACAGAATTTGACAAAGAACCTAAACAGGACAGGAAGGAGTCAGATAATAAGCATGCATTAATCACCTACTCTGTGCCTGATACTGTACTAGATAATAGGGACACAAATACAAAAAACAGTCACTGCCTTCTAGGGGGCTTACATTTGACTGGGAAGGAATTACAAAACAGAATTCTGAAAATCTGGGGTTTGAAAAACATGCAATGGTGGCTTTTTTTTGTTTAGATTTGTGATTTCACTGGTGTAGGGATCTAATGAATAACTCCCCACTTTTTATCTATTTATTCTAAATTTATAAAATAAAAACTATATTTTAAAGATTAACAAAATACTTAAGAAGATAGTTTTTACAACATGGCAAATCCAGAAAAACAAAATGTGAGGCAGAATACTGGAGAGCAAAAATACTTAGCTCAAAGGAGGTTTTCAAACTAAACCTCCAGTCTTCCATTTTGAACAGCCTAACAGTAGAACATCTCCAAATGGATGTCTCAGAGACACTTTAAGCTCCATATATCCAAAGCTAAATTCATCCCCTTAGGTTCCAATCCTTGTCCACTTCTTAACTTCTCTATCACTGTTGGAGGGTGCCACAATCCTCCCAGTCACTGAGGCTCACAGCCTAGGTGTCATCCTCAACTCATTCTCATTTTCTATATCCAATTTCTCATAGATACCCCCTTCTCTCCTCCAACAGGGTTACCAGCCTCACGCAGGCCCACATCACCTCATGCCTGGACTACAGCAAGAGCCTTTTGGTTGGTTTCCCTGCTTTAAGTATATCCCTACTTTAGTCCATCCTCCACTCAGCTGTCAAGTAGATCTTCCTCAAGGACAGCAGTGACCAAGTCACATACAACTGTTTTTCTCCGCTCCCAAACCCCTCCGTTCAATAAACTTCAGTGCTTCCCTTTTGTCTTCAGGATAAAACAGAAAGCCAATGATTTATAAAACCCTCTATGATTTGGCCCCTTCCTACCATTCCAGTCTACTTATACCTTACTCCCCTCCAAGTCCTCTGAAAGCCAGAGACCTTGGCCTCCTTGCTGCTCCTCCAAACGAGACCCTTCATCTCCTGATTCTGAGCCTTTTCACTAGCCATCATCCATGCCTGAAATTCTCTCCCTCCTCATCTGCCACCTCCTGGTTCCCTACTTCCTTCAAATCTCACCTAAAGTACCACCTTCTCCAAGAAGACTTTCATGATCCCCCTTGACACTAATGGCTTTCCTCTGCTGCTTATCTCATATTTATTCTGTATCTAATACATATGTAGTTTTTGCATTTTGCTGCCCCATTGGTCTGCGGGTTCCTAGAGAACAGGGACTGCCTTTCCTTGTATCCCCAATACTTAGTACATACAGTACCTGCCAGGGAATAGACTTTTAATAAATGCTACTTGAAAGATGGGATTGCAATAAAAGCTATAGCTAATTTAGGAAGGCTTCTGAAGAACAGAAACAAAAATAAGCACCAGACACAAAGCAAGAAATGTTTACAAGTACCGGAACACACAAAATGGTCCTGTGGAAACCTCGGTATAAATCCTACCTGACATTTACTAGTCAGGTCAAGAACCACTTGTTAAGCATCTCCCATGTGCCAGGCACTGTGCTTATTGACGATATGACCGCAGACAAGTCGGTCTATCTTATCTTCAATTTCTTCAACTATAAAACGAGGATGATAACATCTCTAAGTCCCTACTACCACGCAGGGTTATTGTGAGGACCAAATGTGGAAAATACTTAGAAAATTTTTAACTATTAAAAGTTATTTTTGGCCTTAACAGTTTAAAAAATAAGGTGACTGAGAATTAATAAAAGCAAAGGAAACATACATATTAGCAAAAATATTCTTTTATGGTCTAATGTTGTGAATGATTAAAAAAATTATCTACAGGGTCAGTAGTGACACTTTCAACAAGATTTTGTTTTAAAAAGTCAAAATAATCAATGACTAGTATTGTTATGAATCAGATACAATATCACTTAGAGCTTTGCAAATGTTAAAGTAACTATATAAATGTTAGTCAGTATTATCCCATGTTTCTTTGGAACATTACGACAAAACTAGACAAAACTCAATACTCTCATCATTTCCCTACAAAACCGATTTTCCTTATTTCTGTCAATGGAATCATTCTTCTAACATCTTAACCTAATTTCTTTTTAACTCTTCTCTCCCCTGTATTCAGCCAGTTATAATACCCTGTCTATTCTTTGGGTCTGGCCTCTTCCTTTCACTTCAATCACACTGCTGCCTTTCTAGTCCTTGTTACCTCAAACCTCGATCACTCTTATACCCTATTAACTTATTTCTGACTGTATATTCCACAATTACTATCAGATTAATATCCCCCCCCCCCACGGGGCCCCAATGCTTTTTAGATCAAATCTAAATTCTGTGTCCTGGCACTTAGAGCTCCACATTACCTACATAAATTTACTTCCCAACAGGTCTCTTTCACTCCAATTAAGCTGGTCTTTACAATTATTCCACACACGCGGCACATTCACTCCTGTCATCACAAATTTGCTCATTCCCACCCCATCGTTCCTAGTGTAGCACCATGGCCACGTTGATAAATGTTGAACAAGCATCTCTTTGAGGGGGAAGAAAGTTCAACATGTATTATTAATATTTTATCAACCTAGACTTTCCTAAGTCTACCGAGGGGGAGGGGGAAGCTGCCACCCCCACCCCTGACAATCAACAAAGCAATAAATTTGTCACTTGCTAATTTCCAAGATGTAAATGCTCACAATGAAAATTAATAACTGGCTCTCACAAACTAGCATGAGGTAGCAGCAGCACATTCCTGTTAGTGACTTCTTTTTCCATTCTTGACTAGGAAAATGCTGTCCATCCTTCAAGGCTTTTTACTCAAGCCTTTACCTTTCAATAAAGTATTTCTCAATTACTTTGGTTCACACTGATCTCCCTATGTACAGTGACACTGACATACATAGTCTTCCGTCTCGTGCACGTTTTATCTTCAAGGTTCTACACATAGTAGACATATTAGGTATTGTATATTTACTGAATTGATGACAAACTACCTGTAGATTGCCACTGACATTTTAATTCCTTAACATTAGTGCTTTTTTCATGTACATAAACGGCTGTAATGTTTCCACTCATTAAATCTGGAGGTAGTAGGTTAAAATTTTGGGTGATAAGTTAAAGATGATCATTTGAATTTATATAAGAAGTAGAAAAGATATGGAATCACCTCCATTTGGGAGAAGGCAACACCACAGGCAAAAAATACGAGTGCATAAATTCCTTGGAGACTTAACGTATGTGAGATCTGCACTGATTTATTCCTACCTAAATTATATATTAGAGAATTCTATTCAGAGAATTATCCTCTCATAATTTACAGAGAAAAGTAGGAATATATTCCAAGACTAAAATTTCCTCTTCTGTTGGTTAGTTTTTAACTTCTTGTTCAGTCATGTCCAACTTGGCAAAGATACTGGAATGGTTTGCCATTTCCTTTTCCAGTTCATTTTACAGATGAGGAAACTGAGGCAAACAGGCTAAAGTGACTTACCCAGGGTCACACAGCTAGTAAGTGTCTGAGGTCAGATTTTGAATTTAGGTCCTCTTGACGCCAGGCTTGGTGCTCTAATCCACTGCGTCACCTAGCTGCCTCAGTGTTTAACTAAAGTGAGGCTAAGACGTACAGATTTCAGTGCATTTAAAATAAAGCCGTTAAAAATATCAGCATATAGAATTTTCTTTAAAAGGTTATGTTTTTCTATTTTTGGATTTTATATTTTCAAGTTAGTTCAGGAATAGACTCAAAAACTGTAGTGATTACAAAAGTTATATCTTTAAATGTCAACATCTATACAAAGTCTCAGATAGTTAAAAGTTATTGTGAGATTCTTTTGAAGAGTGAAAACTTGTTTATTTAACGTGTTTATGAAAGATTCATAGAAGCCCAAATAATTTGTACAGAAATAGATGCTTTTTTTTTATAAAGAAGTGAGGCTTTCATCATTTAATAAAGTTGATTACTGAGCTTATCAGAAAGAATCTTAATAAGGAAGTTGAAGGAGTCCACTTTTAGCAATTTAACAACGATCTACACTTCTACCTTTTCGTACAAAATTACCAACATGACGATATGAGAGTATTGTTTTTAATTACTCATTAATTTGGTCTCTCTCTTTTTTAATCATAAGGAAACTGCTAAATTAGGTTGCCTTGTCAAAGATAAGAAAAAAAATTAAATTGCCTTCTTTTTCCTTCATGAAAATTATGTCCTTAAACTCTTATAAAATCTATGTCCTTTATTAAAAACCCCATTTATCTCTGAATATTTCGTGTTTTAACAGTGAGTTCTATATTTCTGATTATACACTGTTTTTATATTAAAGGTAATGAAAGGTTCAATTCCATTAACCCAGTCAAATCAGTCAATAGGTGGAAATTGTTTTTGTTAGAAAGGAGTTGTCTGAAGCTGAATTTCCTAGAGTACCACTTCTTTTACTACATAGCTCTCTTATCCCAATAAAAATGCCATTGTGGTTCTATATTAACATAAAAATGACTTTTTATTGCCTGGAGAAATCGCATATTTATTACTTTTAAAAATTCAAATCTACCCTCAAATGACTGTACTTTATCCAAAAGTTGGCATTATAAAACTCCTTTTGTACTACTGAACTTTGATTTCAAATGTGAAACTGTCTGAAAGTTAAGATGAGGAAAAGACAGATTTAAAATTAGAGCTAATGTGACTCTAATTTCTCAGTAGAGCTTTTAGAATGTCGGTTTAAAAAACAAAGTTTTAGTAAAGCATTTAAAAGTAAAATCACAGGATTTTTAGAGGTTTGTCAACTGAGTTATTTTATTCTACAGATCAACAATGGATACTACACATAATCTCTATTCATGAAGTAATTTAAGAAAAATAATTCAATAACAATAACCACATTGGTCCAAATATAGAACATACTGCTCTCATCCTCTTCCTAGAATCTGGTCTGCAGGAACCCTGACTGAAGTATTATTTTTCATTATATGTACCCCACCCACCAACCATTTTTTTTTAAACTTTCAAGGAGCTGTCCTTCTCAGGGAATGGCATAAATCTGGACCAAGATGGTAATATTTAAGAGTTATAGACATGCTTAAGATCCTTTAATAACTAACCATAATGTAGCATTTTTCTTTAAGCAGAACATAAATCTTCTCAAATATATGAAAAAATATTTTATCTTGTGAAAATTACCGTTAACATTAGAAAGATGAAGGCTGATATTCCTAAAACAAGGATTTCTTTATTTCCTTTGCTCTCCACATGCAGCTTTCGATAATATGGGCCTATAAGATAAGTCTTTATAACAAGACATATAAGAAAAACAGTAACCAGAGAAACGAGGATTTGACCAATCAGTATCAGTATTCTCAGTATTTCCAGGAAAATGCTAGAGGGAAACAAAAAAGAAAAAAATGTTATTCTACCTTTAAACCCTGTTTCTCCCATTTCTACTAACTGACATTAGCTTCTAATTTTTTCCTTTTGATATGTTGTTTCAAATCAATTACCAGATTAACTTATGTACTTTGAAATTCTAAAATGAAATCCACAAAATCATATAGGAGCTTGTGTCCCAAAGTCTTAACTTTACATTTTATATTGTTGTTTGAATTAGATACAGGATATCAAATTCATAACAAACTATACATTGTTAGTGCCAAAAGCTTCTGTTGAAAAGATCAAATACAAACCTATTACTTGGTTTTTTTTGAGCAATATTTGATGTAGCAAAATTCCTATTCAACAAAAGAATTAATATACTTTCAAAGTCCTTGTACACATAACAACGTTTGACTTACATCCCAGAGTTACACAATTTAAAGGGATCATAGCAACAAAGCAGCTAATTAAACTTGTAAGAGCCTATTCTTTTATCCTCTTTTTAAGTCAGAATTCTTTTATTTTCTAGAGAATTTAACATAATTATTAATCCAAATACATTGAGAATACTGTTTTACTTTGTCTAATCTCCAAAAGGGTATGTGATACAAAAGTTTCTAAGCAGTTTTTATTACTATACCAAGAACCTAAAAAAGGTACACTTTATTGTTCGTAACTATAATTAAAAAGCTTTTGTTATCTTGCATATGTTGAGTGAAGGGGCACTTAGCCTCCAGTTCTGGCTAAAGAATTATAATGATCAATGGACTAAATATACCACATTATAGTTTACCATGGGATAATAGGATAGTGATTATTTGTATAATAAGGCTTAAAGCAGCAGTGCTGGAAATGCAAATAGCTAGAGGCAGTAGTATAGAAGATCAGAGTCCACCCTGAGGTAGAGACCATACAACACAGAAGTCAAGAATGGAGCCAAGTATGGATAACAGAGAGAAGTCAATGGGAGGAAAGCAAATGAGCAAATATTGGAAATTTTAATCTATTTACCTGACATCTCCCAGGAACTTCTAAATGCTGTTAGCTTCTTACCTATAGCAGAGTTTAAATGTGATTCAGCCTCTAGGTTCTTTATACTAGCAAAAGTGATACAGATATTCAGTTTGAATTTCTGTCTTTGTCTCTATAGTTATGATTCTTCTTACTAGTAAAGTTATACCTTATTTAATCTTTGCCTTCAAAACTACCTGAACCCCAGTAAACCCTACACTCCAAGGTGGAAAACCTAGAATTATGTAAATCCAAAGATCTAAGGTAAAAGCTGAAACTTAAATGCATTTATTCCACAAGTTTCTAAATTACACTTTGGACTATTTTTTAAAAACCAATTTATTTCTTGCCAACTTTATCTGTTTTCTGCCTATGAAACTTTGGGGAAAGATTTATTTTATTCTGTAGCTTTAATCTGATTACTTGCAATCAACAGAAACAACCATTAGTTTGTATCATTATATGGTCTCCTTCGGCATATTGACTTTACTACTGATAAGTCTGGTTAATAGACTGAAGATCTGTGCTGAATTTCTACGAAACAAAAAAAGCAAAACTCAGAAGTCAATGAATATAACTATTCAAAGCTGAAAAAGGCAGTTTCATTTCATCTTATAGGTGAAAAACTTTAGTTACCTATACTACAAGTCCTCAAGCATATCAGATGACTGAAGAGTTAATGCACTTTTTGGCTGCTCTACTCTTTTTCAGAACTGCCCCCTTAAGTTACGAGTTCCATGCTATAATAGGGAAAGTACAGGACTAAAAGTCTGGGAGGCCCAGGGTCTAGCCACAGCTATGTTACTCTGTGCTTTTGTAGAACTCAGATTTTCAATCTGTAAAATCAGGGGTTGGATTTCTCACTCCCTTTCATCTCTAAAAGGTCAAGATTCATAACTCCTAATCAAACTTTACTTTTGAAATTCCTGTCATGTCTCATGGATTTCTAAAATTCTCTGCTATCTACTCATAAAATTTATGAAAAGCTTTTCCCTACAAATTTATTCTGTTTAAAGTCAGACATCTTTAATATTCACAAATTGTTACATCTCTTTCAAAGTGTACTGACATTGAAGTTGAATTTTAATGGTCTAAGTACCTGGTATTACATTGAAATTCTGTGCTGGGAGAATCAGAAATACCAGTTCCTCCAAGTGACTGGTAAAATGCCAGATAACAAAAGCTTTTTTTGGATTAAGGATTATGAAAAGAAAATTATAACTAGAAGAATACCTGTGTTCCACAAATCTTAAAGGAAGGTGAGCTACTTCCTAGCTCATAAAGAAAGGACCATCTCTACTGCCTACTCCTGTGACTTTCGGACAAGTCACTTAACTAACTTAAACCTTAGTTTAAAATCAGTGGGGTTGGACTAAATGACATCCAAGGTAACTTCCAGGTCTAAATCTATGATCCCAAGTGTGGTCTTGCAAGTCAAGTGACTAATTGGAGCAAATTCAGGATACTTCAAAAAGTGGAGTACATACACAGATGATTCTACATTTTTAGAAATGAAAACACACATTTTAGCCAAATTTTCATTAGCCAATTTATATTTTAAATGTGTATGTACACATACACATATCAATGAACACATGCTTGTAGATTGATTATATATGTATACACGCACACGCACACACACACATATACACAGAGAGCAAGTGGGTGGGAAAGAGAGAGCATGTGCCTGGCATATACTAGGCTCTTAAAATATTACTAAAATAAGCCCTTCCCTCTTAATTCTCTTGATTAAAATTAAAGAAAATTTAAACAAAACTTATATGTTCTCTCTTTCCATGTAAAATTAAACTGTACGAAAATACGTCAATATGTCAAGAATATGTAATTTCATCAATGCATTAATGTCATGCCTCCACTGACAAAAGATTGTGATCCCTTGTTAACTTACTATCCCACAGCTTTCAAAAAAAAAAAAAAATGAATCATGCCCAGTGGCCAATCTGATAAAGAACCTCTCAGAATTTAGCTTGCCTGGTCCTCAGACAACAGAGAAACAATCACTCTCTATGCCCATAGTTGAAGGCTTACTAGCTTGACAGAATCTGCCAGAGCTTGTGTTCTACTAGCAAAGCCTTTGGGAATCCCAGGTCACCTACTGGCCATGATGAACTACTGGAGAAGGACTTTAATGTAGGTATACAAAAAATAAAAAGCCTGGCTGAGAATAAGCCCATTATTTTCATAGAACAAAATCTGCTAGTCAATATATTCTAGAGAGGAATATATGCAAAGGATGCTACTAACTTCCTACAGTGTAAGTATCATTTTTAAGCAAGAAAATTCAAAAAAGTTGAGGAATTTTGACTTCTATTATGTAGGGCTCAAACGTCAGTTTTTTTCAATCAGGTTTGGAGAACCATTTTATATTCCTTGGTTATTAATCAAGCTTAAGTTACTTCCTATACAACAATGTCATAGAATTTTAACAAATTAGTAATGAGCTTTTCAAAACAATTATATCAGACTCATTTGAATGTTATTACCACTGTCGAAAACTTTTGGGGAACTCCTTATTTGTATTAAGGGCTTGTTATTATCTTTTGAATATAAGTTAGTCAACAAGCAGTCACACTTAGTATGTGCCAAGCCCTATGCTAAGTGCTGGGAATACAAAGAAAAGCAAAAAACAATCCCTATCCTCAAAGGAGAATACAGACAAAACACATACACAAACGTACATGCATACAAGATATGTAACAGGGCAGGTGAAGGTAGTTCTGAAAGGAGAAGTCTCTTTGTAGAAGATATTTATCTTTTGAGAGTGTCTTTACTTTTTAGAAATAGCCAAACGTTATTTAGAAACAAGTCTAGTGAATAAACTGGATGATCAGTGAGTGGTAATAATCATTTGATGGTCAGAGCAGGAAGCTATCAAGTAACAAAACTGATTCTTAAAAAATAACTGAAAATTATTCCAAAGCACCGAAAGGATTTTAAGCATCAGCTTCTGCTGACTCAGTAAACTATAAATGTATGTTACATACCTAGTTTGTCTTTGCAGTGTCACCTAAAAAATGGAGGCACCTGTGTTAGGAGGTGGCAGGGACCTGCTTCTGGTAAAAGACACAGTGCGAGCTGAAATGGGTGGCATCTTTAAACCTAGCAGCCTTGGACAGTCCTGATCTCTGTTTTCAATGGCACCCAGGGATGAAGGAAGGTCTTGCTCCCCTAACCTGGGCTCCACGTACCAAGCTGGATGTGGGCATAGGACCACCTGTGGCTCTGAGAACGGACTTGAGGCTTTGGTCCTTTTCAGATCAAGGCACAGGCAGCAGAGTCTCTGGACCTGGAAACTCAAGCTATGGTGAACTTGGAGCCAAGATGAAAGGCTAGATGTTGCTGGGTGTCCCCCAAGGCTGTCACAGACCCTATTCTCTTCTCCCTTGGTTTTATCACAGTTAATGATCTCACAAGGTCCTATGGATTCAATTTCCATCTCCATTTTTTCACTTTTCATCTCGATGGTTCTCAGATCTTTGTCCAGCTCCTGACCTCTAGTCTTACTGCCTACTAGACAAATCAAACTGGATGCCCGGTAGACATCTTAAACTTAACATGACCAAAACTGAGCTGATCACTTTCTCCCCCTTAACCTGTCCCTCAAGCCTTCCAACCTCCTAACTTCTCTAGGATTGTAGAGGGCATCCCCATTCAGTTTCACAGCCTGAATCCATGTTCTCTCTCACTCTTCATATAACAATCTACTGCCAGGTCCTGCTGCTTTGACCTTTACAACACCTTCTGTATATGCCCTTTTCTCTCTTGACATTGCCACCACCTAGGTACAGACCTTCATGTCATGCCTGGATTACTGAAATAATCTGCTGGTTAATCTGCCTGGCTCAAGTTTCTCACCACTCCACTCTGTCTTCCATTCAGCTAGAAAAATGATCTTTCTTTGAAGAAGAGGTCTGACCACATTACCCTTCTCCAAAAACTCTAGAGCAGGGGTGAGGAACCAAATGTGGCCTCAAGGCTGCAGGTTCCCCACCCTTGCTCTAGTGGCTCCTTACCACCTCCAAGATCAAACAGAAAATCATCTATTGGGCTTTAAAGCCCTTGATAAACTGGCTCTCTCCATCTTTCCAGTCTTCCCACACATTCCTCCCCTCCAGGTACTCTGACATCAAGTGACCCTGGTCTCCTCGCTCTTCCCCAAACAAGACACCTCATCTCTCAATTCTGAGACCTTTCACTAGCCATCATCCAGGCCTGGAATTCTCTCCCTCCTCATCTCTATCTTCTGACTCCTCTGGCTTCCTTCAAGTATTAGCTAAAGTCTTATCGTCTGCAAGAAGCCTTTCCTGGTCCCCCTTAATCTTAGGGCTTCTCTCCTGAGATTATCTCCAATTTACCTTGTTTGTACATAGCTGTCTGCCTGTTGTCTAGCCTCTTAGACTGTGAACCTCTTGAGAGCAGGTCTGTCTGTCTCAATTCCCACCACTTAGCACAGTGCCTGACATATTTACAGCATGCCAGGTAAGCATTTAATAAAGGATTCCTGATTTGACTATTGTGAAGAACAACCCTTTTTAGAATGTAAATTTCTTGTATGTTCATTTTTAGGAAATCACTTTCTATTATGTCATAGTCACACTTCCAGTGGCAGTGAGGCACCATGGATAAGGGGGGCTAGTTGCCCACCGTTGGCATTAAAGTCCTATCCTGGCATGTACTGGCTGTATGATCATAGGTATGTTACTTAAACTTCCAGGGCCCCAGACAGATCCCTAAGACTATAAATTACAGATAAGTTACCAACCTACAGTTTCCCACATTAATGAAATAAAAGGCTTGAATCCTGTCCCTTCCTCTCCTCCCACCCCAACCACATACACTAATCTTTTAAACTGACGCCTGAATCATTAAATTTGTCTTTTAATCACTTATATTATTGTTACATGTAATATCCATAAGTTGTAGAACAGTGAGACTCTTTAAAAGGTAATAAGAATATCTGTGATTGGGGCAGCTAGGTGGCACAGTGAGTAGAGCACAGGCCCTGGAGTCAGGAGGACCTGAGTTGAAATGCAGCCTCAGGCACTTGACACACTTACTAGCTATATGACCTTGGGCAAGTCACTTAACCCCAACTGCCCTGCTTTCCCTTCTCCAAAAAAAAAAAAAAAAAGAAATGAAAGAATATCTGTGATTTAATCAGCAGTCTGTTGCAGAGAACTCTCAGATTAGATAAATCCTAGGGAACTGCCTAGGGCCCAAAGTCACTAGCCCAGGGTTGCCAAAGCCATTAAGACTAGATGTTCAAGCTCTATGCTGTACCAAATGTCATGCTTCCTTTTTCAAAGGGCCCACTGTAGCAAAATCTGCTGAGGGAACTTCCTTTTGTTATCTGGCTTTTCATTTTCCACACCTTCTACATGAACTCTTTTTTCTTCTCCTACGTGAATTCTAGCCAACCCCCAGACAAAAAGAAACCCTAGCTTAAAGGATGGAGAATTATGGATTCGTAAAAATCATAAGCTAAAACATAAGAGGAGATACAGACAGCTATACCCTAAAAAGATTTCCATTTTCAGAAATATTTTATGAATAACCAATCTGAAAATAATAAATTATAAGAGGAAGCATAATAAAATTTAACCTGGAATATGTATTAGCTCCTGCTTGTATAAGAGTTGGCATAATAGCTATGAATAATCCAAGCTGTACATCTTGCGTTACTAGCATGCCAAGAAGCACACTGCTGTAGTCAATATCACCTGTTTGAGAATAAAGAATGGTTTTAAAAATACAGGTTTAAAGCAGTATAAAATATCTTACACATATAAATACTGTCATGATGACTTTGTCTGATACTTTAGACTAGTCACTAAAAGGTTTTTTTTTTTGGCCATATAAAAACAATGCAGATTTTAAAATTTATTTTTTCAAGGTAAAATAGAAAACATATTTCAGGCAAGATTTTAATAAGGGCTCTCAGAATAAAGCTGCTTATACTATTTACATGCCTACATTACCTTTTCACAACTTAAGTAACATTGCGAAGAACATGTTTTGCATTTGAATCAATGACAAATTTCATTCAGTGCCAGAAAGGTAGATAAGCAGCTTTCTTTCTTAATCCATATTGTATTCTTCAAGCTAGTCAAAATGGCCTGACCTATATCTCTACTCCCAACTCAGTCTAAACCTCTGACCATGCTCTAAGTCTTCTTGCCAACAACAGCAGTTTCTCCATTACAAAGCTGTCACTGCTTGCACAATTAACCATAAAGGAAAAATAAAGTGTGTGGAAGAAAAAGTATATTTGAAAGTGAGTGGTTCAGAAATAACAGTGAAAGGTAAAAGTACATAACTAAGAAAAAGAAAGGAGGAATTTTTTTTAAACTAGGCATTTTATATTTGCTAAGTACTTTTAAAAAAGAATCATGAGCTGGCTAGATTCTGAAAAGGACCATTCTGGTTTTGATACCTATTTTTTATTATACTGTATAACCAGAATTATCCTGCTTTACAAATATGAGCAATGATTCTGCTCCGAGTCACTTTTGGAGCACCTAAATCAGGGGCCCTGAATTCACAAGCAGTAGGTTCTATTTCACACACTTAAATTTTATGAATTTAATAATTTGCAAAATATTGGCAGTGGTACTCAATATTCAACAAAGGAATCTGACAGCCTTACTTGAAACCATTAGTTAATCAAATACATCATCTAAATGTACTTTCAAAAATATATTTAAATAGTAGAGATATTTTTCTGGAAAAATGTTTTTTGAGGAAAAATTTAATGCATATTTTACCAGAGATTATGTGTATACGAGGACTATATTCCTAAAACAATTCCTGCCATCTGAACCAAAATTCAACCACTATTTTTTTACATTTAGTATACTATCAACTAAGAAATCTCACTTTACATTTAGTTCTTCACACTGACCTTGATTAAAAGAAAACAGTTTCAGAGGTGGAAAGAAACTTAAGAGTCATCTAGTGCACCCATTTTATAGACGAGAAAGCCAAAGAATAGAAAGGTAGGCATAGAAGTTGTCAAGTAGCAAAACTCCTATTCAAATCCAGGTTTCTGACACCAAATTCAGCTCCTTCCCACCCTCAGTTGTACTGTTTCTCTCCTGCTTTGTAACTGGCTTTCATGGACTGTGGCAGAGGGAGGGCCAGGGCTGTAAGCAAAGACAGAACTCTGCACACACCTCACCAGATAAAACAGAGGCAAATCAGCAGCAATGTCCACCCAGCCTAACTCATCTAACCAAGCCTTTGAACAAGTCATCCACCACAGCAAGGTTATTCCATGCTAGGTCTGGTAATCCTTTTAAGAGATTTTACAGGATTTAGAGGGCAAAATTAAAACCCATGGGCCTGAAACACCCTAGTTAAAATCTGGATACATTTTACATGTTTGATTCTGTCATAGTTTTCTATCTCCTTAGTATATGCTCTTAAAACTTATCATAACTTCAAAAATTCACCAACCGAGTCCTGTAAATAGTTTGTGGAAATGCTTTAGGCCAAATAGCATTTTTATCAATTCTTATATCACTTAAGAGTATTAAACATCAACGGTAGCAGTACCAGCATCATAAATCACATCTGTATTGCATGCTTATTTTTTAAAACTTTCAGGACTACAAATTGTCCTGTGGGGCTGTATTTTTCAAAGACAGTACTAGATTAGAATCAGATGAATTTATAGGAGCTTAATTCTATTTGTAACACTACCAAAAAGTTTGTTAGTCAAGTCCTAACAAGCAAACAACAGCATGAATGCTTTCATCACTTGACTTAATCATTAATTTATAAAATAAATTCATTCAATATGTAACTGAAGAAATTCATGTAACTGTATGTCACCTACCTTCTTTATCACCTCGGGCACTACCAACAAGGAACCTGGACACCAAGGGTGTGCTTGATAAGGACAAACAAGTAGAAATAAAAACACTTTGTGTTGGTCTGATTTGTAAAAAGTGTCCCCACAATAAGCCAAATGAAATCATTAGGAATGTCATATAGCATGAGCCTTGCAAGGAGATCTTCCATACCTTAAAGAGAACAAATTTATTTAAATATTTTAATAACTTAATAGGATATCTCCTTTCCAAAGCCGGAGATGCTACACACACAAACAGAACCGGATTGCACATTTAAACTATATAGTAAACACATCAGCAAAATTTCCCCAGTTAACAACGAACAACTGAACGAGTACCTACTATGATGTTATTTTTTTTTATTTTAATTTTTTTTTATTATTTAATATATTTAGTTTTCAGTGTTGATTTTCACAGGAGTTTGAATTACAAATTTTCTCCCCATTTCTACCCTCCCCTCCATTCCAAGATGGCGAATATTCTGGTTCTCCTATTCCCCAGTCAGCC
>CM053626.1:133238508-133253727 GCA_028646595.1 Phalanger gymnotis | reverse complement strand
ACTTGAGAACGCCAGAGGCTTGGCTGCGAGGAGAGGCGAGAAAACTATAGCCGGAAAAAAAAAATCCGAAGCAGAGCCGACCCCTGTGTGGACCCAAGAGTTCGAGTGAGGTCTTGAGGCCGGTGAATATGATTTATGCCATCTTATTTTTCTGTGGCCTCCTGGCTACTCTCGTGAGGCGGACCTACTGGGCCTGGAGGCTTGTGTTCACAATACTGGAATGGGGAGGTTGGTTCGCTAATTTGCTGCTCTGGGCCCTGAATAAATTTTTTGATGTCTTCTGCTTGGAGATTTCGAACCATTCAGATATTTATATGATCCTTTTTGAGATCATAAATTCGGCCTTCCTACTACATCATTACCTCCTTAAAGAAACTCCAAAAATGAAAACTCCTAGGAAGATGATCTCCAAAATTAAGAGCTGACTGTAAACAGTTAGAAAGAGTCTGAGAACCAGGGAGCCACAGTCAGGATCACACAAGAGACAGCAACCACTACTATAAAGTAGAGAGCCTAGAGACTGATATTCCAGAAAGAAAGGCTTACAGTCAAGAATAATTTACTCAGCAAAACTGAGTGTAATCCTACAGAGCAAAAGATGGACCAGTAATGAAATATAGGACTTATAAGTATTACTGATGAAAAGACCATAGCTACATAGAAATTGTGAAATACAAAGAAGAGAAATGTGAAGAATTAAATATGAGCAAGAAATCATAAGGGATTTAACAAGAATAAACTGCTTAATTCTGATAAGGGGAGATGAGGAATGTATCTTTCTTGAATTCTATCATCATCAGGGGCCATAGGAGTCTAATTAGGGCCTGGGGGCAGTTCTGTTATGTCTTAATGATCTTAAAAGATGATTCCATTAGGGAAAGGAAGAAGAATACATTAAGGGGTGAAAGGAAGAGCAAAGTTAGAGAGAATTATTTAGCATGCAAACAGAAGTCTATAGAATATAAACAAGGAAGAAGGGGTAGGGGAAATAGCTGACACTTGAACCACACTTTCATCTGAAATGGAAGAATACAGAGACACACACAGAGTTGGACACAAAAATGCATTTCACTCAAAAGAGAAATAGAAAGAAGAGAAAGTGGAATCAGGAAAAGTAGATTTGTGGAGGGATTGATCCCAAACTAAACAAATTCTAATTAAAAATGTACAAAAATGTTTATAGCTCTTTTGCAGTGGCAAAGAATTGGAGACTAAGGAGGTACCCATCATTTGGGCAATAGCTGAACAAGTTATTATCTATTAATGTGATGGAATATTATTTTGTGCTATAACAAATGATGAAGGGTAAGTTCTCAGAGATAACTGAGAAGACTTATACAAAATGAAAGTGAAATGAGCAAAAGTAATAGAACAATTTATACAATGACAATAACATTGTAAAGACGAAACTTTGAAAGACTAAGAACTATGATAAGCAGAAATATGCTACCTATCCACCTCTTTATAGGCAGATGAAAAGCGAGTGCAGAATGTGATATATTTTCTTTTGGAGATACTCAACGCGGAAATTTGTTTTGCTTGACGATACATGTTGTAACAGGGATTTTTTTTTTCTCTACTGGGTAGTGTGGTTGGGAGGAGGAAAAGGTGGATTATGGGGTAATTTGCTGGAGGAGATAGGATAGGATGGGATAGAAGTCACTTATGCATGTAGTCACTTTTGCATTGCTAAGAAGGGCCATCTCTTCATCTGAGTCAGGAATGAAAGAGAAGATGGTTGGGGAGATCTCTGGGTTATGTGAGATAAGGAGGATGGAAGAAGAGACAGCTATCGGCAAATGGCATATATATGTGTTTCTATGTATAGTGATACTAATAAAATGTGGCAGAGAGCAAGAAAAACAGAGGAGTACCTCATTATTAGATAACAGCAGAATCAGAATGGAAGTTAAAGGCAAAAATAAGTCTTTGAAGTAGCAGTTTTTAATTTGCTGCCATCTTAATTTCATTTCTGTTGCTAAAGAACACAGTATTGAAAGGAATATTTCTTAGGGTAGAATAGTTTAGAAAAAAAACCAAAACACCTCCTTTTAAAATTTTAACAACTCTTCAGACACAGTCTTAACCAGTACTCACTTTTCAAATACTTTTTGATCATATACTATATTTTAGAATTACTTACAGGTGTATGTGCAATTTAGAATTTTATTTCTATTTGTCACATAGTTTTTCAACTTTCTAAAGTTCAAATTTTCAATATCAGCTATGCTACTGCTCAGTCACTGTCTGAAGTCTGACCTATTTAAATTTCTAGATCTCATTTATATACAGATTCTTCCACTGGACTTTTCCTCTCAATGTTAAGAGCTGCTATTACTACTTAATATGATCTTTTGTTTAAAGTAACTCAGACCACTTGATTATGTAGTTCAAAGCATATCATAGTTCTAAAGTGAACAAGTTTCAAATAGTCAAGAGGACAAGTCGTCCCAAAACACTGTACTAAGGTATTTCAGGTACACAATATGATTTGGAGAACAAATTCTCACATACCTTTCTCAACTTTTCTGGAGAAAACTCCAAGCCAACAAGAAACAGAGTAAAGAACACACCAAATTCTCCTAATGTCTCCACTTGCACAATAGACTATAAAGACAAAGACATAAAAATGACATAAATTGAAATATAACAAATATATTAATATAAATGTATGCATAGGTTTAAATCTAAGTCTAATTAATCCACTAATTGTATTAATTACATATAATTATATTCACATAATAAATTAAGTACAAATTATAACTATGTTAATATAATAAGCCTATATTTAAAAGTTTGTTGCTGGTTGATTTAATGGGCATGTCCCAAAAAATATAAATGGGATAAATTCCCATTAAAAGCAAAAGTCTCCATTAATTCTTTTCAGGAACTACAGTATCAGTAACATAAATTATATTTTAATTCCAATAGCCAAGTATTTTATTTCCAAATATATTTTATTAAACATTAGAAATGAGCTAAACATTTGTAAACACAAAGAACATAAAATATACTTTTTAAAAAGGCTCATCATTTCTAAAAATTGTTAAATTAAAAAGCACTTTTAAAACTGCTTAGAAATATAAAAGCAATGTTTTATTTCCATTTTTTTTATAAATTCATGAATGTAATCCAAATCAATCTAACATATTGACATCATGAGGATTTTTATAAAGGAATCCTGTAGAAGATTTAAGTATTACTGCGCAAGGAAATGATTAATTTTCCCTGTTTTCTCTCAACCAAAATATAACTAGAACATGAGGTGTGCTTTTGAGCGGTCAGGTAAAGAAGGAATTATCAAGATTAATCCCTCTTCTACATGAGAGTCCTTCAAAAACTTAAAGACAGCTACCAGTTCCCTTCCCCCTTTGAAATACTCATACTGTTCTTAAGTGCTATTAAAACAGGTCTCAATTAAGAACTAAACTCCCTAGCTCAGGAAGGACTTTCCCTGAAAAGAGTTAAGAAAAACCATCTAATAGATTAATTGTGATTGATAATACACAATACTTTTCACTTTTATAATTAATTTTTAATAGAAAGGAAAGATGTGTACTTTAATAATTTGATACTAACATCATTCACTGTTCTTAGTCTCAGGTTTTTTGCCTCTTAACATCATTTTTATTCACGTAGTTATAATCATTGTATACATTTTGTTGATCAGTTGCTTTCACTCTAAACAACTTCGGATGTCTTATTATTTGCTTAATTCTTCATTTCTGTACTCTTATGCAGCAGTAACACTACACTGCATTCTTACATCGGTTTGCTCATCCATTCTGGAATCACTGGACACTAACTTTGCTTTCCACTTTTTGTTATCACGAGTACCACTACTGTTATACGAACACACATTCTGGAAAGAGCTTAGCAGGGACTACACTGGAATGTTAACTCTAACTTGGGTTTTATCTTACAACGATCATTTCTTTGTTCGAGATCACTATGTTAACCAAAACGGCCTTAGGACAGACACATGTTGGAAGGCATGGGCAAGCTATTACAGTTTGGACATATGGCCTGGATATTTAAATAATGTTTAATTAAGTTAAAGGAGCTAGCATTTATATAGTGTTTCAAGGATTGCAAAGTACTTTACATGCGTTATCTCATTTGATCTCCACAACAACCCTATAAGGACTATTCTATTATTATGTCCATTTTACAGTTAAGGAAACTGAGGCTAAGAGCATCTGAAGTGACTTGCCCAGGCTAACACAGCTACTAAGTTTTAAACATACAGCCTAAGTGTCTAAGACAGGATTCAAACTCAGGCTTCCTGACACATTTCCTGGCAGACCTGTTTCTAAAACAAGAACGTAGTATTAATGCTTTTCTTCTGATAGTAATATGTTCCTACATCTGATAGAAAGCCAGCATGGGCCTAGGACTACTTCTCCTTATAAGAACTTACTCAGAGAAGAAATGTCTCAGTATTAATGATTTCTGCAAAGCTCACAAAATCTGACTGCCTGAAAGGCCAAGTCTATCAGCGAGACAAGTATTTGTGCATGTCTGTTCCTGTCTGCGCCTGTAGCAACTTTGGCCAGTACACATGGTAAGCCTTAAACCTCAGTCCTTTAATGGCTAAAGTCACCTACCAGGTCAGAAACTCAGCCAAATTTCAGATCCACTAGATCAATAAGGGAAAGGACCCAATATCTCTGATAGCAAAGGAGACTGTCCCAAACCCTATGATCCTGGTAACAAGGATGCTTTCCCTCCCCTCAGTGTCAAATAGCAAACTGTCTGGGACTGCTGGCCCAGTTTGTAAGCAGGAAATTAATTATTCCCAGTCCTCTGGGAATTCTACAGTCCCATGGCTCGCTATCCAGGAACTTTCAACCTGCTAAAATTGACTAGTTTGATATTTTCTTCATTGGTGGATTGTTTTAGTGTCAATCAATCTGTTCTGTGTTTAGATTTTTTAAAATTTTATTTTGTGTTTAGATTTTTTAAAAAGCTTAAGTTCTGATTTTAAAATTAGTTGTTCCTCCACAGTAAAGAAGTATATAATCACAAGATTCTTCCCCTATCCCACCTCCCCAAGTGCTTGCCCTTTTGCTCAAGAAAAACTTTTGGTCTTTTTGGAGTGCTTGACCAAAATTAGTCATTAAATCTTCCTCTACTCTGACAGTGGCTGACTTCAATATCAGTGGATCCTCAGCAACAGGAAACAAGGAAAGAATTCCCCAATTCATAAATGGTCAAAGGATACAAACAGGCAGTTTTCAGAGGAAGTAATTGAAACTATCAATAGCCATATGAAAAAATTATCTAAACCACTAATAATTAGAGAAAAGCAAATTAAAACAACTGAGGTACCACCTCACACCTATCAGAGTGGCTAATGTGACAAAACAAGAAAATAAGTGCTGAAGGGGATATGGGAAAATAGATACACTAATGCACAGTTGACGGACCTGTAAACTAGCCCAACCATCCTGGAAGATGATTTTGAACTATTCCCAAAAAGCTATTAAACTGCATACTCACTGGCCCAGATATTACTACTAGGTTTATAACCCAAAGAGACCAAAGAAAGAGGGCTAGGACCCATGTGTACAAGAATATTTGTAGCAGATCAAATAATTGGAAATAGAGGGGATGTCCATTAATTGGGGAATGCTAAACAAGTTATGGTATATGAATGTGATGCAATTCTATTGTGCTGTAAGAAACAATGTAGGAGATGGTTTCAGAAAAACCTGGGAAGATTTGTACAAACGGATGCAAAGTGATGGTGAGCAGAGCCAGGAGAATAAGTTATACAGTAACAATATTGTAAAGATAATCAAGTTTGAAAGATTTAGTAATTCTGATCAACACAATGACCAATCACAATTCCAAAGGACTCACAATAAAACACTGTCCACCTCCAGATAAAGAGCTGATAGACTTAAGATTGCAGACTGAAGCATATTTTCTTTTCTTTTTGGGGGGGGCGGGGGAGGGAACCTAGCTAATAAAGAAATTTGTTTTGCACAATAATATAGATTTGCAACAGATTTGGTCTTTTTTTGCTTTCTCAATGTAAGGCAAGAGACAGGGAGAGAATTTAGATCTGCAAATAAAATTTAGGGAAAAAAAGAAACAAGCGTAGAGATAACTGTGCTCTGAAAAAAAAAAAAGAGCAGGTTTCTTATTATCAGAGTAGAGCTAGAACCAAGGTCAGTGAGCTTTGAGAACAAATCATCAAACATGCTGGTAAGGTCTGAGTGTCCAACTTGGGAAAAGTTGAAAGATCCTCACATTGGAAAAACTAACATAAAAAATGTCTGTCCCAATAAAAGCCAACATTTCTCTGTGTGTGTGTGTGCGCATGTTTCTCAAACGATTCTTCGATTTTTGGTTGTAGATGAATGTTGCTAGCAATGGAAATGTTTGTATGTGTTTTCTGTGAGTCAGCATGGATATCTGTTCAGTAAAAAAGTGTTCATTTCTTAATAGAACTGAAAGCAGTTTAAAAACATTGTCTTCAATGACTCCAACAATGGAAAAAGAGAAAAAGTAGATCTGCAGTTTGAAGTTTCCTCAGCTAAACTTTATCTAGGTTTAAAAACCAGTTAAAAAGCTGGTACAAAAAAAAACCCCAAAAATAAAATAAAAATAAAAAAAAGAAGCTGGTACATTTCTTTTAACTCTTCAATTAAACTTGGAGAATAAAGGGGGTTGTTGAAATTGCCTCAAACAATTAAGCAGTCACAAGGGAAACTGTTAAATACTTTTATAACCAGATTACTGATAACCACAAAAACAGCTGCTGAAAACCAGGACCTTCAGTAAGGAGTTCATAAATTCCAATTATAAATGAACTTTTGCTTTTATAGACTGTGCTAGTAACTTCTGCCTGAACAAACAGGAAGATGTACCACTACAGGGCAAAGAGACTGTGACTTTATAATAGTGCATCTACCACCTCTAGGACAAAACAACAGTGACCACTCTACATTTATTCCTAGTGAATACCCTTCTGGAAGGAACTGTGAAAGTTTAATTGGGAACATGAGAAGTACTGTATGAAATAATCAGCTACATTTACTAATAACTTTTGCATCCTTAATCAGTGGCCACAAATGTATTCTTTAAGAATATATGTGTTTTAACAAAAAAAAAAAAAGAATATATGTGTTTCAATTGTGGTATATGAATGTAATAGAATACTACTGTGCTATAAGAAATGATGAGCAGGCAGACTGCAGAAAAATCTGGAAAGACATATGAACTGATGCTGAGTGAAATGAGCAGAACCAGGAGAACATTATACACAGTAATAGCAACATTGTTTGATGATCAACTTGGCTCTTCTCAGCAATACAATGATCTAAGATAATTTCAAAAGACTCATGATGGAAAATACTATCCACATCCAGAGGAAGAACTATGGAGTCTGAATACAGATCAAAGCATAATATTTTCATCTTTTTGGTTTGTTTTTTTTCTTTCTCATGGTTTTTCCCTTTTGTTCTGATTCTTCTTTCACAACATGAAATAACATGGAAATATGTATTATATGATGGCATATGTATAACCTATATCAGATTGCTTCCCTTCTTGGGGAGGAGGAAAGGAGAACTCAAAATCTTACACGTGAATGTTGAAAACTGTCTTTACATGTAATGGAAAAAATATAAAACACCTATTAAGTTGGGGGGCAGAATATATATATATTTCAAAAAAAAAGGAAAAGAACCTACTTATACAAAAATATTTAGAGCAGCTTTTTTTGTGGTGGCTAAGAATTGGAAATCGAAGGGATGCCCATCAATTGGGGAATGCCTAAACAAGCTGTGGTATGTGATTGTGATGCAATATTATTGTGCTATAAGAAATGACAGCAGCTTGATGTCAGAAAAGCCTGGAAAGATTTACACAAACCAAGTGAAGTTAGCTGAACCAGGAGAATGTTGTACACAGTGACAGCAATACTGTATGATGAAGAACTATGAATGACTTAGCTATTCTCAGCAATACAATGATCCAAGACAATCCCAAAGGTCTAACAATGAAGCACAGTATCCACCTTTAGAGAAAGAACTGACATTATCTAAATATAGACTGAAGAATGCTATTTTCACTTTCTTTTTTGAGTCTTCTTGTACACAATTACTAATATGGAAATGTTTTACACGATTGTATAGTATAATCTATATCTGACTGTTTACTGTCTTGGGGGGTGGGGAAGGAAGGGAGAAGGAGGGATAGAATTTGGAACTCAAAACTTAAAAAAAAAAAGCCCAAATGTTAAAAAATTGTTTTAACATGTAACTGGGGAAAAAATAAAATATTAAAATATTAAAAGAATGTATGTGTTAAGTGTGCATACTAATGCACAAAATGTTTATGCTTGATGTACAAACTGTTACCAGTGATAACTACTCTGCTCTTCATAATGTTATCTGTATTTTGTAAGGCAATAGATATATTCACGGTTCCTAGTACTAGTGGTCTGAGAATGGGACTCTAATGATAGCCTGTTACAGGACCTGAGATTGGGAAAGACGTTAGGGTGTATATGTTATGTTAGGGACTGTAAAAAATGCCCCTTTCTTTAACGCCTTTTTGCTTCCCAATGTTCTTACTGCTCTAAGACTATACAGGTTGTCTGACCGATGACTTAGAGACCTACTGGATTAGCACCTGAGTGTCCACTCCTCCACTAAAGTGATTTTCCTAAAATGCAGGTCCAATCATATCACACACCAACTCCAGTGACTTCTTATTGTCTCTAGGAGAAAATACAAAATGCTGTTTGGCATTCAAAGCCCTTTATAAGGTAGCTCCTTCCTACCTTTTCAAGCTTACATCTTACTACCCCATCCCCCTATCTTCATCCTCTCTGCTCCCCGCCCCACTCTTCCATCTAGTGACACTGACCTCCCAGCTGTTCCAGGAACAAGACACTCCACCTCCCAGCTCTGGGTATTCTCTCTGGCTGTCTCCCATGCCTGAAACACTCTCCCTCTTCTGCTCCCACTACTGATTTCCCTGGCTTCCTTTAGGTCCCACCTGAAATCCCACCTTCTACAGAAAACCTCCCCCACCATCCCTCTTAATTCTAGTGTCTTCCCCAGGTTAATTATCTCCTACTTATCCTACACATAGCTTACTTTCTATACATTCGTTCTCATGTTGTCTTTCCCTTTAGAGAGTAAGCTCCTTGAGGGCAGGGATGCCTATTTTTGCATCCCCACTACTTAGCATAGTACCTGACAATGGTAGGCACTTAATAAATGTTTATTGATTGATTGATCCTAAGTAGGAGAGATAAGTGAGATTTAATCTTAAACTTTTGTGATAATGTCAACTCCTTTCTGGATCCAAACACTATCTCCTAACTCAAGGCATTTCCAGTGGCTATCCTCTGTGCTGAGTTGCTTTCCCTCCTCATTTCTGTCTCCTGGCTTTCAAGTCCCAGCTTAAGCCTCACTTTCTATGACAAGACTTTACTGATCTCTCTTAATGCTAGTTCATTATCTCTAATTTATCCTGTATATAGCTTGTGTGTACATAGTTATCCACATTTTGTCTCTTCCAGTGAACTCGAAAGCAGGTATCTTTTGCCTTTCCTCATATTCCCAGCACTTTGCACATGTGGTACATAGTAGGTGATTAATACATATTTATGACTGACTGACCTCATTCATTCATCAAGACTGGCAAAACAGTTCAAAGAATCAAGAATCCCTTTTGACTTATGGCCATGAAGTCATGCCAGAGGCTCTCAGGCTGGGAGCTTAGCCACTCACAAGGCACCGTCCATGTGTGCGGCCCCATGAAAGTCTAAGCCCTGACTCGGGGAATGTGACTAGTATGCACATAGGACTAAGTAGTCCATCCTGTTATGTGGGAGCTCAAACCTCCAGGGAGCCTAGTTATTTCACAGTTAGGTGTTTTTGGTATCAGTGGAGTTTCTGACCTTTACAACCATCTAGTAGCAGTATGCACAAATCTTTAAGATTACGACGTAGTAGCTGCAGTACTTCACAAGATTTGTTGGATTCAACAAATAACAGTAAGTATACTCTCGAAATGAATCATAGCAATATTAGAAGAACTGGGATATGGATTCAAAATATGCGCAACAGCTATAGCTAAGGGGATCAGACTGCATATTTGTCAGAAGTCCAACAGAATAAAGTTCCAATTACCTTAAAATTTGGCTGCTTTGATCCCAGACAGCTTTTTTTGTTAATCGGCATTGTCTCCTGGGGATTTGATGTAAATAAAGGGTTGGCTACAGATTCAATTATGATTAAAAACTGAGACTTATCTTCCACTGAATCGCTTTCTATGCCTCAATTCGAGGAAATGATCACATTCTGTTATGTCACTTAGCATACTACTATAGCCTTGTCATTTCATCGTTTTGCTGCATTCATTATATGAAGGCAAAAGAGAACTCCATATGTCGGATCAACTAAGATAATGCATCTTGCTACTGACTAGCTGGCACAAAAATCAAGATTTTAAAATAAACAAAGATTGTGCTTAGAAAAACTGCAAATAGCATAAAAGGGAGAATTGTGAAAATATATTTAAGAAGTAGGATTTTAAGAATATTTTAAAGGACCAAGAAAATTTTTGTGTCAATTGGTGTGCCCTGTCCTTCTAGTGTTAAGGGCCTCCTTTTTATTAAAAGTGATATTAAGAAATACTATTTGAATCTAAAAAATCTTTTAAAAAATCTAAATCTGATCTTTAAAAAAAAAATCCTTTCCTAGACTTTCTTGTTTGAAGATGACAGATTGAAGAAAAGGATTAAGGATGGAAATGAAAAACTGATCAAAGAGAATTTCTAGACTTCTTTATCCCTTGTAGGATTAGCCTATGATCCACCTAAAAGAAGTGCCTTCCATTCCATTCCAAGAGAATTCTTCCATAATTCCAAAGAGATTCTTGATACTAACCTCTAGGAGGAGACCCAGGGATTCCTAGAAGGGAGTGGTCCAGGAAGGAATGAAATGGTGACCTTGTTCTCAACTATTCTGGAATATTAATCCCAAGTGGTATTTTTACATGTTGCGATTTTCTTCTTTGATATTCTTATAAAATTGTCTTGGGGAAGAGAGACTTGTTGGGAGAGGATATAAGAATTATGCCAATTTAGACACTTCTCCCCTTGATGGAAATGGCTTGCATATTAGATTAATATTAAATAAGATAAAATTATTTCTAGTAGTCTTGTGCCTAAAACATAAAATACAGTCCTAAAATATGAACAAGTTGTCTACCCCAAGAGAATGTAAAAATAAGTATCTGGAAAGGAAAGATTCTTTCATTTTTGTGCCTTTGTAAAGCCTTGTGCAGTGCCTGGCACATAGCAGGTGCTCATAATTGTTCTGTGAAGTTTGGAATCAGTTAAAGGGGCCACACGTGGGGCCCTAGAGGGCCACATGTGGCCTCAAGGCCACAAGTTTCCTACCCCTGGATTAGACTGTCAACAGTATATAAGAAAATAAATATAGTTCAGAGACATTCAGCATGGGCAACAAAAGCATTTTTAGCATGTATTAAACAATCTTTAGAGAGCATGATTCTTTTCTTTCTCTCCATTGAGGCTAATACTCAATGCAATAATAATCTAGCATTTACTTAAATACATGCATGCTTAAAAATAATTCTTCATTGATATCTCTAAATCAGATATAATTTAAAAAAAGAACAACTTTACAGAATTGGTGATTTGACCAATAGGAACATTGGGATGATTTCTTCTGAATAAAACATGAAATAAAAGACTACTCTGTCAATAATTTAGTTTGAGGGAAACTATTTTTTTATGAGTTTGGGTGCAAATTTCTTTTTGGTATTTAACCATCTCTGATATATCCTTTCAAATCAATTAACTATTGAAACAGATGTAAACCTTATTCTTACCTTAATACTGTTTAGTCCTGAAGGCCCCAGTAATACGCCACAAATAATGTAACCAAACATTGTTGGCAATCCTATCATTGTACACAGCCAACCACATGGTAAAGATAACATTCCTATTGTAACAATGTCCTAAAAAAGAACATATTTAAAAAACTGAAAATAACTGTTGAATGAACAAAGATTCTCTCTTTAGGTAGACTACGATGTCAATGAGGAACATTATTAACTTTCTTTTTCACCTGTGCAACCTCACCAGGGGGTATTAGGTTTGGTTTTTTTGGTTTTTTTTTTTGTATTTTCTTTCTGAAGCAAGTCAAAAAAAAAAAAAGAGAAACATACTAAAACAGAAAATAGGTCCTCTATTAGCCAATAACATGACCCTTCCTAACACTTGCCCTGTTATTTGTTTCCCTGAAATGACTATACAAATATAATGAGGTATGCTTATATTTAAACTTTATCTTTTCTAGTAGAAGAGTTAAGGATTTCAAGAAAAAACTGTCTTATACAAGCTATGTTTCAACCAAAATCATAGTCCTATTGTTTCTCACACCTTCTAGTCAAATGCCTCTGCCTACTAACAAGCTGCCAGAAAATAGACCAGCACCATATGTGTGGCAACTGAGGGAAACCAGAGACCTTTTCTTTCCCCAACCCTCACAGGACACGGGACACAGGACACCTCATCTATGATGGATGTTTGTCTCTATCATCCTTGCCTCTATTGGAGGTATTCCAAGCTCCATTCCACTCTCTTTCGTGGATACCCTATCCTCATGGCCACTGATCATATGCCCTGCCATTGCTCCCAAATATCCTCAGAGATTTGCCATTTGTTATTTGCCATCTATTTGTCCAGCTCTACTCTTTCCTGAGCTCCAGTCTTACCTTACCAATACTCTCTTGGACATCTTAAAGTGGATGCATCATAGACATCTCATACTCAACAGAATACGAAACAGGGTAAGGGATACCTCTTCATGTGAGAAAAGGGTGAAAAAGGAGACTGTAGGGAACAATGCTTAAGTGAGGCGAGATAAAGAAGGAGGGAAAAGAGGAAGCCTTCTGTGAATGGCCTTAATATTTTCACTGAAATATCAACTGAGGATATTGTTATATTGATATTGATATGATATGAGGAAATATCAGGAGGAAGGGAGAAAATGGGCAACTTGATGAGATATGACAATATATGGAACAATCGCTATGAAGACTGAAGACTGAGAGAGCGAACTGATTAAAGAGATGATGTAACAATTTGAGATGATGTAACATTAATTTGCTGTGTACTGCAATTATATTACATAATCACTCTTTAACTTACTCTAGTCACAATGCTAAATACCAAAAATAAATATAGCTTATACCATCAAGGAGCTTATATTCTACTTAGTACAAGTACTATCAACTCTATTTTATGAACTCATACAGCCAGTAAACATTTAAACATATAAATCCAATTCTCTGGACTTCAGGTCCAAGGGTCTATCCACTACATTATGCTGTATATTATTCTTACAAAGAATACAAAATTTGTTATAGTCCTTGCATAACACAAATACTTTGCAACCTCAACTTGGTGATTCTAGGATGCCTTAAATTAGATGTACCAAAATTTTCAAAAGATGAAATTTCAATTTACAAAATAAATTACTCATCAATTTTTTAGGAGGAAGAGTAGTTGTCAGAAAAATAAATAAGTATAATGTATTTAGTACCTTCAAAAAAGCTGGGAATTACTGCTCTGTCAGAATCCTCCATAATAGGAAAGCTCCTAATTTTTTTATGTTATTATTTAGATCAGGCCTGCTAACTGGTTAGGCACGTTAGCCACTTCAAAAGATTTCTTCTACATACAAAGGATATTTTCCTCTACGTTTTTCCACATGCCACCTGAAACTTGGGCATGCTGCAAGCAGCCCAAGGGCCTTACAAGGCCAAAGGTTGTGCAGGTCTGTTCTAGATAGCCTACCAAACTGATATGGTCAAACTAATAAAAATTACAAGTACTAGTACACAATTGTTAAAAATACATTTATTTTAAATCTTACCTTTATAAAGTGGTGATCTGCTCGAGGGATTGTTGAATCTCTGGGCTTAGTCAATATATACTGATTGTTTTGGGAGTCAATGAGCATACTAAGACCCAAGTTATCTTCTACTTCATGTTTTGAAACATTTCTCTTAGAATTGGCCTCTTCCTCTTCTACTCTCAAAACTGCCTCGAAATTGACCCCTCTTACCTGCAAGAGTAAATAAAACAATGAACAATAATTTGCATTTAAAAATCTTTAGAATTCAATGAGGAACATTCATTTTTTTTGAAAAACAAACATTTTTTTTTCAGGTAGAAAATGGACAAAATGGCAATGAAAGATTAATTTCAATATATCTATTAAGTATAAGTTTAATTATGGTGTAGGAAAACAATTATCGACTTAGTTGAAAATCGTAGCAGCGTGAATAATAACTATAACTTTAAATTTAAAAAATAAACTTAAAAAACTTACAGACACTCCAGATATTTTCTTCTTCTTCAATCACCTACTTTAGTGGGCCCCAATGACATGTCCAACAAGGTTAAAGGCTTTTAAAATGTTTGTCAAGTTTTCTTCTCAACTGAAATTACTCAACTTCAAAAATATTTTTGTTGCTTTTCACCTTTTCTCCTCTGATCTGTGTTTTTCCTTACTATGCTTGCCAATGATCAACACCTTCCAACTGCCAGATTTCCCATATCACACATACATTTCAAGGTCCAAAGCCAATTTTAAATAGTGGTTCTAGCTTTTAATTGGTATCTTAGGGACACTGATGCAACTCCAAAGCATGGATTCCTGCTGAAGGCATTTAATGAAGCTACATCCTATGATTTTTCTCCCTTTTGTGTCAGTACTCTTCCTCTTCCCCTACCCCACCCATTCTCCACAGTATGCTTCCCATATTATATATATATAAGGAATGGGGTCACAGGTCTAATAAGGCTATGTAAGAAGACTGGGAAACAGGGAATGGTCTTTTAACATGTATTTCATGATAAGTGGGGCTAACTATATTTGTTGAAAAAGCAGGAAGGGAAAGATAAGGAAATAAATATTTATATAAAGCCCACCTACAAGCACTCTAAGTGCTTTTGATCCTAATAACAATCCAGCAAGGTAGCAATTTTTATTATTATGCCCATTTTACAGTGGAGGAAACAGAGGCAAAAAGAGGTTAAGTGACTTCACCAGGATCCCAGGGCTAGTAAGTGTTTGAGGCTAGATTTGAACTCGGGTCTTTCTGACTCCAGACCAAGCACTCCATCCATTGTGTCTTCAGCTGTCTCTAAAG
>CM053626.1:133148239-133238008 GCA_028646595.1 Phalanger gymnotis | reverse complement strand
GTTAGAAGCCCTGTCTGCTGATTTGTATTATTTGCTCTGTTTATACAATTTCTGCTTATAATTGATGTTTGTGTTTTCTCTGAAGTTCAGGGTGCTGACTTTTCCCCCTGAACTAAGTGAATGATATATGTAGTTTAATTAAAGTGAGACTGTAAACCCCTTAGAACATTGCCTTCCTTAGAAAAGCAGATCAAAGAACTAGTGCTAGCAGCCCTCTTGTGTGCTGGCGTAATTGGCCTTACACCTCCACAGTAGCTGCGAGCAGCACTGTCGTTACCGTAAGTCAAATTAGTCTAAATTTGAATGTATAAAACCACCTAAACAGTATTTCATTTGCTTCAGTGCGAAGCTCAGATATGTAAAAAAAAATCCAAAAATCTTTTTTATCATATTACTTACTGACTTATTGTCATCAAAAGCATGTTCCTCTATTTCTTCCTCTAAACGATCCGCTGCCTTTCTTACATCTTCAAGAATTTCATCAAGCATGGAAAGACTTTTGTTCTGATGTTGCATATTTTTAAGGGCTTCAACTTGATGCTTTTCTGCTGCCAAAAGCTCAACATACTCTGTTTCTTCCTGATTAGTTTTTAGAAAATTAAGAATGAAATTTAAAAGAACAACAACAAAACCCAAGGCAATGACTTATTTATTCATAACAGTTTAAACCACCTTCCCAGGATTGAAAAAGGAATAATTACTTTGAAATAGCTTTACTGAGGGTCCAACTATTTCCTCTTTAGACATTCAAACAACTGCCTTCTTGACAGGCAACTGTTAATAATCTATCCTATGTAAGAGTGTAAGCTCACTGCAAGTTGGGATTTAATTCTTTTTACTTCCTGTGCCTGGAACAATGCCTGACATAAAGAAAGGAATCAATAAATCACTTAATTTAGTGATGGATTAAAGCTATTGTTCCAGGCACTGGAGATACAAAGATTGAAGACACTGTCTCTGCTTACAATCTCACAGGAATGATAAATATATAAACATATAATTATACAACAAAACCAATCAGTGAGTATTTTTTAAGCACTTACTATGCATATGCCAGGCACTATGCCTTATCCAGTGTGGATACAAAGCAAAACCAAAACCAATCACTGCCCCCTAGGAACTTACCATTTAATGGGGTGAAATAACATGTATATAAATAAGCACATACAGGATACATATGGAATATATTGCACTTAAGTTTAGAGTTGTTCTAGCAACTAAAGGGGCTAGAAAAGCCTCCTCAGAAGGTAGTATTTGAGCTAATTGCTGAAGGAAGTCAGGCAGGCTGAGGAGAGGAAGAAGAGCATTCCAGGTCCAGAGGCAGGACATGGAAGTAATGAATAAGATGCTCATAAAGGTAGGAAAAGACCAGACTGAGAGGGGCTTTAAAAATCAGAGAATATTATCCTAGGGGCAATAGGGAGCCACAGAAGCTGACTGTATAGAGGATGACATGGTTAGAGCTGCAGTTAGGCTAGTTTGGAGTAGGAAGTGGTGAGGCAGGGAGAGGTGATGAGTGGTGTAAGGGATGACAGAATTTTGTTTCCACAGAAACCATACAAACATAATTTGAAAAACCTAAGGAGCCATACTTAGGGCCAATGCAAAAGATAACTTGACTGCAGAAGAAAGCAGTGAGAGATGTTAATTAAACATTTCACTCAACAGCATATCTAAGAGCAGACTCCCTTTCCTTGTTCTCTGGGAATGCCTTTTTCATGTGTCAAAAACTGCCAGGCCAGGTGAAGCTCACTAAGGATGAGGTCCATTGACCCAGACGCAGTCTTAGATAATGGGAATTTTCTTATGGATATCCTGGGTTGAATCTTCAACTATCTGAGTGATGCAGCTATCCTGGGATGAGATAAAAAGTATTTATGGCTTGTCATTTCTTTACTAAATAAAGTATAGAGGCAGCTAGATGGTGCAGTGAGTACAGCACCAACCCTGGAGTCAAGAGGACCTGAGTTCAAATCTGGCCTCAGACACTTGGCACATGTACTGGCTGTGTGACCTTGGGCAAGGCACTTAACCCCAATATGCCCTACCAAAAAAAACCAAACAAACAATAAAGTATAAAGACGATGAGGATAAAAGGGGGGAGGGAACTGAAATGTGGAAATGAGAGATGTAAGCAGGGGTGGCTTTTACATGTTTTTAGATAGGCTGCAGACCCAGAAATACCCAGCCAATGGGATACAGGGGAGGGAAATGCAAATCAGGATATGACATAAAAAGCTTTGTAATTGTCTGAAAGGGAATGTCTCCTTATGTGTCACCTGGGCTCTTGCTGTCTCTAGCAAGACAATGAAAAATAAAATCTTTCCTTAATTCAGTGACAGCCATGTGGAGTTTTTTGGTAAGATGATTATTTCTCACAGTGGCTGAGGTACATGGAGAAGTAATGAGGTACATGGAGAGAAGGAAATGCTCCTATGGACATAAAAACGATAAGATCTGATAATTGATTGGATACCTGGGGCAAGTGAGATTTTAGAATAAAAGATACATGTAGGTAGAGAACCTGGGCTGCTGGAAAGAAAGAAGTGCCCTCAACAATATGGGAGTTGAGAAGAAGGGTGGGTCTCGGGGGAAAGACAGGGAGTTTTGTTTTGGACATGGTGAGTTCGAAAAGCCTGTAGGATATCTGGTTCAAAACAAAGTATTAGAAAAAGTCTGAGGAAGGAAGAATCACTTCTAGTTGGGGGTCTAGGGGAAGGTGATAAGTAAAGGCTTCATGGAAGAAGGAGGACCTAAATAGAGCTTTGAAGACAGGGGTTTTAATAGGTAGAGATGGAAAAAGTCAGGAGGGGCCATTCTAAGTACAAAGAGCAATGGGAACAAAAGGCACAAAACTAGAAGAAGGATGGGAGTAGAAGAGTTTGCTGGCATGTAAGGCATTTGCAAAAGCAGTATGAAAAGACTAAAAAAGTTGCTAGGGCCTTGAATACCAGGGGGAAAAAAGTTTGCATTTCATTTGGTAGGTAAATGCCAGCCACTGGCATTTCTGAATGCCACTGGATTTTTCTAAGTAAAGGGGTGATGCTAATTAGGAAGACACAAGATATAAATGTAATGGATAAATCAGGTAAGAGAGACTAGAAAGGAAGGTATTAAAACAGTACATGTGAGAGATAATGAAGGACTTTAACAGAAGAAACATCGGTCACTCAGCAAACATTTTTTAAGTGCCTACAATGCGTCAAGTACTGTGCTAGGAGCAACAAATCCAACAAATAAAACAGTTTCTAATCTCAAAGACTTAAGTTTCTAATTTCTAACAGGGGAGTTGACAAGAACTATTATAAGTATATACATGATAAAGAAAATAAATACAAAGTAATCATCGTATTTGAAAGGGAGGGCACTAGCAGTTATGGCAGTGCTTCAACTGCTTCTTAAAGGAAAAGAGGGATTCTGTGAGGTGGTGAAGAAGGAACATTGTAGGTGTAGGGAATAATGCAAAGCCAAAGAGATGGGAGGTCAAGTAGGAAGGAGGGAACAGATTTGAGAAATATTATAGAGGAAAAAAAAGACTTAATAATGCCTAAATAATCTTGGGCCAGTTACAACCTCTTTGAGCCTGTTTTCCCATCCACAGTAGGGATAGTTCCTTGGCAATCCTCCTCACCTAGATATACATGTATCTCATTGATCTGTCAGGAGGTTCAAATAATAGTCTTGAAAGTAATTTGTCAACTTCCGATGTTTTATAAGTGTCAGCTATAATTAACTTACTATCATGTAGTAACTAACACTATTATCATAATTTATTCACTCAACATTCCCGTGACTTCTCAGCCCCAAATACCAGTCAGATACCTGACACATAGTAAGTACATAATACATGTTTTTTTCATTCATTCATTTACATCAAAAAAGCAAGTGATTTGTAAAGCACTATATGTGTATCTATGTATAGTTGTATGTGTGTGTGTGTTTGTATGTAGATAGATAAATAGATAGATATAGATATCACTTCATTTAATCCTCACAACCACCCTGGGAAGAAGGCAGTATAGGTATCATTAGCTTCTCTAAATATCAATTCCCTCATCTATAAAATGAAGATGAGTAGCTCACAGAAGGGACTTTGGAAGTCAGCCAGTCCAATCCTCTCATTTTATAGATAAGGAAACTGAGGTTCAGAAAAAGTGACTTGAACGTAACACAGATAATAAATGGCAGAGCAAGGATCTGAAGCCAGGACTCGTGAGTCCAAACTTAGTGAGCTTTCCACTGCCCAACACTTTGTACTTCAAATGACTTCTTACTCCACTTCTACTTAAGTAGAAGATATCAAACCAAGGTCCCTCCTTTCTCTAAGTCCTCTTTTCTCTTTTCAAGATGGTTTTGTTACGGATTGGTTAATGTGCAAAGGTAAATTTTATACATATGACGTGGAAGTGGACATACAAGGGGTCCAAGAGACAGGTCAAAGGAATGAAGCAATAATACTCAGCATGAATCCTACGCTAACTTACCATGCTATCTGACAAGTTACTTCGTGGATGTCAGTATTAAAGCTACAAAGCTAGTCATCCATCCATCCATCTATCTATGAATGTCATCCCTTTTCCCTGTCATCTTGCCCAGGCTGGAAGTTCGGGGACCACCCACAGCCAATTCCGCTACTTATTAGCAGGGCCTGTTTGCCTCCTGGTGCTCATCCCTGCCCCATCTCAGGGTCTACCACATTGAACTTAATGTGGATAAGCTGGCCACTGAAGTTTATAACTCCTGAGTTTCAGAGATCCTCTAGCCTTAGCCTCCTTGGTAGTTGGTATTAAAGGCATGTACCATCATATCCAGCCAATGTAGTACATTTATAAAAGCTACTTGCTTAGCTTAGATGTTGGGGTGCATGCAGAGGTAAATGTGCAAAAGGGACATTCTTACATGGGCTTGCAATAATAAGCTTATTTTAATGAATGACAGTTGGCAATGATTAAGAATTTATAAGCAACTCAAATGGTTCGTGATATGTAAAAAATATTCTGTTTCCACTGTATCAGAGTTTTACATATGGTATATTAGATAACAAAATTATCAACGGCAATCAGGTGATTTGGTGTTTTAGGCTAATGCTGTGGTTTTAGTCCTCACTTCTTCAGTGGGAGACTAAAGCAGGATTAACAAAGCAATACTGTCTTTTAGCTTTGTACCCAGACAGATCCTTACATGGCACCAGATTCAAGAGGATAAGAGGGAAATAAAGAATAACCAGAGAACCACCAGGGCCAGTAATTCTCTAGTCTAGAAAAAGGCTATCCAAGATGGCTGAGTTCTCCTGGAGAACACTTAGGCTAAAATAATTGTTTACTATCCAGGCCATGATTCAATTCCTTCAGGACTCAACTCGAACACCACCTTCTACATGAAGGCTTTCCTGATTCCTTAGTGGGCTCCCTCCATAGCTACTTCATATTTAACTACCATGTATTTATTCTGCATATACTTACATATGTATATGTGTTGTTTTCTCCCAACAGAATGTGATCACAAGAGGAGGGATTATTTTATTTTGGTTTTATATTCCCAGCATCTAACAGTGCTTCCGTTTAATAAATGCTTAATTTATAGAACTGGAAGGGAACTTACAGGCCATCTAAAATAAATTCCTTATTTTACAGATGAGGAAACTGAGGTCCAGAGAGGTTAAGTAATTTGCTCAAAATCACACAAGTAGTGACAGAAGAGAGAATGAAGGATTAAGAGGCACTGTTCCAACCAGCAGTCATTATAATAGGGGACAGTGACTAGGGCTTTCCCCAGGTATCTGCATCTGGGGGATGGAAGAGAGAAGAACACAATATTAAACATTTCTGGGGGAGGAGACATGCTTTCTCTTTTTTGTCATCCATAGATCAGAGTCCTTTGCTAGTAGAGTCTCCATACAGGTAGGGAGTAAGGAATTGGGAGGGGAGGGCTGAAGGTAGTCAGGCCCTGGAAAGAGCAAGCAGGGATGAGTTAGAGTAGGGTCACAAAATGCAGGTTGTCTGTGGGGCAGTGATAGAAATGAGTCTTCACCTTTCCCGGCAGAAGCATACTGTGGAGACAAGTGATAGCTGAGAGGGTTGTGTCCTAGGGAGCCACACTGTATCTTGACAGCACCAATCAACTGAAGCTTTTCCCAACTCTAAGGGATGAGGCACTGGTTGGGCCAGGAATGAAAACTTCAATAGGCCAGATGCTGCTTAGTTATAAGACACCACATTCTCAGTTGTCACTTATCTCTCTGATACACTTGGTGGTCTATCACTTCGGGCAGCAACTCTGTTCTAGAGAAGAGTCCTTCCCTCCCAGAAGAGCCTAGGTCCTCTTGTTAGAGTTCCCACAAGTCCTGCTTCATCTTGGAGCATTGCAACCTCCTTTCTTACAGAGTCCACAACTTGAAATGTCCTTTCTCTGTGGGCAGTTCCTGGTATATGATAGGATTTCCTCTGCCATAGAGAAGCCAGACCCTTATCTGTGAAGACTCACATGGTAGGGGACCCTAAAATCCCCAAACCTTACTCCTTGCCTTCTATCATAGTCAAATAAATATCCAAGCTTACACATAGGTTTCCCTCATAAAATCTGAGTATTTAATTTAAAATTTCAATATTGGATTGAAACATTAAAGAATTAACATTTAATCCATTTTAATTTTAAATTGTAATCACTATCCACACTAGACAGTTAAGTCACTATTGTAGAAAGGTGTCCTAAAAACATAATTGATTGTGGTAAAAATGTTCTTTTAAGGATGAGTCAACAACTAAGGAAAATTTAAGCATATTTTCAGAAACATGAACCAAAACATTGTCAATTATAATTATACTATAAAAACTATGATTAACACATATTAAGGTATAGTGACATACACAGCACGTATAAAATGTCTATGAAAATGAAAGTTTGTTCTCCTATATTTTCACTTTAACTTTTATTAGCGGAATATAGGTAATGTAACTAGTACTAGTTTTTGGTAACACGGAGTGCACTGCATATTTCATTATTCTAGTAGCAATGTTATATGTAAAAATACTAAGCTACTTAGGGAAAATGTTGTCTTATATGTGAGACACGAGAGTATATATTTTATTGCAAGCGGATACTTTTGGTGGCTTATCTCTAATGAAATATTATCAACCTGAACATTTTCCTTTTTGTTCTCTATATTTTTTCCTGGTTCAAAATGAACAGCAGCATCTGCTTTGAGAATACTTAATAAAATCTGAAGAACTAACCTTTATTGCAGCTTCCCTCAAAGCCTCCAGTCTCTGTCTACTACTTTCTTTCATGTTCACAACATCTTTGTAATCTCCTTGCAGGGCTCTTTGGAGTCCATGGATAGCTTGAAAGACTGAATTCTCACTTTCATTCAGTTCCTTTTGGAAAATTTCAAATGTGTGCACCTGAAAGAGTTTTTCTTCATCTGACAGCCCAGAATTCTTTTCCACTGCTCTTATTGCATTTTTTAGTTTGTTAAGAACCACATTCTTTTGTCGAATAAGCCCGGATAATTTTCTACAATTGTCTAGAACCCACTGTTTTCTCTGAGTAATAGCTGCTCCTTTCCCCCGATGCAACTTTATTGCATGTTTTGCTACATCTTCATGTTCTGCAGCAAACACTATCAAATAAAATAGTGAAATCAGGATCCAAAGATAAATTCTTCCCATCACCTTCATGATCCAAGTTTGTAGAGCAGAGTAGTCCAAAGATAGACGTTATTTAAAATGTGCATTTTAACACATACTGGGCTGAAAAAGAGAGTAAATACACGTATAATTTAAAATGACTCATGGAATGAAGACAACAGAATACCAAAATTAGGTAAGCTACACCCAGAAAAACGCTAACAAATTAACTGTATAAGGTTATTTGCTTAGAAAGATCACAATCTCTGTCATATCTGTTAAAAGCCTGTCTAGTGATCCCTAAGCCTAACCCAGTGTTTTGGCTGCAAATTATTCTAAGAATGGATATGCCTACAAGAAGTTTTTATTTTTTAAATGTTCATACTTTTCAAAAGAAATCTGTAATAATCAGTTATCTGTGGACCAGCCAGGAAGAAAACCCATTGCCAGGTGTAGACTATTATTCTGAAGCTCAAGATGAAAAATTTTCATCAACTCTCATACATTAATACCGTGCCTTTCATTTCTCCATATTTTGAATCCAAATTACCTCACGCTGTGTTGCTTTACCATTATTCATCTTGTGACTTAAAACCCTGCTCCCATGAAACTAACTGATCCTGGCGTGTCACTTTTTAATGTTGTATGCTTGTAGAACCAATTAATGACATTAGGTGAGGGTGCCTGCAGTTAGGTGCTTAGTAAAAATGATTTTTAAAATGATTACTTGTTTTTAAATATAAATGTCTAGGTGAGTGTGGGAAACCTGCGGCCTCCAGGCCACATGTCTCAAATTCCAAGGATCACCCCATTATTCATTTACAACAGAAAAGTTAACAAAGCAAGAACTACTGTTAAAAACAATGGGGGGGCACTATCATTTATCTACCACATGGTTTTTCATCATTAAAAATCACAATACTTGTTTTCTTCAGTTTCTAATATCAAGATGAGTCTGTTATTTCCACAATCACATCCACTTTAGTGATACATAGGGGAAGATATTGAGCTTATCTCCCTGGTCCCTTGTCAAGAAGGATCTACAAGAGTCAAAAGTGTAGTGTGTTATTAGTCTCAGCTTATTCTACTGTTCCTGAATGCAAGGAACAATTGTAATTTGTGGCTTGGAGTTCTCCAAGAATCTTAGCATTGTACATCGGGCCTCGGTCTCAAGGAAACTGACCGCAAAGAACAGCATCAGCGGCAGATCAGGATTTAGCAGAACTCTTCAACTTTCGCTCCTGATTGTCTCTGATAGCACAATTATCTTCCCAGTCACCCAGGTTTGAAACTTCAGTCATCCATGGCCCTTTTCCCCTCTCTCCTCAATTTACCAGTTGTTAATACCCATGCAATCTACCTCAATATTTCTTAGATCTGTCCCCTCCTATTCTTACATATTGATACTGCCTTACTGAAATTGGACTCCTGCTCACTTATTCTCTAGGCTGTCTAGTTTCCCCAAAGCACAGATATGCCCACTGAACTCCCCTCTTCAAAAATCGTCAGTGGCTTCTTACATAGGATAAAATACTTTTACTTATGGGCCTGTTGTGGATAATAACTGAGGATATCATCTGTGCTATATGATTTATTAGCAAGACAGGTATAACAAATAAATGGGTCAATGGACTTCCCAGTTAGTCCAAAAACCATGAATACAGAGTGAGATAACTATGTATTAAAAACAATTAGTCTAATTTAACCAATTAACCATGTCAACCTGAAAGTTTGGTTAAAAAAGGTAAACAGGCTAGGTGGCATATAAATTCATATCGTTTATGCCCTTAAAGCTAGCAAAGGTAGCGAACATGTGGAGCCAAATTCTAATTCTGACTGATAAAAAGAATGATACGCCTTAAACACGTTTTAGAACAATCCCAACTCAGGATGTCTGTGTCACTCAAATTTATGATCTTCATATATGTTTGACCATAGTATGAGAAAGGAATTTTCTTAATTGAATATGTTGCAAATACAATGAGATAAAGACTTGAAAAAGTGTCAACTGAAATGACAACCCAGGATGTCTGTTTCCTTTACCATTAACAGGACATAACATAGCATATGTTCATAAAATATTAAGATAAATCTCGTTATTCAAGATGGTGTCTTGGGTTGAGGTGCCTCATCCTTAATGGCCGCAATGGGAGGAATGCTCTTAGCTTCATCTGGCCTTGTAGTTGTTGCCACAGGAAGAGGCATTCTCTGGGTTTACTCAGAGAACAAAAAAGGGCAGACAGGCCAATGCTCTTCTTCTGGTTGATTAATTCAGGCTTTGTCCCTTATTGGGGTTCAAATGATCTTAAATGATCATCAAGTAAAAGAAAACAATATGATTTCTAATTGGAGGAAAGTTTAGGGATTTTCCAAATTTCCAATTCTCTGAAATCAGAAAAAGAGGTGTTTTACTCCTCTTGAGTGTCTCTATTCAAAGGAACATGGAAACAATAACCGATTACACAGTACAGGGCCAGTTTTCAAATAAGACATGTGGGTTGCTCGAGATGTATAATTGTGAGAAAACTCCTTGAGTCACTCCTCGTACGTGATTGGTCTTCTGGTCACATAACCTAGGTCATTAACTAAGCAGCAGGTAGAAGTGGCCCAGCTTCCCAGCCACGCAGGGCTAGGTTGAGACAATACAATGAAGCTTTCTCACAAGACAGAAATTGGACTAGGTTCCCAAAGTGGGTGACATCAGCCCCTGGGGGTGCTGGACCAATGAGGGGGTGGTAATAGCCTGAGGTGCAACTGCGGGGCACTGAATAAAAATAAGGGGGCCGTGGAAACATAAGGAAAGAAAAGAAAAATTTTTGAAAAACTGTTCATATACGTTTCATCTCTTGTGTAACAGAGGTAAAGTCATAGTGATTACATTATTTTCCAAATAAATACACAAAATGCAAGTTATAATGGTTATAATATAACTGATCAGTGGTCAAGTATGCCAAGAGGTGTTGGCAAGTGAGTGTATTGTGCACTGTCAGGAAATCCAGCATGTATTGGCAGGAATATCTGAGTATAGTGACTTGTTTATAATACAATACTATACGGTTACATTACACAATATTACATCATCAACATTTCAATGCAGGAAAAACCCTACGAATTTACAATAAGTTATTAAACTTAAGATGCCTCATTTAAAAAGTGACGCAAATTTTAAAAAAACACTAAAGATTTCCTGGGGGGCACAGAGTAATTTTTTTAAAAAGGGGGTGGTATGCCAAATAAGTTTGGGAACCTCTGGACTAGACCCATAGTTGAACAGAGAGGGAGCTGAATCTAGAACTAGATGCACAATGGAATCCCAAGATGGAGTCAGAGTGGTTCACTTCATTTCCACAGACCTGATCCCAGCACTAATCGACATGATTATTTTGACCAGCTTCATTTCCAAACTGAGTCAGTTTACCACTAAGTAGCATAGTACTGCCTCGCCTACCCTCGCTCTCAACCCCAGATCACCATAGTGATGCCAGGATAAGTGTGGACACCTGATCAGTTTGGCCAACTGTTGCTCAGAATTTTTGTGCTCAAAAGATGAGCCAGCCTTAGCTAATAGCTGGGATTTGAAGTGCACACTACCATGCTTGGCTCTGGTAAACCAGGTTTTGATAAAAACCCATTGGGATTCAAATGGAGCTACCAAACTATGCCTTTAAACCAAAATCATCCTGGCTCTCATTGATTGGCCAATAATAGGTCCCAGCCCAAGCCTCATATGGTTCATCGGCTTTTAATAGCTCAGACTGAGTATAAATAGCAATTGTTTCTGTTCTGGTCTGAAACTTTGAGGGTCTTCCCCTATCCCAGACTGATTTTTTGGGAAGTCAAACTAGGCCACCTTTTTGTCTCAATTCTTAAGTAGCCTTTAATCACCAAACAAGGTGTTGTGTGGGACAAAGTGAGACCTGGAAAAGACCTCACCTTAAAAAGGCCAAAGTCTCCCACTGTAACCTGGACTATTGCCAGTCATCCTGACCTACGATTTGCCACAGGAAGAGAGAATGAGGTTGATTATATCACAGCCCTGCCTCACTTAAATCCAATTCACTTGCAAGTCAAGATTTCACCCTCCAGATGTCATTGGTGGTCCTCTTCGAGGATAAAGGATGAACACCCACACCCACCACCGTGGTGGTACCACCACCACCACCACCACCACGCTCAGCCAGACTTACTTCACATTACAATGCCTCCCTGCCTTGCCTTTTTATGTACTCTATATTCCAGCCAAATTGCTCTCTACCTGATTATTCCCCAAATTTGAGAGTCCTTTCTCTTTCTTTTTCTTGCACTCCTGGAATGTTTCTTCCTTAACTCTACCTGTTCCTTCAAGGCTCAGCTCTCATACCTATTTAAGTACTACATCTATTAGCAGAACAAATATTCCTTGAAGTCAGAGGAGCCACTGTAAAGTTTAAAGTATGTCAGGTTTGAGTCAGATGACCTTGATTTGAGTCCCAGTTCTGATCTTTCCTACATGTTTGACATCCAGCAAGTCTTACCTTCTTTCACTCTCAATTCCACAGGTATAAGGTAAAGTACTCAGATGATTATCAACTGAGGAATGGCTAAATAAAAATGGTGGTACATGAATATAATGGAATATTACTGTGCCAAGAGAATTTATGAATGTAACAAATTCAGAGCAGCCTGGGAAGACTTCTAAGTTGGCTAAAGGTTAATTTTGTCTCAAAGAACCAACTTTTAGTTTTTATCATTTTTATTATCTTTTTGATTTCCAATTCATTTATTTCTCCTTTAACTTTTAACATTACCTCTTCTACTTATTTTGGATTTTAGCTTTCTAACTTTTTGTTGACAGGTTTTAGGGATATAATTTTCCTCTTAAGACTGTTTTAGCCGAAACCCAGAAACTATTATATTGCTTCATCATTTTTTTTCCACATGATTATCAATTATTTCCATGATTTCCTTTTTGACTCACTTGTCATTTAGGATTCATTATTAAATCACCAATCTTTTGTTTGTACTCTCTTAACTGGTTTTTGTTTTTTATTATATTATGTCCTGTTAATGATGCGGTTACTTATTCTGCCTTTTTTACACTTCTTTGCAATATCTCTGTACCCCAAGCCTTAGTCAATTTTTGTAAAAGTTCCATGTGTGTTGAGAAATACACATGTTCTTCAGTAATCCAATTAAGAAGATACAATAAGTCTTTTCGCTCTTGGCTTCTCTAGTAATTTGTTCAAATTTATATTTTCCCTCTTGTTTATCTTTGTTATGATGTGGATACAAACATTGCCCTAAGAGTTAAAATTAATATTGAGTCGACTTTGTGAAGCCCCTAGTTTATTCTCATCCTGGAATCTCTTCTCATTATTTTGAGTTACCATAAAACTTTCCCCTTATCCTGGACTATAAAATTCCTTGTCTCCCCAACCGACCCCCATCGTGGGGTAAATTTCCCTGTTTCCGTTATTCGGTCCTTATAAAAACAAGCCCCTATCTCTCTGTAAATTGCTAGACCTTCTTCCAGGGCTAGCCCACTGCTTTTGCATCAATAAAGCTCCCAAAGGCTAGAGAGGTCTAAGTGAATTATTTTACATTTGAACCAGCTCTCTCAACTTTGATGTTGTTGTTAGAGCAGTCTAAAACTGAGACATTACAGTTTCCTTCTATTATTGGGGTCGGGATGATTTTTCCTTCGTGAAGGCATTTGGAGAATATGTTTAATATTAACATTGGTTTTGCTGCCTGTGGTTCCTTTCAGTATAATGTAATTTCTTTATCTCAATATTATAAATTTTGCTTTTGGTTTGTTTGCAAGGATAATTGCAACTTTTTGTTGATTCATCTGATATGTAGTAATTATTGTACATATCTTTTTTGTGGGGGTAATGTTTCTTGTAAAACCATACTATGGTGTTTCATTTTCTTATCCTATCACTTTCATTTTGCGGGACTGTTTAATGCAATTAGCTCTAAAATGACGAGTTCAGCTTATATTTTCTTTCATTTGTCTCATATGTGTCATATGTTTTCATATGTATGTGTATAGGCATATATGTGCACATATAAATTATTTTTCTGAATTAGGAATTATTTTGTTCCTGTTCCTCTTTGAAGACAATACTTTGTCTCTTCAGTTATTTTGGCTTAATGACTTAAGGCAACTCTTCCTACAAGCTCTCTTCTCCTTCCCCTTAATTTGTCCCCCTCCCCCTTTTCACTCCTTTCCCTAATTTTACTTTACCTGTTAGTTCCTTTTCCTTTCTTCCTTTTTCTACTTTTCTTATTCTTCCCTCTTTTTTCTCAATAAAATCTCCCTTCTTTCTACCCTTTCAACTGTTTTTTCGGGTTTTTTTTTTGCTTTTTTCTAAAAAGGATTTCCTTTCCAAATTCTCTTTACTTTCTATTCTAGACTTTTACTCTTTGATCCGTGATCCTTTTTATTTCTTTATTCTGTGTTCCTCACAGAACTAAGGATTCTAAACTATCAAATTTGAGTTCCTTCTAAATAACTTTTATGTTAGAGAGTTGGAGAACTTGTCACTTTCTCCTTTTTCCTGTTGTGCTCACTCTCAGATGTATCAATTACTACAAGAGACAGAAAAGATAGAAGTATTTATCCCATGGTAGAAATTTTCTTGGGTGGATCATGTGGTCCACTTCTACCCCTGCTTTTTCCATGTTCATCTTCTTTCCTAGTTGCCATAAAAATCTCTTTTCTGGTCCATGCCCTCCCATGGCTCTGGATGTGGATTGCTCCTACAAGCTCTGATTCCCCCTCTCCAGATACAGGATGTTATTTCTGGAAGCACAACATTTTCTTATAAAGGCAGTGGGACAGAATTGAGTTCTGCTACTTGTTGCCACAGAATGATAGTGTGAGGACCAAAAGCAGGGGGTGCTGACAGAAACTGTAGTGACAGCAAGGAGACAAATGGTCACTAGATTCCAGAGCACAAGCCTCTGTGCAGTCCAGAGAGGCTACCTAGTAATCAAGTTAAAGACTGGGGATTAGCTTTGTCTGCTATGAATACATAACGTTGTTACCTCATGAGACTTCTTGGTGTCTTGGCAGCAAGACTCTGCAATAATTGAAGACAGCTACAATTATTTTACCTCTTGTGTATATTTCTTATTTAAGGGAGTTTTGCAGCAGCAAGCAGGGCAGTGGATAGAGCACTAGTCTGGAGACAGGAGGACCTGAGTTCAAATTCTTCTTCTTCAGACACTTAATAGATGTTTTGTCCTTAATCTCTTTTTGCCTCAGTTTCCTTGTCTGTAAAATGAGGATAATAATTAGCACCTGACTCCCAGGGTTGTTGTGAGGGTCAAATGAAATATTTGTAAAGTGCTTAGTACAGTGCCAGCACACAGTAAGCACTAAATGTTGGTTATTATTACAACTGTAATTATCATTACTATTATTAAGAGGTCTTAAGGATCAGAGAATATGCTTATTCCTCCATTTTTTTGGTCATGTCCCAAAGATCTCTTGTCTCCCAATATTTCTTGACCTATCTGCAACAACTGACACTACTGTTCACCTTATCCTCCTCTCTAAGCTTATGTTACACTAGTCTCTCTTGGTTCTCCTGCTACCTGTCTGACTTAATGTCCTTTACTAGATCTTCATCTAGATCAAATCCACAAACTTTGGGTATTCCCCAAGGCTTTGCCCTGGACCCTCTACTCTTTTTCCTATAGACAAGGGGTTGTTTTGTTTTGTTTTGTTTTTTAAGAGAAGGAGGTTTATCTATCCTAACTGAACAAGGATATGCAACAAGAATGCAGTTCCAATTTCCTTTGGCAGACATCTCTCCTGTCCCATATGAATATAGGTCTAGTCAGCAGGGCAGGTTGTGGTTACTAGTGTGGTCTTTAGACTTCCCCAAAACAAGAAGAACCCCAATTAATTGTAGATGGGACTTCTTATGCCCTTTGATGACCAGGTAGGTTTTTTTTTGAGAATTACTTTATTATATTTTTAGTTTTCAACATTGATTTCCACAAGATTCTGAGTTACAAATTTTCTACTCATTTCTACCCTCCCCTCCCACTCCAAGATGGCTCATATTCTATATTCTGATTGCCCCTTTCCCCAATCTGCCCTCCCTTCGGTCACCCCACTCCCCCCACTTCTTATCCCCTTTCCCGTTACCTTCTTGTAGGGAAAGCTAGATTTCTATACCCCAATGCCTGTATATCTTATTTCCCAATTACAAGTAAAAACAACTTTTTTTTGAGCATTTGTTTTTAGAACTTTGAGTTCCAAATTCTCTCCCTTCTTCCCTCCCTACCCACCCTCCTTGGGAAGGCAAGCAATTCAACATAGGCCACACATGTGTTGTTATGCATAACATTTCCATAATAGTCATATTATAAAAGACTATATTTCCCTCCATCCTATCCTGTCCCCCTTTATTCAGTTTTCTCCCTTGACCCTGTCCCTTTTCAAGTGTTTGCTTTTTTTTTTTACCTCCTCCCCCTATCCCTTCTATCATCCCCCCTCTCTTATCCCCTTTCCCCCCTACTTTCCTGTAGGGTGAGATACCCAACTGAGTGTCTATGTTATTCCCTCAAGTCAAATCCAATGAGAACAAGATTCACTCATTCCCCCTCACCTGCCCCCTCTTCTCTTCCAATAGAACTGCTTTTTCTTGCCACTTTATGTGACATAATTTACTCCATCCTATCTCTCCCTTTCTCTTTCTCCCAATATATTCCTCTCTCTCACCCCTTTATTTTTTTTTAGATATCATCCCTTCACATTCAACTCACCCTGTGCCCTCTGTCTATATATATGTATATTCCCTTCAACTACTCTAATACTGAGAAAGGTCTCATGAAGTACACATATCATCTTTCTATGTAGGAATGTAAACAAAACAGTTCAACTTTAGTAAGACCCTTATGGTTTCTCTTTCCTGCTTATCTTTTCACTCTTCTCTTGATTCTTGTGTTTGAAAGTCAAATTTTCTATTCAGCTTTGGTCTTCTCACTGAGAAAGCTTGAAAGTCCTCTATTTTATTGAAAATCCATATTTTGCCTTAGAGCATGATACTCAGTTTTGCTGGGTAGGTGATTCTTGGTTTTAATTCTAACTCCTTTTATCTCCAGAATATCATATTCCAAGCCCTTCAATCCCTTAATGTAGAAGCTGCTAGATCTTGTGTTATCCTGATTGTGTTTCCACAATACTCTCTTTCTGGCTGCTTGCAGTATTTTCCCCTTGATCTGAGAACTCTGGAATTTGGCTACAATATTCCTAGGAGTTTTCTTTTTGGGATCTTTTTCAAGAGGCAATCTGCAGATTCTTTCAATTTCTATTTTGCCCTCTGCTCTAGAATATCAGGGTAGTTTTCCTTAATAGTTTCCTAAAAGATGATGTCTATGCTCTTTTTTTGATCATGGCTTTCTCAGGTAGTCCAATAATTTTTAGATTATTTCTCCTGGATCTATTCTCCAGGTCAGTGGTTTTTCCAATGAGATATTTCATACTGTCTTCCATTTTTTCATTCTTTTGGTTCTGTTTTATAATTTCTTGATTTCTCATAAAGTCACTAGCTTCCACTTGCTCCACTCTAATTTTTAAGGTGGTATTTTCTTCAGTGGTCTTTTGGACCTCCTTTTCCATTAGGTTAATTCTGTCTTTTAAGGCATTCTTCCCCTCATTGGCTTTTTGGAGCTCTTTTGTCATTTGGATTAGTCTACTTTTTAAGGTGTTATTTTCTTCAGTATTTTTTTTGAGTCTCCTTCAGCAAGTTGTTGACTCATTTCTCGTGATTTTCTTGCATCACTCTCATTTCTCTTCCTAGTTTTTCCTCTACTTCTCTTACTTGCTTTTCCAAATCCTTTTTGAGCTCTTGCATGGCCTGAGACCAATTCATATTTTTCTTGGAGACTTTTGACGTAGGCTCTTTGACTTTGTTGACTTCTTCTGGCTGTATGTTTTGATCTTGTCACCAAAAAAAAAAAAAAAGAGATTCTAGAGTCTGAGTCCTTTTACGCTGCCTGCTCATGTTCCCAGCCAATTACTTGACCCTTGAGCTTTTTGTCAGGGTATGACTGCTTCCAGAGTGGAGAACGCTTTGTCTCAAGCTTCTGGGGGTTTGCACTACAGTTTTCAGAGATACTTCTACTCCACCATCACTGCAAGCTCTGCCACACCAGCACTCCTCCTCCCCCAAGAACTGCTAACCAGGAGTACGACCCAGACCCAAGAAGGGTAAAGCAAGAGAACCCTGCCTCTGTGCCAGCAAAGTAATCCCTGCAGTCCCACTCTGATCTGCTGCTTGATTCCTCCCACTGGGTGGGCCTGGGGCCAGAAGCAGCCACCCCTGGAGCTCTGGAAGGAGCTGCAGGAGCTTCCTGCTGCTGCCCCTCAGCCACCTCCACTGCCCCTGGGGCTGGGGCCGGATCATACACTTCTCTCACCCAGATCCAGCAGTTTTCCCACTAACCTGCTCCACTGTCTTTGGAGTTTGTGGTTGAGAAGTCTAGCAACTGCCACAGCTCAGTGATTCATGACCCTAAGGTCTGCTCCACCTGTCTCCTGGTCTGGTCTGTCCTGGCACAGCTCACACTGGGCTGCGTTCCACTCCCAGCATGGTGTTGATAGACCCCTCCTGGTGACCATCCAGGCTGTCTTGGGCTGGAGCCTTGTTTCCCTCTGTTATTTCGTGGTTTCTGTAGCTCTAGAATTTGTTCAGTCATTTTCTACAGGTGTTTGGAGGGATTTGGGGGAAAGCTTAAGCGAGTCCCTGTTTTCCAGCTGCCGTTCTGCCAGGAAGGTCAACAAAGGGTTCTTAACCTAGGGCTATGAACTTGTTTTCCTCAAAGATTCTGATAAGTATATTTCAATATAATTGGCTTCCTTTGTAGTCCTTTGGTTTTTTTTTAAATTTTAATTTTTTACAAACATTATTCTGAGAACGGGTCATAGGCTTCAACAGACTGCTAAAAAGGACCATGATACAAAAAAAGGATAAAAACTGCTGCTCTGGATTATCTCACTAGGTGATCTCATCAGGTCCCATGGGCTCAATTATTATCTCTGAGCAAATGATTTCCAAACCTATGTATCTAGTCCTAGCCTGTCTCTTAAAACCCAGTTTCACATCACCAATTACCTCTTAGAAACCTTGAACCAGATGTCCTTACGGCATTTCAAACTCAACATGTCCAAATCAGAACTCATTATTTTTCCTCTCTGAACTTTCCCTTTTTCCAAACATCCTCATTACTGTGAAAGGTGTCACTATCTTCCTAGTAACTCAAGCTCATAATTTTGGTTGTCAACGTCCACCCCTTACACTCACTCCTATTATATATCCAGTCTGATGCCAAATTTGAAGTTTCTACCTCTGTTACGTCTCTTATAATTGGCCTCCTTGCCTCAAATTCCCCCCTGCTATAATAAGTCCTCCACTCAAGCTGCCAAAGTTGAGTGACTTTCCTAAAGCATGTGTCTTACCATGTCTCCCCGCTCCCCTTGCCAAAATTTTTTCAGTAGTTCCCTGTTACCTCCAGAATTAAATATAAAATCCTATGTTTAGCTTTTAAAGCTCTTTACAACCTGGCCACTTTCTACCTTTCCAGTGTTCTTAACCTTAACTCCTTCTCCACACACTCAATGGTACAACCATACTGGCCCATGACTATTTCCTTCCCCTGTGCCTTTGCATCGGCTGTGCCCCACCCACACTTGAATGCTTTCCCTCCTCACCTCTACTTCCTAGTTTCCTTGGCTTCCTTCAAGACCCAATCAAATCCTCCCTTTTGCAAGCAGCCTTCCTCGGTATTGTTGTTCCCTTGTCAGGACTCCCTTCCAGCTACTCTGAACATATCTTGCATAAACCTATGTATAATAACTATGTATAAATAAGATATATACAAGACAAATTGGAGATAACTGAGAGAAGGCCCTGCATTAAGGGGGAGAAGGAAAGGCATCTTACAGAATTTTGGTGGAATTTTAATTGGGACTTGAAGAAAGTCAGGAAAACCAGGAGACAGATAGGAAAGGAGAACATTCCAGGTACAGTGCAGAATCAGAGGAAATGCCTATAAAGGGAAGGAGAAAGCACTTATATGGTCCATACCACGTGCTGAACGCTGTGCTAAATGCTTTACAATTCTTATTTCGTTTGATGTTCACAATAACTTCACAAGACAGGTGCTGTTATTATCCTCATTTTACAGTTGAGGAGACTGAGGCAAGCAGAGGTTTAAGTGACTTCCCAGGGTCATGCAGCTAGAAAGTGTTTGAGGCTGGATTTGAACTCAATCTTCCTGACTCTAGACCTAGGCCTCGACCCACTGCCCCACCTAGCTGCCTCTAGTCAGAGGATGAAGCGCTTTGTACAAGGAATGGCAAGGGGGCCAGTGTCACTGCTGGGCAAAGGTAGGAGGGGCCAAGCTAGGATCAAGCTAAATGCCAAACAGAGGATTTTATGTTTTGTCTCGGAGGTGACAGGGAGTCACTGGAGTTTACCGAATAGGGGGCAGGGTTAGAGGGAGGCATGGTCAGACCTGCTTTAGGAAGATCTGACAGCTGAGTGATGATGGACTGGAGTGGAGAGAGACTGTGAGGCAGGGGGACCAACTATCAGGCCATACTGCAACAGTCCAGGTATCAAGTGACTAGGGCTTGCACCTCGTGGCAGAAGTGGTGTCAAAGGACAGAAGAGGTTATTTGAGGTGAGACAGTGAGGAGTCGAGTACAATGCCCCAGTTTCAAGGCTAGGTGACTGCATGAGGTTGGTGGTACCCTGGAGAGCAATATGGAAGTTTACAAAGAGGAAGCGTTGGGGGTGGGGGAGAGGGATAAAATAATAGGTTCAATTTTGGACATGTTTTAAGACGTGTATGGGATATCTAGTTTAAGATGTCCAATACACAGGGGAAGATGGGAGTCTAGATGTGAGAAGAGTGGTTAATGATCAGATCTGAGAAACATCTGCATGAATATGAAAACTGAATCCATGAGAGACGATTAGGTCACCAAGTGAGAAAGCCTAGAGCAGAAGGTCAGAAGGTAAGGAAGTTTAGAACCTTGGGAGATACCCAGTGTCAAGCAGGGATCCAGGGATAACACTAATAGACACAAATGCCAACGAAATCAAAGAAGGACTTAAGAATTCTCCTTAATGGAATAACTATCTCACTATTCCAGAGTGCAAGTGACAAAACAGTGACAGACTCAAAATTAAGAATGAGATATGGATTTTTTGGATATGACCAGTATGGGAATTTGGTCTGCCTGACAATGCATATTTATTATAAGGATTTTGTTTTTGTTTCTCTTTTCAATGTGGGGGGAAAGGCGTGAGAAAGAGGGGATAGGGATAGGACTGATAGAAAGAAAACAGAGTCAATGAAACATTTCTTTTAAATGCAAATTAGAGAACAATCACAGAAAAGCAGAACTTTGAATCTTACATGTTCAACTTATTTTAAAAGAACATTAAGTTCTACATTATAGTGATTCACCATTATATATTCAAACATCTTTTATCTTACGTATATGGAAATAAATTCTCATTTTGTTTGATATTTGTTAAGTTCAGAATAAAGAAAAGCCACCTCCCACCAAAAAAAGAAACAAATCAAAACACAACCAAAACCCCTACTTTTAGCAGTTTAAGAGTTTTTTAAAAATTTGGATTTGGAATCTCAAAACCTAAGTTTCAAACCCTTTCTCTTACACTTACTATGTGACTTGAAGAAGTCACTTCAAATCCAATGCAGGTGAAGAAACTAAGGTCTCATATGTGGAGTGAGAGGACCTGGGCTTGAATCCTAGTTCTGCCATTTAATGCTGTGTGATCGTGTGTAGATCTCTTAACTTCTCGGGTCTTCATTTTCCTCGTCTGTACAATGGGACAGGGAGGAGGATTTGTACCAGATAGCTTCTTTGGTCCCACGCAGCTATGAATCTCTAGTCCCTTGCCATAGGCCCTCAGCTAGTCAAGCAAATAAAAGCAACAAACTGTAAGGAGCAGAAGCTGTTAATGCCAATTCTGGCATACTGAGGGCAGCAAGAAGTAACAACTGAAAGAAGACAGAGAGAAAACCTATTAAAAGCAGTCAGAACTCAAAGCAGTTTGGAGCTTGTTTCTCCAGGAAGCAAAGAACCTTACCTACTTCAAAAAAAACCCCAAAGCCATCTCTGTATTATAGTATATTGAAATAACTGAGGTTCACAGAAATGAAATATAATCATTGAGAAAAAAGTAAAATTCTTTTTCAGTTTATGGCTTAAATAGTAGTGAAATCTTTAATACATTTTGGAAATATTTCTACCAAAAGTGACTTTTTAAAAAAAGTTTAGTATTTACAAGATAAGTTTCAATTGTCTAGAGAATTCATCTATGTGTAAAAGTTTAATTTCCTCACTGATGTGGTTAAGTGAAGTATTATTTACATTATCTAAGTCACCTAGCTCCAAGGTCAAGTTTCACAAAAGCTTTAATTCTAAATGTCATCACCTTAAAAGTAAACACAAGTCAGTCACCCGGATTTAGCAATATAGTTGATTTGTTACTTAGATGACTCATTCAATTCTCCTCCCCACCTCCTCAAATACTAAACACAGCATTGCTGATTTGGACCTGGAATCTTAAAAATCATTTAGTACATCTCCTTCATTTTACAGATAAGGAAAGACTTGCCACAAAGCTAAATGTCTGAGGTTGAATCTGAACCCAGGTCCTCCTGACTCCAGTTTCACTACTCTAGCCACTATTCTATGCTAACCTAAAAAGATTAGCATTTCATGTTCCAGAAAAATTATTTTGAACAGTGTGTTTATGATCAACTCCTTTCTAGGATCAGTTTTTATGCTTTCTATAAGTGGTCTCTTGAATTATCTGGCTATTCCCATGGCATGCATAGCCTAATGGATTTAAGAAACATTTGTATTAATCCTTTGTACCACGAATGGGTGCTAGGTTGATACAAATTATTATAGAAATTTATAGGAATTCGAATTCCACTTAATTTAACTCTAGATCAATTTTATTTTCCTAATACTTCTAGGACAGAAACGACTAGAAAAGGAACTGAGCCAGTCACAATGCAAGACAGAGGAATGACAAATGGGCAGCTTCAGTGTTGCCCAGGTATCTAAGACACATTTAAAAGACCCAAAGGAAGAACTCTAGCATGCTGAGAACATTTTCTTTGGAGGATTTATGGAAGAACACTGTAAAGATCACATAGAAAGGATGAGCAGACATAGTTGGGTTATCAGTCTCCACTGGTGGGGGGAATAAAAAGGAATATTTCCAAAACTATGACAAATATTAAATTTTGTATGTGTGAATGTACTCCTTCCGCCAATACAAACTGCAACCCCTCCATGCTTTAGTGGACAGTCTTCATGGTTTGCCGTGGTCCCTCTACCCTGCCAAACCCATCGTCACCAGCTAGCATTACTTCTGATGATGAACCCATCAGGAACTAGCTAGGCAGTTATTATTTCAATATAACCTAATCACCTTGCTGATGCTCAGAACCACAAAATATTGGAGTTGGAATGGATCTCAGCAGTTGTTTTAGTCCAACCTCTTATAGATCAGCCAATCCCCTCTACAACCTTTGCTTTAAAATTTCTCAAAAACCTTGTGTGCCTACTAGTCACTTGTGTGGAGCTAGTCTAGACTTTAATAAGAACCCAGAATACCTCCAAATCATAATGAGACAAAAGAGTAAGGCCTGGGTTGAAGATTTTTATTACATAAGTATGAAATTTAAAATTTCTCTCAATAATCTCTTAAGATTATGAAAGGCCCTTTTACTTCCAAATAGACAAATGTGATTATTTCATTTTGTCATGTAAACTAGCTGCATCAATCTCCATGGAAAAATTACTCAACATCAACTTCAGTTTATTTATTAGTGAAATGAGGACAATACTGGACTCTCTCATAGGCTTGTCATAAATAATAAAATCCGCTACGTAAATGCTTACTAAATCCTTGCTATAATATCTACAATCTTTGCTATAGTGTATGGAATCTTTTTCATTGATATGGTCCAAATTCAACCAACTTAATGTAGAAAACATAGTAGGAAGCCAAACCCACAAATTTTTTTCCACACACCCTAGGGCACACCCTAAAAAGAGAGCTGGTGATCTGTTAACTTGAGAAAAGCTATGCTACAATAAAATAAGATTATCTCTTCTTGTTAATAAAAAACAGCGTTTTCAGTATATCCTTGAAACTAAAAGTATTATACAAATTGTAATGCTAGCTCTAATGCATCTTTGTAATTCAGGCTAATAGATATAACTCTTGTCTGTCTGCAGAATTACAGAAAGAAAAAATTTGAAAAGTACTCTTTTAATCTGAGCTATCAGCAAATCTTACAGAGATCACTAACAAGTCTGTTTTCAACTTTTGTGCACTTAAGTATAACAAAGGTTCTTCTAATAAAAACAATCAGGAAAAAATTATTAAACTACAAAAAATAGTCCTATAGAAAAATGAAGGTTTGAAATGATTAAAAGCAATCAGTTTAGACTTCAATATTGCATATAAACATTGCCAGATTATGTGAAAAATTCTTATGAAATGTTTGCATTTGTTGCATAGTACAATTGATTTTTATCAATTGTACTAAATGTTTAAAAAAAAAACAAAGCTTGCTAAATTCATAAAAATTCTTCCAATACTGATTCTATACTGATTAGAAAACAAAAAGGTTAATTTTAAATGGATTCAATATTCCAAGGAAAGCCTCATCAATATCGTAATTTAATATAGTTTCATCTTAATGTTAATCACTGGGGCTAAAGTTAGGTTAATCCTTCAGAAAGGAGCCAGAACCTGTCTGAAAAGTCAAGGCCCAGCTCCCATGCCAGTTCCTATGGAAACCTTTCCTGGCATCCCCAATTGGTAGTACTCTCTCCTATCTTTAAATAATCATGTATACTCGTACATTGTCACCTTCTTTGGGTAGGGCCTCTTTTTTCATTGGTTTGCTGTTGTATCTCTAGCACTTTGTTGTTGTTATGCAGTCACATCAGTCCAACTCTTTGTGACCTCATTTGGGATGTTCTTGGCAAAAATACCGGAGTGGTTTGCCATTTCCTTCTCCAGCTCATTTTACAGGTGAGGCAAATAGGGTTAAGTGACTTGCCCAGGGTCACACAGCTAGTCTGAGACCAGATTTGAATTCAGGAAGATGAGTTTGACTGAGGCAGTGCCCAGTCCATTTCAAAAGGAAAACAAAGTTCCAGCACGTAGCAGGGCACCTAGTACACAATAAGGATGAAGAATAGACCTAGGATTTCATAGGTTATATGGAACTCAAGGACGAGCAAACTCCTTTGACCAACGCCAGTCAGCAAACACAGGTCTTCCTGGCTTTTTGGCCACTGACATATTTTTTCACCATACCACATTGTCACTGTATTCAGCAGATGCTTAATATTCATTGGATTGGGAAGAACTTGGTAAGGCCCATTCAGCTGGCAAGAGTGAAAGGAAGCATTATTTTAAAACAATGAATACCTCCATCTATACATAAATCGAGAGCTGAAAGGGACCTCAGAGGCCATCTAGTCCAACTCTATCCCCACCTTTCTCATTTTATAGATAAGGAAACTGAGGCCCAAGAACATCAAAAAAGTAATAACTAACATTTTTATAGTGCCTTAAGATTTGCAAAGCATTTTGTACACACTATGTCATTGGAACTTAACAACCCTATGAGGTAGAAACTAATCATCCACATTTTACATATAGGCAGAGGTTAAGTGACTTGTTCAAGGTCACAAAAGTGACCATCATCAGAACTCAAGTCTTCTGAATCCAGGGTCAGTGTTCCAGAAAGGTCAAACAGAAATGAAAGATTGAAGAGAAAATAATGATTTGCCTGGGGGCTCAAGAGGCTTCACAGCGAAAGGGGCATCAGCAGGGATTTCAAGGAGCTTATGTATGGAAAAATTCCAGGCTAGCCAAGAAGAATGGCACGTACAAATACATGGAGGTCAGAAAAGGACAAAATAAGATGAGGAAATAATGGAACATTCCATTTAACTGATTGAAGATGTGTACTCTATCCACTGTGCCAACTAGCTGCCCATCTACTCAGCAACTGGAAAGGTGGGATAGAGACAGATCATGGAGGGCTTTGAAAGCTGGAGTAAAGAGTTTGCATTCTATACTGTAGGTAACAGGGCACCACTGAAGATTTTGAAGGAGGGGAATTACCTGACCAAGCTTGTAAATATGAGAATTTTAATTTGGATTAAATTTTTGTTGTGGCTAATCAATTGATCATACAGAAAAAATCTCATTTTTACAAAAGAGATCACCAAAATCATTCTATAAAACAGGAATTGGCAACATACAGAGAACAGTGAAAAAGCATATATATCTACATGCATATTAAAAACATAAGAAAATCTAATTTTTGGAATCTAATTATAGCTGAAATTTGTACAATTATAATAGCGATTACGATTACCATTCAAATTTCTTATCTGCTGGAATAAGGCTGGAGAACAATTTCAGGGATTTTTCTCCTTGCATACCAGAAAAGTCAGTTCAACAACAAAAAAAAAATAAAAATCTTAAGAAATCAAATGGGTAAGGGATATGAGAAAGCACCTCTTCCCACTCCTTTATAGAAGTCAGGTACCCAGTTCCTAGTTTCCTTATTTTTTTCCCAAAACAATTGTTATATGGGATGGCTCTCCAGAAAAGGAGGGGTAGACATACAAGGGGAAATTTAGGTGATTTAAAAGATATCAATAAAAATGTATTTTTTAAAAAGAAATCAGATGGATGGTTTTTGAGAATCAGTTTAGCAGATATCAGATCAACTCAAACTTTTCTTTAATGAAAAATTCAGTAGAGTACTAAATAAAAGTTAATCACTAATAATCAAGCTTTTTCTAAAAAAAAAAAGAAATAGGTTTTTTGGCAGAGAGAGTCAAAATGTGGACTGATAAAAAGACAAGTCTCAATGGGTAAGACTGACGAGCACTGAGCTGGCTGGCCTGCAGGAGACCCGGGACTGAGCTCCTTTTGAGATGTGAAGGAAATCGGTTACCTTCTCTGGTGCGTTCCCTCATCTGTCAATGAAGGGTCTCTTCGAGGTTCCTCCTAAAACTCAGATTTACGAAGCTCTAAAGACCCGTGTTTGTGTCTCTCGATTTAACCCAAGCCTCTGGGCATGACACATATAAGCGGATGAGGAATCCCACGGCTGGGTTCCATCCTCTTCCACCTTCCTTCCCGAAGGCTCCAGGGGTAGCTAAGTAACAAGGGCTGCGGGCGATGGGGGAGGCTGCCTCTCGGCTCCACGCGGGCTGAAGCATCCACCCGGGCAAGTGTGGGGGACGTTACCGGTCAATGTTTTGGGAAAGGCACGGTCACCCCCACCCCCGCCCCCCGCCCCAAAGCGCTGCAATAACGGTCCCGAAGCGGCACCTCCACACTGCCAAAAGCATCCCGGTCCAGCCAGGAGTAGGACTGACGGGGTGCTGCGACAAAACTGTGAAATAAAAGCCGCTTAAACTGGGGGTCTTAGCCTTGTCGGGGTCCGGGCTCCCGGCGGCCCCGGGAGAAGTCTTTCGGGAGGTTTGTAAATGCACAAAATGAAACACCCGGGATTAACGAAACCAATAATGTGGCCTTGGTTCCCTCCGAGTCCTCGGACCTAGGTCAAGAAGCCCAAGGTGGCTAGACCGCGACCCCCGCCGCCGCCCCCACTACGCACACACCCACCTCCCATGCCCGGGGCCTCCTCCGGCCCGGGACGGAAGGAGGCCAAGGCCGGAGCCGCGGAGCCCCGAGTCCCGGGGCTGAAGGAGGAGGGGCTGCCAGCGGCCCCGCCGGGCCGTGCGGAGGATCGTCCTCACCTCCTCGGGTGGGGCCTGCTCTCTCACTCGCGGCGCCCCGGCGGAGTCGGGACCGGCAGTCTGGGCTCCAGGCCGGCCCGGGCAGGAGGGGCGGGGCGGAGTGAGGAGCGAGCCGCCGGAGCCCGAGGACAAACGGCCGACTCCTCCAGCATCTCTCTCCCAGGTGAGGCGGGTCTGCGAGGGCGGGAAGTGGCCGTGGCCGCCGCCGTGGCTCCCCGCCCTCTTCCCCAACGGAAACAGAATCCAGGCGCTAGCCTGGGGAGTGGGGCGGGGTGGCCGGGGGGAGGAGGCCGAGGAAGTAGGGGAGGGGTCGCTCTCGCTGACTCCGCCCCTTTAAAAGTGGCCTCTGGGGAGGCGGAGTCAAGATGGCGGGAGTAAGGAAGCTTGAGAGCTCGGTGACAACTACCTTCAGCGTAACCATTGGGGACGCGAACCCGTGACGATTCTGGTGGGGGGTGGGGGAAAGCCAGGGAAGGGTTCCAGCGCGGGTAGCGTGGGAGTCGGGGGGACCCGCAGACACTGGGGCAGTGTTGGGGGGGGAGGTGTTCCAGAGCCAGGGATGGAAAGATACAGGGTATCAGGTGGAAAAAGAGGCCAGCGGCTTCCCGAATCCCTGAGGGCCGGGTGTAGAAAAGGAACACCACCAGCCACTCCCCAGTTATGTAGTGAGTGAGGAACGTGTTCCAAAACAGAGCTGCAGCCCAGAAGCAGAGCAATGACTGAGGTCTAGTCTTTAGCCATTGTGCCTGTAGGGAAATAAGATGAGAGGAATGTCGGACCTAAGGGGTGGGGTGGGGAAAGGAGCAGTTCTGTGGCTCTGGACTTAACAGAACCGGCCGCAGTCTACACAAAGTCTCGGTCTGGCACAAGCCAATATCCCCAGAGCTGGGTCTGGGACTTGCAGAGCTCAGGGAAGGAGGGCAGTGAACAGACCTCTCTCCCTAGTTTACACCTTTTTGGCAACGCAGAAAACTTGAAGACCCAGCTGGGGAAGCAGCAGTAGGTAAAAGGGCTGAAACTTAGGCTAGACATCTCCGGCCACCTGCCCTCCCCCAGCGCCCCCCCTCCCCCAAGTGTGCAGCATTCACTTAAAGTCCCAACTCAGGAAGCAGTCTAGGAGAATTAACAAGCAAGCGAACAAAAAAAAGAACTCCACCATAAAGAGCTACAGTGGTGGCTATAAAGTTCAAGAAGAAAACATCTCTAAGCAGCGCCTCAAAAAAAAAATGTGGATTGGACACAGAGCCAGAGTGACTGGAAAGATAGGAAAAGAAATGAGAGCTATCCAAATAAAAGATGAAAAGATAATTATAAACTTAGAAAATGAGGTACAAAACCTTGTTTAAAGAAATGACTGCTTGAAAATTAGAATTGGACAAATGGAACCTAATGACTCCTTGAGACATCAAGAAATAATAAAACAAAGTCAAAAGTCTGAAAAAAAGAAGAAACTGTGAAATATTTCCTAGGAAAAACAACTGACTTGGAAAACAAGTTGAGGAAACAATTTAAGAAACATCAGGCTACTTGAAATATGAGCAAAAAAGGAGCCTAGATATAATTCAATAAATCATAAAAGAAAACTGCCCAGATACCTAGAACCAAAAAGCAAAGTAGAAATTGAACAAATCTACCAGTCTTCTCCTGAAAGAAACTCCAAAACGAAAGCTCCCAGAAATATTATAAGATCCAGAGTTCCCAGGTAAAGGGAAAAATGCCACAAGCAGCCATAAAGAAAGAATTCACTAAGGAACAATAGTCAAGATCACATAAGACGTGGCAGCCACTGCTATAAGGAAGCAGAGAAACTAGAATATGATATTCCAGAAGGCAAAGGATCTAGGTTTACAATCAAGAATGACCTAGCCATCAAAACTGAGCATAATCCTACAAGGGGAAAAATGGATCTTTAATAGAATTCTAAGCATTCCTGATTAAAAGACCAGAGCTGAGTAAAAAAAAAAAATCTGATATACAAAAACAAGAGTCAAAAGAAGCATTAAAAGCAAATAAGCAAGAAATGATAAGAGATTAAACTAGGTTAAAATGTTTACATTATATGGGAACATAATACATGTAATCTCTCAGAACTGTGTCATTAGCAGGTATCTTAGAGGGAGTCCAATTAGACAGGGGACCTAGGTATACATAATTCTCTTATGTTTCTATAATCTTAAAAAAAGAATTCAAGGGTAAGGAAGAAAAATGCATTGGGAGTGGGAGGAGGGAGAGGAAGAATGGGGAAATTATTTCACATAAATGGAATGCACAACCAAGGTGGGCATTTATAGGGGAATGGAAGATAATAGAACCACACTCTCATCTGAAATGGTTAAAGGAGCTAAGAATACACACACACACACACACACACACACTCTCACACACGCGCATTTGAGTATAGAAATACTTCTTGCCCAACAGGCAAATTAGGAAGGAAAGGGGTAATGGAAAGGGGGAGTAAGAGAGAGGAGGCAGTAGTCAGAAGCAAAATAGACTCTTTAGAAGGGGAAAGATTAAAAAAAGAGAAGGAAAAATATGAGAATAGTATAGAGGGAAATACAAAGTTAACAATCATAACTGGGAATAGGAATGGGATGATGTAATGATAATCAGAGTGAGACTTTTTTTTTTTTTACTGTTTTCTCTTTTGGAATGCTGAGGTAATCAAGTACCTTTGATGAGTCTTGTCTTTCAAATGTAATGGCAAGCAAAGTAGGAGTTTTTGCTATTTTTTATTTGAGTGCCTCTCAGCACTGAGGTAATCAAGTGCCTTTGTTTCAATTGGGAATCTTTGATCGAGTCAAGAGTCTTTCATAACCTTCTTAAGAAACAAGAAAGCCCCAGGTCCCATGCCTTTTTGCTAAGCAGGCTCTGAGCCCTCAGGGCCCTGAACAGGGTATAAGAGCTCTAAGGTTGGTGTTTTGCTTTTGGGGGCACACTCATTGGAAGAGTGTTAGTGATTTGGCCAGAAGAGACTCTGGGTAGCTGTTGGAGTCCCCCCCCCCATGCTTTGAAAACCCAGATGTTGGTACCTCTGTGGTAACTATGGTGTTCCCTGGTCAGACAGCTAGAGACCTGTCTGTGGTTTTCTATGTGTGTCTGCTCTGTTTATATACTGTACGCTTGTAATTTCTGTTCGTATACTCTCTGAAGTTCAGGATGCTGGCTTTTCCCCCTGAATTAAGTGAATGATATATGTATGTTTAATTAAAGTGAGATTGTTAACCCCTTAAAGTTGCTTTCCTTAGAAAAGCAGATCAAAGAACCTGTGCCAGCAGTCTTCCTGTGTGCTTTTGTTGTTGGTCTTTCACCCCCACAACAGCTGCTAGTAACACTGTTGTTACAGATGAACTCATTGTAAAAAGAGAAGAGGATAGCAGAATGGATTAGAAACAAGAATCTACAAAAAGAAAGAAAGAAAGAAAGAAACAAGAATCTAACTGTATTGTTTATATCAAGAAACACATTTGAAAAAGAAAGATACACACAGAATAGGGGATGGAACAGAATTTATCACACTTTAGCCAAAGTAAAAAAGGCAGAAGGTAGCAATCATAATCCTAGACAAAGAAAAAGAAAAAACATATCTAATTAAAGATAAACAGAGAAACTACAAAAAGCACTAGAGACAATGAATCAATAGCAATATGAAACATATATGCACCAAATGGCATAGCATTTAAATTCTTGAAGGAAAAATTAAATGAGTTATATGACAGTAAAACTATTAAGAGTGAGGCACTTGATTTATCCTTCTCAGACCTGGATAAATCTAACCATAAAATGAAAGAAGTTAGAATTTTAATAGAATTTTAGGAAAGTTCAATATATACCTCTGGAGAATATCGAATGGGAATAGAAAGGAGTATACCTATTCATAGCTGTGTATGGCACCTTCACATAAATTGACCATTAGGACATAAAAACCTCACAAATATATGCAGAAAAAGTAAATTCATCTTTTACTGACCATAATACAAAAATTACAATAAACAAAGAACCTTTCAAAGAAAAGGTTAAAAATTAATTGTAAACTAAATATTCTGAAAGAATGGGTGGATCAAAGGACAAATCATAGAAACAATTTTATTAAAGATAATGACTAAAATGAGGCAGCATACCAAAATTTGTGTGATGTAGCTAAAGCAGTACTTGTGGAAAATTTTATATTTCCAAATACATATCAAAAATGGAGAGAAAGAACAGATCAGCAAATTGGTAATGCAACTAAAAATTAGAAAACCAACAAATTAAAAATCAAAATATAAATCCAGAAAATCAAAGGAAAGATTAACAAAATAATAAGGGGAAAAAATTACATTAAAAAAGTAGGAGCTTGGTTTTGAGAGAACAAAACAATAAAACAGATGAGCCATTAGTTACTTTGATTTTTTTAAAAAAGAAACCAAATTACCAGTATCAAATATGAAAAAGGTAAATTTACAACCAATGAAGAAGAAATTAAAACACTTATTATGAGATATTTTACCCAATTATATGCCAATAAAAGTGACAATCTAAATGAAATAGAACAATATTTACAAAAATATAAGCTGTCCGGATTAACAGAACAAGAGAAAGCATCCTTAAGTAGGTCTACTTTAGAAAAAAAAAAGTTGAGCAAATGATAAATGAACTCCCAGGGGGGGAAAAACAAACAAACAAACAAAAACAAAAACTGGACCAGATGGATTTATGAGCAAAACATTTAAAGAAAAATTAATTCCAATATCATATGAGCTGTTTTTAAAAACAGGTAAAGAAAAAAAAACAGGTAAAGAAGGGTCCTAAAAACAATTAAATTAAATGAAAGAAAAAACTTAATAAAATAGAGTACCAATTCGTATTAAAAAACACTAGAAAGTTTAGGAATAAAGAGAGCTTTCTTTAAAATGATAATATCTATCTAAAATCAAGAGGTAGCATTATCTGTAATGGGGACAAGCTAGAAGTCTTTTTAATAAGATCAGGAGTAAAAGAAATATATCCATTATCACCATTACTCTTCAGTATTGTACTAGAAATGCTAACTATAACAATAAGACAAGAAAAGTAATAAGCAAACTCACTTTTTGCAGGTGATATGATAGTTTACTTAGAACTCCTGAAAGTAAATGAAAAAGTAACTGAAACAACATCAGCAAAGCTGCAGGATATAAAATATACTCACAGAAATAATTTGCATTTCTGCATATTACTATCAAAATCCAGTAGGAAGAGAGAGAAATTCCATTTAAAATAACTAAACAGTATAAAATACCTGCCGAGACACACAGCAGCCATATCAAAAAGAATTATAAAACACATAAGGTAGATCCAAATAAATGGAAAAATAGTGATTGATCATGGGTAGGACTAGCCAATATAATAAAAATAGCACTTCTCAGATTAATTTACTTATTCAGTGCCCTATTAATCAGACTATCAAAAGACTATATACCTAGAAAAAATAAAATTCATCTGAAGTAACAGAAGGTCAAAAATATCAAGGAAATGAATGAAAGAAAAATGAAAAGTTAAGGGGGTCTAGAAATAGGGACCCACAGAAGAAGTTACCTATCAGATCTATGGATCAGGGAAGAGTTCAGGACCAAACAAGAGATAGAGAGTTCTTCAGGATGTAAAATGGATAATTTTGATTATGTAAAATTAAAAAGATTTTTGTATAAAGAAATCTAGTAAAGCTAAATTATGAGGCAGGAAACTAAGAAAAAAAATTTTGCAGCAAGTTTCTGATTAATGAAATATATAGGAAACTGATGCAAATTTATAACACTAAGAGCCATTCCCCAATTGATAAATCTTAGGTTATGAAAAAGGCGGTTTTCAAAGGATAAAATCCAAACTATCAACAGCTATATGAATCAGATAATAAAAACTAATAATTAGATAAGCACAAATTAACACAACTCTTAGGAGCCAGCACATCTCCATTAGATTGGCAAAACTGACACAAAATGATGCACTGGAGGAGCCTATGGGATAACAGTACTTTAATGCACTGTTGGGACCTGGTCTAGTCATTCTGGAAAGTAATTTGGAATTATGCCCAAAAGGGCATTAGATTGTACATACTCTTTGACCCATCAATACTAGAGAGAGGGAAAGGACCTATGTGTACAAAAATATTTATAGTAGCCCTTCCTGTTATATGACAAAGAACTGGAAACTGAGTGGATGCCCATCAATTGGGGAATGGCTGACCAAGTTATAGTTTATGAATATGATGGAAAACTATTGTGCTGTCAGACCTGATGAAAGGGATGGACGTTTTTAGAAAAACCTGGGAAAATGTGTGTGAATTGAGGCAGAGTGAAGCGAGCAGAACCAGAACAGTTTGTACAATAATGTTCTAAAAACGATCAACTCTGAAAAACTTAGTAATTAACACAGTGATCCACCACAGTTCCAAAGAACTTATGATGAAACATTCTATCCACCTCCAAATATAGAAGTGATGGGCTCAAGAGTGCAGAACAAAATGTATTTTCTTTACTTCCTTTTTTTTGTAGTTGGCTACTGAGGGAATCAGTTTGCAAGATCATAGATGTTGTAATGGCTTTGATTTTCTTGCCTTCTCAGTGGGGGAGGAGGAAGAGAATATGGAACTGAAAATGAAATTGAATTTTAAAAAGTAGTCCTGTTCACTTATAGGATGGTTTAGAGGTCATCTTTGAGGTCCCTTACATCTATGAGGTTTAGGGAAAAAAGACACTTGTCCAACTACATTTTAAGAGTATAAATAAAAGTGATAGTTTTGTTTTGTTGTGTACATTTGAATATTTGTAAAGAAAGTGCCCTGGGTACTTTCCCCATATTTTAGGAGTTAGGATAAAGTTTCCTTCATTTCTGAAGTTACTGCTTTATTGTAAAGTGCTTCACAAAGTTAAAAAAAAAAAAAGTCGTTGGCTGGTGCTTGAGGAAAGCGCGTCCAGTATCTTGGGCCCTGCAGCCTCCAGAAGTATCTCAGTCTAGCTCAGCCACAGCAGGTGCGGAGCATGTCGGGAATTGTAGTCCTAGCCTCCTCTCTCTTCCCCCCAGGGTCTCTACATTCCCACAAGTTCCGCTTCTTGCTCCACGAACGCGGTGCCCTTACAATCTCGGGGAGAGCGAGAGTTGCCCACAGAGCCCAATAAGGCCGCCTCCATCTCGGGGTGCTAAGCTCGAGCCCCGTTTTCACCTCTTACTAGCACCGTGCCCCCAAATGACCCAGCCCGTTCCGAGGCCTGCAGACAGGTTCCTGCGAGCGGAGGAGTCTCGGCCTCCGAGCCTCCGCTGGCGTTAGGGGGAGGGGCGGAGTGGAGGGGAGGCTACGCCTGCGCGAAAGGCGCTAGCGGCGAGTCGTTGGGCGGGGATGTTAGGGCTGGGCGCTGATGTTAAAATGGTAGGTGGACCCTGCGTCGCCCCCTGCTGCGGATCTTCTTCCTCCTTATCTGTTATCTCCTTGCTTCCCCTTCCTACGGGAGATCGCGGCGAGGGTGGAGCTGGGGTTGCCGCCGGGAGCGGTGAGGAAAGCAGAGGAGAGGAGGGAAGGTCATCGGGAGGGGCGCGGGGTGGGGGGGTGGGGGGCGCTCTGGCGGGCGGTGGGGAGGGGAGAGGAGGGAGGGGGCCCCTGCGGGCGAGAGAGGTGAGACCTGACACCGGCCGCTGCCTTCTCCTTTTTTGGCCTTCGCTTTCCCCCCCGGGCTGGTTGGACAGCTCCCCCGCCCCTCCCCCACGGGGTCTCCTTTCTCTCGGGGTTGGAGGGGCGAGGATCAGAGCGTTTTGGAGGAATTGGAAGTGGCCGGGGCTGCGGGGTTTGCTAATTCTCCTATTTGTCCTGTTAGAGGTTTGTACTTGGAGAGGAGGTGAGCGGACTGGGGAGACTGCTTCCTTGTACTGTGTGTGTGTGTGTGTGTACTTTAGGCACATCAGTTTAAATTGTGGAATATATCGTATATGTGTATATAATACTATATGTGTGTATGCATGTACATGTGTACACATAATATATGCGTGCATATATATATATATATTTGCGAAAGTATCTGTGGCTCACACTCCTCCTCAGTTGTAAATTGTATTGCATCTATTTATTTCTACCCCCCACCCCCATATACTGTAAGGTAGGGCACAACTTGACTTCTTGTTAGTTCATTTACATACTTTTTATTTATTGCAGTTGGAACCTTCTAGAATTTATAATGGACTTTAGCCCTTTTAAGTACCATCCAAAAAGAAAGAAAAAATCCTTTGCTCCCTTGGCTAATCCTTGCCTCCACACCCCAAATTTGTTAAATCAGTGTTCTGGAGGAATAGGGAAAGTCTGACTCCTATTTGATTAAAGAGAAAAGAAGCTGGTGTACAAATAGTCATTTTGATCAGTTTTCTGGGCAATAGCACAACTCAAAAGCCTAAATAAAGTGCCAGAGGGAAGTAAAGTGATTAAATGGCGTTAAACCTTCCGTTTCCAAAGATTGCACACTGGGATTCTTCTTAGCGTGTACCTCGTTTTAGTACAAATAGATGTTATTATGAAAAGTTATATATGAAATGGATCATTTTAAGTGAGGTCATTGTAATACACAAGTTTGCTATTTAAAAATCTTGTGAACCTTTTGTAAAGCGTGTAATCTTTCTCCATTTATTTTTTCCATAAATCAGGATTTTTCATTTATAGCAAATGCTTGAAGTGATTTATGCCTGTAATATTTAAAGAAATAAATGATTATACACTTCTTTTAGGTCACATATTATGTTTCTTGAGCCAGTGCATTTGACTAAAAGAATAATCACTTCAATGAAAATTATCCAACAGGTTGTTGGATTTGTTCAATTTGCTGAACTGTGTAATTAAGCTTGAGAGAATTTTCAATGATTTCTTATTTTACTTAAGTGTTTTAGACTATTTTAAGTGCTTATACTAAAGACAATCTCTTGCATTTTTTTCGTGGAAAGTTTTGATATACAGAGAAGTTAAGTAGCCTGGAGAAGGTTATGTAATTCTGTTTTCAGGATCAAATCTCTTGACAATTTCAAGAATTTTGTGCTGAGTTTCCTATCTTAGCCTCACAGCTTTAGAGATGGAAGGGAAACCTTAAAGGTCAATCATCTACACAACCTTCTGTATTTTAGAGATGATGAGCACTAAGGCTTAGAAGTGAAATGACTTCATTAAGGTCATGTAGGTGGTAGGTAGCAGGGCCATGTCCCTTGAGTCTGAGTCTTAAATTCAGTAGAGTAACAAAACATTTCTGTGGGAAATGGGCTGCTTATAATTTTTTAAAAATGTTTCTAAATGTCTACTTTCTAGGCCATAATTATATTAGTTGACATATATAACTTTAAATTTCTCAATATTTTCAAAGTCCGGAGGAGATGTATGAAAGGAGCAGCTTCATGCTTATTCGTTACATTAGTGTAGTGAACAGATTTAGTGATCTCATTCCATGTTCTTGAGCAAACTAGCTATTCCTCAGTGAACTTCAGGGGTCAGTGAGCTATTTTTTTCCCCTCTTTACTCCTAAATATACTGTATCAGTTTGATTTTAAGTGGTTTTAAACTTAACTATAAAAAAAAATCTAGGAGTACTTGTATATTGTTTTAATGTAATTCTGTGGAGTTGAAGAACTTAACATTTTTGTTTACTCTAGCTTAAAGACCCTGGTCTTGGCTCTATTGTTGTTTGATTAGGATTTTTATAAACTATCTATAGCATAAGTTCCTTCTGAGCCCACTTGCAATAGGCATTTGTGTTTTAAAAACCTATTTAGAAAGATAGCTTTGTGCTTTCCATTTTCTTTTTTCATTAATTTCTATTCAAGATAGTAGCAACAGTGAATTTTTTAGACTAAGAAAGTGCAGTAATATTCTTAAACTAGGAAGTTTGATATTATTCTTTAGGAAAAATTTGTACATACCTGCAGTAACTTAAGAATGTCAGCTTTCTAATAGGCCTATTTTACAGACTTTTTAAAGAAACTGCTTAATTGAAAATGAAATGTATAAAGATCAAAATACATTATGTGAAAAATTGATTACTGATAAAAATAATTTTTGATAAAATTCTTGATAAAAGTAATTTTACGAGGTAGAGTTTACATATTTGTTACTATATAGATGCTGTCATTTCAATTTTCAGAAGACTGTGCAGTCTTTTTAACTGATGAAGAGCAAGGCTTTGTCTTCCTGTAATTCTGAAGTGAAAGTTGAGTCACCATACAAGAAAAATAAATCCACTTAAAATATAGGCATTAGTAATAGAATGCGGAAACAAACTTCTGGATTAGCTTCATTGGCTTTCCTGCTTCTTTTGCATCCCAAAGCATAAGTTTAAATCATCTCAGAAGGACAAGATCCGCCAGTTTATGACATTTACCCAGGCTGGTGAAAAGACTGCTATATACTGTTTAATGCAGAATGAGTGGAAACTAGAAGTGGCAACTGACAACTACTTCCAGAACCCAGACTTGTACTACAAAGAATCCATGAAAAATTCAGTAGACAAAAAGAAGTTAGAACAATTGTATAACAGGTATAAAGGTAAGGATGGCTTTTAAAACATTTATATAAACATTGCTAAAACCTTAAGCGTCTGATTAAAAGGACGTAATGTTTTTAGAATATAGTGTATGATATTATGTAAAGTAATTCTTCAAGGTACCATTCCCATATTATCTCCTAACATTCAGTTCACAAAACCCAATTTAGTTAACCAGACAACTACTATAACAGTTCATTCAAAGTAGAGGGTTTGTTTTTTTCCTGCCTCTTAAGCTCAAGGCAAATGCAACAGGAGGATAGATAAGGCATATCGTCATCATCATCATCATCATCATCAAGAAGTTACATAGCACTTTTAAGGTTTGCAAAGAGCTTTTTCATATTCTGTCTGATTTGAGCTTCCCAACTTTGAATTGATCTGTTGACTTAGTTGGCAGGAAACAGCCATTATGATGGAATTTGAAATAAATTTTGTTGTCATCATGACTTTGATAAACTTTTATCATATGGTGTATTTTCCTTCATTTCCTGTTAGAGATGCTTTTTTTTGGAATTCTAAGACCAAGTCCTAAAATTAATTCAGAATTAAGGATGGAACATTGTTTCCAACCTACCTGTTAGAAGAGGTCTCAACATTCATACTAGCTCTTGTTTGAATCTTTGGACAAAGCCACTTTGAAAAGAAGTGATTTGACTTGTAATTAATTTGTGGTTGATTTTTTTTTTGCTTGCTTTTTTAAAAAAATAGTTTAAAAATCAATCAGTCGATGGTTAGAACAAAGTTTTCCCCAACCCAAATATGGTTATGAATGTAACAGTCAATATCCATGCCTCTCCTTGGAGGTAGTTTTTAATAGCTTGAAAGATTTTATTATATTTTCACAAAAATAACTCTGTGATTTCCAAAATCCATATAAATTGCTCTATCTTAAGGTTTATTGGTGGCATCCAAGACCAAAATATTGGTAAGTAAAATTCCTGTTTGTTTTTATTGCCAAGGATTTCATGGGGCGGGGGGGTTCCTTCTTAATATTTTATTTTAAATTCTAACAAAAATCATCTAACATGAACAGTTCAGTATATAAAGAATGAGAGAGAATTGTATATGAAATTGTCAAGTGTTACATAATTTTTAAAGTGCTTCTTAAACATGGCAGTACAAAAATTGCCATTTGTGTCCCATTTTGAACTTTTTTTGCTTTCAGAAGAATGTTTTTTAATGTTTTATGTATGTTTCTTTTGTGTGTATCAGTCACTGTCCACTAACTCCACAGACATCCAATCCCCAACAGAAGCACTCTCTTGTAATAGATTAATATAGTCAAGTGCAAAACAAATCAACACATTGATCAAACCTGAATATGTATTTCTCAAGTCACACCTGTCCTCCATTTCTGCCAAGAAGAAAGCATCCCTCATCATCAGGCTTCTGAAGTCATGACTGGTTGTTGAATAAGTTCTGAAATCTTTCAAATTTGTTTTCCTTTATGTTGTGATAATCATGTAAATTGTTCTCTTGTTTAATCTTTTATTTCCCAAACTAAAACAACTTTGATTTAGATTATTAGAACTAGGTTTTACACCAGAGCAGTTATTTTTCTTATTGACTATTAGTTTTACTTAGCCCCTTTGCATAGGATTAAAAATACTGAGTATTTAATATATGTAGCCTTTTAAAAAAATACTTGGTTTAAAAACATTCTGGGATAGAATCACAGGTTTATACTTAAAGAAGTGCTAAAAAGTAAAAAATTTAAATGCTTTTTGGAACTACTTTCACATAATTGTTGAACTAACTTCCAAAAAGCTAATTGCTATACCTTTCAAATATTTTTCAGTAAGTACAAATAACAAATCTTTATATTTTAATAGCATTTTATTTTAAACTCTTTAAATACCTTAAACCAGAAGACGCTATAAATCCAACAAATAATATATCTTACTAATTTCAAATTACTGTTCAGTATTGTTACGTTTTTATAAAGTTAATGGATTTACACATATACAAATATGTATGTTCACAAATATAGGGTCTTATACTAAAAAAAATTCAAAAATATAATTAGAAATGTCACTGCAATTAAGCCACCTTAAAGTTTCATGAAATATTGTTAGTTACCATTTTTCTAAAATTATTTCATTGCTTGGGTAATACGTTGGCCCAGTTTTGCCATTACTCTGATGATACGCAAAGTCAGATAAGGTGTTTTGTGAGGTCAGGACATTGTAAATCCGTTTATAGTGATTTCACGTATGTTTATAGGTATATACAGCATGTGAACATGTACATTTGGCTTATCTTGGATAGTTGTATTTACATGCCTTTCTGCATATGGAAGACTGAGGTTGTAGGAAATTGTAACACAATAATTAAATTTATGTCATTAGCAATAACACAGGTATAATAACTAAGTAAACCAGAATATAATTAAATGACCAAAGTAAAATTGTGCCTTTAAAAAAAACACCCCCCCCTTACAAAAGTTTTGGAAAGCTATTTTCTTAGCAATTGCTGAATTGTCATTAGATACAGCAAAATATATGCATACATACGTACATACGTACGTGTAGAGAGAGAGAGAATGTGTGAGAGTTTATGCTTTTTGTTTGATGGCATAGATTGTATATTAACCCAGAACAGTCGATAGTGAATTTCTATCATTTTTTCTCCCAATTTTAGTTCCTAGTACTAGTGAAAATATAAACTTGTATTGTAATATCAGATTGTGTTATAAATAATATATTTCATGAAGATATTTAATCTAATTTGGTTTAGTCATGCCAAACTGCTTTTACTCATATTGTGTAATAGTTACTACATAATATTATTTCTAATTTAAGCCAACAAAACCAAACTCATTTTTATTTTTCATACAATGAAATAAGTAAACTAATCTTTAATTTTATTTCTAAATTGAAAATAAAATCTGAACTATTAGGTTCAGACCTATAAAAAATAAAGAGAATACTGTATTTTGTACAGTGGCATTTGAATGAAGCTTTCTTAGTCTTACTCTGTTATAGAAATAATAATTTATAATATGCCTTAATTATGCTTTATTGCTACTAATGGTTATTTCCTATTGGCAGCGTAGCTTTTTTGTCACCTTTGCTAATTTTTTTTATTCTATAGAAGTTAATTTGTTTTATTTCCCTCTCTTGTTCTTCAAAGCAAGTGTAATACTTTATAAAAAGACTCCCCTCATCTAGACCAGTAGCTACTATTTTATTAAGTAAAAGTTATTTTTGACGTACCATTGTTGCAAGGTTCATCGTTCCCTGTATATGACAAACTGACTGTAACCATGGGGTTCAAAATACCTTTAGATTTTTTTTTTCTTTTATGGTAACAGAGTTTATGATGACACAGTTCTTCTGTTTTGTAATTTTAAATATAGACCCACAAGATGAGAATAAAATTGGAATTGATGGAATTCAGCAGTTTTGTGATGATTTAGGCCTAGATCCTGCCCATATCAGTGTTCTTGTCATAGCATGGAAATTCAGGGCAGCCACTCAGTGTGAATTCAGTAAAAAGGAATTTATGGACGGCATGACCGACCTGGGGTAAGTAAACGGATGACCTCTGCAATGTAGAATTGCTGTCTTTTTTGCTTATGCCTTTTCATGAGATACCATCACCATTCCTTTCCTTTTTTTTTGTTTTTGGATGATGCCTATGGACATCAAGTTCTTATATCATCCCTTATCATCATCTTATATCATCTCTTGGTGGCTCCCTCTAGCTATCGATCTCTTTTAAGTGATTTAATTGGTTCCCCTTTCATTTCCACCTTAACAATTTGTACATGTCAATTTTTTTTCTTTTTGGTCTGAGCTTGTGACTTCGTTGGTATAGGGAACTCCTGGTAAAGAGAAATTTCCTCTTGCAATGAACATCAGGACTTCTTTGGTTTTAGAGTTACCTGGGGAGAGGTTAAGTGACTTCCAAGGTCACAGCCAGTGCACAGTGGCAGAGGCTAGACTGATGCTAGCTAGGTCTTACAGACCAAGACCAGCTTTCTAACTATTAGGCTGTGCTTTTTCTCATCAATTGTCATTGAGATTTATGCATTGTTTTCTAAAGTTTACAGAGTAAAATTCAAATGAGGGGCATCTAGATGATGCAGTAGATAGAGTACTGGCCCTGGAGTCAAGAGAATCTGAGTTCAAATGTAATCTTAGACACTTAGTGGCTGTGTGACCCTGGGCAAGTCACTTAACCCCAATTGCTTCCAGAAAAAAAAGAAATTGAAATGAGAATCTTATTATAACCATGAGAGATAAATACTGTGAATACCTGTAAGTTTCTATTTATATACGAGGAAATCTAAATTCAGAGAAGGGATTTTCTGCATTTTTTTTGAAGGGATTCTCTTATGGTCACATAGCTTATAAGTGTTAGAAAAGACGTTCAAACCCAGTTCTTTCCTGAATTCTTTTCACCAAACCAGTGCAGCTTTTTGTTGAAATTAGCCCTTCTTCTTCACACCTTAAATCACGTATTTGCATCTACTTTTTTCTCCTCCTAATTTTGAATCCTTACAACCAACATTATAGAATACTTTCTTTTTCTGCTATTCACTATTATTTTACTTAATTAAAATTACATTATTTTACATTACCATAAAATTTACAAAAATACATTTCACTAATCTGTTAACTAGAATGGTATTTTGTACCACTTAATTAGAGTCCTTTAAGCATCCCTTAATACTTAAGAGTTACAAAGGTGGAAGCAGGAATTGTTTTCATTTAAGATTTAAGATTTTGCTATGTTATTGTACAGATTTTGATACTGATGAAAATAAGTGCAATTATGTAACTATCTTGTATTTCATTTGGTAATGGAAATGCTAACCTGTGGTAATGGAAATGCTAACCTATTTGATTCTAAGTTTTGGCCCTCTTACAGGAAAAAATATTGTTTTGGGAGCACTGGATTGAAATCCTTGAACTAGGCAACAGAAGGAAGCTTTATAACTTTTGAAATGAAAGAATTGTCTTGAAACAGAGAGGGAAGGCGTAAAAAAGCATGAATATTTGGAATGTGACTTAAATTCTGTAACATGCCATGTTCTTGGTGGATGCTTAAGAAAAATTAATTATTAGAATGGGACGCTTACTGTACTTTTTCAGGTTTTTAAATCTCAATAATATATACATGAAAATATGAGTATTTAGGTACTGAGCAAAAGAGACCTATTAGAGAGCTATCTTATTATTAGTTTCTGATCTGTCCATCCCAACAGTGATTTGTAATCATAATGATACTTTTTAGAAAGAATTTTTAGTATTATTTTTAGTTTGCTATTGTGGAAAGCTCTCCCTGAAGCTACTATTAGAAAAGTAATTGTTGGACTTTGTTGAGGAATGAAGTGTTTCATATAAAGTAATTTTTCAGATAATGGACCTTTAACGGTTAAACATTCTAAGCATCAGTACTTTTTCTATCCATTTTGGGTGAAAATCTCACTAAATTGCCTGACATGTTTCCCAGCCTTTTGGGATTAAATGCTGAACAGAATTTAACCTTTTTCTTGATAGCTTACTAAAGTCATTAAGAACTTCAGTTACTATGTTGTACTATCAGGTGCTGATGCCCTTGTGACCCTAATGAGTTGTATAGGTGTTGTTTGCCCCCCTTTTAATATGCTGTTTCTATTTTATGGTCAACTGATCAAGGTTTTTTGGGTTGTTTATAAAATAAGTAGGCACTAAGGGAAGTCATGAGGCTCTGAATAGATTTTTAGTATATGCTTGGTACATACATAAGCAGTGCTTAATAAAATGCTTTTTTTTCATTTGTGGATTTTGTAACAGTAGTGCCATTCCTCAAAGACTTCTTAAAACATCTTGCTCATTTTTAAAAAACTATTTTCCAGTTAGTTGAAGCTGCTGAAAAAAAAATGTGAGATGTGGCAATTTTCTTTTCTTTGTTATACACTTAAAAAACCTCAAGTTTCATTATACTTCACTATGATTTCTGCCTAAAGGTCCTTATTTATCCAATGGGGAAAAAGATAAATAATGTTTTATCAATAATGTTATTGAATGTAACTTTTGGAGCCAAACCGAGTACTAATACAAAACTATTAATAAATGTTTTATAAAACTTTTTTTATTAAAAATAGTATTCACTGATTAACTTTTTTGCAATAGGTGTGATACAACAGAAAAATTAAAAGCTGTTTTACCAAGAATAGAACAAGAGCTAAAGGATGCAATAAAATTCAAAGATTTTTATCAATTTACCTTTAACTTTGCTAAGAACCCTGGACAAAAAGGTTTAGGTGAGTATAATAGATGCCAAGTATATAATGCTATGTCAGACTTCCAGTGGTCTCGTGGTGGGCATGATCAGTGTGCCTTCAGTATTCCTGATAGTAATACTGGAAACTTCATTGAGTTTTTATTTTTTTCTTTAAGATTTTATGCGATAGACTAGGCTGGGATAGTATGTACTTTGACAAGTGAATTGATACTATCCTTTGACTTTTCAGGTATTCTCAGAGGTTTTAGAGAACTTTGAACAAATTTAATTGTGTAAAATACTTGGTGATATGCATAAACTTAGGGCGCCTCTATATCTTTGCATGACAGCACCATAGTACGTTAATACTAACTATATCCAATGTGTCAAGGAGGTCAGCAGTTAATGTTTAACATCTATCTAGTGTTTGAAACAGATTTTCCTCCTTTCTGTAAGGTCATTCCTTAGCTACTTTTGGCTAGCATTGAGTTTAGCTAAACTCTATAATTTTAATATTGACAGTAACAGCAATATATTAAAATCTTCTCCAATGTGAATGCGATGCATCAGCCTAAATCTAAATCATACTACATTTGAATAGTTCCATGTTTTTGTGGAATTGCCTTAGAAGTCCAGATAGCTTTAAGAATATGAATGACAGGGGCAGCTAGATGGTGCAATGAGTAGGGCACTGGTCCTGGAGTCAGGAGGACCTGAGTTCAAATGCAGCCTCAGCCACTTGACACTCTTACTAGCTGTGTGACCTTGGACAAGTTACTTAACCCCAGTTGCCCTGCCTTCCTCCCTAAAAAAAAAAGAATATGAATGACATGTATTTAAGAATTGACATTTTAAGGTTTTTTTTTCTAAGCAATAAGACAGTTTAGCGTATTGTTAAATGTCTAGCAATCCATGTTGACCCACAACTTAAGCTAAAATTACAGTTACTTTTTTTTGTTTGTCTCAATAAGGTCTTACCTACAATCTTGAAAGCATTTTATGGTTTGTTAGAGAGTATAAGAAGAAAGGTTAGAATAAGTGTTTTGAATTCATAAATATTTCTAAACTTCTAAGATGCTGATAAAACTTGAGAAAATAAGGCAGTAGACAGTAGTTTGAAAAATGAAGAGAATATAGCCTAGCTACAATTTTCATGTAAATACTACATATGTTCTGCTTTTGCATTGGAGTCAGGTAGAGAGCTATAAATATTTAAGGGTGTTTTTAATGCCTCACAATTAAAGAATTATAGACTTTCCTGTTACATAACTACTTCAGAGGGATTTTCAGTTCTCTTCCCTTTCTCCTTCTTGTTTCTCACCATATATTTTGGAATTGCTGTTTCGGTTTTTAATTGTTCATGTTCTGAACTGCAGTGAGTCTGTCTGTCATCAGCATGCCCGCTTCCTTTAGGCTGCTCGCCACAACCCAAAGAGCTTTGTTTACCCTGCATGCCACTGCCTTGCAGATCTCGCGCCTGACACCCCAGCAGCACAGCCAGGCCTCAGCAAGAGGGTCCTTTAAAGGAAACTGCTTGAGTCGATCACTTAAAACATGAAAAGCTGGAAGTATCGTTGGCTCCTGTGGGAGAACAATTGGGAAAGTATGGATGTCTTTTTCCCTAACCAGGGAAAGCGGGTGAGCAAAGCTGAGAGTCATGTGAATTATGTTAAAGTACAGCAGCTAGCTCTAAAAGCAAGGGGTTTGGCAGATTTCGTATTTATTAAAGTTTTAACAGCACAGTATTCTTCTTCGTTAGAGCTCTTGAGTCCAGCGGAGATCACATAAACAAATTCAGGGACCCGTAAGGAAAGAAGGTTATAGCATATTTTCTTTATGAAGAAAATGATCGTTTCTTACTTGGCTTGACTTCAAAGGATGACTTAATTACTTTAATGAGAATCTACAGAAACAAGAGGGAATAACGGCTCACTGTTAGTACTGGAAAGACTGCTTTTCTTTGGGAATGAGAAGAAAAACTGGAGTCAAACTGGGTTCCCCTCCCCCTTTGGTGTCTATGTCAGCTAAATTATACCTTAGGTGAAGAAAGGATTTGAATGCTAGCCTTCCTGACCGTGGATATCTGCAGGTGTCTCCATAGCCTTCCAGCCAGATAACACATATAAAGGAACGTCATCATCTCACCCAGAGAGGGATAGAAAGACTACAATAAGGTCACGTTCCAAAAACTGTTAGAGGAGTCAATAAAGGTGACTGTAAAGAAGAGGACTGCAAAAACTGACAACTGGACCCTTGTTGGATTGAGTTCTTGTAATATCTGTACATGAGGAATAATTTGGCTTACAGGAGTTTTTCATTCCTATGGAGATGCATTGAAACATTGAATAATATATTTGTTTTAAAATATTTCTTGTAATAACACATATCTGTATGGAAGAACAGAAGCATTAAATTAACCTACCCCAGTATCCTGGTAGCTGTTTTCTCATAGCTCTGACCCTACCTTGGAAATGTCATCCAGTTCTTCCTTCAGGGAACTGTCCTCCCCTTCCCCTGTCTTCTTTTGTTTCCCTTTAATGTTCTTTTTTGACACTATGATATGCACTTTTTTATGTGTACTTAGCCCAGAGGTCCTTTTCATACTCAACCCAGATGTAGCATATAATGTTATCCTATTTCCCTATTGAATTGTTAAGTACGCTTTTGATCCACCCCAAATTTTAAGCTGCACCCCTAAAATAAGATCACTTTGAAAGGGAAACACACATACACACACACACATACGTATTAGAATACACTAGAAAATGAAGATATTTCAGCCTGATAGGATAATATCTATTTATATGTTTAAGCATCTCCCTGTAGATTGGTTGTCTCTGTGAAAAATGTGGACCTTTGATTATATTTGTGCAGTAGAAAGAATGCTAGATTGAGTCTCAAATCAGAGAACCTGGGTTCAAATTCCAGTTCCACCACTTACTATCTCTACAACTTTGGGCAGGTCACTTAACCTCCCTGTGTCTCAGTTTCCTCATTTTAAAAATGAAGTAGTTATATTAACTCATTTTTTAATGTTCCTTCCAATTCTAAATCTATACTTATGAACAACTCCCAGTGCCATAGATCAGTGGTATCACACTCCAGTGGAAGAGAATTCCTAAGGGGAATATATTATAGACTTAGAAAACCACAAATTAACATTATATTTTATTTTCATTTATTCTTGACACTTTAACCTGGTTCAGGTCACTCCAGAGTTTTGCTGGCATCTGACACCTCTTTCATAGATGATGCTTCCCTGAAACTCCACAATTGCTCACCTTAGGTGGGAAGAGGCTCTTTCAGGGTTTGAGGGGTTAGTCTTAGTCTTTTTAGACTTGTAGTATTCCTTGCTCCGTTTTCTTCTGGCTTGACACTTACCTGCCAAAAGATTTTATTTCTAAGTCTCTGGATGGTAGATTTGTTTGGCAAGGCTGTTCTGGTAACTTAGTCTGTTGAAATCTGCTTTTTAAACTTTTATTTCTAGGTCTGAGGGAGCAAGTGTTCCTGTCAGATACTTTTCTATTCTCTTCACTTCTTCCTCTCATCTTTCCATGTCTTATGACCTTCCTGGTTTACTGTACCTCACTTGACAGTTGCTTGTCATGGCCATAGCCTTGGGGAAGCAATGTTACTATTCACCGGCATCTTTAAATAAGAGAGATTCTTCCCTGTGTGGCCCCAGAGTTAGCTGTTTCTGGGCTTCAGACCTTCCTTTCTCCCTCATCCTTCTCTGTAGATTTTTATGCTCTAGCCTGGAAACTCTGGTTCTCCTTTTTCCTCTCTATCCCTCTCACCCTCCCTCCTCACCTTACATTCATCCTTTCTGTCCTATCAAAGATTGCAGCAGATGATTGCACTTGGGCAGTGGGCGTATATGGGTGAAATTGACTCTTGCATTTCATGATTTCGACTTACATTTCACCCTGTAGCCCTTAACTATAAGGATTGATTTCTGTCACCTTTTGCCTAAGCCTGGCTTTTCCCAAACTTCTCCTCAGTACAAGGTCTCTTACTGCTCAGATTCTGACCCTCTAGTACTGGATGACGTTTCCTAAGGATAGCTCTTATTGGCTGAACTCCTTTGGGTCAGTATATATATATATATATACTATACTGCAATCCTGCTTTCAGTTGCTGGCTGTGTTCACTGTCCTATCTTAAGTTACTGCTCGTGTCTCATACCCTTCCCTTGCTTATTCCTTCTAGACCATAGTTCAGTCCAGAGTTATGATTAAATAATTTAAAAACTCAAGCAAATGCATAATAGAATAGAAAAAAGGCCCAGCGTGATAGCCCTCATTTTTACAGCTGAGAGAACAGGCCCAGAGAGGTGGTAATTGGACAATATAACTAGTTAGTACTGAACTGGACATTAGAACCCTGGTTCCCATAGGCTTAGAGTTGACCATTGTTCCTAATATGGCCACACTGCCTCTTGTCAGCTGTACTGTAACTCTACAAAGAGTCTTTATTTCATTGAGGGTACTTCCTTAGCCAGTATAGATCACACAGCTTAGTATATTATGTTTCTCTGCGAAGTAAAGAGATTGGACTTTATGACTTCCACGGGTCTTTCTAGACCTAAATCTATGATACTGTATTTTATGTGAATGGGAAAAAAAATCCTCATCATGTGGTAAACCTTTTGGTGAGGAATCTCTCCGATTTTAGCTAGGTTGCTGGTGACAGGTGTGCAGTTTGTTGTGAGATCTATTTTGTCCTTCTTGGGTAGACTCTTCAGAGCATTTGATCCATTGGCATAATCCTTAAGAACTCAAGATTATCACCACACTGTTATGAGGCAACAGAATAGGACTTTATTGGAAACTTACCAGTCATATTCCAAAAATATGCTCTTGATTGAAGTTTAGGTCTCAACTTTGCCACCTACCTGCTAGTTCTAGTTAGAGCTGCCCTCAGAAAGTAGAGCTAAGGCGCTGTGGCCGGCAATTGTGGGGCACAAAATAGGGCTTGGGTCCTATTCCTTTGTCATTCATTCTGTTGGGTTCTTTTTACCAATAGCAGGAAGCATAGATTTAGAGCTGTAAGGGACCTTAAGTATCATAGAACTGCAGACCATCGAGTCCAAAAGTTACTTCTGCAGGAGAATTGCCATAATATATTTTATCAGAGCCTCTTGGATGGCATAAATTGTATGCATTTAATAACTAAAATTCTAGTAAAAGATCAATTTCATGTTCTGATAAACTTTTAGAAATTTAAAAATGATGTGAAATATTCATAATTCAGTGCTTCATTTAAAAAAGTGTAGGTAATATGCACAACATTGATGTTAGGTGCTTGGGAGGAAGTGGAAAAAATCAGTGCAATCTTGATAAATAACTGAAAATATTAAACTATTATTTTATGATCTTCTGGCATTGTCAGTAATCTTATTGTATACAAAGCACTGTACTCTTCATAATAAAAATTTCATCCCAAAGATAGACTCTACTTTAGAGTTTGCTGATTACACAAATGGGTCAGATATGGATTATAATATATACGTTTTGTCTGTTTTGGTTTCAACTTGGCTGTGGGGAAAGGAAATACAAGATCAGTGGGTCTGCAACTTCTTTAACCCAAACCCTTGGATGTCCTTAGTAAGCCTAAGGTTTATAAAGGCAAGGAAGGAATAATGAGAGTAGAAAAATGAAAGAGGATGTAGAAGGGAAAATTAGAACGCGCTGCATGTAGTGGAAACTTGGTTGAAATCAGTCCTTGTGAATTAGGTGGAGAGAAGAGCAGTAATATTGGGGGGAAGGAAACATTTTTATGCAGGCACCAAGATACAGAGTGTGTGAATTAAAAGGCTGTCTTTTACCCTTGAACTTATTTTTATTGTTTTGTCAGACTTTTAGCAATATCTCACTATGATTTTGCTAGTTTGATTTTATGTGTTCCATATTTAGCAAATTTCTGAATTTCATACAAAGATAAATGTTTAGTAATTGATGCCTAGGATGTTGAGATATCAATAGCATACCTTATTTTAAATTACAAAATTTTGTCTTTTCTTCTTCATGAACATTCTTAAGAAATTTCTGTCTTAAAAGTTATTTGCAAGTTGACAAATATAGTGATGATTAAGTGAAATTGGGATTTTTTTTTAGTTAAAGGATATTGCATTAAATCTTCATTTTACAAGTGCCCTTTAAGCCATTTTATAGTACTAGTAAACACAAAAATTACACGAATTAAAGGAAAAACTAGTGCATTGTTTTTAGAATAGTATTGAAGATTTCATTTAAAAGAAAATATATAACATAGTATAATAAAGTGATTTTTAAAATCATTAGTTTACTGTAATTTCATGTGGAACATCATTTAATTACAAAATGACCACAAAGTAAAGTTTGGTCTAGAAATAGCTTTCCTTATGAAAAACCTTATTTATATGCTTTAGAGTTCTAATGTAAATGTTGTCATTTCTTTCAAGTAATTTTTGTGATAGTTTTCATTGATTCAGTGCCTAACATTACTTGAAATAGAGGAGTATAATAAATTTGATTAGTATTTTCTATTTTATTCCTTGATAATCTTAAAATATTTGCAAAGGCCTGAATTGTGCATTCCAGTCCTGTGAGAGTTAATGATTTTCTTAATGAAGGTGTTAGATGGAAAAGTCATTTGGAACCTTAATATTAATGCCATTTTTAAACTACATGATAAACTAATAAATGAGTACAAAACCTAGAATTCTCTTGAATTTCTTCAAATAGGTATGTGGATCTGCTACCTTTTTTTTTTTCAAAAAAATTATTTCATTCCATTGCCATAAGATGAAACAGTGATACCAGGAGATTAAATGAGCTCCACTGATATTAGCCTACCATTGAAATCAGTTTATTAGTGATAAAGCTTCTGCCAGTTAAACTTTCCTTCTAGGTAAGAAAATAGTTTACAGACTATGAAAATGACCTTGGAATCCTTTCTTTTATCCTGTAATTAAACTATTTATTATTTGGTAGTTATGAATCATCCTTTTTATTACTATATTCTAGCCTTCAAAATCCTGTTTGTAGCCTACTAGAAACTTTCAATTCATTCTGTCATATTAGGCAGCAAGTATTTATGACTGTTAATTAGATCACAGCTAATCAGAGTTGTTTCTCTTCCTACATAAGGATTTTATGCAGTTAACTCTCCATCATCTTTCCCATTGTGACTTAAGTGGAAAGGAGAAGGAAATTTTGAGGTCTGCTTCAAGGAAGGCATTTTTCAGAAAAAAAAAAAGTTGACACATTTTCTGGCAATTAATGAATGAAAAAATTAAATTTCCTTGAATACATTTGAGGATATATTTAGTATGTTCAAATATGTTCCTTAGATATGTTTGAGTAAAGAAAAAATCTTTCAGTCAGAATGCTTAATACCTTGCTAAAGAGGATTCAGTTCAATTCAACAAACATTTATTAAGTACCTACTGTATGCCTGGCACTGAACTAATTGTTGGGGACACCAAGATGAAACAATTATTGTCATTCGAACGAAGAATGAAAAGGAAAATAACTAGTAAAATGCAATGCCCTGTTAAAACAATTGTCCTTCAATATTTTTAAAGTGTTTTTTTTAAACAATAGCCAGGATAATAGACTTAAAACTGAACATGACCTTAGAAATCATTGAGTCCAGTTTTCTTATTTTATAAATGAGGAAACTGAGGCTGCAGGAAGTGCCTGAGGTCACGCAGCTCAGAAGTACCAGAACTTGAATTTGAATCTAGTTTCATTTTTTCTGAGTTACTCTCCATGCTTTCACCAGCATGCCTATATGGAAAGTTTTTCCCTAAAACATTAAAAGAGTGATTAACACATGATTGCAACAACAACAACAAAAAAAAACAAAAACAGATGAGGGCTTATGACATGTATAACTGCCCAGTAACATTATTTAGAATACCATTTTTTGAAAAATTAAGTAGAATACAATCATGGATGTAAAAGTATTATAATGTGAAAGTTCTTAACCTAGGGTCTGTGAACTTGTTTTACATCTTTTTGTAACTATATTTTGATATTATTGTTTTCCTTTGTAATTTTGTGTATTTTTTTATGCACTTAAAAGTTTTAGCTTTGAGAAAGATTTCTGGGCTTCACCAAATTGCCAAAGGGGTCCATGACACACAAAAAATTCAAAAAACGTCTATTATCATAATGGATGTTAAAAGGACCTAATATCTCTTCCTAAAAATGTGAAAAAGTGTGGACAGCAGTAGAAAAAAATGACCACCATAGTACTTTGCGCATTTATCACCTGCTTCCTTATTTTCTTCTTAAGTTTACCTGTGGTACAATATTTTATATTCTTTTATCTGTACATGATTATGTGTGAACTGAATAAAATGATTTAAACAAGTTTAGTTCCTGTTTAATTTTCAAGAATCTTAGCCTGAAATTAATACATTTTGAGAAACTGGGTTGGGGGGGGAAGGGGGAGATATGATGGAATCATGATCATAACAACTGCTGTTGCCGCTACGCTAAGATAATATTTTGAAGATGAGCACTTTGTCTCTTCTTTGCCTGAAATATATAACATAACTTACATAAGCTAATAAACCAGCAGAGTATTTTAAAGGTTCTTTTCCTGTCTTCTGTTGGTTTAAGTCTCTCTGTAATCTTTAGATATAGCTGCTCCAAACATCCATTTTATCCTATGAATCCCATGATTTACTGAATAATGATATAGTTTATTGTTCCTTTTCACTTTCCTATCTCATCTTCTTTCATTGCTTTAAGACAACTTTAACTTATTTATTGCCCCCTGGAAGCTGCCTTATCCTACAGACATAATAATGGATTTCACATAAATCTACTCTTATATACTTTTATATAAATTAATATAGAAAATAAATTTGCTTTTACAAACGACTGGTGATACAGACATAGAAGCTAAGTTCATTCTAAGGGCCTTTAAATCCAGTCAAGGGTTAAAATGACCAGAAATTGACCAGATTAAGCATCATTTTTCATGAAACTATTTTTTTCTTTTTCCCCCTAGGTAAACCTCCATTTCTCTCTATGTGTGCTTTATATCATTATGATCATTCCAGCTGGGAGAGTTGAATGTAGATTTCAATTAATGCTCTTCCCAAGTGATAAGCAATGTAGACTTAGGAGCAGTTCAAGACTAAGCATCTACTTAGCATTGTACCACGGGTCCTATAGGTAAGGTTGAGAGAGCAGTTCTGTCCTCCTCAGTTGGTTATAACATTGATTTTAATTATCTCTTCCAGATGAAAACTCCAAGGCCTGGGAATGTAAGATCAAGGGATAATATTATGGACCCTTCTTCCTTTTAGTGGCTAGAGAGTTGAAGCATCAGAATTTGAAGGTTGTAGCCAATCATAGTTTTTTAGTTCAACAGCTCTTTATAAGGACTGATGCTGGAAGTCTTTAATAATGTTAATTAAAACTTTACATTTATTAATCAATATTAATTAATAATATTTCTGTAGTGAGACTAAAAACCAAGATGAAAATCTTTTGAAAGTTAATGCAGTTTATTGCCTTGTGGTGAGGTATTTTGTGCTATTAAGCCTGCCTTTATTCTTCTGTATTTTGTATTATTGTTTAATACACATTTGTAGATCTACAAGTAGGAAAATGGCCATTAACAAAGTTTTTATTTCTCAAATAGTGAGCAGTCCTCCACATGGTTAAGGATTGTTATTGTGACAAAGATAAAAAGTTTCCTGTCTCCTTATCTACTTTCTCAGTCACACCTTGAGAAAAAAAGATTAGTAGTTGAATATATTAGCTAGTTGAGGTAAATTATTTCTGAATATCATCATTTGGGAATAATGTAAGGCAGTCAAAAAATTCAGCATTTATCTCCCATGTAAAGTTACATTTTCTTAAGATCTCACTCCAGCAGCCAAGTGTGCTAGGACACACCTATAATCCCTGCTACTGGAGAGGCTGACACCGTCGAATGGCTTGAGTATCCAGGAGTTCTGAACTGCATTAGGGCTAGTGCTGATCAAGTGTCTGCTCTAAGTCGGGCAGCAGTATAATGAGCTCTTGGGAAGTGGAGGTCACCAGGCTGCCTAAGAAGGGATGAACCAGCCTAGGTCAGAAATGGAGTAGGTCAAAGCTTCTTGAGTCACTGTTGCCCTTCTAGCCTGAGTCAGATAGGAAAACTTAGTCTCAAATGAAAAAGAATTCAGTCTTACAATTTATAAGTTATAAAGTAATTGTGTATTTTCATCTAGAGGGAAAATTTAGGGTCTGTCTGCCTTTGAATATTCCATAGTTTTTAGAATATTCCTCTTAACAATGAGGACTATTCATTTCACAGCCTACCTCTTATGCTTTCACCTTTATGATGTGAAATAGAAACTCCTTTCTACCTTGTATTGTTTATTATGACAACATTCATTACTTCGTACTGGACAGGGTTCCTGGTATATTATGGTGGGTTTGTCTAGAAAAATGCATGTGAATACTTTGCAGACATTATTCAATGTTTACTTTAGAAAAAACTCTGACTTTTATAAATTATATGCATATGAATATTATTAAATATCAATGTAAGTATACCCAGCACAAAGAAAACTTTGCAATATGAAAATTGAGACTAAAAACGTCTTGGTTTGGGGTGTGATTGTACACATTTTGTAAAAGAATTCACATCCTTTCAAAAGAGTTTCCTGACGTTAAAATACAAGTTTTGTAGAAATCAATTATGCACAATTTTCAGTCACAGGCATACATCATATATTTGTAGGCCAGATAAATAAATGTAAAGTGTTTATAAAAAATTTTATTATAGTTGTAATAAGGTAATTTTAGTACTGCACAATGAATTTTGGATTCAGGAAGTTTGTATTAACTGGTATTTTTTGTCTTTTTCAGATTTAGAAATGGCTGTTGCTTACTGGAATTTAGTCTTATCCGGAAGGTTTAAATTTTTAGATCTTTGGAATAAGTTTTTATTGGTAAGTATTCCCCCCACCCCATTTATCACTGCAAATGCCCAATACTGAAGTCAAATCTGTGGACTATAAGGATGGTGCTTTCCTCTAAAGACACTTGTCTAACCTTTTTGGCAATTGCAGTTGGGACACTAGGAACACCAGAATGTTCTGCTGCACATTGGAGAATCTATTTTCTAGGGAAAAAATCATATACCTTACTAGACTTGGGGCATATCTGAGTTTAAGCTGGTTATAAGAGGAGGACATGGGACAGATAAATAGGAATCGTTCTGATGCAGAATTGGCCTAGTAGAGCCTCCATCTTGATCTTATCCTTCAGTTAAGTTAGGTTTTGCTCTAAGTAGCCTCTATGGTCTTGATTCTTCTCACATATTTTTTAGTATTTAGATATTTTTTATCTTTTTTTGGTTATACTTTTTCTTAAGTCTTGTATGTTGAAGTTTTTATTCTCATCTGCCAGATGACACAGTGGATAGAACACTGGGCCTAGAGTCAGGAAGACCTGAATTCAAATTCTGCCTCAGACTCTTAACTAGTTGTGTGACCCTGGGCAAGTCACTTAACCTCTGTCTAAACTTCCTCATCTGTAAAATTGGGATGGTAATAATAGCACCTAAGTTGAAGGGCTCTTATGAAAATAAAGATGAGAATATTTGTAAAGTGCTTTATGAATATCAAGGGCTGTATAAATGCCAGCTATAGTTATATATTCAAAGACTGTTGTTTTCTGTCAGAACCATGAAAGAAATTCTTTCCATCATTTGTTTGTAAAACTAAAGTTCTCTTTACCATTACCATGCAGTCTTTGTAAAAATTAATAGTTTCATAGCATTCTTTCACTAAAAATTGAACAACAGCAGCTCTCTTATGTTACTCTTTCTTTGTAAGAAAACAAGTGTGTGTTCCTATTTTTAAGTTGTTTTGTTCAAATGTATTTTAAAATAATCAGGGGAGACAAAAGAATTTGTCCTCTTTTAAAAGAGAATACAGTAGGGGCAGCTAGGTGACACAGTGAGTAGCGCACCGGCCCTGGAGTCAGGAGGACCTGAGTTCAAATCTGGCCTCAGACACTTGACACACTTACTAGCTGTGTGACCTTGGGCAAGTCACTTAACACCAATTGCCCTGCCTCCCCCTCGCCCCCAAAAAGTGGAAAAGAGATATAGTTTCTGCCAAAAGCCTGTGCCAAGTTGTAAAAACTCAATAACCTTGCTAGCCTTGGTTCCATTCCACAAACATTAAGTACCTTATGTGTGCAATGAAGTGTACTTAATGATGAAGTTACAGGTATAAAAGCCACAGTGGGCTCTCCCTTAAAGAATGTCATAGTGTCATGGAGAGGACACTACATGTACAGTAACAAATAATACAAACCAAGAGGATATCCAGAATCACCTAAAAAAATAGAAGGAGGGAGAGATTGTGAAGGGATCCTTAAAAGAAGTGGCCCCCAAATGGGTCTTGGAAAAAAGAATAGCTCCTGAGGAGAAGAGGAGAATTGGGAGTGAATTGGAAGGAAGGATTATGCAAGAAAATATGACCGACAAACAGTAGGTGTTTATTAAATGTTGAATTGAAGCAGACAAATCTTAGGAGTTTTTGCAGTTTACCTGTGGGCTTCTGACACAAATTTTATCTCTTTGAAAATGAGACAAATGATTAAAAAGTTGGTTTACTTAATACAGAAAAAGAAAAGGCAGGATTAGATTAAGCCATTATAGGTAACAGTTGAAATTTGTATAGAAGGTACTTAATTGGCCCATGGATCTTTGCATTTCTTGATCTCTCTTTTTTTTAATCTTTCCTTACAAAAATAAATGCCAAAGTTAGTAATTGGATATTGATTTGTATTTTAAGCTGTAATGGTATTGATTTCTTATGTAAGAACAAGCATAACGTATTTGCTGGATCATGTGCTTTACTTTGCCCACCTAGAAAAGCCAAGCCAACTATGCAGCAGTAAACCCAAGACACTAGCTCATCTGGTAGAATTAACCTAAATTTGCCAACAGTCTCCAGAACAGATGACAAGTCTCCATAAGGGCTAGCTGTTTAAACAAAAATCTAGAAAAATGGCTATAAAATTCCTACTCTTACTTTGGTTTACCTTTAAAAAGGTACACTGAAGCCGCTGGATAAATCACTTTACCCAGCTGCCTTTTGGAAAATAAAGTCTGTTATTATTGTTATGTTAAGACCCTTTAGAATAACCATACAAAATGGCAGAACATAAGTCAGCCATCCTTTTCCCAGAGGCTTAGATTAGACTTGGGGTGAACCTGAAGAGGATGAAGTAAAAAATCATCCTCTTCTGGTTCGGCAGGTGGGTAGTAGTATCCATACTTGAACAATAATTCGGATTCGATCACTGCAAATATTGCCATTTTAATTAAAAATTTTTAATCAAATACATTCTATCAAGTTCTAGAAATTATGTTAAAACTTTTTTCTATGGCAAATGATTATGACACAGTCTATTATACTATCTTTATAGGGATAATTATATAATTCATCTTAAATAGAACCATTTATTTTTATATATTAGGAACATCACAAAAGATCAATCCCAAAGGATACTTGGAACCTTCTACTAGATTTTGGAAATATGATTGCAGATGATATGTCTAACTATGATGAAGAAGGTAAAGAAATTGAGATTTCAGAGATGTGCTTCTAACAATTCATAAATCCACTGTGAAATCAACTTTTTTCTTCAACTTTAAAGCTTTGTAATCCCTGCCTCCAGTATGCCTAAATTTGAATGTCTGAAATAACAACAAAAATATTTTAACATAATGGTTCATTCTTAGGATATTTATTGTACTATACTCTAACAGGACATTTGAATATTTTATCATACTCTACTTATATTTGAGATTTTGTTTTCTGATTCACCTAATAGTATTGTAAATAAAGCAAACAAAATTTGAGTCCTCCTGCTATGAGCTAGGCTCTATAGAAAATACATAAAACATAAGGCACAGTTCCCATTTTCCAAGAGCTTGCAGTCTCCTCAAGGAGAAAAAGATACTCTAAAGAGCTGTCAGACAGTATATTGCAGCAAAGGGGTGTTAAAAAGACAGAAAGTGCTTTAGCAGCTCAGAAGGTTTAGTGGAATTTACCTTGGACCAGAGTGTTCTAGAAATGCTTCACAGAAGAGATAGGACGTCAACAAGCTTTTATCAAGTGATGCGCAGTGTGACTCTGCAATAAATGTTTATTCTAATTTGTATTGTATTTAGGAAAAATAGATTATGAGATTAGATATAATCTAGATGAATTGGACCTTGATCAGTAGAGGAGAATGAGGAAAGCATTCTACCATAAATGTATGTGTCCTTTGGTGTGGAGGCAGAACAAGCTTAGAGTCTCCTTGTGGTAGAGCTCCAGCCCAGGTGCAGTTTGGGATAGGAAGTGTAATGGAAGAGGAAGGTGGAAAAGTAGGCTAGAGACCTAGTGTAAATGGCATTGAATGCCACACTAAGGAATTCAGATTTATCTTATAGGCAACTATGAGAACAAGTCTATTTTTACATTGCTTTATGCTACAATATTCGGATTTATATTGTGTGATGTTATGCTATTTTCATTTGTGCCTCTCTCTGTGCCCAGTGTCTTTCAGAAAAATGTAAGGGGTGAGGGCCTGGTACAATGATTTTATTTATATATGGGACTCCTGGATGAGGAAACTCCCTCCACCAAGCACCTTCTCTGTAGCTTAGTTTTGGAGAGTTGCCTACATCACTGAAAGGTTAAGTGACTTTTCCAGAGTCACACAGTCAGCATGTGTCAGAGGCAGTTCTTGAACCTGAGTCTTGCTCCCTTCAAGATCACCTTTCTATGCGCAATGCCATACTGCCTCTCTCAGCTAGTTGATTATATGAATCACAAGATTCATTACTGCATGATCCCTTCAATTCTTGACATTTAAACCATAGGAATATGAAATATCTTGTACAAAAGCATTCCTTAAAAACTGTTTGGTTTTCTTTTAGGAGCATGGCCTGTTCTTATAGATGATTTTGTAGAATATGCACGACCAGTTGTCACAAAAGGAAAGCGCAGTACTTTCTAACCCTAAGTATAAAACTGGACTGAAATTACAATCTGAATTACATCAGGTAATGAAGACATTTTAGCCAATAACTGTCCGTGGTTACTGATTTCAGTAGTCATGGTATGCCACTGACCCAGCTGTAATCACCACTTCTACTCTCCTTCAAGAAAATGATGCTCAGAAGATAGCTCAGGATGCTTTGAGATATATTGGGGATTGATTATTGTATTGGTTCTGTCATTTGGTGAGAGATAATTGCATGATTTATACTTAGGAGAATTAACTAGAGCCCATTTTAATTAACACTGCACAGCCTGTCATTCAGCTCATGACCTAGGGTGAACAAACACCAGCAGTTATTACTGTAATTAGAGATTATAGAGTACTTACATATTGAAAAGCAGTATTTGTGGTATGAATTAAGTCCCTATATAAAATTTAAGTAGTAGGTTATATTTTTATACAAGTCAATGGTAATAAAAGTATTTGCCCTAATGATCATGATCTTGTAATAAACTCTTACTGACACTTTTATACTCGGTGCCAGTACACTAGATTATATTTTTTTATGTCAATTTGCCAGATCTATTTTTTTGTTTTGATTTTCTTAATGTTCACCTGAAAATCATTTAATGGTTTTAATATCCCCATTTCAATTTGCACAGTGATGGCCACACTTCAGGCTGTGACTTAAGGAAAAATTTTTTTAGATTGTTTACAAATCAGTGGACATCCTTTATTTTTTGAAAATATTTTTTATTTCTTGAACTTCCAGAAAAGTGCTTATAGTCTGTTTTGTTCACAAATTATTTTTCTTTATATTACATTTAAAAAGGTATTTTTCCATTTTAAAAATACTCTATTAGTTGTGAATTTTGGATTCCAAGGTAAAGTAAGCTGATTTCCTGCAACCATCTATAATATGTATGATGTATCTTGACTGCATTTATTTTTATAAATTGTACATATTTGAAAACTAAAATAGTATAATAATATGGAACATAATAGTCTGGAGGGGTGGGAGAATAATTTTTGATTTGAGTGGACAAATTTTTCTTTGCACTGTTACCATTTCTGTTTTTCACTTTGTCCCAGTCACCACTATAGTGTGGCACCAAGATAAATTAGGTATTTTCCCAAAGCATAAATAATACTTGAGAGTTTCTCCTGCTTTCCTGTTGGTAAAGAGCTGGTGTGTAATTTTGTGGAATTCCTGTGTGACAGTCTTACCTCAGCGTTGCAATACCATCCATACGTGATCTTCACAGCGCAGTTCTCACCTTGTTTGGCTAGCTACAAATCTGAACTTAAATAGATGCTAGGGATTGAACTTTTAAAAGATGATCCTTTTTAAAAAGGATTTAGCATGGGTTTCCTTAGTTAGCCAGCCTCTCTTCTACACATAGATACAAATTAACTTATAAAAATTAGATCGTTCCTGGAAAACTTTTTATCATCAGTCTGATGTATAAAGCAAGGTACAACTTTATGTTGCTAAAGTGTGAACTGGGACTGCTTTGGATTAAAATTCTTCTATGGAAGGCAACTTGGTTCCACTAGGAAAGAACACTGACTGGAGCAGGACTTCCAGCACCATAGTTGTAGTCCTAGCTTTGCTATTTAAGAGCTTTGTGACCCCTAGGCAAATCACTTAACTCCTCCGACCTTCTGTCCTCTCATTCCTGATTTGAGGGGTCTGAGTAGATGACAAGTAAAATGACTTCCAGCCCTGGCATTCTAGTCCCTTTGGGTTTGTTCTGTTTTACAATTCTATAAAACCACCCTTCAAAAAAATACTCTTTCAATTGTAGCATTTTCCCCTAAGATAATTATCAGAATCTCAGTGACATTGGACAATATTAAAGAATTATGCCCATTATTCGTACTCTTCCACCGTATGGGTTTAAATCATGCATGCTACTAAAGTGGTGACTTGGGGGAGGGGAAAGAGGGAAAAGCTTGTATTTATTTGTATCATTTGTACAGATTTCCTGTGCTAAGTCTTCAAGAAACATCTAAATAAATCGTTGTGTGTATTCGTTTTTGCGAGTTGTTTTGTTTTCAAAATACCACATAGAGGAGATTTATACTTCTAGTGTGGTTTATAGACTGGATGACCTCTCAGATATCTTCTAGCTCAGGCATTCTTTGTTTTTGGTTACTGTTTATATATTAATTGCTTAGTTATTTACCACTAGATGTCAGTATCTCTGTCTTTCATAACAGGCATGAGGAGGAACTAGGAAAATAATACATTTGTAAGAACCAACAAATTTCCTTAAATACATTCTAATGTTTCTAACGTAATGGACCTCTTTAAATCATGTAAAAATACAGTTTGAGGAGTTCTTTTTAATACTAAAAATATTTTCACAGATATAGCAAAACTATTACAAGTAATTTGTATTAAAAAATGGTTGCTGACGTTTGAGATTTATAGCCATCCTTAAATTAGATGCATTCAGTATTTTGATGCATTCCAAATTGTCACTAGTTTGAGCTACAAGTCTTCATTATCTCTGGGTTACTCGTTTCACATTTTTTCCCCTTCCAATTCCATGGACTAATATCAAGAAAATTATTTGAAAAACATTTCATAGATCAAACTTTGCAATATATTGGTTTTGCCAAACTTTTTATTTTAAATAACAGATGACTCTCAGAGGGTGGGGGAGGAATAACAAGGGAAAATAAAATGTTGGTGTTGTAAAAACAAAAGAAATCAATAAATGTATTTTTGAAAGAAAAACATTTAATGATAATAAAAATATTTGGCTGTAAGATTTTGTTTTGTGTTTGTTTTTGCCGACTACCAAACCACTCTTTTGCTTTAAAGCCATTTCTCAGATGATGTCAAGAAGGTTTAATGGGACTTCCCATGAGAGCTAAGTATGTTTATAAACCCAGATGGCAAGAATATAATTCCTCTCTTTTGAGTGAAATATCTCAAGGATGAGAATGAGTTTGGGTCAGTACTTGAGTAGAGCCAGTGTTCCTATTAAAAACTTTTAAAATTTTTTTCATAAACTTTTGCCTTTTATACAAAAGAAACAATGAAAGAGTTTCTTCATGGAGCTTCGTTTGGCGAGTTTTAATTCTGGTCCCTAGGATTAAGTACCAGTTGCCTTAGAGCAATCCTTTCCTCTTCCTCTTTCTGATCTCGCCCCACCACCTAGAATTCAAAGGAATAGGATTGTGTATGATGGGTTCTCCCTGCATTCCCACACCGCTTCCTGCCCAGACCCTACTTTAAGCTTGATTCGAAATACTTTAATGACTATAACCATTAAATTGGTCAGTTGATCCTAAGGCTGCTTTTAGGAGCATTTGGAGAGAGGAAATGGAGAATGTACATTGGACCCCCGTATATTTCTGAAAGCAAATATTAATATTTTCCTGCCTTCAAAATTAAAGCATGTTAAGTAAAATTGTCAGCTTTGGTAGGTGGTGGTTTCCCCTTCAGTGGAGGTTTTCCCAGAAGCTTAGATGGTTATTTGATGATCTTGTCATAGGATAGTGGTGTCAGACTTAAATAGAAACATGTCTTTGTGGCATGCTGACTTAGAAAACCACAAATTTTATATGTGTTTGTATGTATATGTATTTGTATATGTGTGTGCATATATATGTTTATAAAATTTTTATTTATTTTGTAAAACATTTCCCAATTATATTTTAATCTGATTTGGCCAGCACCTCAAGGCTTTGGTCTTTCTGACTCCAGGCCTCAGTGTTCCTTTGCATCCAGAGCCTCTGTTTTAGGGGGATTCTTTTGGAGGTACAGGCTGAATTGGACCCTGAACTGAACCGGGCTCTTCTAACTCATAAATTCTGTAAATTTGAAAGCATATTCAGAATAAGAAATCAAACAAGCTTAATGCTCTGGATGCAGAGGAGCATGTCTGTTCGTTGAAAAGTGTTATAAAAAATATCTAACAGTACTTCTCAAACTGGGGTGTTGGAAGGAGTTATAGCAGGGCTGTAGAAAAAAGACATCCCCAAAAGCAAACTGGTATCCGTAGATAGAATTGAGTCAGCTACTGGCTCCTGGGTGCTTTTGCTGTTAGACCCTTCTGTCTGAAGGAGCTTAGTAGCCAAGGGAATTGAGCATTGAGTCCTGGAGTCAGGAAGACCAGAGTTTAAATTCAACTTCAGACACTTACTAGCTGTGTGATCCCCTGAACAAGTCAATTAATTTGTTTGCCTCAACTTCCTCAACTGTAAAATGGGGCTAACAACAGCACCTACTTCCCAGGGTTGTTGTGAAGATAGAATGAGACAATTGTAAAGTGCTTAGCACAGTGTCTAGCACATCATAAGCACTTAATAGATGCTTGATTCCTTCCTTTCTCCCAACCTAGGCTAATGTTTATAGTGAATTTCCTTCTAGAGCAGCAAACTGGTAGAAACAGTGCCTTTAACAATAACTTTAAACAGTAATTGGGAGTTTTGAGGGGGTAGGTATACATAACAAATGTATTCCAATAAAAGCTTGAAGTTCTGGGATGGAGGGGAAAGAATATGTACTACTTCTCCTACGTACCACGTCTCTGGGTCCTGGGGCAGTAAGAGTCCTAATGGAAGATAAAGACAGAGGAAATGATAGTTAGAGGTCTTTTATTTACAGCAGTTGAAATTGTAATACTGAAGCAAACAAATTCTGAATCAACTAGCTTTCTCTTCAATTAACTTTCTTTTTTAAAATAATGTTTCAGGTTTTTAAAAAATTTTTAACATTCATTTAAAAATTTTTTTGAGTTTCAAATTTTTCCCCTCCTTCCTACCCCTCCCTTCCCCATTGAGAAGACAGGAAATATGATACATGCAATTATAGGTGTGAAGTCATGCAAAATGTATTTCTTTGCACAAAAAAAAAAATAAAAGCAGGGAAATACAACAAAAATACAACAAATATGTTTTAATCTGCACCCAGAGATCATTAGTTTTCTCTCTGGAGGTAGATAGCATTTTTTATCATGGGTCCTTTGGAATTGTTGTGGATAGTTGTCTTGATCAGAGTAGCTAAGTCTTCCACAGTTTCGCAGTTCATTACAATATTGCTATTACTGTGTACAAAGTTCCTGGTTCAGCTCACTTCACATTGCATCAGTTCATATAAGTCTTCCCAGGTCTTTCTGAAAGTATCCTGCTCATCATTTCTTACAGCATTTCCATCACAATTATGTACTACAACTTGTTCAGCTACTCCCCAATTGATGGATATCCTCTGAATTTCCAATTCTTTGCCACCACAAAAAGAATTTCTATAAATACTTTTGTACTTTTGGGTTCTTTTCCCTTTTCTTTGATCTCTTTGGGAGTAGTGGGTCAGAAGATATGAATAGGCAGGGTCAAAGAGTATGCATAGTTTTATAGCCCTTTGGGCACAGTTCCAAATTTTTCTCCAGAATGGTTGGGTCAGTTCACAACTCCACCAATGGTGTTTTAGTGTCCCTATTTTCCCAGATCCTCTCCGGTATTTATAATTTCCCTTTTTTGTCACATTAGCCAATCTGATAGGTATGAGGTAGTACCTTAGAGTTGTTTTAATTTGCCTTTCTCTAATAGTGATTTAGAGCATTTTTTTTCATATGACTATTGATAGCTTTGATTTCCTCTTCTGAAAACTGCCTCTTCATATCCTCTGACCATTTATCAATTGGGGAATGGCTCTTATTTTTATAAATTTGGCTCAGTTCCTGATATGTTTGAAAAACGAGGCCTTTATCAGAGAAAGTTGCTATAAAAGAAATTTCCCCAGTTCCCTGCTTTCCTTCTAATTTTGGCTGCGTTGGTTTTCTTTGTGCAAAGCCTTTTAAATTTCATGTAATTGAAATTGTCCGTTTTACTTTACATGATCCCCTCTATCTCTTGTTTGGTCATAAGCTCTTCCCTTACACATACATCTGGCAGGTAAAATTTTCAATGCTCCCCTAATTTGCTTATGATATCAATCACCCTGTGTGTCTAAGTTATGTAACCCATTTTTACCTTATTCGGCATACCATGTGAGATGTTGGTCTATACTTAGTTTCTGCCAAAAACTTCTCTCGAGTTTTCCCAGCAATTTTTGTCAAATGGTAAATGTATCCCCCAAAGCTTGCATCTTTGGATTTATCAAACAATGGACTACTATAGTAATTTGCTACTGTGTATTGTGTACCTAATCTATTCCACTGATCTAACACTTTATTTCTTAAGCAGTATCAGATTGTTTTGATGCTTACCACTGTGTAATATAGTTTGAAATCTGGTACTGCTAGGTTACTTTCCTTCACATTTTTTTTATTGATTCCTTTTATATTCTTGACCTTTTGTTCCTCCAGTTGAATTTTGTTATTGCTTCTAGCTCTATAAAATAATTTTTGGTAGTTTAGTTGATATGGCACTGAATAAGTAAATTAATCTAGATAGAATTGTCATTTTTCGTATTGGCTTAGCCTACCCAACCATGAGCAACAAATATTTCTACAACTCCTAATTTTCTTAAAAGACCAGATAATAAATCTTGAGATCTGGTCTTAGCTAAGAGAAATAAATAAACAAACAAGCAAATAAAAAAAGTTGCTGATCTTGCTTTGAGGTGAATGCAGTCAGTGAACATTTGCAGACAAAAAAAATCTTTAATACTGATAAGGTTTTCCTTCTGACTTAGATGCTCTAACAAATGGTTATGCTTTCAATTATTGATTTGAAAACTGCATGGATTCATGAATGTTCAGTATGACTCAATAAATTCAGTCTAGTCCACTTCTAATTGATTATAACCCTATAAAAGTATAGATCACTCATTGTCTTCACTGTAGTAGCAATTTCCAAAGAGGGAAACTATTCTAAATGTTTGTAGTTAAAGCAAATCAGAACTACAAAAAAAAAAAAAGACATTTTTAAAAAGCCACTCTGGGATCTTTCTGGGTGTTGTATAACTGAGGACTCCTTAGCACTGTTCTTTCTTAATGCGGTTGAGACAGGAATTCTGGAGGAAGTTTGTATTAAAGACCATGGCACTTCAGTATTCTTGCTATTTAAAAGTAAAGTGAAAAGATGCTAGAATTTAGAAACATTTTCTCATTGGCTGATGTGTAAGAGGTGGCACCTGCAAGGCCAGAAAAGGAGTGCCTTGCCATGTAGAGTAAGCCCCTGACAGTGATACAATGACCAATATAAATGTCAGAAGAGCAGACAGAAAGCGAAGGAAGCAACAAAGGCTTAGGAAGATTCAGTAGCTCTTAAAGCAAAAAAGAAAGTAGCCAGGGCACAGACCTCAAGATGGACAAATTTAAGGCTGCTCTGCTCCTGGGAGGTGTGGGAGATGCTCTCGGTTACAGAAACATCAGCCGGGAAAACAGTGTTTTAGGCCCAAAGATCCAGGAAGAACTGAAAGAACTTGGAGGACTGGACAAACTCGTGCTTTCAGCAGAAAAATGGCCAGTGAGTGACAACACCTTCATGCACGTGGCAACAGCAGAAGCTCTCACCACAGGTAAAGTTGGAATTAAACAACACAGGCTGTTGAGGGAAAAAGGGGGAAAAATAGCCACATTGATATTGGATTTCTTGAAATAAGCTTTGAGAACAGAGTGCAGTTAAAAGCCTAAATTGCTTTTCATCTGGTGGTGTTACCTGATGCCACTGCTAAAAGTGGCAGTTTAATATAGACCAGTGCCCCACGACAAATTATATATGTGGTATATCGTATTTCTCATGCAATGTCTCCTTGAATAGTGTATTTTTTTTTACTAGCCAGAAAATCAAGGTGTAACAGTATCTTTCTTGCCTTTTCTCCATTTTATAAGGTTAACCAAACCAATTCATACACAAGGCATAGAATTGTCAGGGCTCCCACAAAGACTTTTAGGGGGTTTTTTGCCTTCATTTCCCTCTGTAGAAAGTAAGCTTTCTGGATATGAATTTGTTGTAGAATAAGAAAAAAAAATAAAGAAATTCAAAGAGTAGGTCTGTTTAAAACAAGTTACTTTGGGGTTATTTTTCCATCCAAAGGGATGTAGCATTACAAAATTCCCAGTGGAGTAGGGGTATAATTAACCATATCAAAAACATCTACTAAAAGAGATAACTGATTTTGGTAATTGCTTGTTACTCAGCACAAAAATGCCTTCAAATGTCAGGTGCTTTTTTTTTTTTACTTACTTGCCCTCTTGGGCTGAATTTTCAAAGTGCCTTTTGACCATAAATATATAGTAGGCTGTGCCAAAGATTCTGGAATCACAGGCTGTTTACACAAATATTTACAGAAGTATGTGTAAATGTGAAGTGCATTTTTCAAAAGGCATTTGTTTTTTTTATAAACAATCAAATTTGATTAAATAATTAAAATTAGGACATTAACAATTGAAATTAGAATATCTTTACAAATTAAAATTTTTGAGCAAGTACTAAGTCAATGAAATCTCAATTAAGCAATTTACTTCATGGTTTTAGCTACTGCTGACATGCTAAATTTAGTCCCAATGGTCATTGTATGAGAATGCTGACACATAGTTCTGAGCTTATTCAGTGATGAAATGAACATGATTCCTGGTTCTTGAATATTCACCTATATTCCACTTGTCTATAAACTCTGCGTAATGAAACAGTATGGTGGCACTATTAATAGAACTTTTAAAATAATGACCAAACAAATTCCTGGGGAGTACCTGAGGAAATGTTCCAAAACATGGAAAGAAATCATATTACTTTAAGCCATATATATTTGTACACACTGTAATTTTGTATTTCATTTGCACCATTCACCATAGAGTTGCATATGTGTGAGTGTCAGATATTTATCATTACTAATACTAATGCTTTCATTTTTAAAGTTCTCTTAGGGTATAGAAAACATGGCTATTTTAGCTCCTTTTTCTGGTGACTGGGATACACCTAGGTGCCTTTGGGTGCTTTTTGTTGGTGATAACATTCCACCTGAAGCTAGATAAGCTAAACTCCTCTTTGTAACAATATGCTTACTTGAGAAAGTAGAGAACTGCAAAATTTCAGGAAGTTTCTTAGCTATTTTTTAAGAGTAAAGAATATGTTTTCCTAAATATGATACTGCCTTCTATTATTAAAAGCTGAATTGCCCTTACTGTTCTTGTGATTATACCTTCCCCTTTAAGATCCACATAGTATTTCATTTTATAGCTTTCTTGATTCACTGGTCCTATGGCTTTGAGTATTACAGGTCTGTGAGTTGGGATCTTTTTTTTCTTCTGTTGACTGTGGAAGCTTCTTGAGGAAAGAAACTTTGTCTTATCTGTATTTTATATCTTCTCTCCCCAGAAACTAGCCCAGTTCTCTGACACAGTGTCACTTAATGCTTGTTTTGTTTTTTAAATTTATTTTATTTTTAATTTATGGAATAAAACAAGCATTTTCATAACAGTATAATAAAAAAGATGATTGCACATGAAACTGCAAACTAACTATGCTATTCCTTTTAAATATACAACAAAGTTATAACATAAATTTCTTTTTTTTCCTTTTTTCTTCCTTCTCTGACCCCTTACCTCAGAGATGGCCCACCATTAGATATAAATATATATATATGTAAAACATACATATGAGTATGTATATATTCTATACATACATCTATTAGTTCTTTCTCTGAATGCAAATAGCATCTTTTTTCATATGTCCTTTATAGTTAATTTGGGTATTTATAATAGTCAAATAACTTATTTGCTCAGAGTTATTTTTAATATTGCTGTTACCGTATGTAATATTCTCTTGGTTCTGGTTGTTCTATGGGTAAAAAAAAAAAGTTGAAAGTGATCCTGGCAAATTATCTTCTTTCTACTGAAGTTTAAAGTGAACATTTTTAAAACCAAAATTTCACTCTCTTGTGATTTTCCATGGAGAAGTTGGTTTCCAAATCGCCAGTCCTCTTTAAGAAATATGCTATAATTGTTGAAAAGAATTTTTGCTCTTATTACCTTAGTCCAACCAAATGATTAGTTTCATCTGTTATGAACAAACTATGATTTTTGTAACCTAATTCTCTGATGAAAAATAAAAATAAGATTAGAACTTTTATCATCAGTCACTTACAAAGTGATAAGATAACATGGCATCTTGAAATAGAATTTTTTCTTCCCTAAGTAAGCTACAATCTCATGCCAAATATAAGAACAAAATTATTGGGTTTTCATGGGGAATCACTGTTCTTTATAAGACATTTTGAGTTATATTCAGAAAATAAAATAAAACAGCTGGAAACTTCAGAGAATTTTATTTTTTTTGCCTTTGAAAAAAACACTGCTTTACAGACTTTTCTTTTTTTTTGGTTTGGTTTTGTTTTTCTTTCTCATGGTTTCTCCCATTTGTTATAATTCTTCTATACAACATGACTAATATTTAATAGGAATGTATATGCAAAGCTTATATCAGCTCTAAAGCTTATATAACCTCTAAGGGAGGGAGTGGAGAGGGAGGGGGAGAAAATTGAAAACTTATGGAAGCGAATGTTGAAAACTAAAAATAAGTAAATTAACTAAAAAAAAATACTGCTTTATAATCTGAAGTTGGGAACTTCGAATTTTTATCCATTGTCACTGATTTCAAAGCAGCAACTTCCTTAATATATCACGCAATGAATGTTACAAATGGCAGCTCCTTCATTTCTGGATTGACACCCAAAGCATCTGTTTAACCCAGAAAATAGCTGAAGAGCAACACTATTTTCTGCAGTCTCTTCTCTCTAACCCTCTGAAGAGCTGAAATGACTGAAGGGTGCCCAATGTAGAACACAGTGATGGGTGAAATGAAGTTTAATAAGACCTACTCCTCAGTAGCTTTCTCAACATGTGGTTCCATTTCCTTGCAGTTCCTTTTCCTGATCGCTTATTGGGGGAAAATGGGTTTCCTTGCAATCTCTCAGATTCTTATGGATGATATAACTATATGTTATTGCTGTTCAGCTGTTTTTCAGTCATATCTGACTGTGACTCCATTTCGGGTTTTCTTGGCAAAGATACTAGAGTTTGCCGTTTCCTTCTCCAGATCATTTTACAGATGAGGAACTGAGGCAAACAGGGTGAAGTGACTTTCCCAGAGTCACTCAGCTAGTAAGTGTCTGAGGCCAGATTTGAACTCAGAAAGATGTCTTCCTGACTCCAGGCTAGGTGCTCTATCTACTGTACCATGCTGCTGCCCAAATTCTCGTTCTTCCAAATTCATGTTCTACCAGGGAGCTTGAGTTATGTTATGTTGATGACCCTAGTGTTGATGAGGCCAGCTCCAAAGTTCCAGCAGAACTAAGCTTGTGCTTATACACTATGAGCTTTCAAATACTGGCAAGGCTGTATCATAGCTGATCGTACTGAGGAAATAACATTTTTCCTTGGTACTCCTTGGATATACGGGACAAAAGCAAACATTCACTTCTTCGATACTTTGATAAGTCTATGTGAGCTCATTAGTACGAACCCTCTTTTCAGTGATACAGATCACAGTCCATTCATAGGCCTGCCTCTTCCATTTGAGTCTTCATTGGAGTCTACGTTCTATTCTAGCCTTTAACATTGAATGGTGAATCCCAGTGTCTTCTAGTTATCTCTCATTCTAGATACACGACCAGTCCATCTTCTTTTCCTCCAGTTACATATCTCTCTGATGACATCCTTTGTACTGATGTTATTTCTCAGTACTTCAATGGTAATATATTTCAGCCTGCTCACTCCCACCATGCACTAATCCGCTGTCCTTTGAGTGACCTTCATTTATATTTTCTAAAATTTTCTTTATTTTTTGTTACATTTTACATTTCAAATTGTCTTCCCTCCCTCCCCACCCCCTCACTAGAGAGAGTGACCTTCAATTTTAATTCTTTAATTTCAGAAAATATATTCCCTTCCTCTCTTTGAAGAGGTTGGGGGTAAGGTAGACTATGGGTATGGAAAATTACATATATTAGCAGATTCTATTAAGATGTAGAATGGTTTTGATGAATTTTTTTTCTTTATTTTATTCGTTATAAGGGAATGTCTTGCTGGTTGGGCGAAGGGATATATTTGGAAATAAAATTGATATGAAAACAAGAGATCAATGCATTCTATGATACTGCTGCCTATCATTTATTAATTAGAGAAAAACTTAGCTCAAAACCAAATAAAGCACTAACATAATTGCATAGGGAATTTCTACTGTAATACAAAATCCTTCCCGCAGTCATAACATAACTCCTTCACCTCCACAACTCTACCTCTTGCACAGCCTGACCCCTTAAAAACTTGTTCTTTACCCTCTCTGTGACCTTCAGTCTTTTGATTGCGCCTTATTCTCCTAACTTCTCAGCCACTGGCTCCCTCCTTACTTAATTGACCTTTAAGGTGAGCCATTGCAATAATACTCCTTCGCCCTTCCGTCCTTCCTTCCCTCCCTCCATTAAACTTACGTTACTACTTCCATTCTACCTGCCTCATCCAATCCCACTCCTAAATGGTTAATGTTGATGGAAAAAATCATGAAACCATGCTGGGTCCCTTACAGAGTTATAGCCTGCAATGGGTCCTCATTGCTGCACGTTAAAGAAAAAGGATTGGCTTTAGAGTCAGGAGCCCTAAAATCGGATCCCTCTGCCACTTACTAATTGATCTTAGACTAGTTGCTTGCCCTCTTCAAAGCTCATTTTCCTCAAATGTAAAAGAGAAATGATAATACGACCTCCACTACCTCCATCTCAGGATTCTTTTGAATAAAACACTGTAAATTGTAAAGTAAGGCATCTAGGTGGTGCAGTGCATAGAGAACCAGGCCTGGAGTCAGGAAGACGTTTTACTTATTTAATTTATATTTAACTTATTTTAACTATATTTCTGGCCTCAGACATAGAGTACCTGTGTGACCTGGGCAAGTCATTTAACCCTGTTTGCCTCAGTTTCATCTGTAAAATAAGCTGGAAACAGAAATGGCAAACCACTCCAGTATCTTTGCCAAGAAAACCCCAAATGGGGTCACAGTCAGACAGGACTGAACAATAACAACATTTAAAATGCTTTGTGAATGTGTTATTATGTACCTCTATCCCATCCCCCACAATGACTATTCCGTAACTTCTCACGTCCCTAGCTGTCCCTATACCCACGCTGTCTCTCTGGACAGATGACTTCACCCACTACTTGACTTTCACTAACTCTCCTTCACTATTCTGAACCGTAGCACGCTCATCTATTTTGTCCTCTTTCCTTACGGCCTCAGAGGAAAAGGACGCCTTTCCCAAGACTAATAATCCCTCTACCCTTGATTCCAGCCCATCCTATTATCTTTGTGACCTTGCTCCATCAACCATCCTTCTCCCTTAAGAACTGCCAGTTTCTCCTTCTCTATTGGCATCTTCTCCTCAGTCTACAAACAGGGTCAGATCCCTCCAAGCCTTTAAAAAAATCCATCACTTGACCCCACTACCCTGAAAGTTCTCATTGTTGTAATGATGCTACCATTCTGTTATTCATTTAGTTTCATGATCTCGTAGCCATCTTTGGCTCTTTCCTTACTCTCACTCCATATAGCTAATTAGTAGACAACAACAGTCAATTCTGATTTGGCAGTGTCTCTCATTAATCCTCTCATTTCTCTTCTAATGTTGGCCACTTAAGGCTTTCATCCCTTCACACTTAGACTTTCTAACTGGTCTTTCCTCCTGGTCTGTGTCCTCAAATACATTCTTTAAATCCTTGCTTTGATTATATTAAACATTTTCAGTGGCTCTCTGTTATCTAGTGAATAAAGTATAAATTTCAGATCCTGGCATTTGATGCCATCCACAGTCTGGCTTTAACCTACCTTTGCAGTCTAACTTTACACAACATTTTCAGTGGCTCTCTGTTATCTAGTGAATAAAGTATAAATTTCAGATCCTGGCATTTGATGCCATCCACAGTCTGGCTTTAACCTACCTTTGCAGTCTAACTTTACACAATTTCCCTTCATACCAGAGTATTTTTCTGTCTTTCATTCTTATTCTTGTTGTCATTCAGTCGTTTCAGTCGTGTCCAACTCTTTGTGACCCCATTTGGGGTTTTCTTGGCAAAGATAGTGGAATGGTTTGTCATTTCCTTCTCCAACTCATTTTACAGAGGAGGAAACTGAGGCAAACAGGGTTAAGGGACTTGCCTAGAGTCACATAACTAGTGCGTGTTTGAGGCAGCATTTGAACTCAGAAAGATGAATCTTCCTGACTCTAAGTCCAGCTTTCAAACCACTGCACCATCCAACTGCCCTCTCTTATCTCTATTCCTTTGCTCGTTTCATACTCCATAGCTATCTCCATCTTTTGAAGTATCTGCCTACCTCCCTACAAGAGCCAGCTCAGGTGATACCTCCTCTTTGAAGCCTTCTTTGATACCCATTTGCCCCAGAAGAACATAATAGCGTCCTCCTCAGATTTTGCCTTCTGGCCCTCTACTTTTGTACTTATTAAAAGCTCCATTTTATCACCTTATTTGTATATATATTATTTCCACCTGCAGATTATAATTTCCTTGAGAACAAGACCTTTGTCATATGTATCTTTATATTTCCAATGCCTTGCAAGATTGCCTTCCATATAAAAAGTGCTGAATCAATATTAAATTGGGTTTGTTCACAAAATGTTTACATAAAACACTATTGAAATGGTGGATTATGCTCTTCCAGACATCTATTTGGACATTAGGCCCAGGGGCCAAGAAGTTCTAGGACCTTAACCTAGTAACAAGTCAACCATCCCATGAAAAGATCTCTCAGGAGTAGCAGAAAGCAGAGTGAGAAGCAGTTGTGGAAAACACATGGGAAGACCTGAGATGCAAGATGTCTTGCTTGCCCTTTGTCTTCATTTACCAGTTCATTTCTTTTAGGTGCCAAAAATTCTTCCTTCCCTATTATCTGCCTTGCTGATGCCCTCCAGCTCCTCCTTAAGGTGTCTAAGGGGATAAGTTGGGGTTGGCAAATATTCCATGACAGGTACTCTAGCATTATGAGGGATATCGTATTCCGTTATACAACAAAGGTCATAGAGACTGGAGAAATTTTATCTTGCCTTACAGTAAGCCATTTTCCCAATCTTGACCTACTGCTGAGCACCCCATCCTGAGACTTTCATCCTGGTTTAATCTGTCAGTTAATGAGACCCCGCTAAAAGGCTATAATGTGCAAGGCAGAGTGAATAGAACTGCTAGACCCAGAGTCAAGAACGTCTGGCTACAAATCCCCATTAAACACCTACTTCCTGTGTTATCTGCCTTTAAAATTTTTTATTTATTTAATCTTTAACCTATGGAATAAAACAAGCATTTCCATAATAGAGTATAATTAAAAAATGATTGCACATGAAACTGCAGATTTACTAAGTACAGCTTGCTGTTCTTTTAAAATATATGATAAACTTGTCACGTACATTTTTTTTTCTTTTTTTTCTCCCTTCACCCCACCCGTCCCTAGAGATGGCTACTGTTAGACTTATTGGAGTTTCAGCTGGTGATAACTGATAAACCTCACAGGGACCAAATGAAATAACATATGTAAAGCACTTTGCAAATCGTAAAGGGCTGCATAAAGTCACTCGTTGTTATTTACTAACAATGATTGTTGTTGTCGTTACTGGTTGAATCGTGGTCATAGTAGCCGTCTAGAAGGCAAGCTAGTCTTAGCAGCTAAATGTCTGTCTAGAGTGTTTTTGATTTGAGGTTGATGGAAGTTCCTATAAGACTAACATGCTGTTTGTGATACTCAGCTTCAAGACGTGCCCTTTGTCAAGAAAATGTGTAGAGTCAAGAAGGGAATCAAGCCCTTTGGGTTTATATCCCCTAAAATGGAAATGACAGTAACTTTGGCTCCTCCGGTGGGGGGCGGGGTACATGTTACAGGGTGTTGTAGCGGAAGAGAGCAGGCTGACGCTTGAAAGGGGGCTTGGGGCCGAGGAGAGAAGAGCACTCCAGATATACTGGGGCTGCCAAGGGTAGTTTAAGTGAGTGGCAGCTGATTGCTCCCAAGCTCCTGCCAGGATATTTAGAGGAAGTAGATAATAGGAAGGGAACCCCCGTATGTTGGAGGAAATTAGTCTGTCTGTGGCACTGGCTCATTTAGTCATTCAAAAAGCATTTATTAAATGTATGTTTAGAGGGATAGCACTGTGGAGAATACAAAAATAGAAGACCCTGTCCTTAAAAGGGTTACAATACAATTAGATTACACACATATACAAAAACATCATGTACAAGGCTCTGAGGTCATGCCAGAGGTGGATTAGTAGAAAAAACTGAGAATGTTTAGCCTGGAGAAGATTTAGAGAGGCTGAACTTATTCTGGGTCTGCCCAGAGAGCAGAATTGGAAGAAGTAGTAGTAGTAGTAGTAATGGTAGTAGTAGCAGTAGCAGCAGCAGCAGTAGTAATAGTAATAGTAGTAGCAGTAGCAGTAGTAGCAGCAGTAGTGGTAGTAGTAAAAGTAGTAATGGTAGTAGTGGTAGTGGCAGTAGTAGTAGCAGTTGTAGTAGTAGTAGTGGTAGTAGTAGTAGTAATGGTAGAAGTAGTGGTAGTGGTAGTAGTAGTAATAGCAGTAGTAGTAGCAGCAGTAGCAGTATTAGTAGTAGTAGTGGTAGTAGTAGTAGTAGTAATGCTAATAGTAGTGGTAGTGGCAGTCATAGTAGTAGTGGTAGTAGTAGTAGTTGTAGTAGTAGTGGTGGTAGTAGTAGTAGTAATAGAAGTGGTAGTAATAAAGTAGTAATAGTAATAATAGTAGTGGTAGAAGTAGTAGTACTAATAGTAGTAGTTAAGTAATAGTAGTAGTTGTAATATTTATATAGCAATTTAAGGTTTGTACTTTAGCTATATTATATCATTGGATCCTCACAACCTTGTGAAATAGGTGCTATCATGTCTATTTTACAGATGAGGAAACTGAGGCTGAGAGAAATTAGTTGACTTTGCTTAGGGTCACACAACTGACAAGTATCTGAGGCAGGATTTTAATTCATAAAATGACTTCAAGTCCAGTATTTTATCCACAATTCACACTGCAAAGAGGCAAATCTAGGCTTGATGTAAAGGGAAAACTTCTCAATAATTAGAACTGCCCAAAAGCGGAATGGAAAGATGGCAGGTTTCTTTTTAATCATCAGTCATTTAGACATTGGACCCCATACTTCAGCCTAGAAAAGACCATAGAGCTCATCTAGAATCACCTTCTCCTCAGGGAGAGTCTTCAGATAACAACTTGCTGAGTCTTTCGCATGTCATAGGAGTTTCTTTTTCCTGCATCTGTTTTTTTTGTTTACATTAAATTTATTTTCGATTATCAAGCATTTATTTTTCTCCCTCTCACCCCACCCCCCACTGGGAAAAAAGAAAGTACAAAAACAAAATTGTCATAATAAATAAGCATGGCCAAGCAAAACAAAATCTCATATTGCTCACGTTCAAAAAGTACGCATTTCATTCTGCTTTTTAGTCTATCATCTTTCTGTAGGAAATAATGGTTAATTATTCCATTGATCAGAGTTCTTAAATCTTTCAAAATAGTTCATTTCTATAATGTCAATAATACATATATGTAACATGTGATGTTAATATGCTCAAATGGTTCTGCTTCTCCTGTCTAAGCTCTGCATCATTCCATACACATCTTCCCAGGTTTATCTAAAACTGTCTCTCTTCATTTCTTATATCACCATGTTTTGTCGTTCAGTCATTTCAGTTGTGTCCAACTCTTCATTATTCCATTTGGGGTTTTATTCGCAAAGATACTGGAGTGATTTGCCATTTCCTCTCTATCTGCTGCATCACCTAGTTGCCCATTACATCACCATAGTAGTCTATTATTACATTCATATACTATATTTTGTTCAACCATTACCCAAATGATGGGCACCTCCTTAGTTTATTTGCCTCTACAAAAAAGATTTTATCTATCTATCTATCTATCTATCTATCTATCTATCTATCTATCCATCTAACTATATTTGTGTGTGTGGGCATATGGACCATTTCCCTCTTTCTTCCATCTCTTTAGATTATAGGCCTGTTAGTGATATTGCTGGGTCAAAGGGTATTCACACTTTGGTAACTTTGGGGACATAGTTATAGCAGAGTTTGTTGTTAGAGGCAAGTGGAGTAATGCAGTGGTACCATGCTCAAGTAGAGGTGAGAGGCCACTAAACCATACATAAGGATCACTGCAGGTTGCATATTGACTTAGTTGAAAAATGTAATGCTTTCTCTGGTTTTTGGAGGCAGCTAAGTGGCTCACTGGATAGATCACTGAGTCTGGAGTCAGGAAGACCTGAATTCAAATCTAGCTTCAGGCACTAACTAGCTGTGTTACCCTGGGCAAGTCACTTAACTTCTGTTTGCCTCAGTTTCCTCATCTGTAAAATAAGCTGAAGAAGGAAAGGGCAAACCAATCCAGCATCATTCCCAAGAAAACTCCATGGACAATATTGGTGTGCTGTGGTTTATGGGGACATGACCGAACAACAATTTATTGTATTTTTATTTATTTTGTTAAATATTTCCCAATTACATTTTAATCTGGTTCAGGCCAAACTCAGAAGTACAGTCAGCCAACAGGGTGCTTGACGCCTCTGGATACTGTAAGACTCGAAGCCTGTGGGAGCTAGCTGTGGCAAGTCACTTAAATTCTTTCAATCCCAGTTTCTCTATCTGTAAATGAGAACAGTAATAGCACCTGCCTCGTAAGGTTTCAAATGAGAGTGTGTATACATATATATAGATATGTGTGTGTGTACACACATATTTATATATAATTATATATTTATATCTATATATATTTATATCCATAATATAGATTTATGCACACACGTGTATATTTACATGTATCTATATGTATGTATACACACACACATATATGTGTTCATATAAACACAAAAATCTTAAAGCGATAGTGTTGACCATTATTATTGTTCAGGTATGCCATGTATTAAATGCTCTCTAAAGTCTCTTCTGGTGTTCATATTATATAAATATGAGAGACTCAGGATCAAACACGTACAATGAAGAAAATACAAAGATGATTTCAGCATAGTGTCGCTATAAACGATAATAGAATGCCTTGAGTTCACTGAAAGCTCTTCTAAATTACTTTATAGGTGTTTTTAGGCCAGCGGATCTCACTGCTACAGCCAAACAGGTTAACCGCTGTGGCTGCTACCACACTAGAGGAATGGGACCGATCTTTCTGAATTATGGCACAGTCCAATTTGAGAAGAGCCTGTGTGCAAATAGGCTAGGGAACACAGCCCACAGGCAAAGAAAATTTCCTATCTGAATCTAGAGGTGGTTATTAAATTATGAGCAGAAGATCCCTGCTGAGATAGGAAGTAATTTGTCCCCGTCTATTTGTCTGGAGGACTAATACTACTAGTCAGTGATAAAGGGGAATTTTTTGCTCTCTGAAAACTTTGGAAAGATTTTTAAACTTTTATTGCCAGGCTAATACTTTGTTTATTTGTGAGATTGGTAGAGAGACACATAAAGTCAGATGTTTGCTTTTGCAAAATTTTGTTTTTTCCTGCCTTGTAGGTGTCTTGGCAAATTGAATATAGAAAAGGAAAAGGAAAAAGATGTAAGTAAAGGGATGGGGATATGACTAGCTCCTGAAGCCTGTAGCTTAGAGACAGAGCATTAGACATTTAGAATATGTCTAAAGTTACTTCTTTAGATCACGGTTTAGTAAAGAACTGGTTCCTCTTGAGTGCTGAGTTTTTCTTTAGATAATCTGTTTCTGAATAAAAATAGGATTTAATGGGTTAAAGAACCTATTCTCATCGTCAGGTTCAAAAATGAAATTAAGCCTGTGAGTTTAGAGATTGGGGAAGATCATGGAATCATAGAATTCCTGAGTGTAGAATCCCAGAGGTCATCTAGTTCAACCCCTAACTAGGCACGAACCGTCTTAACTACTGTCTGGCGGGTGGGTCCTCCGTCTTCTGTCTGAAGACATGCTGTGTGGAGGACCTGACAACTTCCCCAGCAGTCTGTTCCACTTTTGATTCTAATCCTTAGGAAACTTTTTTTTTCTTACACACAGCTTTCTATTCCTAGATTTGCCCTCGGGCCAAGCAGAGCAACTTGGAATCTTCTTCCATAGAGCAGCAATTCAAATACTTGAAGACACTGGCCATGTCCCCTAGTACAGCTTTCCTTTTCTAGACTGAGCATCCTGGAATGCTTATATTGCTTAAAGCTAGCACATCATGGTGGATGGACAGGTAGCCTTGGAGCTAGGGCAACCTGGGGTCTGTGACTCTGTGACCATGGTCAAGTCACTTAATGTCTCAAGCCTCTAAGCTATTCTCTAGGACTGTAAGTTGCAGAAAAGGTGCCTTCCTGCATTGGTGGAGGGAGTGTCCTCACCAGGGAGGCCCCTATATAGCAATGAAATCACAGATCCCTATCTCCTATCCTATGTTGGTTGCCCTCCTTTGTATATTCTCCAATTTGTCGATATCCTTCCTAAAATGTGGTATGCAGAACTGCAGACAATTATGTAGATGTAGTCTCACCAGGGTCATCCGGATGCTCTAATTCTGGTAGCGTAGCCTAAGACCACGTTCGTTATTTCGAGTGTCATGGCACATGTATGTTAACATTATTACATTTATTCCTTTAAAATTTTATCTTTTTGGTCTTCCGAGATCTTCTTGGCTCCTAAGTCATCTGATGTGGTAACTGCCCTCTCTCATCTATGTGTCATCTGCAAATCAGATAAGCTTGCCATCTATTCCTTCTTCCAAGTCTGTTGTACATCTGCTGGCTGCTGCTGGACACCCTTCTCTAGGGACAGGAAATTGGGAGTGAGCTCATCTGGTATAATTCAGACTGGAAGCTCTGAGCAGGATCTGACCACATGGCTTTCATCACCACTGACACAGATTCTCGTGGGCTCTAAAATGACACAGGTCATGATCACAGACCAATGAAGACGTTTGTGAATACTAGTTCCCCTACCACAAGGTCAATACCAGCAGAAAATTATCCAGGACCAAAGACCACAGGCAGTGAAATTGTACTCCTTTGACTATCTCTCTCATGCAGCACAGCTTAATTCTCTTATATCATTTTCTTTCTCACCTCCTTTCATAGATTGGTTCACTCCAAGATACATCAGGCCACATTCCACTATCTAACTGCCCTCATCAGCCATCACTTATGTCATCTGTCTTTGGTAGCTCTGATAGCGGGCGGACATTCCACGCTATCTCTTCTCCACAAGAAAAAGCACTATTCTGTCCCGACACACTAACTTTCCTAGAGATACTGACAAAAATCATGGATAAAAATATTTTTAAAACAGTGCCAAGGATAGAACATTGCGACAATCTAGTTAAAACCTCTACCCGGTTTTCTTTGAGTCTACTCATTCTTACTATCATCTAGCCTACATCTCTATCTCATCTGTAAGGATATAATGACAATAATGATAATTCTTATTTACATCACTTTGTGGCTTGCAAAATCTTAATTAATGAGGTAATAGTTCCCATGTACTCTGTTCTAATTAGAGCATATCTTAAATATTGTGTTTGGTTCTGGATACCACATTACGAAGGATATCTATAAACCACATTGTTTGGAGAAGGGCAAATGGAATAGTGAAGGGGTCTTGATGTCAAAAAAACTGGAGACGTTTAACCTGAAAAAAGAGAAGACTTGGGACTGAGAATTTGAGGGCCTAGAGCTACCTTCAAATGTTTGGAGGGTTACTCTGTGGAAGAGGGATGACATTTGTTTTGCACCACAGGTAGTGGGGTAGAAAATTAAAATGTAGCAAAGTTGAGCCTTAATGCAGGGGAAAATACCTTCCAATTAGAGTCTTCTGATTAGAGATACTCAAGAGAAATGAGTTGCTTTAGAAGGTAATGGGTCCCTTCTCACTACAGTTTTTTCTATTTAAAGCTGTAAGCCCTATTGTTAGGCAAGTTATAGAGGAGATTTTTTGTTCAAGTATGGTCTGGAGTCGATGGCCAATGAGATCCTTTACAACTCTGAAATTCTCTGATTCTATGAAATGCTTTCCTTTCAACAAAGGTAGAAAGTATGAGTATATCAAGCCCATTTTATAGATGAAGAAACTAAGAATATGAGAAAGTAATTGGCCTATGGCCACACAGCTAGTAGTGGCTAATGTGGGATTTGAGCCCATGTCTACTGACTTCCAAGTTCAACATTCTTTGATTTTTGACTTTGTTTCCAAAACTTACTAGGTACGTGGCCGTGGGAATCTTAACCTCACCTAACCACTATCTGCCTCAGTTTCCTCAACTGTAAAATGGAAATAGTAACACTACCTGCCTCCCAGGGTTGTCGTGAGGATCAATGAGATAATATTTGTAAAGTACTTTGCAAACCTCAATGCCCTATATTATTATTATTATTATCTAGCACCTGACACATAGTAGGTACTTAAGAATCGCTTGTTGAATTGAATTGAGTTATTGAATTCTTTCTATTCCTCCACATTGGCTCTTGATATGAGACTTTCCCTAACATCTTGCTAAAATCCAGATATACTATATATAATATTTGTAAAGCACTTCGCCCAGTGTCTGACATAGAATAGGTGCTATATAAATGTTTATTCCCTTCTCTTCTACTATGTCTATGCCCCATTTACTAGTCTAGTAAGTTTAAGAGGGCAGCTGGGTGGCGCAATGGATAGAGCATGCATCCTGGAGTCAGGAAGAACTGAGTTCAAATCTGGCCTGGGACACTTACTAACTGTGTGACCCTGGGCAAGTCATTTAACCTCTGTTTGGAAATGGGAAATCATTCCAGCATCTTTTCCAGGAAAACCCCACAGACAATACTGGTACGCTTTGCTCCATGGGGTCATGAAGGATCAGACACAATGAACAACAACTCAATTCCTACATTTGGTTGCAAATGAATGATTATGTGATAATTCGGTAGTCACCCTACAGAAGGGAAAAAGAGAAAACCTAGCTACAAGACATACATGTTCAAATGAGATTTATTAAAGGATGGTCTGAACAGTCCACTGAGGCCTCAGAATGAAGATGGTAGTCTTGTAAGGAGCATATAGATGGCGGTTGGAGGGAGTGGCAGCTACAAAGATGGCTTCCTAACTTTCCCCTTTTATACACAAAAAGTCTCATTTCTGTTTGTATCAGAGGATTATCCTTCTATCCCCAGCACCTAGCCCTGTACCTGGCATATAGGTGTTTTTTTTTAAAATAAATGCTTTTTATCTGATTGATTAACTCCAGGTGATGATTGTAAGGGAAATAAGGTGCCGCCTAGTACCTCTGCTTTGAGAGCTGTAACTGTGAGAGGAGTAAGAGGCATGGGATGGGAATGTCTTTCCATCTACCTGAGGGCAGCTTGTGGGGAGGGTGTGAAGGATTTCATCGTTGTTCCCGATGCTAATGGTGCTCTTTTGTCCCATAGAACACTTAGCCATAAAAATTTAACAGGGAAGACGGGTGGTCTTCGCAGCTCATTTTAGGGGCAAAAGCAAAAGACAGTAAATAAGCAATTAAATATACATACGTATATAGGATAGTAACCGATTACCAGGAAGATGGCCTTGGGTTTTTCTAAGTGGGGATTGAAGGTCCTCTGATAGAAGTGCTTATAGCATTTTTTTCCCCTTGGGATTGTACATATGAATGCTAACTCAGCTCCTCTAGGAAAAGAAAAATAAACATTCCATACACCAAGATCACAACATGGAAGGGAAAGTCTCAGTTATGAAGGTAGCAGAATAAAAAAGGTGATATGCATGTATGTGTTCTCTAGCAAGTAAAATGAATTCATTTGCATCCCCCAGGTGATAGATGGCACTTGTAGTAAGAAAATCCGAAGAAGAAAACATATTCTTATGCACATTATAAAAATGGGCATAAAAACCACTCACCAGATGCTATAAAATAAATTGTGGATGTAATAACTTAGGATTATAGATTTAGAGTTAGAAGAAACTTTAAAGGCCTTCCTCCTCATTTTAAAGAAGGGGAAACTGACTCAAGCAAGTAAAATGACTTGGCCAAGGTCACACAACCAGTACATGGCAGAGCTAGGATTCGAAAGCAGGCCCACTGACTCTAAATTGAGCATACTTTTCTTTATTCAGGGCCCTACAACAACATCTCAATAAGTCTCAGTGATGCCCATTAGGTCAGACTTGCCTTTCTACATTATGTTTCTAGATCACTTTGACACGCTGAGGAAGGTTCAAGTTTCTTAACTGGAATTTGAGTGGTAAGAAGGGTTTTTTTCAGTCATATCTGTTTAGATGTGTGAGAGAGGAAGACATTTTCAGTTTACCAACAGACGAAGCCTTCCAATGAGAAATTTTACACACACATTTTATTCTTGAAGAGTTAACAATACAAACTGTGTTCCATCCCTGTGTTTATTAGTCTCATTGAATTAATTGTGGCCTCTTTTCTCCTGCATTAGAGATGTCTCAAAATGCAAAGTGGATTCACTGAAGATTAATTCAGGATAAAGCTCCATATAGACTCTCTCTCTTCATATCTCTCTCTCTCTCTCTCTCTCTCTCTCTCTCTCTCTCTCTCTCTGTCTCTCTGTCTCTCTCTCTGTCTCTCTTTCTCTCTCTCTCTCTCTCTCTCTTTCTCTCTCTCTATCTGTCTCTCTCTCTGTCTCTCTCTCTCTCTCCCTCTGTCTCTCTGTCTGTCTGTCTCTCTCTCTCTTTCTCTCTCTCTCTCTGTCTCTCTCTCTCTCTCTCCCTCCCTTTCTCTCCCTTTTTCTTTTCCTTCCCCTCTCCCTCTCTCTTTTCCCAAAGCCTCCCAGGACCCTCTGCAAAGATGTCTGATGAAGATGCTGGGAAAATACAATGATACAAATCCCAGTACTTACCAATTAGCTTGCTTCTCTAAAAATGAATCATCCCTAGCAGCTGTTACTGAGTAAAAGCAGAGAGAGAACACCACCTACATTAACAGCTGACAGGGCTAATACTTTCCAATTTGGGAGTTAAAAAACATTAACTGGTGGCTCCTTTTAACTTCTAACATTCCCTCCATTTTAGAAATGGGATGATCTATCTTTCCCAGGTTCCTTTTCATTCCCAGAAAAGAGCCCTAAGGTTTTCATTGAAAAAACATGTATTTGATTGCATATATATAAGCTATATCCTCTTGCTTACTGTCTCAAAGGGAAAAAAGGGGAGGAAGAGAGAGATAGAATTTGGAGCTCAAAACATAAAAGAAAACAACGTATGGTAAAAAAAAATTTTTACATATAATTGAGGGGAATAAAATATTGATTTTTTAAAAAGAAAAGACGTATTAAGTTATTACTAACCTACCTCAAAGGGTGGTTGTGAGAATCAAATGAGGTAATATTTATAAAATCCACAGTACCTGGCACATAGTTGCTACATAGAAATGCTTGTTCTCTTCTCCCTTTCCCTGAAGTGCAGTATGTATTCCCAGTAGCAGCCAGGGTTCCCCCTGGAAACTAAAAAATAATATGTTATCTATAGCACTCTAAGGTTTGCAAAGTGCTTTATATTCCATCTTGTTTAATCTTAACAACCCTATCAGGTAGATTCTCTTATTGTCTTCATTTTGTGGTTGTTGTTGAATCATTTCGGTTGTGACTCTATTTGGGGTTTTCTTGGCAAAGATGGTGGAATGCTTTATTATTTCCTTCTCCAGTTCATTTTGCAGAGGATGAATGAGGACAAGCGGAGTTAAGTGACTTGTCCAGGGTCACACAGCTAGTAAGTATCTGAGGTCAGACTTGAACTCAGCAACTCATTTCACAGAAGAGGAAATTGAGGCTGAGAAAGGGTCACATTGGAGGCAGGATTTGAACTTGGGTTTTTCTGACTCAAAGTCTTAAATTTTTCCCTTTACACCACTTCTCTGCTGGGAAATCTGGAAATTTTTGCATCCCCCTTTGATGGCAAGATGACCAGTTTTACATTAAACACAAGTGAAGAGTGGCAAGAGCCATTCCCTGGCCTCAGCCTAGTGGTATGAGATGCTACTCCTATGGTCAGGGCAGAGCTTCTCCTGGCTTTGCCTGAAGGTTGTACTTGTCAGAGGTGGTGATGCTCTAGCAAACTGGCCTGTGCTTGGTGCAGTTGCACTCTTTGTCCTGCTCTTGTCCTGTGAAGCTGGAAAGGACCTTCAAAGGTATTTAATGGAACTCTTTGATGTATCGCTCCCCTCTGTAGCATCCATGACAAGGGACCATTCAAACTTTTTAAGACACCTTTAGAGGCTACATGAATTCAAGCCATTAGAGTACTAGTCAGAGCAGCTGGGTGGCACAGTAGTTATTGTGCTGGTCTTGGAATAAGGAAGACTCCTCTCCTTGAGTTCAAATCTAGCCTCAGACAGAGTAATCCCGGGCAAGTCACTTAACCCTGTCTGCCTCAGTTTCCTCATCTGTAAAATGAGCTACAGAAGGAAATGGCGAACCACTCCAGTGTCTTTGCCAAGAAAACCCCAAATGGGGTCATGAAGAGTCAGACATGACTGAACAACAACAAAGATATTAAAGTTATAACTTATTGTATGTTCACCTAGCAGAACTGGATGCTTAATACTATACTTTGCCTCCCAATCGTCCTCTGGCTCATCATGTGGCCCAGTCACCACCGAGCCATATCCCACAGGCCTGGTCACCATGGCACCCCCCTCCTGGAATACCTTGTTCCACAACTCTTATGGATATAAGGGTTAGACTCTTTGGTATCAGACATCTCCTAGCTGAAACATTTCTAATTATTGTCACTCTGGGGTTTTAAGAAGGACCCCACTGGTTCCCAAAGTATCCCCTTTGTATCCAGAAAATAGCTTGTGAAAGTCTGGCACTACACTGAAAAGGGAAGATAGCTTTTTATTTGGCTGTTGCTATGGAGGATGAAAAGAGAAGGAGGTTTTTGGGGTTCTAAGGCACCATGCAATTGCCTCCTAAGCCGGCATTAGAAGGAAAAAAAATAACTAGCAGCTACTATGTGCCTGGCACTGTGCTAAATATTTTAATATATGAGCTCATACAACAATCCTGGGAGGTTCTAACATCTATGTTACAAATGAGGAAACTGAGGCAAACAGATTAAATTGCCCAAGGTCACATAGGTAGTAAGCACCTGATGCTAGATTTGAACTCCAGTAGGTACTTTATACACTCCATTATAACATGTCCAAGATACGGATTCACAGTGGAGATGTTCCAAAGCTCTTTGGCACACTGCAAAGTCAAGAGAACTATTGATAGAAAACAGAAGCGATTTTTTTTCAAATTTTCATTTTTCCCCCAATTCAATTCAGAAAGTATTTCTTAAGCATCTTGTATGTGCCAGGCACTATGCTAAGCCCTGGAGGATAAAGACAAAACTGTAGCAGTCCATTACCTTCAGGAAGCTTACATTTTTCCAAAACACAGTAACAGTGCGAGAAATGCCAGAAATTTAAAAAATATAATTCAGTAAATAGTTAGGTGGGCATAGTGTTGGACTTGGATTCAGGAAAACCTCAGTATGAATCCTGCCTCAGATGTTTACTAGCTGTGTGACCCTGGGTAAGTCACTTCACTTCTGTCTGCTTTTGTTTCCTTATATGTAAAACTGGGGATAAAAATAGTGCTTATCTTACAAGGTTGTTGTGAAGACCAAAGGAGATGATAATTGTAAAGCCTTTGCAAACCTTAAAATGCTAGCTATTATTTGTATTCATATATATATTACTAATTAAGTTTGCTTGGGGATGAGTCGCAGAATTTTTGCCCATCAAACTTTTAAAATTGTTTATAAATTAAATTCGGACTTAAATCGCAATTCTTATTGTTCCTCTCCTAATTGTTGTATAGCGTTAGCTTATTTATTGGGGCAGCCGGGTGGCTCAGTGGATAGAGCACTGGGCTTGGAATCAGGGACCCTCATCTCCCCGAGTTCAAACTTGACTTCGGACATTTACTAGCTGTGTGACCCAGGGCAAGTCGCTTAGCCCAGTTTGACTCAGTTCTCTCATCTATAAAATGAGTAAGAGAAGGAAATAGCAAACCTCTTCAGTATCTTTGCCGAGAAAACCCCAAAAGGGGTCCTAAGAGTCGGACATGACTGAAACAACTCAACAACATGAGTCATTTATTAGGCACCAGCAGCATGTGCTGCCCAGTTGGTGAGGTCCCGACAGATGGGGTACAGAGGGGAGAGTACCAACTCTGGAGTCAAAAAACTTGGTGTGTGGTCTTGGACAAGTCACTTTAACTTCCCTGGGATTCAGTTTCTTCATGTGTAACATGAAAGGGTTGGACTAAATGACCTCTACATCTTTCCCACTCTAAATCCATGATCTTAATGGCCTTATACTCTATGTCCTGTGCCACACACTCACACACACATGCACACATTCACACCCATCACTGGCTGCCTTTTGGGAATCTTTGGCTGTTTTTCAATGCTTTTCCTGACACTCTTTCTTCTTTCCTTTTCCTCTCCGCAGACTACTGGTGCCTGGATGACCTGTACCGTGAAATGGTAAAACGTTATGTTGAAATTGTAGAGAAACTTCCTGGGCGGAGGCCAGATCCAGCTACTGCGGAAGGTTGCTTACAGCTGAAGCCAGATAACTACTTGCTCGCCTGGCACACCCCTTTTAACGAAAAAGGTGAGCAGAAATAATCCCTTCTCCCTTTAGGATTGCCTCGATGGGTAAAGCGTAGTTTTTCTTATTTTCAGGAGGCTATAATCTCCAGCCCATCTCTTCTTTCGTCCCTGCCCCATGAAACAGATCCAGGTTTGCCTGAAGGTGGTGAGGGCTCTGCCAAAAATTCCTTTTGTAGGGCAGTATGTCCTTTTGTAAGTCAACCCTACCCGCTTTGGCATCTATTTAAAGAAAGTCTTCTTGCTTGGTACTAGGTGTCTCCAACAAGATTTTTATCATTGGGTCCCCGGTTTATTTTAAGGAAATGTTTTCCACCCCTTTCCATTTACGTTCCTATAGGTTCACTCTGTGTCATCAAGAAGGCGGCTGCTTCATAAATCTCCCTCTGACCCTTAGCATTTGCCGCCATGGAAGCTCCTCCTAGCATGGGGCAGAAAGCAGATGCCATTCGTTGCTCAGGTGGTTAAGGACTTCTTTCCAAAGATCACAGGCCTGTTGCCCTCTGTGTTTTATATAGAAGGTTAAATAGCAGCAGCAATTCTTATGATGCCTGTGATTTTTTTTAAAGCCAGCTGCAGTTGTCCCTTCTTTCCCTCCATTCTCTACTACCCTCCCAAAAAAATTCTCAGTCTGGAGGACTTGAACTAGATTTTCCCAGGAGAGAAAAAAAGAAAACCTATATAGACTTAACGAAGATTATTTATGCCTCCCCAGCCAGCTCTTCAAAGCAGAATGTGAGGGACACAGATTAGTGTTTGCACAGGTTAACCAACACGACTTCCGGATGGGAGATAATAAAAAGACTGAATTAGGCATTCTAAAAGCAACAGTTTGTGCATGGGTGCCGTGCCTGGAGGCCTGGATGGAAACACCAAACTCAATACTACCTATTCTAACTCCTCAGGAAACAACATGGCACAGTAGAAGGAGCACTGGATTTAAAGCCAGGAGATAGATTCTAGTCCCACTTGTCACTAATAAACTCTGAGACTATGAGCAAGTCATTTAATTTCTTTGAGTTTAGTTTTCTTATCTATAAAAAGAATATAATAATGTATGCATGCTCTGTCTATCTCTGAGGGTTACTGTAAAGTTCTAATGAGATAATATGTCCAAAAAAGTCCTTTATGGTTGAGATGGTTTTTTTAAAATTTTATTATTCATTTAATATTTTAGTTTTCAACATTGATTTCCACAAGATTTTGGGTTACAAATTTTCTCCCCATTTCTACCCTCCCCTCCCATTCCAAGATGGCATATATTCTGATTGCCCCCTCCCCCAGTCAGCCCTACCTTCTGTCACCCCACTTCCCCACTCCATCCCCTTTCCCCTTACTTTCTTGAAGGGCAGGATAGATTTCTATGCCCCATTCCCTATATAGCTTATTTCTCAGTTGCATGAAAAAACAACTCTTTCGTTTGAGCATCTGATTTTAAAACTTTGAGCTCCAAATTCTCTCCCTTCCCTTCCCACCCACCCTCCCTAAGAAGGCAAGCAATTCAACATAGGCCACATATGTATCATTATGTAAAACATTTCAACCGTACTCATGCTGTGAAAGACTAGCTATATTTCCCTCCATTCTGTCCTGTCCCCCTTTATTCAATTTTCTCCCTTGACCCTGTCCTTTTTTAAAAGTGTTTGCTTTTGATTACCACCTCCCTCTATCTGCCCTCTCTTCTATCAAACCCACTTTTTTATCCTGTTCCCCCTACTTTCATGTAGGGTAAGATACCTAATTGAGTGTGTATGTTATTCCTTCCTCAAGTCAAATCCAATGAGGCAAGATTCATTCATTCCCCCTCACCTGCCCCCTCTTCCCTTCCAACAGAACTGCTTTTTCTTGCCACTTTTATGTGACATAATTTACCCCATTCTACCTCTCCCTTTCTCCCTCTCTCAATATATTCTTCTCTCACCCCTTTATTTTATTTAATTTTTTTATA
>CM053626.1:133100637-133147739 GCA_028646595.1 Phalanger gymnotis | reverse complement strand
GCTCATTCAATGCCTTTTAAAGAAGAACCATATTCAAATGGGCTTGCTACATCTTCATATAGCTACAATATAGCCATAGGCTGTGGGTTGGCTCTTATTTAATAAATTGACTTCAGCATACTTAAGATGGAGTATTAGGATTGATGCTTATTTTAAATTATTTTTTCTGAGTGTTTTTTCCCTGTTGATAGTCCTTCTCATATGACTCAGGCTCTATACTACCATGAAATGGGGCATAGATAATTTCCTGAGGTCTTTCTCAGTACTGTGAGCATGTGATTTCCGCCCTCCCGCAAAAGTCATGAATAAATTGGATTAACGTCCAATTTCAACACCTCATCATGTCATGGAGGTGATTCTGTGTTCTCTAATGCTATGGCAATAGAATACAAGATCTGTTTCTACCAAATTGGAATGGCTTCAAGTACAGAACTAGTTATGGATTGGGTATCTGTTGTCCAAGGACTACCATTGAGAAGTATTGAGAAGCATATTGCCATAAGTTTAGCCAAATGATCATTTTTTCAGTGACAGCAACTCCTGAAAACTGGCTCGTAAGGTGTATAAAGGTCACAGTATGTGTTGGTGGAGTGAGTATGCACTCTGATGAAATAAGACCTTTTAAGTATTGAAGTCCTAAATAGTATTAATATAGGGACATGCCTGAATATCCGTATCAAGGAAAGAACATTTGTTTGTGTATCGTGTTTACATATGCAGAGAGAAAGAGAGAGAGAGAGAGAGAGAGAGAGAGAGAGGGAGGAGAGAGACACAGAGACAGGGAGACAGAGACAGAGAGAGATACAGAGATAGGGAGAAAGAGACAGAGAGAGAAGGAGGGAAGTAGAGAGGAAAAAGAGAAAGAGGGGAGAGGGAGAAAGAGAAAGAGGGAAGGAATAAGGGAGATGGAGGAAAGAATGAGAGAGGTGGAAAGATGGAGAGAAAAACAGAGAGAAAAAGAGAGGGAGGAAAGGATAGAGAAGAAAAAATGGAGGAAAAGAGACAGAAAAACAGAGAGGAGAGAAGGGAGAAGAGAGAGGAGGAGAGATGGAGGGAAAGAGACAGGAAAACAGAGTGAGAGAGAAAAGAGGGAGAGAGAGAACTTGGGATTCTAGGTTCTGTAAATACCTATTTACATATGTCAATATCTGTAAAAATGATGAACAATTAACAAATTTTTGTACTTTCAGTCTCAAAGCTAAGTCAGAGGTTCTGTTTGAATTTTGGCCTTTGTTAAATAACACTGTATTTTGGTGTCTTATCATACAGCTAGTTAAAAACAAAAAAAATTATATTTAATGCTGTGGAAGCACCCCTTCAATCAATTTAATGTATCTCAACAAATATTCATTTAGTTCCTCCTCTTCCTCTCTAAAGTATTTTTTTTAGCTCTAAATGCTATCTTCCTATAATTCTCTGATCCAAATGACACTTTCTGCCAAGCTCTCAGATACGTTACTGGCTGAATGCAAAGAGGACAGATCTGATAGCTGGGCTCATTGGCATGATAAATCCTGTCACTTCTGAATCAATTCTGTTTTAACCTTATTTTACTGTACTAGGACTCCTTCCTTAAGTGGCATCTACTTAAAAAAAATCTAATCAGTCTTTCATTCCTGAGTTTTTGATATGTACCATGAAGCTCTAAAGAACCTGTCTCTGGTCCAGGAGTGGCTTATGCCTTTCACCACTGTTTATCTCTTTAACCACCAGAAGGCACAGCTGCCAAGATACCTGACCTTATTAAGTTAATAAAGATCAGGGACAGGTAGTTCCGCCTTACTCAAGTGGTTATTCATTCTACCCAACATCAGAGAGCTTTCAGTGAGAACACCAAGTTCCCCTGTGGTTTATAGCCGGTATTCATATAGCTCTTTAAGGGATATGAAGTACTTTACATGTGCTATCTCATTACTCTGTGATGTAGATGCTATTATTATCCTTATTTTATAGATGAGATCGAGAGAGATTAAATGTCTTGCCAATAGTCATCTTGCTGCAAAGTGTTTGAGACAGGATTCAGAATCAGGTCTTCCTATCTCTAAAGTTGGGATTCTATCCACAATACCACCTAGATGCATCACCCAGATGCTCTGCTTCTCAGAGACTAACTACTTCTACCTCTTGGCTGCATCCCCTTTGTGCATCCCCAGTGTTTTTGTCTCATTAGACTTTGGATTAGTCTCTTGGCTCAGCCCCCATCCACCAAGAAAACTTTTCTCCTTTACCTTGATGCCGCATTTCCATTTAATCAAATTAGCATAACGTGAAGGAGTTGATTGCACAAGCTAAGTTTAATTGTTTCAGTTCTTTACTCAAGCTCATAGACGCAAAAGCAATTAAATCAAATATATTAAAACAACAACTTCTAAGGACACAGTTTAGGTGCCTTAGGTTTAGTTCCTTTTGTCAATCTTTCCCACCAAGAGCTTATAAGCAGCCCAAAAGTTGTTCTATTCAATTGAGGCAGCTCAGGACCTATGGCACCAGTACCTCCTTCTGCCACTTTTTCTTCCTTGCTACTCTACTAAGTGAGTGGGACCTAGAAGGAAGCTATTTGATACAGGAAAGTGTATGGGCTCTGGAGTTAAATGAATCTTATGTTCAAATCTTGCCTCTAATACTACTTCTATGACCTTGTTCAGTTGTTTTCAATTGTGTCAGTTGAGTTTTCTTGGCAAAGATATCAAAGTGGTTTGCCATTTCCTTCTCCAGTTCATTTTACAGATGAGGAAACTGAGGCAAACAGTGTGAAGCAACTTGCCCAGGGTCACACAGCTAGTAAGTGACTATGGCCAGATTTGAACTCAGGAAGATGAGTTTTCCTGATTCCTGGCCCAGAACTCTATCCACTGATCTACCTAGCTCCCCTACTGTTTATATAATGTTAGATAATAATAATAATAATAATAAGTAGCATTTATATAATCCCTTAAGATTTACAAGGTGCTTCTTTATATATGTTATCTCATTTGATCCTCACAACAACCCTTGGCAATAGGTACCAGTACTATTATTTTCCACATTTTACAGATAAGGGAATGGAGGCTGTGCCTTTGAATTCCGAGTCTCCTATGAATTTTGGGGGTGGTCTTGGACAAGTGCCTTAACATCTCTGTCCTTATTTTCAGTTGCAAAATGGGGCCAGAGAGGCAATCCTATCTTCCAGCATAATCAGGGATAATGGTGATGATGTACTAAGAGAGCTTATTGCAAATTTGAAATGCTAAGGATGTTAGCAGATTGCAAAATCAGTTTCCCTGCAGGATTCTCTCCCCCTCCATACATACACTCCAAGTTTTATTTTCCAAAGGAGGTGGAATGTACTAACCTGTAGTGGTTAAGTACATGCTCCTGCGTGTAGTGGTTAGGTACATTCCAATTCTGCTCCTGCTTGGTAGAGTGACCTCAGAATAGATACTTAAGTGTTTCTGGGAATGTGTTTTAGTCTGTTAAGCAGGCTAAGCAGACTTCCTATCTCCCTGATTTGTAAGCATGCTCTTAGTGGGATTCATAACTAAGCTGACATTTGATATCTTTATTACACTGATGAAAACATGTTGCAAAACTTAAGCAGAGGTATGTTAATGCTTCTATTTTCAAAGTTCGGTCAAGCAGTTCTAAAATAATGCTTTCTCCCTCCCTTCCTGCATTATTCATCTTTTCTTTCTTAGTAGAGAGTGATTGATAGTAATCCCATTTTACAAATACAATAAAATCATATTGAAATATACAAGCAGCTCTGAATTTATTAGCCCGGCATTTCTATATAGGTCTGGCATACAATTATTGCCTCAGTTGAAGAGAGTCACCCAAAGACCCCAGCTTCTGGGATAAGAACTCACTGTTTGACAAAAACTGCTGGGAAAACTGGAAAATAGTATGGCAGAAACTGGGCATAGACCAACGTCTGACACCGTATACCAAAATAAAGTCCAAATGGGTACATGATCTAGGTATAAAGGCTGATACTATAAGCAAATTAGGGGAGCAAGGGATATCTTATCTGTTAGATTTATGGAGAATGGAGGAATTTATGACCAAACAAGAGATAGAGAACATTATGAAATGCAAAATGGATAATTTTGATTACATTAAATTAGACAGGTTTTGCACAAATAAAGCCAATGCAACCAAGATTAGGAGGGAAGCAGAAAACTGGGAAAGAATTTCTACAACCAGTGTCTCTGATAAACGCCTCATTTCTAAAATGTATAGAGGACTGAGTCAAATTTACAAGAATACAAGTCATTCCCCAATTGATAAATGGTCAAAGGATATGAACAGGTAGTTTTCAGAGGATGAAATTAAAGCTATCTATAGTCATATGAAAAAATGCTCTAAATCTCATTTGAGTAGAGTCCAAGGATCTCCAGCTGTTATAGCTGTAGATCTGGAAGAGACTTCTGGATGTCCAGTCTCCTCATTTTACAGATGAGAAACTGAGGCTCAGCAGGTAAAGCAGTGTGGAATGGAGGCAGAATTTCAACCTGAATACTCCCATTCTGCAATTGATGCTTTTCCACATATTCCAGAGTTCTCAGATTCTAGAGCTAGTCTTTCCCACCGTACCAGGTGTCAGAAGCCACTGTCTACTCTGTCTCACCACAATCTGGAATTGACAGTGCTCTGCGGTTCATGGCTTTACCATCCCACTTTCCCTGGCAACATCAAGGAGGAGTGGGGATGGGGAGGGAGGCAGGGAAGACTTTTATTACTGTGCTTCCTCACAAGCTCCTCAGCCTTCATCCCTTCTCCCTCCCTTTCAGGCTCCTCATCCCAACTCCTCCCTCCCTTTCAGGCTCCTCATCCCAACTCCTCCCTCCCCAACCCCACCCCACCCCAGATATCCATCCCCATCCAGCTCTATGCCCCATGACCACTTCACTCCCTCCTCAGTCCCTGCTCCTTACTCCTGCCCCCCAACTCCAAGCTATTTTTCAGCTTTTAACCTACTCTTAGATCCTTATTCTCAACTCCTGAATCCCTATCCGTCGCTAGCTCTCTCCTCCGTCAAATTATAGCTCCTACTGACCTATAGGGAAATGTGGAGGTGACTGGGTAACTTCTCAAGGGCAGAGACTGTCTTGCTTTTCTTTGTATCCTCAGTGCTTCGTGCAGTATCTGGGCACATAGTAGGCAGTTTATTAACTATTACTGCTGTTTGGGGCTCAGGATATATTTTCCCAGAAAAAAATCTATAGTACAATTAGTGCAATATATTTCCAATGTGTAACGATTTAAGTTTCTATGGCCTAGCCCGGGAGCCTAATTATCATTTGTACCATCCTTTATTATTATTATCATTATCATTATTGCTTATTTATAAGATTTGTAATTTCTTCAGTGTAGGTAATTCTCCATTGATGGAGATCACTACCCCTTCATGTCCTCAGTAAAATGTGGCCTTTAGGACTTGCTGTGGTCAAAATAATACCCAATTCAGTTCAGTCAACATATATATTAAACACATATGAGGCACCATGCCAGGAGCCATGAAAGAAAAGTCACCGCCCTCGAGGAGTTTACATTCTTTTGAGAGGCTATCACATGGGCACTGATAAATAAAAGCAATTTGAAGAGGGAGAGAGGGCAATAACAATTCAAAGGGGGGATAGAGGAGCTAGCAACTAAAACTGGTAACAGTGAAACCAAATGAGGGTTATTTCAATGATGATATTAATATTAAGAAAAATAAATTCTTATTAATATCTAAATTTTAAAAATTTTAATTTAATTTTAAAATGAATATGTAAAATTTTTAAATTTTAAAATATTTAAAATTAAAATTCTTATGAATATTTAAAATTTTCACAGCCCCTTAATGTTTGTCAAGCACTGTGTATATATTATCACACTTACACTTGAGAGCCCTATGAGCTACCACAACTTCTATTATACCCATTTTACAGGTGAGGAAACTGAGGTTTGTAGAAGCGACTCGTCCGTGGTGGTCATACAACTAGCAAATGTTAGAAGCAGGACTGTAATTCAGGTGTCCTTGAATTCCATGAGCAGTGTTTTCTCAATTCTGCCACATTGATTCATCAAATATTGATCACCTCATTGCCAGTCTTATGGTTATAAATCCCTCTGCAGTCAGCTAGACTGGTCCATGGACAACGGATCATTGCTGTGTCTGTACTCTATGCCTTCCAGCTTGGTAGACCCTGTCAGAGTCAGAGTTCAAACTATACCAGAAGTGTAAGGTTGTTACCATTATTATTAATGGTGGTGGTAATGATAATAATAATACATAGCATTTTATACAACAAAGAGCTTTTATACATGTGATCTTATTTAGTTCTTCCAATAACAGATGCTGTGAGGTAGCTAATACAAATCTCAGTATCTTTCCCAGTCCAGATGAGGAACTGAATCTTAGATTAAAGACCTTGCCCAAGGTCATATGCCCTGGACAGGTAGCAGAGCCAGGATTCATACCCAGATTTTGATTCCAAATCCGATGGTTTTTTTTCTTTCTCATTGCACCATAATATCTTTTGGGAATTGCCCTTACTATATTAAAAAAGCAAAATTATGACCACATTGCTCTCAGCAAACATTAAGTGTGTACTATGTGCAGGGCATTATGCATTTGGTGCCAGAAAAGGGTCAGATAGAAATTTATTAGGTCATTTGGTAGAGGACAGTGAGCTGAAAAGGAGGTGTAGCTCCCTCTGCTCTCCAAATGACCTAATAAATTTCTTTCTAACACTGTTTCAGATTTCAGGCTTTGTTCTCGTGAACAACACTGGTCTTAGGGATCTCACAATCTCATAAATGCAACATATACATAAATAACTCGAATACAAAATGGAACACGAGTGCGTGAGAGGCATAAACAAGGTTATGTGAGGACTAAAGAGGACAAGATCATTTTCAATTGGCAAGAATTGTAGGATGCTGCCTTTGAACTGGATCTTGAAAGATGGATAGAATTTCATGGGGCAGAGAAGGGGGCAACAGAGAGGATGAAGGAAGCAGTCCAAGAATGGGGAACAAAATGAGCAGATACAAAAGTGTAGAAGAGTTTGGCACACTACAGCTCTCCCACAGTCCTGTTTTATATGGCCCCAGCTAAGAATGGTTTTTACATTTTACATTGTACATTTTTAAATAAAATTTTATTATATTTTAAAAGGTAAAAGCCATTCTTAGCTGGGGCTGTACAAAATTGGGAGGAGGCTAGACTTGGCCCTTGGGCAGTAGTTTGCTGACTTCTGCCAAAGAGTATTACAGATGACCCTGTGTCTTGGAGCATAAGTGAAGGGAAACAGTGACTTATGGCTAAAAGGGGTGAGTAGAGCACCAGCCCTGCAGTCAGGAGGACTTGAGTTCAAGTCACACTTACTAGCTGTGTGACCTTGGACAAGTCACTTAACCCCAATTGTCCTGCCTTCCCCCCTCAACAAAAAAGATAAATAAATAAAGGCTAAGAGGGTATGGTAATACCTATTGGGGTAGACCTTGAATGCCAGATTAAGAAATTTGGAGAGTAGTCATAAGGCAATAAGAAGTTACTAAAGGTTTTGAATAGAGTAAGAAAGTTCATCCTGGTGCAAAATTGAAGGTTACTCCAGCAATAGTATAAAATGCCACATTGGGGCTGCCCCTTCCCTCTCTGGGTCAGTGATTTGGTGGAGAAGAAGGCTGACATTGGGATAAAGAGCTAGATAAGGGTTGAGAGATAGAGACTGAAGAACTGAGACTAAGGAACTGGGTTAAGTACTGAAACTGAAACAAAGTTTGGGGGCAGGGAATGAGGAAGATGAGAGGGGGATCGCAGAGACAGCTAAGTGTTGGTGAAGGGTTGGACCTGGGTGAAGCCTGAGGGATGGGGCAGTGGAGGAGGGGGCAGGAATGAAGAGAGAAAGTGAGAAGATAGTATACAATTATGACCTTTCTTAGATATTGAGAATAGTTGAGAATATGTACTTCTCTTGCAGAGGTGGGAGACTTTGGGTGTGAAATTTCGTATTTCACATGATACTAGTTATGGTCTATAACAGGGCTGTCCAACCTTAGGTTTTTATTGAAACAATAGACAATATATTTTGATTTGCCATTTTAGCGCTCTGTGGTAGCTCGGCTTCGGCTACTAAAGAATTTATGTAAATTTCTATGCTCATAGGCCGGCTGCATGAATCGCACTGTGGGCCACATTTTGGACAGCCCTGGTGTATATATTTATTGGTTTTACCAAATTGCTTTTATTTTTTCTTTTAAAATATTTGTTTGAAGCAAGGTCTTAGCTCACTAGGGAGGGAAGGGAAGAGGATGTATTTGAAAATGAATATGATGTTAAAACCAAAAGGCATTAATTTAAAAAAAAATCAATAAAGGCTTTCACTCTCCTTCTCACCTTCTTAGTATTGCTGAGCCAGAATCTTGAAGCTAGAAGACCAGTTAGGAAGCTATTTTAATAATGCAATTAGGCAGTAATGAATGTCTACACTAGAGTGTTCACGGTGGGTATGGAGGGGAAGGGATGGAGACAAGAGGTGTATGAAGAATATGAAGAGTATGAATCAATGAGATTTGGCAAATGATTGTAGGGAGAAGTATATAATACATAGGAACCAAAGATACCACCAAAAAGCTATTCTCAGGGTCCCTTTAAGCAGAATGAGTATTTCAAGGATTCTTCTGCCAAGACTAAATGTCACTGGTGATTTCCTTTGTGTTTAGAATACCAGGAACACTGGTTTTATTTTGAAGCCAAGTGGCAGTTCTATTTGGAGGAGAGAAAAATTGCTGAAGAACAAGATAGTAAAGCCACTTTTCCTGATCGTTATGATGCAGAGGAGAGAGACAAGGTAAGCTCGATGATTTTCCTTCAGAAAAACCTCAGAATATTAACTGTCTTCATAGCATTCCACAGAGGTTTCCTGAAGGCTCACCCTACGGTTTTCAGGAAGTAGATTGTTAGCCTGGGTAAAAGATTCAAGGATGAGAATACTAGCTATTTGTACTTTTTTAAAAAAACCCTTTAGGAAGTCACATTTTTTAAATACACACTTGCAGTAGACTAAGTGGTTTTTTTTTTTCTGCTCATGGTTTTCACATAATTTTATTCAATATGAATTATTTCCAAAACAAAACTGGAATATTCCTAGATATACAAACTCTAAGTGTGGTTGTACTATCCATGGTCCTGGAATACAAGGCAGAATTCTCAGGGATCCTAGCTACTTCCTTCCTTCCTTCCTTCCTTCCTTCCTTCCTTCCTTCCTTCCTTCCTTCCTTCCTTCCTTCCTTCCTTCCTTCCTTCCTTCTTTCCTTCCTTCCTTTCTTCTCTCTCTCTCTCTCTCTCTCTCTCTCTCTCTCTCTCTCTCCCTCTCTCTCTCTATCTGAACAATGACTACAGGTTTAGATTGCTCCATTAGTCATCAGGAAAACGATAAATTGCCTGGTGTGAACATCGCACCACACTGCTAAGTCAATACGCCTGAATTTTAGTCCTGGCTTCTCCCAGTGCCCTCATCTTTTACCATTTCTGCCCTTTGGTGAGAGCCATAACTCCAGCCTGGGGGATGAGTGTTTTGCCCCAGGGTACTAAATTTAGCGGTGCTGATAATATTTGCAGTCCTTCAACTGTGCAGAGACAAGAGAATTTAGCACCTACTTAGTAAGGATAATTAGGTAAAATAGGAAGCTGCGAGGTGACAGGCTGGGGACAGCTCCTTCCTACACTGCCCTAATCAACACTACTGCCTCTTAACTGAGGTCTTGTTTCCTACTACTTTCTCCAAAACACAATTATTGGTATTTACCTGAGGTGAAAAAATTCTCAAATACAGCTATGGCCTTGAGGCTTCCATCTGTTTGTTGGCAATATTACCTCTATGTACCACATAAGAAGTACTATGAGGATAAAAAGATGGTATATCTGATTTGGAGAGAATTAAGAATTCTTTGGAATAAAGGTATCAAATTAGGAGTGGCTATTAATGTATGGCGCAGTGGTATAGAGGACAGAGGATTGGCCTCAAAGCCAGAATGCCCTGGGTCTAAGTTCTGTCTCTGACACTTATTGGCTTTGTAACCTTGGGAAAGTCACTTAACTTTTCAGTGCTCTGAGCAGCTCCCTAAATTGTAGAGAAGGTTCCATTTTGTTAACAGAGGGAATTTCCTTGCTAGGAATTCCTTATTTTCAGTGAAAATGCTGGTCCAGTCCTTTTCCTATTAAAATCACAGCTTGGTTTAGGAGAGAAGATAGCACTGCTGTGATGGCATTTCATGAATGCCACAATGAAATCAAATCAGTTTTGTTATTTATTAAAAAGTGATGTCATCATCAACCTTGTTTTTACCAGTCTAGCTGTCCTCAACTCTTCAAATGCTGAGCGTGAGCCAAACACTATGGATAGACCCAGCTAAGACTTTCTACGCACCCAATTTCACATTTGGAGCTAAAACAACAACAACCTAGAATAAAACTGTTAAACCTTTTCAGTGATTTTCTAAAGCTCAAATAACTGACCTTGGTCGTTTCATCAGACTTACAGAAAATGGAGTTCAGAAGGTCGAGGTGGAAGAAGGGGCCATGATGCACCAATGATTGCATATGATGCTCTTCTGGGAGCAGGGGACAACTGGACAGAGCTCTGTAACCGGGCCATGTTTCATGGAGGTCAGTTTCTCCTTCTTTACTTTTGGGGGCTTTAGTGCCTTGTGACATTCTATGATTTTAGAGGTTCTGAGCTTCAGAATGGCCAGTGCCTCTTTCCAAAGTCTCCCTCCAACAGGAATACACACACATGCATGCACCCTCCTACATATATACCCACATGTACACATATATACACACATACATATACACATGTGTGTGTATATATTCAACATACACATATACACGCATATATACATATGTAACTATTTCGTTTTAAAAATTTTGTTGATGTAATGTTTTTTATGTTACAGACATGTACAGATTACTATCATCTCCTAAGAGGTCATAAAATAAAACAGTTTAATTAAAGCTAATAATACAGTGAACTCATCTGAAAGTTCATGTGACATGTCACAACTGTAATATCCATACCCGTCTTTTTTAATTTAACAGACATCTAGTTTCTTTCCATCCCATCTCTCACTTTATTCAAAAGAGAAAAGTAAAACAAATTTCTTATAACAAGTATGCATAGTCGAGCAAAACAAGTTTCCTGAATGGCTGCACGCTACACACCACACACACACACACGTCAAGACATCACCCTTGTGATGTCCTTGGTACTCTTTGAGAATGAAGGACCAACAACATGTGTGTGTGTGTGTGTGTGTGTGTGTGTATGTATGTAAGAGAGAGAGAGAGAGAGTCTTATCTGGCACCCTTAATCCATTATCTCTGTTTAAAGGATAGTATATTTCACTGTTGGTCCTCTAGACCCATGAATGGTCACTGGGTGGCTCACAGCTCTCACAGCTTTCAAAGTTGTTGTTACTGTCATTGTTGTTCTGTGCCATTGTTAGTGTATAAATTAGCAGGTGGGGGGGTATGGTAAATAGAGAACTAGGCCTGGAGTTGAGACCTGAGTTCAAATTCAGCTTCAAACACTTACTAGTCATAATAATAGCACCTACCTCCCAAGGCCTTTGTGAGGATCAAATAAGAATATTTATAAAAGTTCTCAGCGAAGTACCTGCATACAAAGTACCTGTACGTACTAAATGCCTCTCTCCCTCCTAGTTCTGCCCATTTCATTCTTCATCAGTTTATAAAAGTCCTCAAAATTGTTCATTTTTATAATATTGATGTTATGTTATAAATTATATGAAGATAGTATATTATTATAGTAGCTGAATATGTTATGTGGGTTTTTTGATCAATCATTTCAGTTGTTTCCAATGCTCTATGATCCCATTCTGGGGTTTTCTTGGCAGAGATACTGAAGTGGTTTCCATTTCCTTCTCCAGCTCATTTTACAGATGAGAAAACTGAGGCAAACAGGGTAAAGTGACTTGCCCAGGGTCACACCTAGTGTCTGAGGCTGGATCTGAACTCAGGGAGATGAATCTGACTCCAGGCCCAGTGCTCTATCTACAGTGCCACTTAGCTCCCCCAGAATATATTATATCCACCCCCATTAAAACCCAGTCCTCCTCATAACTTTATTAGCCTGCCCAAATGGTCTTATGTGCAAGTATAAGAGTATCCAAGACTGATAGTGCCTGTGCTTAGAGAGGAACAGACATTCCCTCCATCACCTGTACAAGCCTCCCAGAACACAGCTCACAGCAGGATACAATTGGAAAGACTAAAATCCCCCCCAATGAGGGAATGATCAAGTAAACCATGGTGTTTTAACACGCCGGGATGCTAAGGAGTTCTTTGAGGGAATGAGGGCGTGGTTGCTATCCAAACACAGATGTGTAGATATGAAATCATGCTAAGTGGGAAACGGAGAACATGCATGTTAGACAGAGGGCATGAGAGGGGGAGCAGGAGCTTTTCCAGCAGGTTCATTCTTGATCTGGGCAGACAGGAACACAGGATCGGAGCCATAATAAGGGGTTAAATAAGCTTACTTTATTCTAGTCTTCTCAAAGGGGTTGCTAATAATGGGAACACAACTCCTACAGGTCCCCTAAGTCTCAATGGGGGCTGGTTGAGGCAAGCGTACAGAGTCTCCACTTACTGACCAGTGCCCGCGTGATATGTAGGGTAACAAACAAAGAAGGCAATTTGCCAGCAATAACCTCATAAGTTTACATTATCTCATTGCTATATCTCACTGCACAGTCGCAGTGGGTATTTACCAGCTGAACTCAAATGTTTACATTATTTTAAGATTATAATATGATGCACAAGCGTGGTGGAGATGTTTATAAGCCATGAGACTGGGAACCAGAGATTGTTACAGCCATGGTTCCTGGGAACTAGTATCTATGATCCTGGGAGCTATTATCTAAAAAAGAATAACAAAATCCACCTTACATACACTAAAATCCACCTTACACTCAATGGAAAAATATGGGCACACTGACTATAACTACGGCAAATTGTGTGTCTAATAGTAGTGTCCCAAAAGTCTTAGTGCAGTTTAAGCCGCACATTTCCCAAAATAAGCAGACAGTTTGGAATAAAGTAAATAATTATGTCCCACTCCTTATTCTTTATTCTTTGTTATTGTTGGTTTTAAATGCTTAGAGACACCAGTGGACACCAGTTTTCTTACGCAGCCTCATACTGACCTCTTCTCCCCAGTTCAAGTGAGAGAAAAAAAATCAAATGTATTGTGTTGGAGCAGGTGGGAATTCTTCATGAGTGCTGGCCCAGAACTAAGGCAGGATTTATTCAGCTGGGTTGACTAGGCCTTTATCTCAGCTTCTGCAGGGTCAACTATTGTGCTATTACTTGTCTTTAGTCTCTACATGTGGTGTACATATGGAGGGAAGAGGTTATGTTATGACCTTTGAATTTCCTTCTATAATTCAAAGATGCTGTGATTCTCTGAAGTTAGATGAATTTGTTTTTACTTAATGTTTTAACCAACACAGGGTACAATCAATGTTATATCATGCTTCCCTTAGGGGAAGAGGAAAATTATGGTAGGCCTCCCCTTTAACATTATGCTTTAGACATCTGGTCTATTGCATATAACAGGGAAGGATCAGACGAAGAAGTGTGTAGCACAAAATGATAGGTAAAAATAGAATAAAATTATAGTGTAGAGAATCTCTAGGGCAGCTAGGTGCCACAGTGGATAGAGCGCTGAGTTTGGAGTCAGGAAGACTCATCTTCCTGAGTGCAAATCTGGCCTCAGACACTTACTAGCTGTGTGACCCTGGGCAAGTCACTTAACCCTGTTTGCCTCAGTTTCCTCATCTATAAAATGAGCTGGAGAAGGAAATGGCAAACCACGCCAATCTCTTTGCCAAGAAAACCCCAAATGGGGTCATGAAGAGTCAGACATGACTAATCACCTAAACAACAGTAGCATAGAATCTCTGTCTGAGACTTGGATTAGAATCCTGGCTATAATGTGAAGCTACAAAATGCCCCATCCTTAAGAGTTTTTAAACTGGTTGATAGAGGTAGGTTGTTAGGACTTTTTTGAAAGAGGGGAAGAGAAAAGAAGACAAGAAAAAGGAGAAGGATGAAGAAAGGGGAAAGGAGGAGTTCTATGGAGAGTTATGGCCAACCAAAGCATGGGAAGGGGTCAGTAAATCAAAATGACTGATATTTATATATCACTTTACAGTTTGCAAGGCAATTTACATACATTTCTCATTTAAGTGTCACAACATCCCTGTGAATTATATTCTGTTATTAGTCTATTTTAAAGATGAGGAAACTGAGGTTCAGAGAGGTTAAATTATTTGTCCAGGACCTCACAACTAGTAACTCTCAGGAGCAGGAGTTAACTCCTTGTCTTCCTGACTACAGTTTGCCATATATCAATAAGCAGGTGAAAGGAGCTATGGCAAGCAGAGTGAGGGCAGATGGATGAAGTGTAGGAAGGAGACTGGGGCAAGGGGAAAATGTGATAGGGAAAAATTAGTCATAGAGGAATTATTTCACAAGAAAATTGAAAGAGAGGAAGCTGAGGTGGTGAACGATTTTGAGATTGGAGGATATTTTTATAGGAATAGAAAAAGTGGATAACCCAGTAGGTATGTCTCCCTAGTTATCCAGGAGAGAAATTTAGCTGGAGAACAGAAGGAGCCTGCAGTGGTTCAAGTGGAGGATGATCAGAAGGAGGTGTTGACAATAGTCAGAGGAGATGGAAAGGGAATAGAGATACTAAGAGGCTAAATTTGGCACATTCCCAAATATGGCAAAAATTGCCAGATGGAATCCAAAGGAGCTTGGAGAGCCTGAAAGAAGACTATTCTCAAGAAGGAAACACAATACAATCACTGGTTTAACTTAGCCTGCTCCCACACCTCTAATATTACTCTTAGGGCAAATGTGTTGGTGTGCCCTCACACACCTGCTGTAACAGGACCCATCCACTCACAGTGATTCCTTTAACAAGACACGCCACAGTTAAAGATCAAAATATAAATGAAAATTTCCCTGGAAGAAGAAATGCACCACCTTCAAGATACACTAAATTGTCAAAGATTGTTAGCAGACCCTGAAGTCCGAAGGACTTGAGTTCAAATCTGGCCTCCGATACTAGCTGTGTGACCCTGGGCAAGTCACTTAACCCCATTGCTTTTCTCTCCTCCACAAAAAAAAAAAAAATTGTGGTTAAAAAAATTCGTTAGCAGATCCGATATGGGGAGTACATATTGATGAGGCGAGGGCACTAGGCATCTGCAGGTGAATAGGGTAGGGCTACAAAAAGGGTGGCTAAACATTGCCTACTTCTCAATCCTGGCAAAGGACCACCCTGTGGTGTAATTCTATTTGGTAATCTACCAAGCCAAGAGGAACCCATATCAAAGGCTTCAAGTCAAGAGATCCTTTCCATTGCAAGTTAGTCTTTCCTGATACCCTCAGTGGCTAATTTGTGGTTCAGACATTTTGTTGTATCCAACTCTTCTTTCACCCAAGGACCATACTCTCCTTGGGGTTTTCTTGGTAAAGATACTGGATTGGTTTGCCATATCCCTCTTCAATGGATAAAGGCGAACAGTGCTTAAGTGACTTGCCCAGGGCCACACAGCTACCAAGTGTCCAAGGTCAGATTTGAACTCAGGCCTTCCTGACTCAAGGCCCAATACTGAGCTACCTAGCTGCCCTGCAATGGGTAATGTCTCCCCTCAAAGTTTATATTTATTTATTTTGTTTATACCTATCTGTGCACATTTGGTCTTCCTTAAGGGGCAGAGACTCTCTCATTTTAGCCTATACATTCTCTCCACCTAATACAGTAACTGACACATAATAAGTACTTAATAAATGTTTGTTGAGTAATTGATTGCCAGGTCTGTTTCCTATCTGTAAAATCTGGGTGGGGGTGGAACCAACGAGCTCTAATTTCCCATCTAGCTTTGGGATTCTCTACGGCTAAGCACTCTCTTGTTTCCTGTTTCAGGTGAGAGTGCAGCTACTGGGTCTATTGCCGGATGCATATACGGCTTGCTCTACGGCCTGAACAATATTCCCAAAGGCTTGTACCAGGACCTGGAACACAGAGAGAAGCTTGAGAATTTGGGCGAAGCACTTTACCGCATATCCACAGAAGAAAAGTAAAGCAGTTTCTGCCACTTTCCCCTTCTGTAGAGACTTACCAAGTCCTATGGGTAACCCCTTAGTTTTCACAGTGCAGGCTAAATGAGCTTTTTATTTATGTAATAATGTATGTGTGCAGTTTTCAACTAGCAAAGAGGTCCACGCATAATTGGCCACAGGCAAGCACGACCCCACAACCCAATTTCAAGGATTTTCCAACGTCCTAATTGCTGTGTGAAATACATTTTTGTCCTGGGAGAATATTCTTCTTTTAAATTAGCTGATCCAAACCCATTTTATTGTGGCAATTATACATAATTTGCCCCTACTCAAGCCTCCAAAGAAACCAATCATCTCCCGGACAACTGTGTATTTTATTCGTACTGCAAAACTAATGCTCTCTGCTCTGTTATTTCCACAAAGCTAACGTCAATGGCTATCCTCAGAAATGTCTCCTGTAGATTGTAAATTTCTTCTATGACCACCATTGGCTTCGCCCATTTAGATTTGCCTTTTTATGAATTGCACACAAGCAAATTGAATGCTCTCCAAAGATTTATTGATAAAACATCAATTCCTTCTTGGTATGATGATGCCTCTGTATTATTGCTGGAGATGTTTCTATGATGGGGGAAAAAAATTCCGTAATTTTGTGCACTCAGGATGCAGCCAAATGACACTGTGTTTAACATTTCCAGCCTGTGTTTTTAATCACACTAGATCTTCTAGAACAAACTCTTTTTTAAGCAACTTCCCAAGCAAACTAAGAAATAAACGGCTCTCGTGTTGCTCACAAACATCATTCTCTTTTTCCTTGGTCTGGGCTTGTCACGTGTGATGAGGTCAGCATGACAATCTGCAGTCTAGGCCTTCTGCAGCTTTCCCTGTTCAGGCTCACTGATCCGGAAGTTATCTCTTCCCCATGACTGAGATTTCTCTTTCTGAGAGACCCAAAAAAGAAAGCAATTGCTCCCTCGTTAAAAATAACTTCGCTCTGGACAACTTAAAAGGAAAAAAAAAGTAGCATCTGGTGTGAATAAAACAAGCAAAAGACAGTTCCTTGTTTAACGCTACATACGCTTTGGCACCATTTTCCCTTTGCAGCTTGGCTAGATACTTCCTTGTTCCTTTTTTATGTACTCTGTGTATGTATCTGAAAGGCCTTGCCCCACAGAATATGGCCCACAGGACATTCCATGGAATGGAAACCTAGAGCTGTGATGTGTATATACAGCTCAGGCTAGTACCTCTCCCACTAATATATGGCAGGGGCAGAATGTGCTGGTTAATCCATTCATTGAGCACCCAAGGTACTCTTGGGATGATTCCTACTTCCAAACGGCTAAGTTAATCATACATAAATGCTAAATATCTCCGTGTATACGATTGTTTTCTTGGTGGAAGAAGTGCCTTTTACTCATATTTTTTCCCTTTGGGTTTTGTTTTGTTTCAGTAGACTCCATTTGTATGATGGAGGGGGTCAAAATCACCTATAGAAATGTGGGAGTCAAAAGCTGTAGCTACCTAAGCGTCCTGACATTTGAGTTCAAGCAATCAATTGTATTTTAAATCAGGGGTTCTTTTTAAGCAAGTTTGCATCATGAACCCTTTTGGCAGCCTGGTGACACCTATGGGCCCCTTTTCAGAATGTTTTTAAAAGCACAAATTATATGGGGTTACAAAAGAAAACCACTTTGAAATACAGTTATAAAAGTATTTTTAAAACAACTTTGCAGACCCAGGTTATGAATCACTGCTTGAGATCATTCAAACTCACTGCTTTTTCTTTTATCTCCCAAGTTACTTACTTCATCATGCATGAGTAACCATGAAGTGAATTTCAAATGGGAAGCCAAAAATGGCTTGAGGTATATAGAGTAGGAACAGGAATTTGTGGGTTGTGCTACTTTTCCTTTTTCAGGGAAAAGATAATGTCTGCTGAAGTCTTCAAACTATTGAACCAAAGGGGGTTTTGCATTTTATGCTTTCAAATAATCGGCAATAATGTTCCCAAATACTGGCATGGCTTAGAATTCAGGAGAAAAAGCTTTAATATTATCGATAATGACAAAAGAGAAACTAAGGTTAATATACTGTACTTACTTTGAGTGAAAACTTAATCAAAAAATACCTTTTACCAAGAGAAGTGTAATTATGTTAGGTTAAATAGAAATGTCTGAGAAGCAACATATTATAATGAATAGAGAGCTGGCCTCAGGAGTCAAGAGGACCTCAGTTCTGACACATATTGGCTCTGTGACCCTGGGCAGGTTAACCTCTAAGTGTCCAAAGCAGCTCTCTAAGATTAAAAGACCTAGCATGATGCCTATCAGCATCCATGGAAGAAGCTTCTGTCCTGGGAGTTCCATACATTCATGAAATCATATGTCTTGACTATAAATTTTGGAGAAGGTGCCAATCTGCACTGGTAAATGAAGTTCCTTGCTGGGAGTTCTTTAGTCTATGAAATCACAAGTATGGGTCAAAAAATAAAAATAAAATAAGGAGAAACATATTCTAGATTTATAAAATGTATTTTTGCTCAGGATTTGAAAATGATATATGTGATCATCTGGTGCTAGCTAAATAGAGTTTTTTCTTTATGCAATTATGTGATGCAAAGATAGGCCTTAAGCAAATGGAGATCAACTGAATTAAAATTGCCATTAGCAATTGGCTTTCAATTTTAGGAAACTGCTCTTGCTAAAGTCTTTGAATCTTGAACTTAATAATTCAGGTGGGCCAGGTAATTTCCCTAATTATAAACTGGATGTGAAAAATTCTTCTTCTATTTCATTATCCTATAATAATATGGGCAGAGTTGGGCAGTGAGAGGAGCACTGACTTTGGAATTGAAGGACCAAGGGGCTCAAATCCCGGTTCTTCTACTCACTGCTTTTGTGAGGTTGGATAAGCTGCTTCCCTTCCTTTGACTTCCATGTTCTCTATAAAATGATGGGGTTGGATAAGGCCAGCAGTTCTCAGACTTTTTGGTCTCAGGATCTCTTCATACTCTGAAAAAAAAAAGCTTTTTCTTATGTGGGTTATGTCTACCAATATTTATCATATTTGAAATTAATACTGCTTAGTATTATTATGAAAATAGTTTTGATTTCACAGACCCTCTGAAAGGGGTACACTTTGAGACCCCTCTAAGGACCTTTCCATTTCCTGATCCTATGAAATGCAGAATTAGAACAAACAGCATAAAGGGCAAAAGGGCATTTGAAAAAGGAAGACCAGCCTCATTATAATATTCTAATATGTTAGTAGTTATCCAGAGTATCATCATCATCACCATAATATGAATATGTAATATTTTTAAGTGCCTAATATGTGCCAGTCACTGTGAAGCACTTTACAAATGTATTTTGTTTGATCCTCACAACAATCCTGTGAGGGAAGTGCTATTATTATCTTCATTTTACAGTTGTGGAAACTGAGGCAGACAGAGGTTAAGGGACTTGCCTAAGGCCACACAAGCTAGTCAGTGTCTGAAGCCAGATTTGAGCTCAGGTCTTCCTGACTCCAGGCCCAATGCTCTATCTAGTGCACCATCTAACTGTCTCAAGAGCATTTTTTTTTAAAACCACAAAACTCTTGTTTTTGCTTTAATGTGCTATTTTCTCTAGCTATTCCCCCCACCATGACAATTCCATCAATGATATAGCAATGAATGACATAAGTCTCTCCACCAAGAATGTCAAAGTGCTAAAGTTAGTTTATGAATGAACTCACCACACCTGAACACCTTATGTTGCTGTGGTTTCTTACAGTTGAGAAATGAGAAATTCAGTCGAAGACTATATGGTTTGCCACTGAAAAAACAAAAGTGCAACTTAAGGTACCTGGCCTCTCTTCCTACTTTCAATGACAAGAAATGGTGCATTTAGAGTTTAATTTCATACTGGAACAGGAAATGAGGGTGTGAATCCTGAAGCTGGATGTTAGGGCAGACTAAGAAACAACTAACTGTGACAATTGGCAAGGCGGACATAGATAGGGGGATCTTTACCCCCTACCACGGTCCTACCATGAGAGGATTAAGGTTCTAGAAATAACACAGTGTTACTCATGCATAAAGCTGCTTCCAATTCTCCTGGGCCAGTGGTTCCATGCTATTTTTGCTATCTCCCATATTTCTCCACGCAAACGTTACCTTGGAGGCAAAATTTCGAATTTACTTCTATAGTATTTGTATTGTGTCTGTATTTTTATAGTATCATTTTTGTATTGTGATATTCTTTGGAGAATTTGGACATTGGATTGAAATTTTTTTTAATTTCTCTATATTTTGGGAAATTTTAAATTTAAATTAGATACAACTTTTTTTTGAAATACTTTCCATTTAGTTCAAAACAGCAAATAGTTATTGGGCACCTTCTGTGTACAAAACATTGCATTAGATGCTGGGAGAAATGCAGTTTAGATAAGACTTGGTTCCTGCCCCTCATAGAGATCTACAGTTTAGGAGAGTGATAAGGCATGTACAAATAATTATAGCACATACTAATACGTGATAAATGCATTAGAGGAATGCAAAACAACATGGTATGTGAGATTAGAGGGAGAAATGAAAATTACTGGCTGATGAAAGATAAGAGAAGTCTTTATTAGAAAGGGTGGTATTTGAAATAGTCTTTAAAGGATGGATAAGAATCTAACAGGTGAAAAGAATACAAGAGAAAGTCCAGGTTTTCATATCTACAACATAATTTTTAGTATTAAAGGCTAGTTCATCCCTGAGATGCAGCAGCTAGGTTTAGTGGATAGAGGGCTGTTGGCCTTGGAGTAAGAGAGTTTAGCCCTTACTTCAGATACATTTTAGTTGGGTGACCAGTGACAAGCCATTTGACCTCCTAGAGGCACAGGTGGTTCTCTAAGATTACAAATCAGTAATTAGTTGCCCATCTGCGTCTGTGGAGAGAATTCCCATGCTGGAAGTTTCTTACACACAAGAATTAACAGGTCAGGACCACCCCTCCCTCCAAAAAAAATTCATACATAATGCAAATATGTGTGTATATATGTATGTATGTATATGTGTGTGTGTGTGTGTGTGTGTGTGTGTGTGTGTGTGTATATATATATATATCATCCCTGCTTCACAAATGAAAAAACTGAGATCTAGGAGGGTTTGAAGCAATATGCTGAAGTAGAAATAGCACCAGTTGTCCAATCAGAGGACTTGAATTTAAGTGTCAACTGTGACACATCCTAGCTGAATGGTCTTGGATAAATCAGTAACTTCTTGTGCCTCTATTATCCTGTCTATAAAATGGGATCATTTCATAAGCTCATACAAAGAAAAAGCCAATACTAGAACTCAGGTCTATTGGATGAGGGTCTGTCCCTAATCTCTTTGGACTTAGATCCATCATTTGTTTTTCACTGTATTACAGAAATGCTCCCTGCTAGTTGCCCCTTGGGGACAGTTAGGTGGTGCAGTGGTTAGAGTACTGGGCCGGAGTCAGGGAAGACCTGAGTTCAAATGTGGCCTCAGATATTTACTGGCTGTGTGACCCTGGATAAGTCCCTGTTTACCTCAGTTTCCTCATCTGTAAAATGAGCTAGAGGAGGAAACGGCCAACCACTCCAGTATCTTTGCCAACCCCCCCCAAAAAACCCGAATGGGGTCACAAGAGAGTTGAAAGAGGGGAAGAGGAAAATGCTTTTGAGTTTTTAAATAAAACCACAAAGGTGAAGAGAATGGAAAATTCCAAAATTAACTTTAAACCTAAATTTCTAGTTTCAAAAAAAATGCCAAAACTACAACCTTTTCTGTATGTCCATTAAAGCTAGAAAAAGCACAGTGCTGTCTAAAGGATATTTTCAGTCTATGGCATATTGTTGAATAAACAGAAACATTTTACGTAGTAGAATTGTAAACATTCTCTCTAATTTATAAACATCGATATGTTCTTTGCAATCAAGAACTAGAGAAATAAACTAAATATGTATATATACCTAGCATGTAACAGGAAAATTAATGAATATAGGAAATATGACCTTAAACCTTAGAATAAAAATTTTTATTAATTATATTCACGAGGGCCTAATAGCAGAGCTCTTCCAACAGCTCATGACAGCAGACGATGTAGGCAAGGCAAGGCAATAAGCATTTACTAAGTGCTTGCTCTGTGCCAGGCACTGTGTCAAGCATTGCGGATATAAATATAAGAAATTAGAAAGATAGGAGATTTCCTTCCAATAGGGAAAGATAACACATAAAGGGAATAGGAAAAAAGGGGGGCCTGGGCCTATCCCCAAAATGGAGGACCCAATGGGAGAAGGCAGCAGGCATGGCAGAGGAATATTGCAGGTGAGAAGGCCCCAGGCACTGAGAGAAATTCCCAGATTGAGAGAATAACTAAATCATGGCGGCAAAATCTTTCAAGTCTGAATCATTACAGCTGCTGCCGTGCCTCATTGCTGTTGCTACTTCTCGTCTTCATGCCTCCAGTTATTTAGACTTGATGGAAGTAGAAAAGAGGCGGTAGTGAGATGGAATGGGCCTATGGCAGCCACTTCATGGAGCGTGGTCAAAATGATCCATTAGGAATGCTAGTACACAACCAAAGGTATTCATGATGACGTAGGACCTTTGAGATTTCTGCCCAGATCATCCCTCTGTTCTGCCTTCTTATCAAAACTGTGTAGCTGTTTTGTTGTGTGGTTGTAGAAAGATGGCTAGAACACAAAGTTGCCAGTTGGGAGATAGAAACTCTTAATTTTACTTCTGCTATTGTGTAGAGAGATGTTTATTGACCAGAAAGTGTGCCATAACTAAGGCGATGCAACCAGCACTTTTTCTCAAGGTGGTAAAATTTAGAGGACACTGAAAGCCCTTACAGCAACCTAGAAACACCTGATCTTAGCACCATGTTATTTTTAAATAATATCTTATTTTTCCCCAATTACATGTAAAAACAATTTTTAATATTTTTTAAAATTTTGAGTTCTGAATTCTCTCCCTCCTTCCCCTCCTCCCCCCTTGAGATGGTAAGCAATCTGATACAGGTTGTACATGACAGCAACTGGTTATTAAGAATAATTAATTAAAATAAGACGTTACTAAACAGCATCCTTTCTTCCCCAGTGGGAATTCCACCCCAATTGATCTCAGCTCTGCTTGTGTCCACCCATTGAGGTGATGTTCCAATGTTCCTCCTCCTCCCATCCCTCAACACACACACACACACACACCCTTCAATGCTCAATTGACTGTTTTAAAAAGTGAACTTGATGATGTATTTTGTGACCCAAGTGCAAAAATTGCTGGTCAATGGCTCTGACTGGAAATTTTTTTGCATGCTTCACTTTCTCTGTTGGTCAAAATGGACACTCATAGGGATTTCTTTCCGAGAGGTGGTGAAATGATTCATGAAGGCTAGAAAAACACAGTTTCCAGGCATAGCCATGAAAACAAAGTCTTCTGTTCCTCTCTCAATATCCTAAAAGTGCTGAATGAGGTAGTGTTACAGCTTTTAAAGTCATCTTCCTGAAATAATCTCACTACTCTCGGGATGACTTCTGCTCTTACCTATAAAGGAAGGATCATGTCTCCACCACTAATACAGGAAAAGGGCTTAGGGAGCCTCTGAACACACGGTGTTCACCATAAAACATCAGGCTTCTGAGGCTCACTTTTCAAAGTAAACACACAGGGCTTAATCAGTTCATGTGTCATACTAAACTGTATGTCCTATCTGGAAGCCACAGGCCATCCTTTTAATTACCCCGAACGTCATTTGTACTGGTGCTGGTAAAGTGTTTTTGGGAGAACGTGGTTACTGATTAGTTTTCACAGTATCTAGGTGACGTTACTGTGACACAAGTCCATTAGATGAGAACAGATATCCACCTCTGTACATATTTCCCTATCAGAGTGATTTCCGCCATTCCAACTCTTTTCCCTATACACTCTACAGTCTATATAGCTGGGGTTCTTAACCTTTTTGATGGCATGGACTAGTTTGGCAGTCTGGTAAAGCCTCTGGATTTCTTCTCAGAATAAAGTTTGTAAATGCATAAAATAAAATATGTAGGTTTATAAAGGAAACCAATTATCTTGAAAAAAATTATCCCCAAAAGTTATTTTTTTAAAGTTCATGAATCCCAGGTTAAGCCTAGGTCTAATTAATTAATGATTGTCCTCTCCACTTCTGAGCAGTATTTAGATCCAGAGAGGCAGCATTGAATCAAGGAAGACCTGAGACACATACTGGCAATGTGACCTTGAGCAAATCCCTTAACCTCTTACCAGGCACTCTCTAAGACCGTAAATGACAAAGGAGGTCTGCCTGCATTGGTAGAGGGTGTTTCCTCATTCAAGAAGTCCCTATAATCATTGAAATCACAAGTCCCGTCCCTATCTCTATTTAACACACAAGTCTTTCTTTTTCTCATTTTTGAATGTGCTAAGCATTTTTTAAAAGAATTTTGTTGCTATTTAGTCATTTCAGTCATTTCCAACTCTACACGACCCCATTTGGGGGTTTTCTTGGCAGATACTGGAAAGCTCATTTTACAGATGAGGAAACTGAGGCAAGCGGGGTTAGGTGACTTGCCCAGGGTCACATAGCCAGTATCTGAGGCTGGATTTGAACTATCGTCTTCTAATTGAAAAGACAGTCTATAACCATCCCTCCTCCAAAGGGTATATAAACATAACTAATAAGGACCACCTCTGTGTGGCAAGCAGTCCACATCTGCTGAGTCTCATTTAAAATCTCTGCCAGTGAGACTGCCTGACAGCTGTGCTCTGCCCACTAATGGACTCTGGGCAATCCTCTTAAAGACCACCATTTTCTGGGAAGTTTATATATTCAGTAACAGCCTCTTACTCAGGTGAATGTCCTAATACTTAAAGTCTCAGAAAGGGACCTTAAATTTGGCTGCATCCTTGGCTACAGTCACACAATGAATTCGTGAAGTCTGGCAGCTAGAAGGCGTCTTAAAAAACTATGAAAGTTTGACTGTGCACTCAATGGACCCCCCACCTTCCCTTTTTTTTTCCTTTGAGAAGTCATGAGAGGTTCATCCAACCTTAAATATCTGCCTTTTGTGATTGTGGCAAAGTGGAACATACACAGGTGCTGGAGGAAGAGAACATGGATTCAAAGTTTGCCTCTCATGCTTAATATACATATGACCTTGTGCAAGTCACTTAACTTCTAAAATGAAGTGGTTGAACTAGATAGCTCCTTCCAGCTCTAGACATGATCCTATAATATTTCTGAGGGAGAAAAAGAGACAGACAGAGAAAGAACAAGAGCGAGAGGGAGAGCGAGGGAGAGAGAGAGAGAGAGAGAGAGAGAGATAAGGAGAAGGGATTAGGGGGGAGAAAAAGAGAGAAAGGTTCAAGTATTTTCCGCTTGTCAAAGACTCATCCTGGTTTTTTCTACCCTAAAACTATCTTGTCTTGTCTCCCTCTCCTCATACTTTTCAATAGTGCACTAGCAATAGCAGTAATAGCATGCATAGTTATTAGCATACATAGCATACACAGTTAATTAAGCACCTATGTAACAGGCACAATGATACAAAGATAAGACAAAGATGACAATTACAAGATCACTGAGAAGATTAGGAAAGACATTCTTAGCCAGGTTTCCTCAGGCCAAAAAAAAAAAGTGTTCCTCTTTTGTTTTGAAAAAAAATGTGTTTTCTAGTTACCTAGAATGAAAAGAGCCTTGGCCTGGATTCTAGTCCTGCCCCTGCCATCCACAAAGCCATTTGACCTCAGATAACTCATTTTATGTTTCTCCTTAATTTATTTATCTGTAAAATTGTGAGACTGAACTAGGTTATTTCTAAGTGTCCTTCCAACTTTAAAATTTTGTGGATGATGTGACAGTAGATAGTTTCACACCAGAAACTGGGACTCTTAGCCTTCTGTTGGCTTTAAGGAAATTATTTTGTCTTCTTTCTTAATTTTCCTCATATATAAGAACGAGGAAAAGCCTATTATCAGATTTTTTTATGGTCCGGGTCTGTGATTTTAACTAGTGTAGGGAATTCCTGGTGAAAGTCACGTAGAATGTATGTGTCGGAGGCAAGACTTCTTTAAAGTGCTGAAGCCATCACAGGAAAGGTGTGGTACAAGGTTAGTTGCTTACCACAGGGGGAAAAAACAAATAAGCAAACAAAAAATTTAAATCTAAAGCTTTTATAACAGTAATTTAGGAAATGTGGAATTGGAGGTCCTACACTAAAAAAAAAAAAAAAGATGCTTTTTAAACCTGGACTTTGAGGTAGATTTGGGTTTTTTTGGTTATTGTTTAAAAGAACATTTAAGGTATCAAGTTTCACTCTTTAAATGCCAGTAGAAATTTTCCAAGGAGTAAACACCCCAGTTAATCTAAGCCTGGAACTAAGTGTGGAGTATTTTAGCCCATCATCAAATGAACCCACCAGCAAAAAAATAGAAAACAAAAAAAAATCATTGAGCTCAGTATCTTAGCTGAAGTCCAAGAAGTATGCCTCGAGTGCCTCTCAAATGTTCCATTGGGACAATAAGACAGATTCTGCCTTGTACATAGATGGAGCAGAAGGTCTCCTCCAAGAAATGGTCAGGGCAAAACCTCTATCTCCTCTGTCTGCCACAGTGGGGTAAACACCTTGTTAGCCAATGATTTATTTGGTCCTTGAAGGCTTTTTGACGATCTCTCCTCCTTACTCCATTAAAATACAAATACTTTTGGCAAACAAAACACATCAAGTTTTAGAGCAGCAGATGAGAGCAAAGGTTGGAGTGGGGAAAAGACAGTGACAGAGACTTTCCTTTCCTTTTAATTTAGCTGGAGTCAGTTCTACAACTGGGGCTTCCCACACATACATCTCCCTTCCTCCTTTGAACTTACCCGTCTGTGCTCTATCTCCTTGCATCTCCAGATGGTATTTTGGTATCCTCAAGACAATCTGATAAGCTAATGCCTAGAAAATATTTGTTCCCGTCATATCTAGATTTCAGTGATGCTAAGTGAGTTCTCAAAGATAACTCTCCTATTTCTGTTCTCCAACTCATTGGTGACTCTAAAAGCAGGGATTCCAAGCTAGGGAGGGATGAGACTATAGCTCTATGAGAGGGCAGTGGTCCCATCTGCCCCACCGCCTTCTCATAGGGCTTTGGAGATCTAAACTTTTGGTGGTGGTTTATATAGGCATTAACATATTTTGGATTCAATTACTTTTTAAGATTATTTTTAAAAAACAAACTTTATAAATCTTATTTAGAAATTTAAAGTGAAATTATAGCCCACAGACAAAAAAAAGGAAATCGCCCCAAAGATCTATCATAATTTGTGATTCAGAGCAAAATGAGAACTCTAAGTGTTTCTTGTGGATAAAGAGATTAGCTTTGTGGAGTAGGTGGAAAGAGAAGAGGAAAAACACAACCAGCAGAACATACAAATTATTTATCTATTGTGGGGCAGTAGTGGACATACTTATAGTCCCTACTACCTGTGAAGGTGAGATTGATGGAGCTCTTCAGCTCTAGAATTCTGAGCTACAGTAGCTCTAAAGACCATCCAGTGTCCAGCACCCATCCAGCAAGCCCACCACCAACATGGCAAGTCCCCAGAAGCAGGGGCGCCACCAGGCTGCCTAAGGAGGCAAGAATTAACTCAGACGAAGTTCAGAAATGGAGCAGGTCAATGCTTCTGTAACAATTCCCAGTCCAATAGTAGTATGGTGAGTGGCCTCTACATTTCTGGCCTAGGCAAGGCTGACCAGAGACAGCCTTTGGTGAGACAGTCAGGTCCAGTCTCCAATTATTTACCAATTCATGGCATTTATCAAGATATTCATGGAAACTGCATATCAGCTTATAGATACTAGAAAATGTAGACAATGGCATTTTAATGAATTATTTCAGAAAGTGTATAAGTCAGGAGAAACCAACATAGCCTCTCTTTAGTATAAACAATAACAGAAAAAGTGTATTCTTTTCTTCCTTTATAATTTCCCCCCACCAAAGGCCTTAAGAAAGTGATGGAAAAAATGTTAATAATGCAGATTAAACTGAAAATTGTGTCCTTCATGCATTTTTTTTTCTCAGAGCTGGTTGTTAAACATTTACCACCACACCCTCCTGCTTCTAGCTCTAACCCTTTCACTACTTCTTCTTTGGAAAAGATACTTATAAATAGTTAAAAGGATAAAGGAGCTACCGAGGCTGAGACCTTGATATTCCACAAACTGTTTAAGTCTCTCCTATTGGGAGTTAATTGAATAATAAAAATTGCTCATATTTATGCAGTCTTTTAAGTTTTATAAGAATCCATTCTCACAACTACCCTGCGAGGTGGGTAGCACATGTTTTTATTCCCATCACACTGATGAGAAAACCAAATCTCAGAGAGGTCGAATCAGATCTGCAACTCCAAACCACGTCTTCAAGAGAGATATCAAAGAGGTTAAATAAATAGTAAAGTGGCATCCCACATCGGTGCTAGTGATTCTCTGGTTTTTCATGGCATTGTTATATTTTGACCAGAGAAAGGTCTATGGTGCACATTTCTGTGGTCTCCTTATGTTTTCCAGTGTCTTGACCTTACCTGCCAGTCAAACACACCGAGACAACTAAATGTGGCAAGTTTAACACACCTATTGTTTATCTCGGCCACCTAAAAGAAATATATTCCATTTCTGTTCTCTGGAGAGCAGAGAGAGCATGTCTGATGCAGGTGAGCGACGACTCTTCCGAGTTCCTAAGAAAGAGCATGAACAGGCTCATGTTAGGTTTAAAATCTTTGCTGAGCCCTGAGCCAGCAAGTTAGTGATTTTAGTATGGCTTTACAATATGGAAAAAAGGGCTGAAAGAGAAAAAAAAAAAGAAGGAACTCTTTAGACTCCTGAGAATCAAGTCTTTAGGGAACTAAAATGATACATGGAGAAGATCAAGCATCTTAAGACCAGTCTTTATTCATTTTGGCATAGAAGGTGATGAGAAGCTTTTTAAAAAATAAATTTAATATTTTATTTTTCCTAATTGCATGTGAAAGCAATTTTAACATTCTTTCTTCAAATTTTGAGTTCTAAACTCTGTCCCTCCCTCCCCTCCCACTCTCCATTGAGAAAGCGGGCAATTTGACATAGGTTAAATACGTGTGTGACTAGCTTTTTTGCAGCCTCATTAAGCTGGTAAGTAAACAAACATCTATTGAGCATCTATGATGTTCTGAGCACAGTATAGTATAATAAGGACAGAAAAGGGGTGGAGGGCAAGGCAGAGGAATAGAAGAAGGAGCAAAAAAGAAAAAAATAAGCTTATGATGCAGAAGTTTGGAGGACTGGGTACGATTGTTGTCCAGGTCAAAATAAAGGAAAAACTTCCTGAGGGTTAGAGTCATTAAACACAGATGGTATATTGGAAGAGATGACGAATTCCACTCCTCATATCGGTCCAGGGACTTTATCCTACCTTTTTGCAAATACATCATGCTGCTACTTCGTGGGTGAGATCACCTTGGCAAGACTTCAACTGCCCTGAGTGAACATCATAGCTCTGGCCTCATGTCCTATTACTGTCCTGTCAATCTTGATTAAAAAGCTTTCTGACCTTCTCAGTGGGCAAAAAATGTTTTGTTAGAGGGGAAGGGCTGGGACGATATAATTCTAAAATAATTCCAAAATCATTTAAAACCATTAGACCCACATACTGTTGAAATGTCACCAAATTAAATTGAACAAAACTATTTATTAAACACTTACCAGGCAAAATGGAGCTCAAAGCCAATGAACAATGTCATTTATTTACTCACTTTCATACCATTGGAGTGATGACAATTGTTTCTATGATATCACTGTCTTGATTCAATTATAACTTTCTTTTAAAAAATCTAAATATAATAGAAATCCATTATAACATAACACAATGTTATATACATTTAGATTTTTGTTGTTCGGTCATTTTCGATTGTGTCCAATCCTATTTGGAGTTTTCTTGGCAAAGATACTGGAATGGTTTGCCATTTCCTTCTCTAGCTCATTTTACAGATGAGGAAACTGAGGCAAACAGGGTTAAGTGACTTGCCCAGGGTCACACAGCTAGTGTCTGAGGCCAGATTTGAATTGAGGATTATGAGTCTTCCTGACTCCGGCCTGGCACTCTATCCACTATCTTAACTCTTGAAACTATATGAAGAAAAACCCTTTCGGAGAATGCTCAGTCTCCATTCCTGACGGCCATCCCAGAGCCCTACAACTTCCCATGTGGTCATCCAGAGCAATGACTCCAAATGCTCCAAAAGGAGGAGAAAAGGCACCGATCATTAATTTGTTAAGACAACCAAAACGTATCAGTTTTACAGTTTGTCAGGCTGGTTTTTTCAGTATTCTTAAAGACTTCAACTTGAAAAGTCCTTCCTTAAGATGACTGAAATAACCGGATCAGCAAATGCATGCAGGCTCACACTTCACAAGGAGAGGGGCATATGCCACTGAGCAGACAAAGAGACAACTTGGGAGGCTCCCAAGGGGATGTTGAGCATGGTTTTCCGCCTTGTTATATGCAGCTCAAGGCAAGACTATTCTCAGTTTTTCCATCTGTAAAATAACAGAGTGCTTGCCTAGGCCTTTTTGCAAATCTATTTAATTTATCCATCAGGTGCATTGGGTTGGAAGTTGGAAAACATCCCCATAGACAGCGTACCCATAGACAACTGTGTGGTCTTGAGCAACTCTCTGGGTTTCCAGTTTCCTCTTCTAGGAAATGAGTAGTTTGAACTAGAACTAACTTCTAGCCCTAAACTTCTATGATATAAAATCTATGATTAGCCTGACATTCACTCATTTTATGGTGGCTGATTCAGAAGCCAATTCAACTTTCTTAACAGCTGGGCCTATTCATCATTTGAGCATGCTCATAGTTAGGTTGCAGTTAATATGGGATGACCTAGAAAAAAAATATTCTATAGGGAATTAGATTTTCCAAGAGAATTTTTTTTTAAAAGAAAGTCAGGCAGTTTATGGTGATAACAATGTCGTTATATAGCCCTCATTAACTCGACCTCTTGCATGAAGCTGTCTACTGTCATATCATTCGTGAAATTTTATAGTAATTTCAACACTTACTAAGGAGTTCCGAGAGTAGGGCAGGGTAGTTAATTAGTCCTTATAATCAAAATCTTTCCTAGAATGGGGGAAACAAAGTGATCCATTACCCTGGGATCCAAATTTTTCCCTCCTCTCCCCTCTTCAACTAGTAGGGTAGAAGGAGATGGATCTACCAGCCAATGGTTTAAAAAATAAAAAAAAAAACACAAGAGGTTCATATATATACACATTTGATCAAACCATGTATCTCTCCTCCTCTCCTTTCCCCATCTTTATCACCAACGCAAAGCAGGAAGTTGCACAGGGACTTTCATGGTCTCAGGCTTTTTAAGTTCTTTCCCAAGGACAGCTTTGGATGGCCACGCTAACCCCACTTCTCCTACACAAAAATTGTGGGGGGTTAAGAGAAAGGAGGAAGTAGAATGTGATTTAACCCTTTTGATTTGAAGCAGTTAGCAGTTAGGCGATAGAGTGTTGGGTGTGGAGTCAGAAAGACCCAAGTTCAAATTCTGGCCTCAAGATAGTTACTAGTCATGTGACTCTGGTCAAGTCATTTAACCTCTTTGCCTCAGTTTCCCCAACTGTAAAATAGGGATAATAGCAGCATCTATCTTTCAGGCTTGTGAAGATCACAGTGCTTGGAACATAGCAGATGCTATCGTTCAGTCGTGTCCAGTTCTTTGTGACTTTATTTGGGGTTCTCTTGGCAAAGATATAGGAGTGGTTTGCCATTTCTTTCTCCAGCTTATTTTACAGATGAAGAAATTGATGCGAGCAGGGTTAAGTGACCAGCCCAGGATCACACATTTATGAAGCGTCTGAGACCGGATTTTAACTCATATCTTCTTGATTCCAGGCCCAACCCTCTATCCACTGCTCTACCAAACTGTTCCTAATTGATGCTCTATTCCCTTCCTTTCCTCCCTCCTTCCCTTCCAGATCCTTCTTATTACCTTATCAAGGAGCTATCTTTGCCCACAATTCTCCTGAAAGTGAGGTTTATTTAAGTCAAAAAGGATCTTGTAGTACTCCATTCCAGGATTAGCATGTTACTTCACTCTGTGATAGGACATCCAATATAAAATAAGTCTCTATTGGACTTGAATTGCATTTACTTTTTGGCCCCTATTAAAAGGGAGAATGTAATACTATTCTTGGTTTAGCAGTGATCTGGGTGGCGCAGGTGCCACAGTCTTGTGAAATACAGCCTATGACAAAGGGACCTATGTTGCACCAAAGGCAGATTATCCTAGAAACTTATAGAATGTGTAAAATGAGCTGGAGAAGGAAATGGCAAACCACTCCAGTATCTTTGCCAGGAAACCCTAAGTGGGATCACAAAGAGTCAGGCATGACTGAAAAGCAACCAAACAACAACAATCTAGGTTAGAAAAGTCTGGGGAAAGGCACACCATCCCAGTCCTCAAATCCTTCAAGACACTGATTGATTTGTTTTCCTCCTGCTTCATTCAGTTCAGTCCTCCTGATTCTAAGTCCAACGTTCTAGCCTGCCTGCCCCTTCTAAGCTAGGTGCCCACAGTTAATGTGCCCTATCTTCTGCTGTTCACGGAAATTAAAAATCTGCTTTCTCTCCTAAGTCTTGCCATTATGGCCATGTTGCCTGTCTGGCCTGCCAGTATGGTAGCCAAAGTATTGAATTCTCCGTAGCTGATGAATCACGCCAGCATTGTCTGATGTAGGGATGACTTCACCAAGCTCAGATTACAAGCTCTGAGGTCACCAAAGAGTAAGATGACGGCTCCTCAGGCATGTGACCCAGAGTCCATTCATTTCATTAGTATTGAGTACTATGAAGCAACTTTCCCAATATTCCGCGTGCTAGAAAAGTGATCTCTCTTGATTTGCACTGCTATCCCTGCTGGCCTGCTTCCTTCGGCTTTTAGACCCCAGTACACTCACTTCATCGTTATTCCATTTCTCTTTTATGGCTTTTGCAGTGAGTTCACCATTTTATTTAGTAACTGATTCATACCAGTTAAAAGAGTTCTCTAAAGCTGCACCTGTTGGAGATTTTTAAAGGGCTGGATTCTGGGGGGTTGAGTAAACCTCTCTTTGGGAGTAAACTAACTGCTGGGGGAGTTGCATTGTATTTCCCAAGGAACCAAGAGGACATTAATACACTAGAAATGAGTCACTCGATAAATGTTCAATTCTCTGATTAAGAATTCATTCATTTCACTGGGGTAAGGGATTGTTCTCTGGGACTGCTTGACTCATGCTGGATGTCCAAAAGGACCAGGCAAAATAAAATTTACTGATCCAAGGGGAGGCTCTATGACACAATGGTATATATTGAAGTATTGCCTGGTAGGCCTACAAACTAGCTATCATTTCCAATTTGGGGGTCTAATCCTAGGTGACTCAGTGGATAGAATGCCAGGTCTGGAGTCAAGAAGTCTCATCTTCCTAGGTTCAAAGCCAGCCTCAAGACACTCATTTGCTGTGTGACCCTGGGCAAATCACTTAATGTTGTTTGCCTCAGCTTTCTCATCTATAAAATGAGCTGGAGAAGGAAATGGCAAATCACTCCAGTATCTTTGCCAAGAAAATCCCAAAAGAGGTCATGAAGAGTGAGACATGACTGAACAACAATAAAAATCTAACCTTATTCTCTAAGGTTTACTGAAAATTCCCAGGCAGCAAGCACTCCCCATCCACTCAAAGGATTCACTATCACTCACTCCTACTCTTCCTCCGAGCGCGCACATTCACTCACACACACACACACACACACACACACACACACACACACACACACACACACACACCTCTTACTCTTTTCCTGTCCCCTCTATCCCCTAAATAATTGCAAAAATTTCTCAGGTACTTACTCGTCACATCCTCTCTCCTCCTGTATCGGGGAATCTTGCAACTTTGAAACCAAAAAAAGGTAGCTCTTCCTCACAAAAACCTTGGAGACTCCTAGTTTAGGACAGGATTATATTGATTAGTTTTTTAAAAAAATTTATTATATATGTTAGGTTTTGACTGACAGCTTAATAACCCAAAAGCGATTATCACTTTCTAGCACCAGAAATAGTACAATCACAGAATCACAAAATCATGGAATTTAAGAGTTGGAAGGGATCTCAGCTGCCATCTTGCCCATACACAAAAGAAATCCTCATGAAAACATGTAGGAGTGGTCATTCAATAAGCCCTTAATGACCTTCGTGTTGTATTTGTTTAGCATTGTAGGATTCTTTTTCATTTAATTTTATTTACACATCCAGAATTAAGGACTTTCAATGCAAAGCTTTCAGGTAATTACCATTTTTCTTATAATCTCATAGCACTTTTAATTTATTTTATAAAGCAATTTCACATTGATTTTCTGTGTAAGTTTCACAACCTTATCTTGCTTGGACAGTTATTATTATCCTGTGAGGCTTGCTTAAAATCACAAACTCTTGCCTCCTACCTCCAATTACCTGCCAAGTTTTGATGGCAATTACTACTAAAATATCTCTCCCTTTATCCCTCCCCCTACCACCACTTTTTTTTTTTGCTCATATTCTATTCCCTTTTTTCTATTATCACATCAGTCCTCTCTTGTTCCTAATACTGCTGCTCTGATAGTAAGCCCCCATTTCCACTGGCCTGTATTACTGCATTTGCCTCTTAATTAGTCTTTTCACCTCCCTTTAGATGTTTTCCTCTTCAGTTTTTCCCTTGCTCTGCAACCAGATTAATCTTCTTAGGCACAGGGCTGATCACATCACACCTTTGCTCAACATCCTTGAAAGCCTCCCTATTATTACCTACTGAATAAAGCCCTGATTCCTTAGACTGGCATTGAAGGTTCTCTACTAAATGGCGCCCCAACTTTTCCCAACTTTGTACGATTCCGCTCTAGACTGTTGATGTTGGACAAGTTGCAGACTTTTCTGCCTCTCTCTGGTCAAGAGAATCATATGATTCCCTGTGCCAGGTATGCCCCATTTTCCTGCCTCCATCGCTGCCCAGTGAAATCCTACTCATCCTTCAAGACTAGTTCAAATGTCACCTCCTCTTATTTTTATCCATATTTCCCTTATTCCTATGTTTGTACTTCTCTTATGGATTTATAAGGCCCTTTTGTAATATAGTTATTTGTGAGTGCCTCATGTCCCCTGCTCATAGGAGGGGAGAGAAGAAAAGAGGAGGAGAAACAAGAGCAAGGGTAGGGAGGGAAAGATGTATTTCTTATTTATTTCTTGATGCTATATATACGTATATATATAGTGCACACTTAATAAATGCTTGTTAGATTAAATTATAGTGACAAGTCTTAACTGTAATAATAATAGCTTATATTTATAAATATACACAGATAATAGCATGGGTAACATATACATATATCTATGTTCATATATAAATATATGCATACATATACATTTTTACATATATAGATGTGTATATATACAGATATGTGTGTGCATATGTAAAGTGCTATTTTATATGTGTGCATTTATATGTGTGCACATGTATATTTACATATATGTGTAAATAACACGTGTATATTTTATGTATATACATGTGTTTTTATATATGTATATATATATGCACTTTTAAGGTTTACCAAACACTTTCCTCACAACAAACCTATGAGGTAGAAAGTACAAGTATTTTTTCTCATTTTACAGATGAGGAAACTGAGGCCAGAGAAATGATGTCACTTTCCCAAAGTCACGAGCTAGTAGCAAAGTTGAGACTCCAGCACCAGTCTTCTGACTCCAAAACCCATGATTCACTAGGGCTCACTGTGTACCTGTCTCCTGACTGGGAAATTCCACATTCATAGACAAGTGGTGCTATGTCACACTGGGAGTCAGGAAGGTTTGGGCTCAAATTCTACTCAAATTTACTAGCTTTAGGACTATGGGCAAATCATTTAACTTCTATCCATCTGCTTCCTCATCTGTAAAATGAGGAAATGATACCTACAAGCAGCTACCTACAGCCTTTTTTTTTTTTGGTTCAAATGAGATAATGAGATATTTAAAACATCTTAAGTCACTGCCTAATTGCCCTCTATACTATTTTTTACCAGGAACCCTGGCATTCTATTTCTTAAAACATTTCATTTTCAAATGGGATTAGTCTGTAAAATACAATATTTTCTGTTGAAATATAGGTCAGGAAAGTACAGATGAAACAGACTCATATAGAAATTTTTTTTTTGTTTTTTCTTTTTCAGCAATAAAAATATCAAGGTTTGCATTGATAAGACGCCGATTGATCCAGCAGCACTGAAAAAGAAGATGAACCGAATGACCTCTGACCCTGGGGTGTTTGCCATCCTTAGCAGCTTACTGCTCTATATCACAGACCGTGGTGATGGGTCTCCCCAGGTGCCCCCTAAGAAGGCCAAATTGGCTGAAAGCAAAGAGAACAAGAGAGATAGTAACCCAGAGTCCCAGGATCCCAACAGCTATAGGCGACCCACCAAGTTCCAGATTCTACAATCCAGGTTCATGAACCCAAACCGTGAGCCATACATCAAAAAGACAAGGGAGGTAGGGAGACTGATATTTAAGGACAGACAAGGAGCCAACAGGAGCTTTGTGAACACTACCATTAACAAGCTCCTAGAAAAAACCAAAGAGAACACAGGAGAGAACAAAAAGTCATTGCCCACTGAGAAATCCAGGTGGATTAACCCCACGGGGAAGAGCACAGTGAAAAACATTCTGAAGATGTTCCTGGCAGCCGAGGAGAAGGAAGCAAAAGAGAAAGAAGCGAGAGAGAACCCTCCAGTCAGGAAGCAGAGAGCACTTGCTGGGGTTTTGCCAAAGATTGTCGGCAAAAAGAACCCAGTCTTTTCTAAACTCAAGGAGAAGTTCGAACAAAGTGGTACGCTTTGCTCAGAGGCAAATGTGTTGCTTCTGCGTAAAGAGGACAGGAAGAAAAAGATTTTGCAAAGGAAAAAGATGCACAAGCCAGAAATCCGGGTGCTGCGTCTGGCCACACTGGCTAGCACCAATATAAAGACCCCACTGGCTCAACATTTGGCCTGCACAGCCGAGCCCATGCCTGCTTTCAGCCTCGCCACTGTAATCAGCAGCCCTTTTAGCTGGATGTCACACAGCACTAAAATTAGTCGGTCTTATTCTCAGACTGCTCCCAGGAGAGAAACAAGCAAGTCTTCCAGCCTCCAGCTTATTAAACCTGATGAAACTAAAATATTGGAAAACATGCCGCTAGACAGAGAGAACAAAGGGAAGCTAGAAAACATGCAACATTCAATGCCCAAGTTCATGGCTAAGCAAGGGGACCTGGTGGAGTCGAAAATAGCTGGCTACGGTGCTGGACCTGGTTTTCTTCCGATAACAGGCTCCTCTTCTGCTTTATGTGAAAACAAAGGCATTCTAGCCTGCCCTCCCATTATATCTCCACACAGTCCATGCATGCAAGGGGTTGCTGGATTAGCTGGACCTGATAAGATTTTAGCATGGAGGGAAGAAAATACGGCAGAGAGCTTATGGGAAGCCAGCCCACGTGTCGATTTAGCTCATCCCAGTGCCTCTAGACAGGATAGATCACAGAGTAGCCTCCAGGATGTAGGAGTGCGAGAAATTCCTGAAATTACCATGAGTATCTTTACTTCTGAGGAAGAACCAGAAATAATGTCCCCAGACTCAGAAAGAGAGCACCTATTTGCAACCCAAAAATGTTTCACAGAACAGAAAGCATCAGAAAATATTCCATCATTTTACTCTTCTGCTGTCGAGGCTTCTCATCGTATCCAGTCTACAATTGAACCCCCACAAGTAACAATTCAAATGCCAGTTGTTTACAAAATGCCACCCCTTTCTACCACTCAACAAAGTGCTTCCAGTTTTGAAGGCAATCGTCCACGTGTGCTTGAAGGAAAGGACAAGCTCAGAGACAAGCAACAATTATTCCCCACTGAATACAAAAACGATGACCAAGACACAGTTACATCCAGCAATCTAGTTAAAAATCCAATTCATCTCTCTATTTCCTCCAAGCAAAATGACCCAAACATCCAAGAACTACAAGCAGAGTCGATGGGTACAGCATTGAGCGATGCATTTAATTTCAACCATAAGCCCCCAGCTACCATTCTGACCCAGAAACTTCAAGAAAATGACGCCAGAGAGGAGAACGAGTCTGTCTTTAAAAGATCCCCTATGGCTCTGCAGAATGATTTTACAAGTCCTGGGAGTAAAAGCAATACTTATTTTAACTCTGAAAAACATAAATTACCTGAATCAAACAAGAAGCCCGAGCTTAGAAATAGCACCTCAGTTGAGAGAAATAGTACATGCGACACTAGTATGCATCCAGTGCCATCCAGTGACTTGATGAAGTCTGAGAACCATGCTCAGAAGGGCAGGGAAAGCTTGTGTAAGCAAAAAGAATTTGAAGAGCCTTCATTAAAGGACTCTGCTCGGGCCTTCAACATAACTAAAGGAAATATTAATCAGGCTGTTGGCAAGTACAAATGGAATTCATCAACTGACATGCCTCAACCTAGCAACGATGCCACCACGGAGAAGGCCGTAGGGAACTATAAGAAACAGGCAGCGCTGTCACTAGGTGACACCCCAAACACAGAAAATAATATTACAGGAGAGATGAATAGCTTAAATAACTACAAGGAAAAAGAAGCATCAACAAATTATTTTGTGGCTCATGGAAATTATCTTGTAGAAGAGAGTTGCTCTCATAAACCTGGAAGGCACCAACTATTGGCATCAAATGAACCAGCAAAGCATGAAAATAGTACAACAACAGAAAGGAGTCTCCTGAGTGACAATGGGAAGTGCCAAATTTCAGCACCAAAGTTTCTTTTGATACCTGAAAGTGGTTCTATGGAAGATAATACACATCATAAGCTTGATACACACCAATTATCTACTTCAAATGAAATGGCAAGGAGCAAAACCAGTGCTTCGGTGGAAAGGAATACCTCCGGTGATGTTGAAAAGAGACATATGCCAACATCGAGTTATTCCAAGATACAGGAAAACAGCACAACAATGAAAGAACATGTCTTGGGTGATTCTGAAAAGAAACAAATGACAACAGATTACACTATAGAGCAGGAAAACAAGCCAAGAATAGAAAGGACTTTATTGAGTGATATTGAAAAGAACCAAATTCCAACTTCCCATTATTCCATGATTCAAGAAAACAGTGCAAGAGAGAATACTTGTCATAGTTTAGATAAGGAGCAGTTAACTCCTAATGAATTGGCAAAGGGAAAAAGCCACACTGAATCAGCAAGACTTTCTATTGGCACAGAGAAGAGCTTTGATGCCGCTTATCAAGCCCCGTTATCAAAAGTGGGAGTGAAACAAGTAAATGTTAGTCCTGAAAAAAAGAAAAATAAACTAGACAAGCACCAGTTACCTTTGCCTGATACATTTACAAAGCATGAACCTGGGATTCCAGAGAAAGATAACTCCAAGTTCAATTGTGAAGAGTACCAACTAACCCCAGAAAATGTGGGGAGGCAGGGACATCCCACAATTCAAAAGAATAATAGCTTGAGTAACCCAAGGATATCCCAAGTGCCACCACCTGGGCTGAAGGAAGTCAAATCCACAAGCCAAAAGGCTACCTTCAGCATTGCTGAAAAGCATCAGATGCAATCGTCAGGTGACTTGGTAGGACCTGAAAACCTTTCTGGCAGAATGAAGGATGTCTGCCAAAGCTTAGGGAAGGGCAAGTTACATTTGCCAAATGAGGTGGCAAAGCGTGAAAATAATCTGGTTCAGAAAGGTGGTGCCCAAGCAGAGAAGAGCCAAGCAATACCTCCAAAGAATGCTGAGAAGCCTTTAAGCAGCACTTCTGTAGGACAAATGAAATCTGTCTCAAAATTACAACCCAAGAACAAGAAAACAAAAGATGACTTGGAGAAAACCATTAGTAATACTACAGATAAAAAAGATACTTTCAACAGCAGTGAGAAATCTCAAAGGCCATCAGCGAGTGATGTTAGGAAGAAAGAAGATGCTCCCATGATTCAAAAGAATGATAGCTTGAGTAACCCAAGGATATCCCAGGTGCCACCGCCTGGTCTGAAGGAAGTCAAATCCACAAGCCAAAAGGCTACCTTCAGCATTGCTGAAAAGCATCAGATGCAATCATCAAATGATTCAGTAGGACCTGAAAACCTTTCTGGCAGAATGAAGGATGTCTGCCAAAGCTTAGGGAAGGGCCAGTTACATTTGCCAAATGAGGTGGCAAAGCATGAAAATAGTCTGGTTCAGAAAGGTGGTGCCCAAACAGAAAAGAGCCAGTCAGTACCTCCAAAGAATGCTGAGAAGCCTTTAAGCAGCACTTCTGTGGGACAAATTAAATCTGTCTCAAAATTACAACCCAAGAACAAGAAAACAAAAGATGGTCTGGAGAAGACTCTTAGCAATACTACAGATAGAAAAGATACTTTCAAAAGCAGGGAGGAATCTCAAAGGCCATCAGTGAGTGATGTTAGGAAGAAAGAAAACACTATCTCAAAGTCAAAAGGCACCCAACAAATCACAAAAAAGGTCAGTGTACCTTCCCCTGAACTTTTAGAGAAATCTGACTCTATTCCTGTCAAAGGCAAAACACCATGCCCTGATTCTGGGGAGTCTCAAATCCTGTCATCCAGTGACCCAGAGAGGTATGAAAGCAATCCTGAGGAAGAGAAGGAAATCTGGGGCAGAAGAGACAAATCGAAAGATCCCAAGAAACAAGCTAGATTGGCATCATTTGTTAAATACAAAGCCCAAAGTTTTAGTGACCAAGCCTCCTTTGATTTATCATTTAAACCGATGATTGTTAGAGCAAATGATACATTTAAGCTCCCTAAATAAGATAAATGAACAGTTTGTATGTCATGGTGTCAGTTCACCATTACCGTTTTATCAGATACTTTTCTTACCACCTCTCAACTATTACAAGATCTCAGCCTGACCTCCACATATGGTATTGTTGGATTTAGTGAAATATTTCTTTCCCATTCTGTTTCCCATTCTGTTTCAATGTATGTTGAAAGCATTCAACCTTGGAAGAACTTAGTGATCCAGAGAGAGCGCTCTTTACATTGGAATGTTTTATCGAGGGAGGCTGGGAAAAAACCCTTTTCTGGAGAATTTTAAAGTGCTTTAGGCACCTAATAGGGACTTAATGAATGTTTGTTTTGCATTTAGGAACTATGATCCCCAGAGGCAGGGAAATACTCTGAAAAGTTCTATTTTATTCCTTCTAGCCATGGGAATATTCACAGTCCAGGAAGAGGTGGGATTATCTTCCTTTCCTCTCCTTTCCTCTCCTTTCCTCTCCTTTCCTTTCCTTTCCTTTCCTTTCCTTTCCTTTCCTTTCCTTTCCTTTCCTTTCCTTTCCTTCCTTCTTTCCTTCCTTCCATCTTTCTTCCTTCCTTCTTTCCTCTTTTCTTCCTTCTTTCCTTCCTTTCTTTCTTCTTTCCTTCCTTCCTTTCTTTTTTTTATCATGTTCATTATTAAGATGTTGAATTTTTATTTGTCTCTGCTGCTGTAAAGCAGGGTGACCTCTTATTTTTATCTATACCGGTAGGGAGCCATCACCACGAGATGCTTCCTTGCCTTTTGAATGAGTTAAAGACTGAGTTTGTGTTTTTAACGGCATTTTCTCCCTTCCTTTGCAAAACAAGTTGCCGGCACAGATCTTTCCAGACCTACCTCAGTAACTCCACCGTTAGACTATGGAAGCAGCCGGTTGCCTTGCCAGGTATCCCAGAGAATATGGTCACTGGCAGGTGCCCAGATCTGTCTGTCACAAAGTGCTGGGGCAAAGCAATGTGCCAACCAAGAAGCTTTGAGGAAAAACAGAAACCAATGATGAGAATGCACATGTTATCTTCTCCAAATTGTCCAACTTCAGCCACTCCCCTTTCCCACCCCCAAATCTGAACACACATGTCATGAAAGAAGGGTAGAGAGCTTTAATTAGCTATAGTGGCTGTCCGGGATCAGTTTGCACCAAATGCTTTTGGCAAGCACAGACTTGGATTTGTGCAAAGAAGGACTCCCTCTAAAAGCTTCAGGGCTGAAGGGAATTACATGTCCATATGTATATGTGTGTATGTTCCTGGATTCTTTCAATTTATCTCTTCTGCCGTAGATTTCCTTCTGTGTCCTGCCAAGCAAAAGATGTCACTAATACTAGAGATAGGAACTGGAAAGTCTTATCTTGCTGGTGTTTCCTTAAAAAACACCCAAGTGCTTGGGACCGAGCCAGATGTTCAAATGTCACTGACACTTTCCAAGGGGAGGTGAATTCCTCCATGGGTGAGAATGATCCCTCTGAGCATAAGTGATTTTCCTCAGTGTTCATTGGGTTGAACTGTGCCAAGACTTTGTGATGTGATTTTTCCTATTCTTTCCCAAGACACTGAGTTATAATGAAGTTATAAAGTTATATTTTTCTAAATATGCTCATTTGTATAGCAGAGACTATCTGGGGGCATGTTCAGCCTTCTTTCTTTTGTTTTAAATTGTATATATTCTTGCAGAGACAAAGCTTTGCTAATTAAAACTTCTTTTGGGGGCAGTTAGTAAGGACTTGATTCGTGAATAATTAGCACTCATTACTATCCACAGCAAGGATTTTGGCAGGTCTGATCTGTTCAGTAAAGGTCAGGCTCCTGAAGCAGCCAATTAAAAAAATCCCATAATCTTTTAAATGTCACTAAGCTTTGGAAAGTTACACAGCAAATCCGGCAGTATAAAGTTCATGCAAATGAGCTGCTCTCAAGCTGTGGACAAGGGTTTCAGATTTCATTCCATTTGTGAGTTCTCCCCTTTTCCAACTATGTAATTAATTTTTAAGTTCTGGAAATTGTATCAATTCTTTAAATGAAATAACTTCAAACTGATGGAAGACCTTAAGAAAAAACTATAATGACAAAGAATGTTGAACTGGGCGGTAGAATCCTGGTTCCATCGTTGATTATTCACTGCATCAATGCCAAGTCATTAAACTTCTTTAAGCCTCATTTTCTTTGTCTGTAAAAACTGGAATAATACAATGTTGATTTACCGTATGGTGGGATTATTGTGAGGATCAAATAATCTAATGTATGGAAAAGTACTCTGAACACTGCAAAGCACTGTGTTGGTCTTAATTACTACTGTTGTTACTGTAAAGGTCTCCTGAATATGCGCTTCTCTGAATCGGAGATTAGCAAGCTTAGGATCCCTTCTTTGGAAGGGGTGGGGACTTCTCCCATCTTTGAACATCTTGAGAAGAACATCTTTCCTGCTTCATTTATTTCTGTGGAGTTAGAAGCTCCATCGAATTTTCTCCCCTTTTATCTCCTCATTTATAATTTCTAACATCAGCAAGTATGTAATATATATTTTTATTATGCAATTCAGTTGTCTGGACTAGGAATAAAGGATGGAATGTGCTGCTCCACAGAGGGAAGTACTGCCAAAGAAGGAGTCAATGAAAATATTTCTTTCATAGGTTTCAGTTGGTTTCTAAGGGATGCCAAGGCTTGTGAAGCAAATGATTTTACAGAATCACAGAATTTAAGGGTTCTCAGGAATCTCGACAGCCACCTCTTTCAACCCATATGCACAAAAGAAGAGTCACCTAAAGGACACACGGTCCTTCAGCCTCTGCTTGAAGACCTCCAAGGAAGTGACCCTGCCGACTCCTGAGTCCACCCATTCCACTTTGGGACAACTCTGCCGTTAGGAAGCTTTTCCTGACATCAGGCCTCAGTTTGCCACCTCTTTATAACTTCTACCCACTGATTACTAATTTTTACTAGTTGCTCATTTTTAACGTTTTTTAAATAAATCTTAGTGCAGTGGCCTGATACATAGTAAGTACTCAATAACCATAGTTGTTGCTGATGATGATAACGCTAAACATAGTCAAAAAGCAGCTGTTTCGAAGCTTCCCAGGGACAAGAAATAATCTAACTGCTCTCCATTCGTGGAGATGCTCATGGAGAAGTGCATCGGATTCCTGGGGCTTCCTTTGGCATACAGGGAAATCAGAGGCAGAGAAAAGAAATCATGAGAATGCTAAAGCCACTGAGCATTTTATCTGTAAAATAAGAAAAAAAGTCATGGTTTTAATTGCTGTGTTATTAGGGAGGAAAAAGGAAACCAGCATTTATTAAGCACCTACTCTATGCCAAATATTTTACAAATATTATTTTATAGAACAGCGCTGGGAAGTAGCTACTACTATTATCCCTATTTCATAGTTGAGGAAATAGAAGCAAACAGAGATTAAATGGCTTGCCCAGGGTCACATAGCTACTAAGTGTATGAGGTTGGATCTCAACTTAGGACTTCTTGACTCCAGGCCCAGAGCTCTATCCACTGCACCACCTAATTGTCTAAGGTTCCTGTTAGACTAGGAGACGAAAGAATGCTTTTAGTCATCTAATTTTAAGTAATGGAAATATGACCATTTTCCTTCTCCGGATTATCCCATTAGAGAAGTTAGACAGAGTCAGTCTCTGGTAAAACTATCCGGCAGCTGCACGCCAGGCTTACCCAGGTCTGCCAGCGAGCCCCACCCATCTGGCTCTACAAGCCTGTTTGTTTCTCCTAATATCGCTAAAGGTGCTACGGTATTCGATTCCATCCAAGTTTTCACATGCTCGATCCATTCTTGTTTAGGTAAATAGAAGTTATCCAACGAGTAATTTCATGAGGTTTTTCAATAACATGGGTTCAAATTTCTAAAGATCAGTTGATAGTTCAGAGTGTATATTTATGCTAAAAATATTACTGTCATCTCAACTAAAGAAAGAACTGCTAAAACCCATAAAACCAAGCTACAGTCTGGGTCTAATTACCATTAGGATAATATGTACAAAGGGAGGAGAAACTTTTTAAAAATTGCAATGTCATGGGAGACTTTTAAAGAATTTTGGATCATGTACTTCATTTTGTATATTTGTATGGTAATTTATTTATTTAATTACAAATAGCACTTTTTTTTTACAATTCCTTTTTTTTTTTTTTTTTACAGTTTATAGTCTTACCTAGGAACCAAAAACATCTTATAGAAAATATGCACACACAGTCTCAGAGCAAAAAGCCTTTCTGCAAGTAAAATATCACCCCGAAAAAGTGTTTTTAAAGTTATTCTATAACTTAGTGTTTTTGTCTGAAATGTCAGAGATTCAGTATAGTTTTTATTGATTGCTTCCTGAAGGGTACTTTTACTATTTACGTCACAATCTGGTCATTATTGTTAAACTACCACTATTATTTATTTACATTTCTTATTTGTATCATTTGCTTGGTTTTAAATGATTCTAAAATGAAGGATAATAAATACTAAATGAATTTTGTTTGAATTCTCTCCTTGTTAACTTCATTTGGAGGAAAGTAAACAAGCAAAAATAAGTAAAATGTGTTGTATGTAACATTTCTTTACTTGGCATGTATTTAAAAGATTCCCTAAAGAAGGCTCACCATGTTACATAGTGACTGCTACATGGGTTTGTGGGCAAAGGAAAAACCTACCAGAGCAGTGAAGATCAGAATCGACAATAGTAGGAAGATGCCATCTTGTGGTAAATTTGAGATGGCCAGTTTTAAGTCAAAGCAACTGTGTAATTTAACCCACAGTGTAGGGGCAGTCACTAGATAGATTCCCCTGTATTCTCCCGAAAGTGTCTGAAAAGGCTTGTACCCACGCTGGAAATACTGGAGATAAATGGCGATATTGCTCCATTTGGGGATCCCAGGGTCCCTATGAAAAGTCATCCTCTAGTTACAAGATGTGTGAGAGATGTCAAACAGCACTGAGGATTCGGTGTGACCTACTCTTACTCTGGTGTTTCTGGAATAAGAGTAAACATTTTGAATCCTCAGGCTACTGACCAGGACTTTCTTCTTGTATTAAATCATCAGAGGATAGGAGCACATGGCCAGCATTCATGGCCCTGTAGGTGGGTGATTCAACTGTCAATCAGCATCAAGCAGCCCAGATATGCCATAACAATCAATTCAAACCATGACTTTCTCACTCATGCCTCAGTTTGTCAGTGTCATTGTAGCTGAGAGGGAGAGGATGTGATTTACTCCCCCTATAAAAACTCAGTTCCATCATGATCTAACTCTGCAGGAGACCACGTTTGTATAAAATTCCTTCCCCTAGATAAAGAGATTTCTAAGAAAAAGGTGACATGTTTTCCTCACTGGCACAGACTTGTTTGGGATGCTGAAACAAGATTTCTGCCACCCAAAGCCAACACCTAAATTAAGAGCAGAATAAGATGTGTGACTATCTGCGCAGGCCTGACTGATAGGCTCCAAAAAGGCCCATGGCTCCCAAAATATCTCCTGTACCTATGCAGAATAAAACTTCCATCAATAGTATCACTAATATAAGAAAGTCAAGAGCATTATCTCCAAGGATACAGGGCAAATGGATGTAACTTTAGGCTTTTCCCATTAGCAAAAATTAGTTTCAGATTCATTTGTTGAGTCATGGGGCCCTAAGGAAATAATGTGTAGTCCTAGAGAGGTGATTAAGAGAGACAGTAAAGGGAAGAGTTCATTGAAAAGCATAGAATAAGGGAGCTTTGTAGGAAGATGACTGAGTGAAAAGTTATATATGCAGAAAATCAAATCAACAAAATACCAAATGAACCAGGTGATATCACAACAAATCAGAGGAAGTAAAAAGAATGATCAGAACTTACTACACACAGTTATATGTTACCAAAAGTGAGAATACAAAAGAAATAGAGGAATATTTGTAAAAATGTGAAATACTCGAACTAACAGAAGACCAAAGAGAAGTAAATGGAGGAATATTTTTTAAAAATATGAAATACTCAAACTAACAAGATTAAAGAGAAGTCTTAAATAATCCAATCTCAGGGGAGGGAAATTGAACTAAAGTATTGGAACAATCAAAGGGGTAAAAAAAA
>CM053626.1:133050972-133100137 GCA_028646595.1 Phalanger gymnotis | reverse complement strand
GCCATCTTGGAGTGGGGGGGGGAGGAAATGGGGAGAAAATTTGTGATTCAAAGGCCTGTGAAAATCAATGCTGAAAACCAAACATGTCAAAAAAAAAAATAAATTTTATTGAAAATCCAAAAAAAACCAAAACAAAACTAATTGAGTCTACTGACTGATTGTTAATAGGAAGCACACTGGTGGGGACTCAGTAGCTACAATAGTAGAAGTAGCATCCAGCAGGATTACCAATAGAACCCAAGGAAATAGCCACCATCTAGGGAACACAAACCTGAGTGGTACCAGAGGAGGTGTTAAACTTATTTTTGTAGTAATGCATAATGTAGTTATCTTCCTTAATGTTTTATCTAAACATTGTGTCTCCCCACCCTCTAGCAGAATATTTTGTATGCAATAGGTATTTGGTTTTCCACTGTAGATTTGTTTGTTGTTTGATCATTTCTGACCTCACCTTTGCATCCATTTAATAAATCCTGCTACAGAAATAACAGAATTCAAAAATCTTTCTACTTCTCAGTGTTGAGAATATCAAATCAATGAGGGAAGAAAATTCACCTGTCTTCCTCAGACAATGTGCCTAATGCTTAGACAGCCTTTAAATGAGAAAAAAAAAAAGATCCCAGAAACAAAGGATTTAAATGTAGCACTTAGATGAACAGTGTCTTTGGGAGAAACCAGAAATACTTCATTATTCCTTCTTAAAGGACATCTGGGGCACCGATGCTTCATACTTTTCCAGCAGAATATGAATCTTTCTATGTGCACAAATTTCATTCCATGAGTCAAAGGCTTTTTTAAAAATAACTTTTTATGGATTTAATGGAGGGCAGTGAGTGATTTCCCTTAGTATTTCCATTGATATAGTCACAAATGAAAATTTGTGTGAATGAGTTGTGTCTACACCCTTGTGATCTCTTTATAAGGCATGAAAGGAATCATGTAATTGGTCGAGCAAAAAAACTAGCCATACTTCTGGGGGCTTTATATACAAACACTATTATTCCCCACTTCATAGATGAGGAAATCGAGGCTCTTAAATGTTAAATTACTTCCCCATTGTCAAACAGCTAGTAAAAATCTGAGTTGGAGTATGAACTGGGATTTCCTAACTCTAAGCTCAGGGCTCTTATCTTCTACCTTACTATGTCTTCTATACCTACAACTGCCTCAGAAACTTGGGAATTGTAGACTTTGAATAAAAGGGTGAATTCCTACTTCAGTGAATAAAGGTCATTCCTCCTGCCTCTAAGGTCATTTCCAGGACACTACATTGACAGTGGTCCAGACAAGTCCATGTTGGGCCTATTCTGTAGGACTTCCTTGTAATTAGACAAATTCTGGGAACCTGAGGTTCATTCTGGGGGTGGGCCCTTGGATTCATATGGTTAACCCAGGGCTTTACTTGACTCTGGGAATGAATTAGGTGTCAACTAGGTGACATGGAGGATAGATAGACCTCTGGTCTTGGAGTCAGGAAGACCTGAGTTCAAATCTGACCTGAGACACTTATTAACTATGAGAACCTGAGGATGTCAATGAATATTTCAGAGCCTCCATTTCCTCATCTATGAAATGGGGAACAATAAGATTTGTATATAAAGTCCCAGGAGGTGTGGTTGGTTTGTTTGCTCAGCCAACTGCATGATCCCTTTCATATCTCCTAAAAAGATCACCAGGGTATAGATACAACTTGTTCATGCAAATTTTCATTTGTGACTATAGTTTTCTCAACTGTAAAATGAGATTAATAATATTCTTTACCTCCCTGGAATTAAATGAGACAATATTTGTAAAGTGCTTTGCAAGCCTTAAAGCATTGTGCAATGCTAGCTATTATCACTATTAACTCTTGGGTTCGATTCAGAATTGGAATGGAGCTAAATCCCAGGGGTTTTGCCTAGGATAAAATTTCAAGGCAAGTAGGATAAGGAGACCTATAGGACCTTGCCAGATCAGTGACTCAGCGTCTCAAGAGAAAGAGCCACAGAAATTCCAATAGGCCCAAATACAATGGTGTCTAACTCATGCAACCCTCTCTCTCTACTCTGTTCCAATCCTAGCAATCTCCGGATCCCTTCTGCTTGTAGCCACCTGGAGTTCTTCTCTGTCCTGGATCCCCCTGGGTTATGATACTCAGGGCAGAACATCAAGAAAGCTTATTCACGAGCCTCACTGAAATCTGCGTCTCACCGTAATTCTTAGGTATATGTGTTTTTGTGAATCTATAAACTATAGAAGGAGGGTGTGTAATCTTTAGACTTGGTGCTCCTCCTGAACCCAGTTTGGAGAACTGGGTTAATAGGTCTCTCCTGATATTTAAGGTTTCCTTTTCCATATGTGCAGTGTGTGTTTTTTCTTTCCTGTAGCAGGCCCCACCACACATTTATGGTGAGAGCAGTTTAATATATATGTTTATCTAATGGTTGCTAGGGGATGACTTCAACACAGTAATGAAAATTTAATTGCAAGTCTTAATGGAGCCTCTGGGGAAAGTGATGTGGATGGTCAAACAAGACTGGAGGAAAGAAAGTCAGCAACTAGCAAAGCAGTGTTTCTCATCGGGGCAGGGCAGTTTCTATTTATAGGGGAAAAGATGTTTGTGTACACAATATGTTGTCTTTGATTTGGGAGTTCTCTGCTCATCACAGTTAACTATAGTTGCCAGCTCTGGGCAAGATGAATGGTTTTGAGAGAAAGCCTGATAATACTCTCCAAGTACTGAGGATTAGGAGGCAAATGGATACACAACCTGGACACAAAGAGTGCAGCCATATGACTCTTCCCAAAGCTGGAAGCCTGAGCCAGAAATATAACAGTGGTGCTAAATAACCTAAAAAGCTGAGAGGTCCCGACTTTCTTTTTTTCTTTTATTTATTAGGGATTGTCTCCCTTTTTTATTTGTATCCACAATCCTTGTACACAAGAAGAGTTTAATAAATGCTTCTCGTTCATTCATTCACTCATTCCCAATGGCTCTCTACTCCCACCACCACCTCCCTTGTAACAGGCAAATAAAACCTATTGTCCAATTCTGAAAATCTTTGTTCCATTTTTCACTTAGTCAACAACTTCCTTCTTGAAAGACAGAACAGTTCCATATTTTTTTCAGAGGACTAGGGTTATCCATTCCTGTACACCATCTCTTTTCACTTCTGGCCTTAGACACTTTTTCCCTATAGGCACATCTCTCACCTTTTCTGACATGAATCACCATTCCCCCCCTCCCCCATCTCTTGTTGTTAAAAAAATGCAATTCCATGACTCCTTGTCCACCATCCCAGCAAACTATTTGGTGGGTAAGGAATGCTAATAACTTTTGCTTATTTGTTATTCAGTTCCTCTATATCCTTTGTGTCTGTTTGTTTCAGTGGTGTTTGGCTTAGACTGTAAGTTAATGTATGGCATGGATTCCATTAGGTATCTTATTGTGTGGGAGCAGCTAGGTGGCACAGTGTTTGGGGACCCTGGAGACTCTGAAATCAATCTTTTTTTTTCTTTTTAAAGCTAAATATTTATACTAATTGGGGCAGCTAGGTAACACAGCAGAGAGAGAACTGGGCCTGGAGTCAGGAAGAGTTATCTTTCTGAGTTCAAATCTGGCCTCAGACACTTTCTAGCTGCATGACCCTAGGCAAGTCACTTAAACCTGTTTACCTCAGTTCCCTCATCTATAAAAAGAGCTGGAGGAGGGATTGGCAAAGTGGTTCAGGAATTTTGCCAGGAAAACCCTAAATGGGGTCATGGAGAGTCGGACACAAGTGAACAACACCCAAAATCTTATCACGTGCAGCACTTCTCTTGTGGAGAAGATGAAGAGATACAGATGAGGTGATTCTACAATCGGATTCAGAAATGGCTGGATGCTCAGACTCAAGGAGTGGTTGTTAATGATTCATTCTATTTGTATTTGGCTCTGTGCTATTTCATATTTTTATTCAATTTTTACCAAAGGCAAAGACCCTATGCTCATCAAATTTGCAAATTATACAAAACAAGGAGAGATAGGTAACACAAAGACAGAAACAGCATCCAAAAGGATCTTGAGACATCTGTCTATGATTGTTGTGTAGATAGTCATATTGCCAATTTTTCCTGCAGAAATGAAATAAAAAGTACACTGTCACATGGTAACGATGCATGAAAAGACGCTGAGCATGCTGGAATGAGCTGGGGCAGCAGGCTACATATAAACCTCATTTTCATCTGAACTGGACTAAGGATTAGATGTACTAGATGCTGTAATGGATAAGAGTGCCAGGCCTGAACTGAGGAAGACTCATCATCCTGAGTTCAAATCTGGCTTCAGATAACTTACTAGCTGTGTGACCCTGGGCAAGTCACTTAGCCCTATTTACCTCAATTTCCTCAACTGCAAAATAAGCTAGAAAAGGAAATGGCAAACCACTCTAGTGTCTTCCCCAAGAAAACCCTAAATGGGGTCATGAAGAGCCATACATGACTGAAACATCTAAACAATACAGAGAGTTTGGTGTAGAAACACTTAATTAGCTTTTACAAGGGAATATTTACTCCAAAGATATAATAAGAATAAACACACAAAATCTCTGCCTAACACCATACTACCTCAATGTATGGGGGAAGGAAGGGGATAGGTTCATAGCCTAACTCAGTTCGTATACATCATAGTCCTACCAGGTTCCAAGTGTAGAACCCCCTGGGCTTTTATTCTGGTACCCCAGATTCTCAGGGCTTTTCTGCCAGGCTGGTAGCAATATTCAGCCTAGAGTCCTTCCTCCAAGGTCACTATGGCTCTAGCTCTTCAGTCTGGGGACTTTACCACCTGAGCTTAAAACTGAAAAATTGCATATGAAACAGACCAAAACCCAAAGCTGAAAACTTGGATGCACAGGGAGCTTGGAGCCACTTGGAATTTAAAGGAAGAGGGGGAAGGTAGTTCTTGACCTGCACCCAAGTCAATGCGTGGTAGCTAGCAAAGCTTTGGGAGAATAGAAACTTCACTTTCACCAGAGGGAGGGAAAAAGAGAGGGAGGGGGATAGAGGGGGGTTAAGAGAGAGAGAGAATTTCCATTGTGATAGTTTTAAAGATAGCTTATTCCAATTATGAAGACAAAGAAAAGAGGCTATTCATGAGGTAGGAGAACATAGGATACCTTCTCTCAGAAGCAGAATCCTGGCATCTTGACATGGATGCTTCCATCTTCAGTATTTGGGACACACTCAGTAAAGTCCTATTACATTAAATATTGAAGGTTTCTTGTTAATTAGTATGATTTGTTGTTGTTGTTCAGTTATTTCAGTCATGTTCAACTCTTCGTGACATCATTTGTGGTTTTCTTAGCAAAAATACTGGAGCAGTTTGCCATTTCCTTTTCCAGCTCATTTTGCAGATGAGGAAACTGAGGCAAATAGGGGTAAGTGATTTGCTCAGGGTCACACAGCTAGTAAGTGTCTGAGGACAGATTTGAACTCAGGAAAAGGAGTCTTCCTGACTTCAGGACCCTGCAGTCAATCAACTGCACCACTTAGCTGTCCCAGTTAGCATGATTATGTAGCTTTAAAAAGAAAAAAAAAAAGATTGATTTCAGAGTCTCTAGGATCCCAAAACACTCAAATATTATCTGTACCTTGATGAAGGGAAGAATGATAGGATTTAGAAGTGGATGGGACCATAGGAGGTAGCACAGTGTACTGGTCAGAGCACTCACTCTGATGTTAGAAGACCTGGCTCAGGCCCTGCCTCTAACACTCCCTGGTGACCTTGGACAAGTCCCGAAACCTCACTAGGCTTCAGTTTCCTCATCCGCAGAGTGCAGGGGTTGGGCCAGATAGCCTCCAAGGTCCTTTCCAATTCCCGATGTATGATCCTCTGAACTCCCTCATCCTAAAGAAGGTGAAATTAAGGCCCTGGGGGAATGAAGGGACTTTGCCCAAGGTTAACCAGATAAGAAGGAACAAGCCAATCTTGTTCCACTTCCGTTTCATATAAATGCCAACAAGAGGCCACATCCCCAGTGGATGAACTGATAAACAAGGGAATTACTGGCTTCATCAACAGGCCAAAGGAAAGCCGAAACCCTATCTATCCCCAGGGACACTTTTATCCTTTATGGGATGGTAAGGCAGGAAGATCACTGGGGCAAACCAGTTAACCTAAATCCATATTGAGACTGATAGTCTCAGTCTGCTTTGAGTTAAGCCACACAAGGGGACAACTTCCTTTATCGACAAGTAACTAATTAACTTGATCCCATCACCCAAGAACATTGATGCAGGGCCTACCATGACTACCTTCTGCTGTGAAGAGAAGTTTGTTTTATTCTTTATGATAAAAGAGTGGATTGCAATGGGTAAACATTTGAATCAGTCATGATTTGGGAGTGGTGAAGAAACAGGACTATCAGACTATAATTAAAGACTAGGGGATTGTCTATCAAGGTTTCAATAATCCAGTCGCTATCAATCAATCCGTCAGTAAGCATTATTAAGCTCCTACAAATGGGCAGGCCTTATGCTGGTTGTAGGAAATAAAATGAAGTGATCCCTACCCTTCAGAAGCATACATTCTATTTAGAGAGACAGGATGTGTGTGTGTGTGTGTGTGTGTGTGTATGTATATATATATATGTATATATGGGTGTCTATATGTATATAATACCTCTCTCTCCCTCTTTCTAAGACCTGTCTCTCTCTGCCAAGAAAACCCCAAATGGGATCACAAAGAGAGGGACACAATAGAATATAACTCAAAAACAACAATAACAACAAGACAAGTTCTATTTCTGACATTGAGTTTGAGATGGCTCTGGGAAATTCAATTCGAAATGTCTGATAAATATTCAGTCATAGAGTATTGAAGGCCAAGGGAGAGACTGGGACTAGATACATAAATCTATGAGTTATCTATACAGAGATAACAAGTCAACCTATGGGAACTGATGAGGTCACCAAGAGATAAAGGGAAAAAGGAAGAGGACCCTGGATGGAACCTTGGGAGAACATCCACAGCTGGGGGGTGTGACATGGATGATAAGCCAGTAAAGGAGATTGAGAAGGATCAATCGGTCGGATAGGAGAACCAATAGAGAGGAGCATCATGAATACACAGAGAAAAGAGAGTATCTAGGAGTAGAGAACGATCCAGAGTGTTAAATGCAGTGGGGAGGTTAAGAAGGATAAGGACCAAGGAGAAACCAACATTAAAAAAAAAATCACAATTAGTTAGAGAAATATAAATTAAGGTAATTCTGATATTCTATTTCACATCCATCAGAGAAGACCAAAAAGGGAAATGACAAACATTGGCGAGTATGGGGAAACAGGCACAATGATGCATTGTTGGTGGCCCTGAGAAGGGGTAAAACTATTCTGGAAAGCAATTTGGAATTATATATAAAAATTGACTAAATAATATATACCCTATGATCTAGATACACTTCTACTAGGCCTATGCTCGAAAGGAACCAAATAAAGAGGAAAAGGTCTTTTATATGCATATTATTTATAGCAGCTTTTTGTGGTGGCAAAAACCTGGAAACTAAGGGGATGTCCAACAATTGAGAAATGACTGCATCATAGTATGTGAATATAATGGAGAACTACTGTACTGAAACAAATAAGGAAATAGATGTTTTCAAAAAGACATGGAAAGACTTCTATGAAATAATGCATTGCATAGTAAGCAGAATCAGAAGAATTAGTTACATTATAATATCAATATTATGAAAATGAATGATTTTGAAGACTTTTATAAACTGATTAAGGAATCAGGAGCATAATTTATACAATAGCAACAACACTTAAACACAAACAACTTTGAAATCTCCAAGTACAATGGACCGTATAATACTCATTCATGATTCAAAAGTCTCCCTCTCTTTTTCCCTCCCTCTGGTGAAAGTGAAGTTTCTATTCTCCCAAAGCTTTGCTAGCTACCACGCATTGACTTGGGTGCAGGTCAAGAACTACCTTCCCCCTCTTCCTTTAAATTCCAAGTGGCTCCAAGCTCCCTGTGCGTCCAAGTTTTGAGCTTTGGGTTTTGGTCTGTTTCATATGTAATTTTTCAGTTTTAAGCTCAGGTGGTAAAAGTCCATTACAGAGAGGTGATGAATTTAGGGTAAGGCACTTATATTTTTGTATATAATCATTGAGGGGATTTGTTTTGCTTGACTATGCATATTACTTAAAAGAATTTTTTTTTTCAAAGACAGCTCCAAAAGATTAATGATGGAAAAAGCTATGCACATCCAGAGAAAGAATTATGGAGTTTGAATGCAGATTGAGGCAAACCATTTACTCTCTCTTTTGTTTTTCCTTATTTTTTGGTTTTGTTTCTTCTTTCTCATGATTCATTCCATTCGTTATAATTCTTCTTTACAACTTGACTATTATGTAAATAAGTTTAATGCAAAGGTATACATAGAATCTTATATCAGATTACATGCTGTCTTGGGGGCAGAGGGGAGGAGAGTGAGGGAGAGAAAATTTGGAACTCAAAAACTTGTGGAACTGAGTGTTATAATCTAAAAATTAAAAAAAAATTAATTAAAAAAAAGAATTTTGTTTTTCTCTTCTTTTTCAATATGGTAGGGATGGAAGGGAGAAAAAATATATTTCTGTTTTGTTTTGTTTTTTTAATGGAGAGGTTGTTACAGATGTGAAATGTTGCATGCACTTTTAGATAAGGTCACTATTATTAGTTTTACTTTGTTACAAGGGATCTTTCAGGAAGTAGGAGGGATCTATAAATATTTGTAATATAAAAACAAAACAAATAAATAAAACTTTCAAAATAAAGACCAACAGATTTGGCAATTAAGAGATCATTGATAACTCCTCCAAACAGATCAACAAAATGAACCATATGGAATTGTGATTGGGAAAATCAAGAAAGAAGTCATATGGGCACCTGATGGGGTCTGACCAAGATCACAGGTGCAGAGCATTCCAGCTCAGGGCAAGGAGAGATCCCAGACCCAGCATAGAATGGCTTAAACTTAGATGAGGTGAAGGAACAGGTGCCAACTAGCATGGCCATTTGTCCCCTACCCAGTTTCAAGTCACAGATCCACGGTTGACTGAAGGCAAGACCTGAGCCTGAGGTGAGAAGCAGTTTTAAACCCTAGAATGTCTACCTAGCAAAGCAGTAGCTGTGTGGCTCAGACCTCAAGAGCAGGACCAGGTCTCAGAATAATCAAGATAGGAATTTCAGGCCAGTAATGCTGTCATTCTGAAGCAACAGAGCTTTCTGTTAGCTGTCTAAGTCCAGCAGGAGTCTTCTTGTTCAGTCATTTTCAGTTGTGTCCAACTCTTCATGACCCCATTTGGAGTTTTCTTGACAAAGATACCGTAGTGCTTTGCCATTTCCTTCTCTACTGTGTCCCCATTTTACAGATGAGAAAACTGAGGCAAACAGGGTTAAGTGACTTGTCCAGGGTCACATAGTTACTAAGTATCTGAGGCCATATTTGAACTCAGGAAGATAGTTTTCCTGACTCCAGGCCCAGCACTGCATCGACTGTGCCCCCTAGCTATTTTAAGCAGTAGCAGTTTACTGAAAGTCTAAACAAAGCAAATGCACGGGCTTGTTGTTCAAACCCAAATCCAGGTCAGAAATTTGCACAACTCAGAGTAGAGGTCAAGGATAAGACTTTGCCCTGGAATAGACCACTTTAAGAGCACCAAAAACTTTCAGGTCCCAAACCTGAGCTATCTCAGAGATCCTAGAATAACATTAATACCCAGTACCCCCAAAAAAGCAGCAGTGGAACAAGCCCAGACATTCCCAGTGCTCAGAGCCCAGCCCTAACATGTCCAAAGACAGAAAATAGACTGATGAATGAGAAAACAGAAAAGGAATCCCATCCTTAAAAACTATTATGGTGACAGGGGTATTCCAGTAATAGACCTAGAAGAAGAAAATTACTCCAAAATATTTACAAGCAAAGCTTCAAGGAAAAAACATAGCTTGGAAACAAATTCAATGAGAATTCCTGGAAAGGATAGAGCAAGAATTTTTTTTTAAAAAGAACTTAGAAATATATTTTCAAATTAAATGAAATCACTTTGGAAATGAGAATTATGGAAGAAAGAATTGGAAAAAGGAATTAATAGCTTGTAATAAAATCTTGTCCAAGCAAAAAAATCAAAACTCCCTGCAAATTGGAATGTACCAAATGTGAGCCAATGATTCCATGAGAAAACAAGAAATATTAATCAAAGATAAAACACTGAAAAAAATTGTAGAAAATCTCACAGCAAAATCAACTGATCTAGAAAACAGATTGAAGAAAAATAATTTAAGAATCATTAAATTACCTCAAAGACATGACCCAAAAAATAGAACCTAGGCATATTTCAAGAAATCCTAAAAGAAAATTACCCATATCTTTTAGAACCAGAGGGCAAAAAAGAAGGAATCCCTTAGTCACCTCCTGAAAGAAACCCCAAAATGAAAACTCCCAGGAATATCACAGACAAAATCCGTAGCTTCCAGGTCAAAGAAATAGTCCAAAAGAAAGAGTTCAAGCATTAAAGAGCCACAGTCAGGACCACACATTATTTGGTAGTGATTATAAAGGAGTGAAGCACTTGGAATATGATATTTCAAAAGATAAATGGCTTACAGACAAGAATAACTTACTCAGCAAAATTGAGTATAATCCTGCAAGGGAGGAGAAGCTTCCAAGCATTCCTGATGAAAAGACCAAAACGGTGAGTGAGACAGTGAAGCCCTCTCATGGAATCTGGATCTTGGCCTTTCTGTGAGTTGAGTGGAATGAATGGGGGTGGAGGCCTTTCAGCATGGCTCAAGGCTTCTGATTGACAGCTAGGCCTAAGTTTTGAGTTACTAAAATCACCTGAACTGTGTCCTCGGCAAATAAGGAAAAAAGTGTGTTTTAAGAGTTTGGCATTAACTATATTGTACCTGAGGTAGTAGATATCTGAGAAATTGTGAGCCTGGACTCCCACTAATGAGAGTAAAAGGCCAGTGGTAGTGGGGTGGGGGTTGGAGGGGTCGTTAGAATGTAAGGCTGGGTTCTGCCCTCTGGGCCCCGCCTCTCCCTACCAAAGACTGCCCTTTCCCACGCTATCATAATAAAATTCATTTCTACTTTCTACTTGAGAAGCCTCTGAGTTTAATTTTGGGTTTAGTTTTTGTCCCACACACAACAGCATGGAAACTTTGAAGTTCAAACATAAGAATTAAGAGAAATATGAAAAGGCAAACATGAATAAACAATGATAAAGGGCTAAATAAGCCTAAACTGCTTATATTCAGCTACAGGGAAGCATCTCTGCTGAAGTATCTCCGTTGAACCCTGACATCATAAGGGATCATAGAAGGAATCCAATTAGACAAGGTCTAGAAATGGTTCTGCTGTGTCTTAATGATCTTCGGAGAAGAATGGAAAGAAAGAAGAAGAGGAATAACCTGGGGGAGGAATGAAGGGAAAGAAAAGTTGGGGAAAATTATCCAACAAAAATACTTAAAATACTAAGTTAGACAAGAAGGAGGTTGTGATGAGAACAGTCAACACTTTAACCTCACTCACATCTGAATTGGTTAATGGAGGGAAGAAAACATAACACACAACAGAAATGCATTTCATTCAACAGAGAAATAAGAAAGAAAGAGGAGAACTGGGGTGGGGGAATTTAGAAGGAGGGAAGATCAAGGGAGCCATTAGGCTTAAGCAAAACAAACTCTGACTATGGATGTACAAAAATATGTCTAACTCTTTTTGAAGTAGTAAAGAATAGGAATCTGAGAGGGTGACCATCAATTGGGGAATGGATGAACAAGTTATAGTATATAAATATGATGGAATATTACTGTGCTATAAAAAAAAATTATAAAAGATGGTTTCAGAGAAACCTGGGAAGACTTGTATGAACTGATGGAGAGTGAAGTGAACAGAACTAGGAGAACCATTTAAACAAAACAACAGTATCATAAAGACAACTTTGGAAAGAAGTAAGAACTCTTACCAATGTGATAATCAGCCACAATTCCAAAGGACAAATGATCAAGCTTGCTGTCCACGTCCTGACGGAGAGGTGAAGGACTAATGAGTACAGAATGAGACAAATTTTACTTTGGAAATAACCAAAGCAGAAACGTTTTTTACTTGACTGTACATATTTGTAGGGCAGCTAGGTGGTGCCATAGATGGAGCACTGGACTTAAAATAAGGAAGATTTATTTTCATGAGTTATAATCTGGCCTCAGACACTAGCTGTGTGACCCTGGGCAAGTCACTTAACCCTCTTTGTCTCGGTTTCCTCATCTGTCTAATGAGCTGGAGAAGGGAATGGAAAACTATTCTGGTATCTTTGCCAAGAAAACCCAAAAATAGGGTTATGACGAGTCAGAAATGACTGAACCACAATGATATATTTGTAGCAAGTTTGTTTTTCTTTTGTTCTTCTCTGTGTGGGAAGAGACGGAAGAGAGTGAGATGGCAGACTTTTGCTGATCGAAAAAAAATGTAATTTTAAAAGATAACTTTCTCGTAAAGACAAACAATGTTGAAAGACTTGGAAACCCTGATTAACATAATGACCAGCTACAATTTCAAGAGGACCAATGATGAAACATGCTACCCCCTGAAAGAAATGTGAAGGACTCAGAGTGCAGAATAAGACATATTTTTTGACATGACCAATGCAAAATTTTGTTTTGCTTGACTATATATGTTTGTAATGAGAGTTTTATTTTTCTTTCTTTTTTCAGTTGATGGGGGCAGGGGGAAGAAAAGGATGATTTTTGCTGCCTGAGAAAAATAAACTTTAGATTATCGGTGACTTTGGAGAGTACTTTCCGTTGCATGATGATCATGGAAGTCAGATGCTAAAGGTTGAGAAATGAATGAAAGGAAAAGAATATGAATGGCTTTTTCTAGACGTTTTTCTGAGAAATGGAGGAGGATGCTAGCTTGAGGGGATACTAGAGTCTAGTGAAGGCTTTTTAAGGATAGAGGAGACTTGGGTGTGTTTGAAGACAGTAGGTGATAGGGAGAGGTTGAAGAACCAATGAGTTATGGCCTAAATCCAAAGATTCTTCTCTTATCTCTACTCTTCCCTCCCCCTAAAAAAAATCAGTATAAGATATTCATTACAACCACAAAAATTATAATATTAGGTATCTTTTTCTGCTCCCCATCCGTTATTCAACAAATTTGTCATCTGACTTCTCTTTACCCCCATCCTACTCCTTAGTACCTGGTTGCCAGCGTTCTGATCCAGGCCTCTTGCTATCCAATCTCCACCTTCCTCAACTATTTCACTTTTTTTCCAAGTGAATGATCATCAAATCAGCTGTGGACTGAGGCCTGGGGGATGGCTACCACTGCTCTTTGGAAGAGTGTGACCCTGTATTGTCAACTCTCTTCCATTCAGAATCCCTATGATTCAGAGTCACAGATGAACACTCCCTTCGTCTCTTACCACTCCAGTTTTTCATGCCCATCCAAGTCAACCCTACCTCTTCTGTGTGTCCCTGTCCTACTCTACCCTCTCATTGGGCCCTATGGAACTGCCAATTCTTTTTGTTAGATGTCTTCTTGGCCTATGCCCTCCATTTTTCTCAAAATCTGAAACCTGGTTGCCCCCAGAGGACACTGTATCTATGTCAATCCTCTTGAGTATGGTACTGAATTTATCGCTTTTTATGTTCTCCAAAGCAGAGAGCCCATCAAAGGAATAGACAAGTATCATGCTCCTCCCTCTCACTTCTAGACCTTCCCGCTGCCATCATGACTTAGCAACCGTCCTTTCTTTGAGATTTACTCAGTACTGATCTAGAACCCTATTCAGATCACAGGATCACGGGTCAATAGATTTAGAAATAGAAGCCATTTAATCTAACTTCCTTATCTCATAGATGAGGAAACAGGTTCAGATGACTTTCCTGGGTAGCACGAATAGTAAATGTGAGGGATTAGTTTTGAATCCAGATCCAGGAGGCAGTAGTCTACAGGTTGCTAGATTATTTTCTCTCTTTTCTCAAAGAGGTACCTGACTCTATGTTCCTTTCCACCTTGGGCTGTGGTCTTATATCTCTGAAACCTTCATTTTTCTCATGTGTAATGTAAAGGGGTTGGAATAGATGACTTCTAAAATCCCTTTTAGTCCAACATATATGATCCCATAATCCTTCCCTTCACAGACAAACTCCTAGGTTTCCTAGCTGTCTATATCTACTGCCTCTACTTTGTGAATTCCCACTTCTCAATCCCTTGCATTTTGGTTCCCAAACTCACTAGTTTACTAAAACTGTTCTCTCCAAGGTCACCAATGACCTCTTTATGACTTTATAGCTTTTCAATCCATCTACATCCATAGCATTTGACATCGTTTAAAACCCCTCCTCTTGGAGGTACTCTTGGTTTTTCCTTATATTGCTTTCTCCTAGTTCTATTCCTACCTGCCTAACAACTCCTTTTCTCAATCATTATCCACATCCTGGCCCCTCTGTGCACAGTAAATTTCTGTCCTAAGCCCCTCTGCTCTTCTTTTTTTAGACTCTTTTGTTCACCTCTTGAGTTTCAGTCTCATTTTTTTTTTTAAATTTGACTCCCACACGTACATGTCGGAACTTTCATCTCTCTCTGGAGCTCCAGCCTTATTTCATCAACTTTCAATTAAATGTCTCTGCCTAGAGTCCACTAGGTATTTCAAATTCAACATGTCTAAAACAGAACTCATTGTCTTTTTCCCAAACCAGGGGTATATTGCTAAATGTTTAACAACTGACTTTCTAGGACCACAAAAATGTATGTTACACTTTTTTTTTAAAAAAAAGCAATTGGGTTTAAGTGACATGCTCAGGGTCACACTGCCAAACAAATTTGTCATTTGATCTCTCTTTACCCCCCTCCCACTCCTTGGTATTACAGTACATGACTGCCAGTGTTCAGTTTCCAGTCACTCAGTAAGTATCTGAGGCTGGATTTGAACTCAGTTCCTCCTAACTACAGGGCTAGTTCTCCATCTACTGTACCACCTAGCTAGCCCTCACATGCTACACTTTTAAGTTTAATCTGCATTATAATCATTTTTTTCTATTACTTTCTTAAGTCTAAACAATCAACTAAATTTAATAAAGTAATGAAGAAAATGTTCATAATGCAAAAAAAATCAAGCCCAGATTTGTAGCATTTGCAGATTTCCAAGGTGTAAATGCTCACAGTGAAAATTTAACAAGAGACTTTTATAAGCCAGTTAGATCTGCCTCCAGCTCACCCCTGTCCCAAACCCACTGCTCCTAACTTTCCCATTTCTGGCTACAGCATCACCATCCTTCCAGTTACTTTGGTGAGCAACCTCAACATCACCCTTGACTCATCACACTCTCCCTAACCCAACCCCCCCCCCCCCATAAAAGTTGCCAAGCTTTATTGATTACTTCTACAGCATCACTCATATTCATTGAATCCTTTCCCTTCCCATAGCCACAACCATATTCTAAGCCCTGGTTACCTGTCATCTGAAGGGTAACAATAGCATGCAAAAGACTTCTTTAGGAATTCCCTTTCTTAAGAAACCTCAGTGGCTCCATATTGTCTCTAAGATAAAATACAAACTATTGTTTTAGACATTTAGAACTCTTTACAATTTGGCTCCAAACTGTCTTTCCAAGCTGATCATACTTTATTCCCCCACATGCATTTCAGCCAAACTTGTCTACTCACTGTCCTATACACAACATTCCCATCTTCCACCACTCCAGTATCTTTGTCATTTCCTTCTCCAGCTCATTTCACAGATGAGGAAACTGAGGCAGGCAGGGTTAAGTGCCTTGCCCAGGGTTACACAGCTAGTAAGTGCTTGAGGCCAGATTTGAGCCTTCCTGACCCTAGGCTCAGTGCTAACTGCATCCCCACTATCTTAGGACCTGTGATCCTGAGGTTGCCGGATATTGATTATTTAGGCTGATGGACAGTGAAATGACCAAAATGATGTTATTGGGAGAATGAAAGTATTTAGATATAACAATACTCTGGCCTTACTCTCCCCAAGTATGGCTGGTTACATCTCCCCTCAGGGTCCTAAAGATACTCCAAAAACATTGTTCTGAAATTCCAACAGCTCAAGCACTGATTCTAGTTCATTCTCCTGTAATTGACTAACAGTAATTAACACCCCAATTCTATTTAACCAATTCATGGCAACTGCTTTTTCACAGAATGCCTCCCAGGCTTGTAGACAGTTCATACTAATGCTTGGAAATGGGAAATGAAAAGTAATGCATAGGTTTTTCCCACTAACCTTCTCTGTTGTCTTTGGTGTTTGTGGGTTGAGAAGTCTGGTAACTGCTGCAGCTCACTGATTCAGGGCGCTAGGGCCAACTCTGCCCGACTCCTGGTCTGGTTGGTCTGCGCCACCCACGCTGGGCTCTGCTCCGCTCCGCTCCCAGCTCCGTGCAGGGTCGACCTTACCGAGAGACCATCCAGGCTGTCCTGGGCTAGAGCCCTGCTTCCCTCTGCTATTTTGTGGGTTCTGCAGTTCTTCTCTGTTGTCTTTGGTGTTTGTGGGTTGAGAAGTCTGGCAACTGCCATAGCTCACTGATTCAGGGCGCTAGGGAACGCTCTGCCTGAGTCCTGGTCTGGTTGGTCCACGCAGCCCATGCTGGGCTCTGCTCCGCCCCCAGTTCTGTGCCCAAAAGACCTCACCCAGCAACCATCCAGGCTGTCCTGGGCTGGAGCCCTGCTTCCCTCTGCTATTTTGTGGGTTCTGCAGTTCTAGAATTGGTTCAGAGCCATTTTTTATAGGTTTTTGGAGGGACTTGGTGGGGAGCTCATGCCAGTCCCTGCTTTCCAGCCGCCATCTTGGCTACCTAAAAGTAATGTATAGGGATGAATATGTTAGCAAGTTTGGCTGGAAAATAGTGTGTGTCAGGTTTATCTGAAAAGGCTGGCCAGAACCAGATGGTAAAAAATTTAAAATGCTAAACTGAGGAGTTTGTATTTTATCTTGAGCTATTTTTTGAACTGGGTCAAAACATGGCAAGACCTACAGGAATATTATTTTGGCAGCCATGGATAGTATTGATTGGGAAGGTAAGAGACTAAACTAAGCAGAGACCAATTAGGAGACTGTTGCAATAATCTAGGCAAGATGTGATGAAGACCTGATCTAGTGTGGCGGCCACATGAGTGGAGAGAAGGAAATGGATACAAAAAGTGTTTCGAAAGTAGAATTAAAGAAACTAAACAAGTGATTGTATATAGGGGAGGGGGAGAAGGTGAAGGAGGAATCAAGGTTCACTGTGGGGTTGCAAATCCATGTGAGTAGCGTGCTCACTATAAAAAGAACAATACTTGTTGTGAAGCCAGGAAAAGCTCTTATTTTATTTTACCTTCCATGTCAATAGGTAACTCCCTAATGGAGTACACTTGCTCAGATAAATGCAAGGCTTTTTATTTCCTGTCCCCAATTCAAATTTCCCTTTTTGTTCCCCCATTAACTAGATGCGACTTCCTGGATCACCTCTTCCATGTTCTTCCCCTTGATATTTTCCCCCTCTTTCATCATGTATCATATATGTATTTAAATTAGCTTGCTCCACCCTGGGGGTGTGTTAGACAATATTAAACAATCTGTTAAGCATGAGTATAAGCTTCTGGCCCTTTACTTAATCAGAAGCCTGGTTCTGCTAGGTCCCAGCTCCCATTAGAGCCAGTCACCTCTGACTTACATCCTGTTATCACTCAAAGCTGGGGGTAGTTTTAATCCTGTGGAAACAGAATTCCTTCTTTTGTTTCTCACATCTGATTTACTAGAAGGATGGTGATGGCCTTAAAAGAGCAGGAATATCTGGAGGAAGGAAGAGATATTATATTTTAGACAAGTCAAGTTTAAGATGTCTACAAGACATCCAGGTAGAAATGTCTAACCTACCAGGCAATTGGTAATACAGGATTGGAGCTCAGAAAGAGATTAGAGTCAAATGTATAGATTAGACAATAATCTACAAAAAGATGGTAACTGTACCCATGAGAGGTGATGAGATCCCTGAGTGAAAATATAGAAAGAAAAGAGAAAACTGCCTAGGATCCAGGGTTGAGTATCACCCATGGTTTAGGGGCTGGGACATGGCTGATGATTCAGCAAAGGAAACCAAGAAGTAGCAATCAGACAGGTTGGAGGAGGAGCAGGAGAGAGCTGTGTCATGAAAACTACGAGAGACAAAAGTATCCAGGAGCATTTGATACTCTCAAAAGCTACAAAGAGGTCTTGCAGAATCAAGAACAGGACTTTGGGTTTAGCAATAAAAAGGTCTGGTAACTTGCAGATTGCAAGGGATTGAGTGGAGAATTAGACTGTGATAACACAAAACTTGAAAGGCTCTCAGTCATTGAAGAATGGGTGAACACATTAGGCTACATGAATATAATGGATTATTTTTGTATCATAAGGAATTGCAAATATGAAGAAGTTAGAGAAACATGGAAAGGTTTATATAAAGTAACTCGGATGAAGAAAGCCAGAGTCAAGATAGCAATAGACAAAAAAACTAAAGCATACCATCATATTTTAACATGTTGTTAGGGCATCATAATGTTAACCGACATCAATACAGGTAAACAACAAATATAATAATTGATGTTAATCTCATGTGCTACTCCCAAAATAATCTAACTTATTTTTCATTGAAAAAGGACATCTTATTGATTGATGCCTTTAGTGCTTCTGTCAGCCTTTTTCAATATACCATCTCTTCAGTCCTAACTCTCCCTTGTAACAGATAAAAACAGTGTAAACAAAAATATCTCATAGATTGACTACACCCAAGTTGTTTTTGTTTTATTTTGTTTTGTTTTACATGGGAATTTACTTTGAAAATGGGTTTGTTTATTGTTTGGTAATCAGAAAGTATTTATTGTGTCAAAACAAAATGCATCAATTTTTTTTAAAAGAATGTGGGAGATAATCAAAGCAACAAATGTAGATTACTTTTTTTTTTCTAGAACTTTGGCTAAGAAAGAGAGGAGAGATAAAGGGAAATCTTTTGAGTACGTAGTAGGGTCAAGTGAAGGTTTTTTTTAAGGATAGGGGAGACCTGGAGATGTTTACAAGCAACGAGGAAAGTTAATAATTTTAAAAGAATAGAAAATGATAAAAAGAAAGGATGATCAAAGGGTCAAGTTCAAATCCATCAATCACCAGGCAATTATTAAGCACCTACTATATACTAGGCACTGTGCTAGACATTTAGGGATACAAAGACAAAAGAGAAAGTCCCTGCCCTTAAGGAACTTACTGTATACAGTAAATTCTTAGCTCTAGTACATACTTACTATGTACTAGATATATGTGTATCTATATACATTTACATACATATATACATATGAGTGTGTATAAACACATATACATGCATAGATGAGCATATGTGTATATATGTGCATATATACACATACACATATATATGTATGTGTGCAGGTGTGTGTGTGTGTGTGTGTGTGTGTGTGTGTGAGAGAGAGAGAGAGAGAGACAGAGAGAGACAGAGAGACAGAGAGACAGAGAGACAGAGAGAAAAAGAGACCCTGGGCAAATCACTTAAACTTGTTTGTCTCAGTTTCCTCATTTGTAAAACACACTGGAGAAGGAAATAGCAAACTGCTCCAGCATCCCAAATGGGGTCATGAAGACTCAGACACAACTTAAAACAACTAAACACACACACACATATGTACATACATATATATATGTATGTATGTATGTATATATATATATATATAGTACATATATACACATAACAAGGTGATCTTAGGGGAAAGCACTAGCAGCTAGAGGAATCAAGAAAAGAATCATGTAGAGGGTAGCCCTTTAGCTGAGACTTTGATCAATCCATCAATTATTTATTAAACATCTATTATGTGCCAAGCCATGTCCTAGTTACTAAGAATACAAATACAAAAAATAAAACAATTCCTCTTCTCAAGGAGCTTACATTCTATCTTGGAAGACAAGTATATATATATATATATATATATATGTATAAATATAAAGAGAATAATTGAGAATAAGTACAAGATAGCTAAATACCAGGTAATGTGGCAGTGAGGGTACTGACAGTAAGGATCAGGAAAGGCTTCCTGTAAAAAATAGTATTTTGCCAGCATTTTGAAGGAAGAGAGGAATTCCACGAAGTCAAATGAGGGAGCATATGCATTAAAGACATTGAGTTGGGAGATAAGAGCATCATGTATGAGAAATAGTAAGAAGGACAAATTGGCCGAACCATGGGGTGTTTGAAGGGGAGTAACGTATAATAAGACTAGAAAGGTTGGTTGAGGGCAGGTTGTGAAGGATTTTAAAGACCTAACAGAGGGATGACTTCCAGCCAAGCCCAGGTACCTAATCCCTACATACAGACTCCTACGTGCTCAGGGATTTCTGTGGAGATTCAGATTTCCTGACCTGGGAAGTTTCACTACTTTTTCTCTGGGTCCAGAACAAAAGGAGAGATGCTTTACAGAATAGGGAATAGGTAAAGTACTTCAGCCTCCTGGCACCTGGGGATGATTTGTTGGCACCAGACTTCATTTGGTTTCTTGCCTAAGAGTAAGGAGGTGACTTTCAGGAGACCACAGGTCCTATATCCCTTTGGGGAAAGTGACTCACAGTCTGCAAAGCTTGATGGGAACCAGGTTTGCTTTGGTGGAAACAAGAAGTTTTTTTTTTGTCTTTTATTTTTCTTTTTTACCTATTGGCTCAAAAAGGCCATTTTGAGTATCAAGTGAGACACTTGTTAAGTTCTAAGCTAACAGCAATCTTTGGTAAACTTTGTGAAATATTCTTTGTTGGTTGAATCTGCATCACTTCGTATTTGGGAACAATTTTGGCTTGTGAGTTTTACTTTTGCATGTGAGACTATATCAAGTTGTGTCAAGTTGTCTTTTTCCTGTACAATACTGGGGAAGCAAGCAAAAGGACAGTGTTTATGCTTCCCGAGGACCCTAAGAGGATTGTTCTGGATTAGAAACATAGATAATGTGTTCAAAATACCCCTGCTGATTTGCTGAGAAAATGTAAAAGGGGGTGGCCACATTCATGAGAGTGCATCGTTATGACTGGCTGAGCGAATTCTCCATGTAGGAGGGGCTGGGCATCTTGCTTCTGGGATAGTCATCATGATGTATATGGCAGTTCCATGGATGGACAGTGGAACACCCATTTGGTTACTGGAAAACAGTGGAAGGTAGACATTTTGTTACTAGTTCCAATTAAGCAATCATGTAGTAGATAAGAGGTCCTTTGCTTGGCAGGGCAGGCATTCAGAAAGGATCACCCATCCTCTTTGGCCTAACTTGACTCTTTTGTTGACAGCATTGAGTGAGAGGCAATGCTTAAGGAGAGATATTTGGAAGCGCCTTCTCTGTGGCCCTATGTCATTGGTTTCTGCCTTTGTTCTTTTCCATTTTAGGATTGGAGCCTCTGATCTTGTGAGTTTTCAAAAGGTCAGGAGGCCAAGTGTCTTGGACTTCTAGGCATCCAAGCATTCCTATATCCCAGGGTCCCATTTTCCCAGTCAGCTCAGCATCTGATGTCCAGAGGGATAGGGAGAGGCCTTGGGACTCAGCCTAGTAGTAGCTTAGACAAGAACTCATCTAGCAGCCAAGGTGCATGTGGACTTGAACTTGGTGGGAACAATGTTATGTAGAATCTGTGCTGAGTGATCTCGCGCTTCCTAGAGAACAAGGAGGGAGTGTGCCTCCTTTATATTGAGGGGGAAACGTTTTCACTTTTGTTCTTCTTATATCTTTGAAGTAAACTAATTTATGCTACGTGGGCAAAATGGAATTGAGATACCACTCATTGCACCTAAGAGTGGGGGCTTGAACCCCTCAGGATACCCATAAAATCCTGAGGGAGAGATGTAGCAGGTCTTACTCTGAGAGAGTAAGGCCAAAGGATAATGGATACACTAATTACATCTTTTTGCAGTTCAACTGACTTTTCCTCTATGAATTTAGATGTTATGCCACTGGGTGTGGGTACATTTAGTATGTTTTATATCTATGATACCTTTAAACAAAATGTGGTTTCCCTGTTTGGGGTACAGGGTCAGTTCACCTCTGGTGGGAGGGCTGCCAAGCCCGTTCAGAGCAGTTTTCCTCCTTTGGCGTCCACCTGCCACCCAACTCTCACTTGTAGCTCCATTAAGTTGTAGCATGCACAAAGGCCACACTCTGGTTAACCATTTCATCTGACAGGTAACTGAGGTGTCTCAAACCCAACAGTGAGTTACATGGTGTCTATCCCAAGCATGTGAAGACTTCTGGTAGAATGGGTGGATGAGGCACTGTGCATTACCAACACTGTTTTCTGTTTACTAAATGCAGTATAACTTTGTGGATGAACCCTCTCAGCAAACATTGGCATTTAATAGACTATGTTATTATAAGGAGAAAGACAGGTAAATGATAAATCATTACAGAAGATATTCCATATTATAGTGTAAGCCCAGCTTTTCTTCCTTCCCCCCATACCCCCTCCCTGCAAGACTCTCTGGTTTGGAATATCAGACATTCCTTTCCCCCTTTCTTTCTTGCAAAGACCTTTAGACGTTCCGGCTTGGAATAAAGAATCAGACATACCTCTCCAACTGATAACCCTTAAGAATGGACCTCTCAGACACTCCTCTCTCATTAATGGGCCCAAAGAATGGAATACATTAGGAGATAAGCCTGAACAAAGAACAGGTAAACAGGAAATTCTGAAACTGCTTCTTGAGGACCTAGCCAGTTCTCAAAAACAAAATGACTGACAAGATCTTCTGGAGGGGAGCATCAGGGACAGTTAGCAGTAGGCCCTCCTTGTTTAGGAAGCTATAAAAGTCCCCATGCGGAACAAGCTAGGGGGATCTCACTAGGGAAGCTTCTTGGGATCAGTTTCCCTCTTGGGCCTTGATTGAGCTGGGCTGTGTAAACCAGGACCCCCCTCAGCTTTGAGAGGATTAAGTGCTGGAGTTCCCCCTAGAGGTGATGGATCTATGTTGTTTGTGTCTTTGTCTTTGTTGTGTTAATTGTGTTTGTTAGAGTATCTCCCCTGTCTTTCAATAAAAACCATGTTTTCTCAGGAGTGTGCTTTATTGCCAGTGTGAATCCAAATCCGAACCTAACTTAGCTTAAGGGAACAACAGTATATAAGAATGAGTAAGGCAATGTGTGGCCCAGAGAGCTGGACTGATCATACACTTATCCTCTGCAAGCTAAATATTCACATTCAACAAAAGTGGCAGCCCTAAGGCAAAATGACTACCAGAAGACTTAATGTCAACAGATTAGAATGCTTCCCTGAGCAGGAACAGTTTGTTGCTAACTTGGAGGGAAAGTTGAGCCAACACACTTGGCAACAGTGGAGCAGAAAAGAAGTGGACCAGGTTCCCCGGTTGGTTTTTTTTTAAAAACCAAGCATAGGAAATTGTATTTTATTCTAGAGATTAATGGAGTCAGAGGAATTTATCTAATAGGAGAGTAGCATGGTCAGACTTGGACATTAGGAAAATCACTTAAGCAACAGTGTGAAGAATAGATTGGAAACAGCAATTATTTTTGTTCTGGTCAGAAACTCTGAGGATCTTTCCCTCCCAGATTGATTCTTCTGTGAAGGCAAACTAGGCCATCTTCTGCCTCAAATCTTACCTTGCTTTTAATTATTGAATGGATCTTGCCTCAGACAAACTGAGACCTAGGAAAGAGCTTTGCCTAAAAAGGCAATAGTCTTCCACTGCCTCCAAGGCCATCTCCAGTTGTCTTGATCTATGTCTTGCTACTGGACTCTGTTGACTCTGGAGGAGAGAGAGCGAGGCTGATGACTTTGCACAGTTCTCCCTCACTTAAATCCGATTCATTTGCAAGTGAAGACATCACCTTCCTGACATCATCAGTCCTCTTCCAGAATGAAGGATGAACAACAATAATCTGTGAAGAATAGATTAGAATGGGCAGAGACTTGAAGCAGGGAGACCAATTAGGAGGCTATTACAATACTCCAGGTTCAAGATGGTAGGATGGTGACTGTATGAGTGGAGGGAAATGGATACCAATTAGGAGGCTATTACAATACTCCAGGTTCAAGATGGTAGGATGGCGACTGTATGAGTGGAGGGAAATGGATAATGGGAAAGGATAAGATCATGTAGAGGGATGTTCCTTGGCAAGAAGCGCCATCTCTTTGTCAGAAACTAGAACAAACGAGGAAAACATGAAAAATGACGTAGAGATTCCTGTGCCTAACATAATGTTCTGTACACAGTACATGTTTTATAAGTGTCTCTTAAATTGAATTTGATCCTCTTGCAGCACAAGACAGTGACACGAGTACTGAATTCAAAGTCAGAAGATCTGGGTTTAAATCTTAGTTCGGATTCTTACTAGCTGTGTGATGCTTCAAATCACTGAAGTACTTTCTATGATTTTTCTGTAAAATGAATGGGGAAAATGAGGTAAAACCCTAAAGTCCCTTACCGCTATAAGTCTGTAATCTAACAGGGATTCTATGACAACTTCCTAAGATAAGGACCACAAATTTTATTACTACCATGTTACAAGTGAGGAAATTGATGTCTAAAGTGATTAAATGGCCTGCAAGAAGTCACATGCTATTAGAGCTAAGACTAACTCCAGGTCTTTGGACTATGAGTTCTTTGTTCTTGCCACTATTCTACCATGGGAGCAATTGTGCAATGTCTGATAAATGGATTATACATCAAACAGATCCCTGAATGTCACGTTTGTAATATTTTTTAAAAAGCAATCCTTTAACCAGTTTCAGTACCAAAGTGGTTTACTTATAATCTGTTCAATGCGTATTAATGTTCTTTATGTTCAGAGGTCAGAATGATTCATGGGAAATTCAAATGTTTGAATAGAGCCTCTATTCTCTACCTCTGTACCTACTCTGAAGTTACATAGTTTGGGTCTTAGACAAAGAAACTTACACAATGAAAGAGGACACTACGGTTGCTCAATTGAGCCTAAAGTCTTCAAGCTTTTTATGGTTACACACCCAGCAAACTAAGACTGAGTGCATGTGTGGCACCCAGGAACTGTTGCTATGGTAAAACAGGTGTTAACTTCTTTAGTAGTCTTCAGGGTTAGAATTCAGAAGAGGAAAAAAGATTTCTATAGCATTCTTTAGCTTACAAACTGGTTGTATTCCAAAAATTTGCTTGGAACTCACTGTATTGTCCCATAAAAACAAATTTGATGTGGTAGTCGTGACACAGTACAGGCTCTGGAAACACCTTTGAACTCTACTTGAATCTTCCCACCAGATCTGGTGTTCACCAAAGGCTATAAATCTTTCATAATCATTGCTAACTTAGCCTAGACCCCCATTGTCTGTTATCTCAAGAGCGCCTTTGGCTACTTCCCACCCTTGGGAATCCCATTCTCTTTGTTCTCCCCCCATCCTACCTTCAGACACCCCAGACTACTACCTACTCCCATCAAGATCCTCTTTAGACCCCTCTTCCAATCACCCCAGACCACTTGGCCAGCCCTAGATCACTCCCACAGTCTTTCTGTATATAAGATCCATCTGGGCCTCCATTGAGGTACTCAGATTCAATCTGGCCGGTTTACATTAGCCTTACAAATGTTCACATTCCTTAAGAGTCTGGCCAATATGTTGGATTTTTAATAAACTTTGTTTTAATTTGGCTAAAGGAGGCTTGGGTCAAATTCATTCTGTCAGGACCTGCGTGTCACTATTTCAGGGTCCCAGAACCTCTAAACCCCCCTCAACGGTTGGGTTGCTACGCAGTCTACCCATAATGTCAAACAATAATTCACATTTTTATGGTACTTTGTTAGTTAACAAGCATTTATTAAGTACTTACTGTGTGCCAGGCACTGTGCTAGCTTAACTGGTGTTAACCTGAAAGTTTGGTTAAAGGAGGCAAACAAGCTAGGTGATAGAAAAATCCATATTGTTTATTCCCTTAAAGCATAGTGGACATGCATGCATGACACCAGATAAAATCTGACTGCTGAACAGAAGGTTTATACACATTTTTAGAACAGTCACAATTCAGCATGTCTGTATTACTTCACTTTTATGACCCCCATGTATGTTTAACCATGATACAAGACAAGGATTTTCCTTAATGGAAGAGGTTGTAAATACAATAAGTCAGGATAGTTGACAAAATGTCAATTGGAATTACAACCCAAGATCTCTGTGCTTAATTTACCATTAACATTCCACAACATAGTATATACCCATAAAATATTAAGATAAGAAAAAGTCACATAATTCAAGATAGTGTCTGGGATAAAGGTTCTCACCCTTAATGGCCATGGACAGAGGAAAGAACGCTCCTAAGTCAGCCCCATCTGGGCTTGTTGACATAAGAAGGGGCGTTTTCTGAGTTAGAGAACAAAGAAGCTTGGGTTCAGCTCTTCTTCCAGTTGATCATTAATAAATGGCTCTGTCCCTTACTGAAAGTTACAAAAATAATATTAAATGACATTAATGATCATCATTGGTGTGTGAAGTAAATAAAATGTAAAGACTTCACAGGCAAGATATGTGTGTATGTATATATATATATTTACATTTATATATGTATATATACATACATATATATATATATGTATACACATACACGCTAAGAAATGTTTAAAAATCAAGAAATAGGATGGGGAAGTGGAAAAATTCTGAGGCCGTGAGAGTCTGATGGCTCAGCCTCTGGGAAAGTTTACCCTGAAACTTTTTGTTCTTTCTTATGGTTCTGTTTCAAAGATTTGCTCAGTAAGAACAGGGTAATAGGGTTACTGTGACCTGCTTTCCTTTACTGTAAAAGAATGGAAAGGGTCTCCCCTTCCCCTTATCCTATTCTCCTTCTTTAGATTTATAGATGTCACCTTAGTTGTAATCATTAACTAAGGGAATGGGAATTGGAGTTTCTGTGCCTCCATTTCCGGGTTCTTTGTCTAGCTTTTGTGCTCAGATCATAAGCCCCGCCTCCCAGACAATGGTGAGAAGGGTCAGAGGTGGGCAGGAATTCTAGTGTTAGGTATAATTATTGGTGCTTTGCTCCTTGTAAAGCACCTCCCTTGCTAGATCTGTTCTGGCAGAGGATGCCCTGTTCTTGAGAATTGAATAAAATTTATTTCTGTTCCCACCCTGAGATGGCTCCTTATTATAAATTTAATTGGTGAGGGTCTTTCATCCCACACATTGGGAATGCAAAAAAAAGAAAGCAAAAAACCCATCTCTGCTCACAAGAAACTCACAGGATAATGGGGGGAAATGACTTGCAATCAATTATGTACAAACAAGATGTATACAGAGTAAATTGGGGATACATTTTCCATCACTTTATTACGTACAAAGCATTTTCCTTTCAAATATACTTAAGACAGACGGTATGTGCCAGGGACCATACTAGGTAGGAAGGATACAAGGACACAAAGGAACATGTACTCTATTGGTGGAAAGAACATGTAGGCTCCTAAGTATATACAATTATTAATATTCCCATTTTACAGATGAGAAAATCAAATTTCAGAGATTAAATGAACTGCCCAAATCCACACAGGATGGATTCGTACTTAAACTTGCATTAACTTCAGGTACAAAACAAACTGCCTAATATTTTTTGTATAGCATTAATTCTTATGGAAAAAAATGCATCCTGAGGGATCCATCAACTCATACAACAGTGAATGGAGACTTTCCACCAGAGTGTTAAAAAGTGGGAAAGAATGAGTGGCTCTGGGCCAAAAATCATTTAGCTCTACGCATTTGCTTTAATGAAGATACCTATTTAGGTTAATTCCTTGACAAAGGACTGGGAAACACTTCAGTTGGGGATGGCCTGTAAATCAGGACTATACTAGGGAAGATTAAAAGCTTAGTAGCCACAGGTTAATTATTTGCCTTTTTAAGATCCAAAAGGCATTTTTATCCGTATTCCTGCAAAAAAGTACAGCAAGTACCTCGATTTCTGACTCATGTTCCCAAGACTATGAAATTATGATGTCTGGAAAGATGGCAGCAAAGTTGCAAAGAAGTAACAAGGAGAAGGGGAAAAGATTAACAAATCTTCCGAGTTATCTCCGTTTTCTGCTGGTAGCGATATCTCCTTAGGTCATCTGGGATTTACCAACAAGGTGGCCTCATCCACACTAGGCAAGGATCAAGAATTTATTTCTTTTGAGAAATCCCATCTGCTAATCTTTTCAGTAGCTATTGCTTGACTATTTTACAGGCTGTTTCTCTGGCAGCAATGATAATTTTCCAAAGGCTGGCTCACTGGAAAGTCAGGATTTGATTAAGGGTGTGGAGGCAAGAGGAGTAGGAAGAAGATTATGGCTTTGTCTCCTTTAGTTAGGTTTCTCAGTCTGTTTCAGGCAATTAGCTATAAACCCCCGGGGGTGTTTTCGTGGCTGCCTCTAGGAAGGAGGAAATGAGCCATACCACTTTTAGGTGGGTCCTGCAGTGGAGGGAGGGATACAGGATTAATCAGTTTTGAGGGTGTTGAAGTGAAGTTGTTGCATTTGTTTACGCGTCTGAAGGGAGGGTAGATGGGAGAAACGTTTTAGTAGTGTTATCCTCTCTACTGCAGACGCAATTAAAAGCACAAGCCTTAAACCTCCGCTGGCTTTTAGACTGACTCGCCTTTTTCTTTCTAGCTAAAAATCTGCATTCTACTAAACTCCGAAATTTTAAAGAATGGGGCGGGGGAGGAAGGATAGCATTTTCTTTCCTTAAAAAACTGGCTGGACTCTCCGCAAACCACGAGTAGTTGAATTCCACTGGTGGTCAGGGATTTTCAGGATTCCACGACAGCTCCCTGCCTTCGCCTCTTGCACACTACGGCTCGCACCCAGCGACCCCCCCTCCCCCCACTGGGGTTGCCAACCAGCTGGTATGTGAGTCGTCCGGCCGGATCACCAAGGTCGGTCATTTTTTACCGGCGCTTAGGTTAGGTCCGGTTTTTTCAAATTTTTATTTTGGTGACCCTCCCTTCCCCACCCCACTTCCACCTTATTCTCCTTCCCTTGGGTCACTGTTTCTCTAGCTTTCCACTGGATTAGAGGAGAGTACACATCCACGCCTTAAACTTACAAATGCCAGGCCAAGCAGCACGTTCCCAGCCCAGAACCACAACAGTTGCTAAAGCAGAGGAGTGATGGAGGGGGCTGACACGTCCCGGGCCACCCAGAGGCCCGTAGCGCCTCTAAGCGCCCCTTACCCAGCTCCCACAAGCGGTTATCAGGGACTTTTATCAGGTCTCCCAGGGCAGGCTGGTAGCCCTAGCAATCCGGGAGTCCCCTGTCTGCTAGCCCACTCACAATCCAGCTCCTCTGGCAGCTAAGTAGCAGACAGAGGGGTGGAGAGACAGGCTCCGCCTCGGCGAATGACTGACAGCCTGGGTCCAGGCAAATGAAAAAAAAGAGACGCGGACGCGGGGGAAGCGAGCTAGATGCCAGTGCGAAGGCAGAGGGCGCAGGTTAGGGGCTTGCGAACGGGAGATTTGTGCGCAGCTGTCCCTGGGGTCCTAGCTCAAGTTTTCCTCGTGAAGTTCTCTGCTGCAGAGCCACAATTTGACCTGTCTAAATCAATCAGGACCAGGTGCAGCTCCGGTGCCTCTTCCTACACCTTTGCGCTTGGCTGCTTCCAGGCCTTTTGGTGAGGGCCAAAGAACCCTAGACTGAAGGGAACAGAGAACGTGCAAATGCAGCCGAGAACCTGCCCACCGCCCCCGGGTCCCAAATGATGGGCGCGCCCCCAGTCCGTTGGGCGCCCTTGGCCCTGCGCCCTTCTTCTGCTTGCTCTATCTGTTCCCGGTTTCTCTCGGGCGGGAGAGGAGACTAATAGCTCCTGGAATCCCCGGCGATGAACTTTGGACCCTGCACCACCCTCCTTCCACTGCTCTCCAGCTTCCTTATAGGACCTGGCTCCCGCAAGGGCTGCGGAAGCCGCCGCTCTTAGGACACTTTTCACTCGGTTGAGACTTAGCTTGCCAGGTGGTGCTGCCCGGCCCCGAGCGAGCGAAGAGCGGAGCCTCCTCTCGCGTCCTAGCCGGTGTTCTCCTCTCATCCCGGCCCCCGCGGCCGCTCCTCCCACCCCCGCTCTTTCGCGCCCCCATTCCGCCCCTGCCCCACTTTGGGACGCAGAACTGCAGCCCTCTCTTGCTCGGGATGGAGCCCTCGCCGCGGTCACCGCCGCCTTCCACCGGAACAGGGCGCGGGGAGGACGAGGCATCGCAGGCGGCCAGGGAGCGGATCCCCAGGTATCTGCGGTGGGTTCGGAGCTTCCGCAACTCCGGCCCCTCTGGAGAGGGAGGGCACGAACCGCCGCCGAGATCGGAGGGTTGCAGGTGTGCGCTGTTGGGCAGCGAAGAGCTAGGCTGAGTGAGGAAGAAGGGGGCTGTCCTGGCACAGGGTGTATTCTTTTCCAAGCAGATTTTTAGGTAGCCACTCTCCCTCCCCACAGTAGAAGCTCGATCTCTTTCCCTCTTTCTCTCCCCCTCTCTCACCGTTTTCCTCTCCCTCCCTTCCTCGCTGTCTCCCTCCCTCTCTCTCTCTCCTTCCCTTCTCTGTGTCTCTCCTTCCCTGTCTCCCTGCCTCCCTCTTTCTCTCTCGGAGTAAGCCGTAACTGCCTGGCAGAGTTTTGATCGTTGTATTTATAATCACTTCACTTGGAATAGTGTCCAGAAGCCTCCCTTCTAGTTGGCAGAACGACCATTTCTTTCCAGGACCACAGGGTTCGTTCTAGGGGCCCACAGTGCTGCTGTCGCACACCCAGTAAGATAGGACTGTGACCTGAGTGGGCTGGAGATCCCGCTAGCGGGCCTCAGCCCATTCTGGTAGCCGTGGTCTCCTTTTGAGAAGTAAGACAAGGAGACGTTCAATCTCCTAACAGGAGAGTATTTGATAGTTAACGGTTCCTTTCCGGAAAATACAGATTTTTGGAAGCAGGCAGGGAGTCTTGAGGTACCTCTTCATTTTCAAACGAGGAAACCTAGGCCTGCAGTAAACTCGCCACGATCACAGCAAGCTAGTCCAAGAGGCTCGACTGGAAGGAAAACCTGATGTGACTCCTGGTACTAACGATAATAATAGCTGCCATTTGTATAGCGCCTTAATGTTTGCAAATGGTTTTTACGAATAGGATCTCATTTTTCTCCTCACAACCACCCAGGGGAGTAGAGGGTAATATTATTCCATTTTAAAGGCGAGTAAACTGAGCCAGAGAGAAGTTAAGTGACTTGCTCAGGGTCACACAGCTGGTGTCTCCGGCCGGATTTGAATACAAATCTGGGTCCTGAGGCTCTTTCCACTGCCTCACCTTGTACCTAGAAGACCTCCTTTCCAGTCCCAGCTCTGCTACCAAATTCTTAGCTCTGTTCTTCTCCTTCATACTGTTTTTCCTCAATCAGAAATAGTCAAATATTAAATACTGGCATATAAGACTTTTTTTTTTTTGTCCACAAAGCCTTGTGTTAGGGCAGATCTGCATGTAAAAATAGAGGATTAACTTCACTTCAATATAAAAAAAGCTTCAGACTTTGTGCCTGGGTTTTAAACATACTTGCTTAATGATAAAATCTTTCCTAGTCAAAAAAAAAAAGCAGGCGATTTAAAGTTTTATTCTGCATATCCAAGGTATCCAAGCATGTAGGCACCTATCCTTTTCAAATTGGTGTATATATATGTATCCAATTCTCGTATTTACTTTTAACTTCCTGTTTTGATAGTATAATTTTGAGCTAAGCTTAACTTATTAACAGCTGTCATCTTTATATTTGAAATTATTGTTCAATTCCTCAAGCATTCATGAAGTATGTTCCAGGCACTTCTGAACAAAGACAAAAATATCCTTCAGGAGCTTTTATGGGGATGGAAGGGAATGAAACAACACATACAGAAAAGGAAATGCAAAATATTTACCAAAGTTAATTGTGATTGTTTCCTAACATCAGGATCGATCCATATGGATTTGAAAGGCCTGCGGACTTTGATTATGCCTCTTATGAAGACTTTTTTTCCACCTATCTGAGGATACTCACTAACAGAGCAATCAAGTGGTCAAAGCTTTTGAAGGGAAAAAATAGTGTCCAGAAAAGTATGAAAGGTGAGTTTTCAGTTGGTGTACACCAACATAAAGTTCATTCATATTCTCATCAAGTGCTATTTTAAAAGTGGACAGACTTCGTTGTCTAGCAACTTCAGTGAAGTTGATATGTGCTGGACTTTTTGGCTTAGATATTTTTAGGGCTGTGCAGTTAAACTTAGAGGCTACAAGGCATCGGTCCAGCCTGAGCCCTTTAATTATCCAAGTAGTAAGAGTTGGAGGAGGGGGGAACATCTGAGTCTTTCCCTGAGGAAATTCAGTGGCACTCTGACAATTAAATAGGATTTCTGTGGAATAGAGAAAAGAGGTGAGTAGAGATGGTTTTTTCTCAGTTTTTGAAGCTTTAATGGTTTAAACTGGCTTGAGGCTTTCGAATTGTTTTTGGACTAGTTAGCTGTCTCTGCTCTTGCTTTCTTCACTCTTGTTGCTAGAAAAACCTGCAAACGGGTTTGTGGATTTTTATAACATTCTTTCTAACCACAGATGGGTAGAGAATGGAAGGAGTAGAGAGGACCAAGAATTTAGAATCCATCAATCAAGAAACATTTATTAAAGGCCTACTATGTACCAGTCATCCAGTCATGTCTGACTCTTTGTGACCTGGTATGAGGTTTTCTTTCTTTCTTTCTTTCTTTCTTTGTTTAACAGTTGTGTTATTGTTTTTATTTTGGGGTATACTTTTCAACTTTCACTTCCATAAGTTTTAAATTTTCTCGCCCTCCCACCCCTCCCCAAGACAGCATGCAAGCCGACATAGGCTCTACATATACATTCCTGTTAAACATATTTTCACATTAGTCGTGTTGTATAGAAGAACTAGAACGAATGGGAGTAACCATGAGAAAGAAAAATATAAAACAAAACAAAAGAAGAAAATAGTCTGCTTCGATCAGCATTCAGACTCCATGTTTCTTTTTCTGGATGTAGATGGCATTTTCCATCATGAGTCTTTTGGAATTGTTTTAGGTCCTTGCATTGCTGAGAAGAGCTAAGTCTATCAGTCATCAAACACTGTGGCTGTTAACTGTGTACAATGTGAGATTTTCTTGGTAAAGATACTAGAGTGGTTTGCCATTTCCTTCTCCAGCAGATTAGTACAAATAGAGATTAAGTGACTTGCCCAGGGTCATATAACTAGTGAGTATGTGAAGCCAGCTTTGAATTCAGGTCTTCCTGACTCCAGGCCCATTGCTCTATCTACTGAGCCAGGTAGCTGCCTCCAGCTATGTAATAATTATGTGACAGGCACTAAGTGCTAGAACTGGAAAACCCCTTTGGTATAGTAGAAGAATCCTGAACTCCATCCAGATCAGGAGAGGATAGGTTCAGTTCTACCTCTGACATTTACCATGTGAGCAGGGTCTATGAGCCTCATTTTTCTCATCTGTCAAATGGGCATACTAACAGCCAAAGTATCTTCTCCCTCATGAGGATCCAATAAAATTTTCGGACCTCAAAACAGTACATAAATGTCAGCTATTCTCATTCTAGAGGAACACTCCCTCCACTAAATCAGATTGCAAAATGTCTTTAATTTGGTGTGAAAAATAATAAGACATCTGTGTGATACTTTAAAGTTTGCGAATTTTTTACGTGCATTGTTTATGTGCATTATCTCATTTAAGCCTCACAGCCACTCTTCAGGTATTATCTCTATTTATATATGAAATAACTGAGGCTGAGAGAACTTAAGTGACTTTCCTAAGGTCTCACAGATAGTAAATGTCAAAGATAGGATTTGAACCCAGGTCCTTCTATACTCCAAGACCAGCACTCTAGGGTCATATGACCTCCAGGTTGCCTTAACCGATTCAAAGTGACCCAGCTAATAAGTGACAGCTGCCTAGGACTAGCACCTGGGCCTCAGATCCTTACGTCAGTGTCCTTTCCCCTGTTGCATCTCATTGCTTCTTGTTTATTTTAAGATCCTGCCTGTTATACCCATTTATCTTTTCTCCTTTTTTTGATATCCTTTGGAATACTTAATATTTCACCTTGTTTTTGGAGTTTGGATTTTCTTTTTCTTGTACGGCAGCGGAAGAAGGTTGATAGCATAAGGATGTCATTAGAGATTAAATATCAAGCACACAATTGTTATGCTTGGACTGATTACGAATGCATAAATCCCATGAATTTTCCACCTTTGGTTTTCTAGGTTACCTTCAGTATAATCAGCTTTGTGTCATCCTACGGTGAAAACCTTCATGGGACTGAATAATACATGTTCATTCTAGAAATTAGTAATCAAATGGATAATTTTTAAGAACCATGTCACTGATTTTTAATATGCACACACTTGAAGTAATCATACATACACACAGATCACCTTGTCCTGCTCTTTACCTTTTGACTATTTTTGGCCCTTCCTTTATTTTCTTTTCCCCTCTGGAGATTCACCTGTGATTAAAAAAATCCTTTGCAATTTTCCCGTCATCTTAATTATTTCCCCCATCATCATGTCTTCAGGTTTAAATAAAGATAGACAATTTCTACCTCCTAGCTCTTGCTTTCTCTAACTCATGCTGTTACCCACAAATATGACTTCTAGGTTCTTTTAGCATAAGCAGAATATGTATTATTCATTTGGTGTCACAATTGCATATTTCTTGTTTTTCCTTTCTTTCAACTTAGTATCTAAAGGGGGAGTAAATTTTAATTTTTTTTTTCAATTAAAGATGTGGCTTCTCTCATTCCCTCATCCCCACCCCCAAATTAGGAAAGCAAAAACAAAAATGAAAAACAAACAAAAAAACTCCTGTTACAAACATATCCAAACAAAACAAATTCTCACATTGACCATGTTGAAGAAAAAATATGTTTCATTTTGTAATCTATCACTTATCAGGAAATGTGAAACCCGTTTGATCATAAGTCCTCTGGAATCGTGGCTGGTGATTGTGTTGATCAGAATTCACAAGTCTTTCAAAAAGTTGATTGTCTTTATACTATTGTTATTATCGTATAAATCATTCTCCTGATTCTTCTCTTTCTTCTTCATCAGTTCTTACAAGTCTTCCCAGGTTTTTCTGAAACCACTAAATGGGAGGAGTATTTTAAGGATTCATATGGTCCAATGACCAGGAAAGAGGTAACTAAATACAGCAACACCGGCCTCTTTATCCTTTTGTTAACTTTTAGCCTTACATATCACTCTGACACAAATTTCATTAGTGGGAGGTATATTTCTATAAGGAACAAAAGACAATAAAGTTTGAATAACCTTCTGGCTTCTCTTAAGTGCTTTACAGTATGACTTATTTTCTTTTGTATTGCTGCACTCTTGAGAATTTTCAGAATGCTATGTATGCCAATACACAAATGCAATTGCAAGAGCATTCTTAAAAGTATGAAAACAAGAAATTCTAGAGATTTTCTCACATTTTGAATTATCTGTGCGACTGCTCAGCCCTTTAGATGTAGATAATTGAAAGTCAGTTGTATCGGCATTTGTCATCTGTTCCTTCAGCCATTTGAATTGGATCTGTCTCATTACCCCAAGTCATAATTTTTGATCTGCTAAAAAACAAAAACAAAACAAAACAAAAAAACTAATGCAGCATTTGGGGAAGAACAAGAATCTGGATGGGAAATTAAATAATTTAATTCTTATCTGCAGAAATAGATCTACATTATAAATTTAAATAAGATACTTGCTACCAAAAAATTCCAGAAATGATTTTAATTCTCTGCTACAGTGTGTAGTAAGTTATGGTAAATGGAAACAGTTTGTAGAATTAGGCAGATAGCATCCTATAGGGATCCCCAACCCCATTAAGAAACTCACACTCTCACATGATATTAGTTATAATATCAATATCTTTTGTTACTGAGGAATTAAGTGATTCATCTAGGGTCACACAGCCAGTATTTGTCAGAGGTTGGACTTGAACCCAAGCCTTCCTGACTCCAAGGCTAACCTTCTATCCACTATGCTATACTCCCCTCATGTACATACATATGTGCATGTGTGCACACATGCACATATTTATATATACATGCGTGTGTCTATATACATATACGTAGGCACACACATATATCTGTTGAACCATGTCCAGCTCTCTGTGGCCCCATTTTTCAGGGTTTTCTTAGCAAAGATACTGGAGTGGTTTGCTATTTCCTTCTCCAGCTCATTTTCCTCAGATGAGGAAACTAAGGCAAACAGGGTAAGTGACTTGCCCAGGGTCACACAGCCAGTAAGTGTCTGAAGCCAGATTTGAAATCATGAAGATGGGTCTCCCCCCTTCCAAGCCCAATGCTCTATTCACTTCACCACCTAGCTACTCACATATATATGTACATATGCCTGTATTTATATATTTAAACATGTAAACATATTTTGATGGTATCTATGCATACCTGTGTATATGTATGATGGAAATGAATGTATATATTTTAGTACAGTCATGTTAACTCTCTACTTTATCCCTTATTAGTCAAGTGACCTATGTGAAGCATGCCTACAATATGCGTATATGTACATATAGCAATGGGCAACTAGATGACACAGTGGATAGAGTTCCAGGCCTGGAGCCAGGAAGATCTGAGTTCAAATCTGGTCTCAGACACTTACTAGCTGTGTGACCCTGGGCAAGTCACTTAACTCTGTTGGCCTCGGTTTCCTCATCTGCAAAATGAGCTGGAGAAGGAAATGGCAAACCACTTCAGTATCTTTGCCAAAAAAGCCCCAAGAGGGGCCAGGAAGAGTCAGACACAACTGAAACAACTGAACAACAACATAAATAGCAAAACCGGGCATACAAGGCAAAAGACAGAATGAGCAATGGAAATTTTTCAAGGTTTTCTTACTTGATGCTACTTTAGTTATGGCATCAGCAAACCAGTCCAGTATAAACAAGGCATGTTAGTTTTGTTCCTGAGACTCATAAATCCATTCCTGACCTCGTGATATTTGAAAAGAGCCTGAAGTGCACATTGCCTAAAACTGTATCTAATAGGTGTTTCATACATGCTTGTTCCTCTTTTCCCTCTTGTGATGTCATTTCAACAATTATTGAGCATATTTGTGTGTTAGATATTGTTTTATACGCCGAAGATACAAAGACAAACATGAAATAGCTCTTGCCTCCACGGAGCTTACATTTTACTGGGGGATGCAACGTGTACACAGATAAGAAAATATAATTTCAGGAGGAGAAAGTTTTAACAGTTGCCTAATTTCTCTTTCCTAGCCTGTACAATGGGGGAAATTAAGTATTCTTATATCTATCCCACAGATGCTATGGGAAAATTAATGGTTATCATAAGAAGTAGAAAATAGAACAGAAAATTCTTTTGGGCCATTAATAGTACCCATAAAGTTTTATTGGGTTATTTTTTGACCTCAAAAAAATTCATTGATTATAAGTAGGTTGATTATAAGTGTGGGTTTTTTCAGCAATTGCACATGAAAACAGTACTTTATAGCATTGTTAAATGGAAATAAAAGGGAAATAAAATAGTTACATTATTTTAGTTAGAACATGTATCTTCTTTTCAAGGTAAGTCAATGTTCTCAAAACAACAATGTTGTACACTGAGGCTTGGACATAATTTGAATGTCAGCTACACAGTGTCCCTTTTGTTCTGAGGTTATTTAATGAAAAATAGATTGGCTCAAGTTTCCTCAACCCCCTCTCTTTCTTCTGTGTTTATATGTTTATTAGAAATTGTACCAGTTTCACTTTTACACTTATTTTTTTTACTCATAGAAAGCACTTTTTACAGTACTAATTAGATTTAATTTTTAGTGGAAAACAACGCAGTGTATGAGTGAATACTCCCATACTTGTACCTAATATTACCCATGAGACAAACATTTGAAACAGGATGAAGAATGTGCCAAAACAAATGGAAATTTAGCAAAATAAATTTTGCCTGAAAGGAAGAATTGTTTTCTCAGTTTTTACACTGATTTCTAGGCATTTGCCATTAACCTCCTGATATAAAAGTTTCTTCTAGAGAAAGTTTTTCTTTAGTTTCTGTTATCCCCAAATTTCTAACAGCCCAGCTGCCATTTAAAGTGACTATTAAAAATGTTTAATCCATATACTGGAGTCAATATGAAATAACTCTCTTGATTATGCCATTTTGAAAAGTTTTTGTGCTAAGCTTTTTTCCTTTTGAATCTCTCTAGCAACATTAATTTTATCTTTTGTATGAGGACCTCTCTTACTTGAAAATGAGTATTTAACATTAACCCAATAATACAGACTTTTGGTATATGTGCTTTTTAGGAGAGTTTGGAGCAATCACCAAAACTGAAATTCAGGAACCAAAAGATTTAATATTATTCCCATACCGATCTTTTAAATAATAATCTTGCAAAGAAAGATGTATACACATTTGCTTGGTCGAAAGAGCATTGGATTCGGAGTCTGATATGGGTTAAACTACCTGTATGAGCCTTGGCAAGCCAAGGCTTTACTTCTCTGGGCCTTAGAGGGTTGAATGAGTTGGCCTCTATGGTTCTTTCCAGTTCTAAATCCCTTTAAGTCTTTAGCTGAGGTTCTCTATCAAAGAAGACATATCTAGAGCAATCAATTAATCATTAAACATTTATTAAATGCCTACTATGTGCCAGGCACTGTGCTAAGCCTTGGAACCAGAGAATGTTAGACCTACAAGAGACTTTGGAGAATATCTGGTCTAATGCAACTTGGACATTTATTGACTGCCTACTCTATGGAAAATACTATAGAAGATACTGGAGGTAGGAATTAAAAAAAGAAGTAAAATCATGGTCCCTGATCCTATAGAAGTAAAGGTGCCTTCAGGTTAGAATGGAAACAAAACTTAGGAAAATAATTTGTGTTCAAATCTCATTTCTTCTCCTTACTTCCTGTGTGACTCTGTTTCCTAATTTCTAAAATGTGTAAGCTGGGCTTGGTGATCCCTAAAGTCCTTTGTGAACTGTGTTCTTAGAGGGTGTCCCAAAAGTCTTAGTGCCGTTTACCAAAGCTTAAAACTTTATTAAGCCTTTTGGGATATCTTGCATATGAGAACAACTACAAAGCAACACGTCAGTTGTGTATATCTATAAATCGAGTAGGTTAAGGATAAAGCCACCCAGTGATGGAATAATTGATTGGGATTAATCAACCAGTGTTTATTGATCCTCACTTGGGGGAAAGGCAGGCAATGATTATATTTCAGCTATTATGTGCCAGTTTGAGTGCATAGAACCTGGCTATGCAAAGTCAAGAACAATTCTGCCCTCAAGGGTTTGGTTTTTTTTTTTTGCATTCTCTAGGGGGGTACATATATGTACATAAAAAATAAGCACAACCAGGGGTGTTCTGATAATTAACAACCAGCTTTTCTGGGAGAAAATGTATCCAGGACACACTTTTAAATTTAATCCAAATATTAACATTTTCTTTATCACTCTCTTAAGTCTAGATAATTTAAAAAATCAAGCCTTTATAGTGTTTGCTGATTTCCAAGGTGTAAATACCCAGCATTGAAAATATAGCCATTCTCAAGCTGGTCTGAGCTTTGCTAACTGCAGTATACCCCTGAGTACAAAGTAATTTTAAGGAAGGAGGAATAAGCAGCTGGCAGGATCAGGAGAGGCCTTGTGTAGATGGTTTTCACTTGAGCTGAACCTGGGATTCTGTGGGGAGGAGTGGAGAAGGAAGTGCTCTCCACGCATACAGAACAGACTCTGCAAAGGCATAGAGGTGAGATGAAATGTTTAGTTTGAGAAACAGTAAGGGCATCAGTTTGACTAATCCACATAGAGTATTTGAATGGAAGTAGTGTGTAATAAAACTGGAAAGATAGGTTGGAATCAGGTTGCAAAGGGCTTTAAATGCTCAAAGAAGGGTTTATATTTGATCAGAGGCAGTTTCTAGCTCAGTGGATAGAGCACTGGGCCTGGAGTCAGGAAGACCTGAATTCAAATCCAGGCCCAGATACTTGTTAGCTTTGTGACCCGGCTAAGTCACTTAACCTCTGTTTGCCTCAGTTTCCTCAACTGTAAAATGAGCTGCAGAAGGAAATGGCAAACCACTCCAGTATCTCTCCCAAGAAAACCCCAAATGGGGTCACAGAGTTGGACACAACTAAAAACAACTGAATGACAACATCTACAAAACGGCAATAATAATAACCCTTCCCCATCCCCCAACGTCATTTCGAAGATCGTATGAGATAATATTTGTAAAGCCACTTAGCATGGTGCCTGGCACATAGCAGGTAGTATATAAATGCTGATCTGCCTTCCCCTGTTTTAGAATCCAGGAGCCACTATAGGGAGGATAAATTGGAGAGGAAAGAGAACCTGAGGCAGGAAAATCAATTTTGAGGCTATTGCACTAGTCCACATGAGAGGTAATGAGGGTCTGAACCTGAGTGATGGCCATGAAAGTGTAGAGGAGATGGGACAGGTGTTGTGTATGGATTCGCACCTGAGTAGCCATACGGAATGGAGAAAAGAGAATGATGACTCCAAGATTGTGAATCTAGGTAAGTGGAACCATTGTGGTATCCCTTCCCCAAAATAGGGGAATTCTGAAGATGGCTGTCTTTGGGAGTGAGATATGAGTCTGCCTTGGGCAGTTTGAAATGCCCATGGGACATCCAGTTTAAATGTTGAATAGGCATTTGGTGATGTAGGATGTGCTTAGGCAAGAGTATAACACACACACTCTCCGTATATATATGTATATATATATGTATGTGTGTGTGTATGTGTATGTGTGTGTGTATGTATGTATACATATTCTCTCTCTCGGTGACCTCATCAACTTGTTGAGGTTACCGAGAGAGAGAATGTAGTGAGAGAAGAGAAGAGCATCCTGGACAGAGCTTTATGGTACATTTACAACAGGGTATACGTGAAGGCAGAATTAATGATTTCAAAGAAAATCATATATATGCCTGAATGGTTCAGAATCACAGGATATAAGGAATTCCTTAAGTAGAAGGCAGGAGAATTAAAGCATTTATTCAAGCTCCAAAGTAGCAGACCCACAAACCAGTGTCCCCAATTTAATATCCTGGCCAAAAGTTTCCAGGCCCGATAAGTCTGCCTCACAAGAGTAACCAAGAGGTTACAGAAAAACATGATGACATTAAACCAAATCGTGTTCGTGCTTCCCCCCTCTGGTAAGATTACCCACTGGCCTTAAGCCCTTGCTCAGCATTCACGGGTCCACACTCAGGTCAGCCCTGCTACCAGCAGCACCTGCTGCTTCAGCTCCTTTGGCTTCAGCTGCCCTTGTTGCTGCCACTGCTGCTTTTCCTACCTTCGAAACATCTCAATCTCCAAGTTGTATTCTCTCTTTTTATACCTTTTTAGGCGTCATCAAATGTCATCTGAGTGACCAGAACTTAAGTTCCTGTGATTGGCTCTGGTCTTAGCACCTCCCCTTAGGACCCTGGGGGCTTCATGCCCACATCAGTTTAGCACCTAGTAATTGGGGGGGGGAGGGGAAACTTAGGATCAAAGATCTAATCAGACCTCCCTTAGTTGGCCCCACCTTAAGCCTATTCAGATAGGCAGGAAAGAGTTTCTCATTTACTGATTGTCTTAACACAGGGGCCTGGATATAGATTATGATCCAGCAAAGGAAATTGAGAAGTGAGAGCAGTGTCACCAAAACTGAGAAAGGAGAAAGTATACAAGAAGTGACGGTGGTCCAGGTATCAAATGCTACAGAAGAGTTGAGAAGAATAGGGACTAAGATTTGGCAATTTTGTAGCTTCAGCTGAGTGATGAGGTCAGAAACCAGATCACGTGGTTCTGAGAGTGAGAGAAGAGGTTGTGGAAGCAATAAACATAAGAGATTTTACTGGGAGTTTGGCTATGAAATGAAGTAGAGGTAATAGGATGCTAGTTTGAAGGAGTGGTGGTTTCTAGTTACTGGTTTTTATTAATTGGTATAATTTTTTAATCTTAATTTTATTTTTAAGATAGGAGACACCTAAGTGTTTTCATAGGCACCAGGGAATGAACCAGGACATAGAAAGAGACTGAATATTAGAGAAGAGACTGAGGAGAGTAGAAAGATTGGCCTTGAGGAAGAGAAAGGCCACTTCTTAGAGACTGGAGTAAAGGAGGAGACAGGTAGGTTTGATGTTAAAGGATTTTAGATCTAGAGTTGGATGGAGTGCTTCTGTAGGGGTTTATGGTGAATGGCCTCTCTTTTCTCAATTGTGTTTGTCCTTCATTTTCTAAGAGGACCATGATATCAGGAAAATGATGACATGACTTGCAGTTGACTTAGATTTGAGTGAGGGAGGGTCTGTGCAAGGTCACCAGCCTCACCTTCTCCTCCAGAACCATCCGGGTCCATTGGCCATATATTCATTTGGACAACTAGAGATTGCCCAGGATGCCATGGGAGACCCTGGCCCTTTTAGACTAAGGCCTTTCCAGGTTCTCACTGTGAGGTAACACCCATTCATTGAATAGGTCTCTTTAAGAAGCGAGTCAAGGAATGAGGCAAGCACCTCTCCTGAGACCCTGGGGATAAAAGTGTCTAGAAAGTGTGAAATGAGAAAAGAAATTTTGGAATAACTGCAATTATGAATAATTAGGGAAGGAAAAAAGAATTATCTTAGTACATACAGTGAGGGTCCAGTTGGGATCAGGATGAGGACCTGTCTGTATAATTTCATGATTTCCAACAATATCATTCAGCAGCACATGAAGAGAGGAACAGAGGATGTGAATAGTGGAAGCGATCCAGGATTAGAGTTTAACAAAGCTTGAGCGGTGATAAGATAAAGGAATTCAAGAGTAGAAGATCATGTAATATAAATGTTTTACTCTAGGGTCAAGTTGGCAAGTCAGCGTAAAGATGATAGCCTAGGAGAGTACAGAATGATGGTGGGATTGGAGGTCATGAGGAAGACTGGGGAGATAGAATAAATTCAGGAGTTAGGCATAGGGAGGGATGGAGTGATAAAGTCTGTGTGGTCCAATAAAGGAATTTTAATAGTCTTTCATGAGAGTGCAGCACTGTGGGTAGTGATGAAATCAAGAGTGTGACTGTCCCTATGTGGAATGAGGTAGAATAAGGTCATGAAAGTTGGGGACACTGAGAAACTGGAAGGCTAATTTGCAGAAATACCAATGCCCATGTTGAAATATAAGGACAGGAATTAGAATGACTGTGAACTAGACACTGAACTTTTCGTAATTAAACACCAAGTTGAAAATCTCGAAAATCAAAGATGAGATTAATAACATTGAAAGTGAGAAAACCATTAAACTAATAAATGAAACTAGAAGCTGGTTTTATGAAAAAACCCCAATAAAATAGATAAACCATTGGTAAATTTGTTTTTTTTTAGAAAGAGAAAATCAAATTAGTATAAAAAATGAAAAGTAAACAAATCACCAATGAAGATGAAATTAAAGCAATTGTTATGAGTTATTTTGTCCAATTATGTGCCAGCAAAAGTGACAGTCTAAGTGAAATGGATGAATATTTGCAAAAATATAAACGGCCCAGATTAACAGAAGAGGAAACCGCATACTTAAATAACCCTACTATAGGGAAAAAAAAATTGGACATGCCAATTAAGAAAAGAGGAAAAATGGCCTGGGAGCTGACACCAACATCTGTTTTGGTTGATATTTAAATAGAATAGCCATCAAAGTTGGGGAGGTTTCTGAGTGGTGGCAGAGGGAGACTCTGGAAGTGGCAGTTTTAATTTTGCTTAAATGTGTGGTGCTTCTGTTTGAAACCATTCCAGAAACCTCCCCATATAAAGTACAGCCTGTATTAGCCCCGAAGCTTGGCCAGAGATATTTCAAGGACACAGTTGAAGAATATCAAACGTTTCTGTGTGGTGTCTAGGTTTTGAGAGATAATAAATTGGGCATGAGAGCTTGAGGAATCATTCTATTCTAGAAGCACTGGGTCCCATTTTAAAACAATCTCCCTACCTTTTTATGTGTGAAATGTCCTGTAGTACCCCTCATACTATAAGGCAGGCCTGCACAACCTGCGTCCCATGGGCTGCTTACAGCCATCTAACCACTTGCAGCAGGCCAAAGGATTTACAGCAGCCCTCAAAAAATGTATAGGAAAACCTCCTTTGTATGTAAAGGAAATCCTTTGGCCGTCTGCAAGCAGCCAGCCAGCCACAGGTTGTATAGGCCTGCTATAAGGTTTAGATTTGCCATCCAAAATAAACAAAAAAACTTCAACCCTTTGCTTTATTTTTTCTTTTGTATCTTAAACACTGAACAAACTACTGTGACCCTGGTAAAGTCTTCATCTTTTCATACCTGGAGTATTCCAATAGACTGCTTTTTGGTTTCATTGCCTCAAATCTCTCCTAACTCCAGTCTGTCTTCTTACTCAGCTATCAAAGTGATTTTCCTAAATTGCAGATCTGACATATCACCTCCCCTGTCCCCCATTCAGTAAACTCCAGGGAATCCATATTGACTCCAGGATCAAATATAAAGTCCTCTCTTTGGCTTTTAAAAACCTTTCATGACTTGGTCTTATCCTAATTTTCCAGTGCTCCCATATCTTATTCTCTTCCACTTACTCTGGGATCTGTGACACTGGCCTCTTCACTGTTCCTTGCATACAGTGCTCCATTTCCCAACTCCTAGAATATTCCTGGTCTATTTCCCCTCCTTCCCCTACCCCCAGTGGCTAGAATCACCCTCCCTGATTTCTATCAAGTCTCAGCCAAAGTCTCACCTTGTGCAAGAAGCCTTTCTCTGTCCCCCTTATTCTTAATGACTTAATGACTCTCTAAGACTATTTTCAATTTATTCTGTACATGTAATATATTTATCCTCTATGTACATAGTTATTTTTATGCCATCTCCCCCTTTAGCCCCTGAGCTTCTTGAGAGCACAGACTGTTTTTTGTCTTTCTTTGCATCCCCAGTGCTTAGCACAATCAATGCCTGACACATAGTATGCACTTAATAAATGCTAGTTGACTGATTGGTCGGCAATGGGGAACTAAGGATATGCCAACTCCCTCTCTAATTCCATTCTAGCAGGTAGACATGAGAGAAGATGAAATCAAGTGTGGGAAGAATGCCCAGGCAAGCTGTGTCTTCTGGGGGAGATGGCAATCAATTCTCCACAAGTACCAGAAATTAGTTAGGACGGCTTCTTGAAGAACTATGAGGTGTTCTTTAAAGATAATTATAGATAGGTATTGGAGGATAAATGGGAATATAGGACAAAATGCATAGGTGCTAATTAGCAAATCTTGTTTGCTTTCCATATAAATGAAACCTTGAAAAAGCATTAAGTGCTTCCTAAGTGTCAGGCACCTGTCAGTTGCTGGTGATTTAAAGACTGGAATCAAACAGCCCCTTGTCTCAAGGAGCTTACATCTAATGGGAGTAGACAAGACACACTCATGTTGAATGGTGGCTAGGGAAGGGAGTTTTGGTCTAGGACAGGAGTTGATTCTTAACTTTTTTTGTGTCATGGACATTTTTTGGCAATTCGGTGAAGCATATGAACCTCCTCGGATTGATATTTTTTCTTTTATTAATTTATTTCAGCATTTTTAAGAATTTTGAGTTCCATGTTGTCGCCTTCCTTTCTGCCCCTCCCCCACTCATTGAGAAAGCAAGCAATAGATATCAGTTATACATGTGAAGTCATGCAAAACATATTTCCATAGGAGCCATGTTGGAAAAAGCAAAAGGCAAAAAGAAAACAAAAAAGTATGCTTCAATCTGCATGCAGAGTTCATCAGTTCTCTCTCTGGAGGTGGATAGCATTTCTCATCACGGGTCCTTTGGAACTGTCATGGATCATTGTCTTGGTCAGAATAACAAAGTCTTTCACAGTTGATCATCCTTACAATAGTGCTGTTATTGTGTGCAATGTTCTCCTGGTTCTGCTCACTTCATTTTGCATCAATCAGTTCATATAAGTTTTCCCAGGTTTTTTCTGAAACTATCCTGCTTATCATTTTTTTTAATAGCACAACAGTATTCCATCACAATCATATACCACAACTTGTTTAGCCATTCCCCAAATGATGAGCATCCCTCTCAATTTCTAATTCTTTGCCACAACAAAAAGCTTATATATATGTACCAGAGTATAGTTTGAAATCAAGTAGTGCCTACCACCTTTCTTCACATTTTTTATTGATTCCCTTGACATCCTTCACCTTTTGTTCTTCCAAATGATTTTTGTTACTGCTTTTTCTAGCACTATAAAATAATTCTTTGGCAATTTGCTTGGTATGGCACTGAATAAATACATTAGTTTTGGTAGAATTATCATTTTATTTGTTCAGCCTTCCCATAAACAATAAATATTTTCCACTTGTTTATATCTGTCTTTATTTGCGTGAAGTGTTTTATAATTGATTTTTCTTGGCAAATAGACTCCCAAATATTTTACATTGTCTGCATTTATTTAAAATGGAATTTCTCTATCTCTTCCTGCTGGGTTTTATTGGCAATATATAGAAGTGCTGTGGGTTTATGTTACATCCTGCAATTTTGCTAAAGTTGTTAATTATTTCAACTACATTTTAGGTGGTTCTCTAGAATCATTATTCCTTCAATTTCTTTTTCTCATCTTATTGCTATGCTAGCATTTCTAATACAATATTGAATAATAGTGATGATAATGGGCACCCTTGCTTCACCCCTGATCTTATTGGGAAGGTTTCAAGTTTATTCCCATTACAGATAATGGTTGGCTCTTCCTTTTAGTAGATACTACTTATCATTTTAGGAAAGGTTCCTTTTATTCTTATGTTTTCTAGTGTTTTTAATAGGAATAAGAGTTGTATTTTGTCAAAAGCTTTTTCTGCATCTATTGATATATGATTTGTTTTTGTTATTGATATGGTCAGTTATGCTTACAGTTTTCCTAATATTGAACTAGTCCTGCATTCCTAGTATAAATCCTACCTGGTCATAGTACATGATTTTTGTGATATATTGCTGTAATCTCATTGCAGGTATTTTATTTAAAATTTTTGTATCAATATTCATGAGAGAAAGACTAATAGTTTTCTTTCTCTGCTTTTGCTCTTCTTGGTTGAGATATCAAAATCATATTTGTACCATAAAAGGAACTTGACTCCTTTACATATTTTTTCAAATAGTTTATATAGTATCGAGATAAACTATTCCTTAAATATTTGGTAGAATTCACTTGTGAATTCATCTGATCCTATAGATTTTTCCTTAGCTAGCTTGTTTATGGCATGTCCAATTTCTTTTATTTAAGTATTCTATTTCCTTTTCTGTTCATTTGGGCAATTTATATTTTTGCAAATATTCACCCATTTCACTTAGACTGTCACTTTTGTTGCACAATTATGTGCAGCAATTATGTGCAAAATAACTCATAATAATTGCTTTAATTTCTTTATTTGTGGTTCATTCACCCTTTTCATTTTTTATACTAGTAATTTGATTTTCTCTTTTAAAAAAAATCAAATTAACCAATGGTTTATCTATTTTGCTGGGTTTTTTTTTTTTTCACAAAACCAGCTTCTAGTTTTTATCTATTATTTTAATGATTTTCTCACTTTTTTTTTTTTGCAAGGGGGAAGACAGGGCAGTTGGGGTTAAATGACTTGCCCAAGGTCACACAGCTAGTAAATGTGTCAAGTGTGTGAGGCCAGATTTGAACTCAGGTAAACTCCTGACTTCAGGGCTGGTGCTCTACTCACTGCACCACCTAGCTGACCGACTTTCTCACTTTCAATGTTGTTAATCTCATCTTTGATTTTCAGGATTTCCAACTTGGTGTTTAATTGGGGATTTTTAATTTGTTCTTTTTCTAGTTTTTTTTAGTTGCATGCCCAATTCATTGATTTACTCTTTCTCTCTTTTATTGATGTATCTATTTAGAGATACAGAATTTTTCTTAAGTAATGCTTTGGCTATATCCCATTCATTTTGGTATGTTGTCATTCTCTTTAATGGCATTATTGTTTCTATGATTTGATCTTTGACCCACTCATTCTTTAGAATTAGCTTTTTTTATTTTTCAATTTTCAATCTATGCTTCCATTGCCCTTTCCTGAGTGTAATTTCCATAGTATCATGATCTGAAAAGAATGCATTTAATATTTCTGCTTTTCTGCATTTGTTTGTGAAATTTATATGATGTAATAATACATGGTTAATTTTTGTGAAGGTGTCATGGTCTGCTGAGCAAAAGATATACTCCTTTTATTCCTATTCTGTTTTCTCCAGAAGTCTATCACATATAAGTTTTCTAAAATTCTATTTGTCTCCTTAACTTCTTTCTTATTTATGGTTAGATTTCTCTAGTTCTGAGAGGAGAAATTTATAGAGTTTCACTATTTCTTCCTGATACTCATTTAACTTTTCCTTTAAGAATTTGGATGCTGGAGGCAGAAAGCAGGGACTAGCGTGAGCTCCCCGCCAAGACCCTCCAAAAACCTATAAAAAAAATGGCTCTGAACAAATTCTAGAACTGCAGAACCCACAAAGTGGCAGAGGGAGGCAGGGATCCAGCCCAGGACAGCCTGGATGGTCACTGGATGGGGTCTATTGCACATGGAGATGGGGGCGGAGGAGAGGGGAGCCCGGTGTGGGTGGCAGCGGGACCAACCAGACCAGTAGCCAGGTGGGACAGGCCCTAGTGCCCTGAATCGGTGAACTGTGGCAGTTACCAGACTTCTCAAGCCATAAACACCAAAGACAACAGAGAAGGTTAGTGGGAAAAGCTGGGGAGGACAGAGTGAAAAGAGTTCGCAGTTCGGCCACTGCCCCAGGGGAAGTGGAAGTGGTGCAGCTACACAACTACAGCTGCAGTTGCTTCTGGCCCCAGGCCCACCTGGTGGGAGGAATTAAGTGGTGGATCAGAGCAGGAGTGTAGAGCCTGCTTAAGATTTGCCTCAGGTCCAGGTTGGCAGTTCTTGGGGAAAGAGGAATGCTGGTGTGGCAGAGCTGGCTGTATGGGAATAACTTTGAAATCAATGGCTCATCCCATCAAGCTTGGAACAAAGTACTCTATACTCTACAAGCAGTCATACCCTGCTGAAAAACTCAAAGATCAAGTAAGTTGGCTAGGAAAATGGACAGGCAGCGAAAATGCACTCAGATTCAGTCTCAGACTTTGGAATCCTTCTCTGGTGACAA
>CM053626.1:133014611-133050472 GCA_028646595.1 Phalanger gymnotis | reverse complement strand
ATATATATATGTAGAGAGAGAGAGAGGGTGAGTTGAATATGAAGGGATGATATCTAAAAAAATAAAATCAAATTAAGGGATAAGAGAGGAGTATATTGAGAGAGGGAGAAAGGGAGAGATAGAATGGGGTAAATTATCTCGCATAAAAATGGCAAGAAAAAGCAGTTCTGTAGGAAGGGAAGAGGGGACAGGTGAGGAAGAATGAGTAAATCTTGCTCTCATCAGATTCGACCTGAGGAGGGAATACCATACACACTCAATTGGGTATCTTACCCCACAGGAAGGAAGGAGGAAGAAGATAAAAAAGGGGTGACTATAGAAGGGAGGGCAGACAGGGAGAGGAGGCAATCAAAAACAAAGGGACAGCATCAAAGGTCAAGGGAGAAAATTCAATAAAGGGGGCTAGGTTAGGAAGGAGGAAAACATAGTCAATCTTTCACAATGTGAGTATTGTGGAAGAGTTTTACATAGTGATACGCATGTGGCCTATGCTGAATTGCTTGCCTTCTTAGGGAGGGTGGGTGGGGAGGGAAGAGGGGAGAGAATTTGGGACTCAAAGTTTTAAAAATAGATGTTCAAAAACAAAAATAAGTTTCTGCATGCAACTAGGAAATAAGATACACAGTCAATGGGGCGTAGAAATTTATCTTGCCCTACAAGAGAAGAAGGGAAAGGGGGATGTGAGGGGAGTGGGGTGAGAGAAAGGAAGGCTGACTGGGGAATGGGGCAACCAGAATATACACTATCTTGGAGTGGGAGGGAGGGTAGAAATGGGGAGAAAATTTGTAATTCAAACTTTTGTGAAAATCAATGCTGAAAGCTAAATATATTAAATTAATTAAATAAAAAGAATTTGGATGCTATGCCATTTGGTGCATGTATGTTTAGTATTGACATTATTTAATTCAACCAGAAAAAAAAAGTCTATTTTCATTTTTGCTCTGCCTGAGATCATTATTGCTAACCCTGCCCTTTTTTCTTCAGTTGAAGCATAACAGATTTAGCTCTAGCCCCTTATTTTAACTCTGTGTATATCTCACTGTTTCAAGTGTGTGTTTTTTTAAACAAGATAGTGTTGGATTCTCGTTTCATAGTTATGATTAACTATATTTCCCTCCATCTTATTTTCTTCTGTTAATTCTTCTCTCTTTTTATCCTGTCCCTCCTCAAAAATCTTATTTGCTTCTGACCACTGCCTCCCTTAAATGCTCCTTTTTATCACACACATGCACACACACGCGCACACACACACTCGAGCACCCTTTCCATTATCTCCTTCCCCTCTTCCCTGTTGGGTAAGATCAATTTTTGTACCCAACTGAGTGTGTGTGTGTTTGTGTGTATGTAGTTTCTTCTCACTTTGAACCAAATCAGATGAGAGTAAGGTTCAAGCATTGCCTGCCCCCCCCACCATTTCCCCCTTCACTGTAAAAGCTATTCCTTAAGTGCCTCTTTCATGTAAGATAATTTCCTCCATTCTTCCTTTCCCTTCCCTCTTCTCCCAACATATCCCTCTTTCTCATCCATCCGTTATTTTTGAGATCATTCCAACATAATACACTGACTAATGTTCCCTCTATGTAAACTTCCTTTAACTGACCTAATAATGATCAAGTTCTCTTAGGAGTTACGAAGTATCATCTGCCCATATAGGAATGTAAACATCTTATCCTCATTGAATCCCTTGTGATTTTTTCTTTCATGTTTACCTTTTTTATGCTTCTCTCAAGTCTAGCATTTAAAAGACAAATTTTCTGTTCATCTCTGCTCTTTTCATTAGGAGTGCTCAAAAGTCCTCTATTTCATTAAATATCTATTTTTCCCCCTAAAGGATTATCCTCAGTTTTGCTAGGTAGGTCATGTGTGGTTGTAATTCTAGCTCCTTTGCCTTCCAGAATATCATATTCTGAGTCCTCCATTCTTTTAATGTGGAAGTTGCTAAATTTTGGTGATTCTGACTTTGGATCCATGGAATGTGAATGGTTCTTTCTGGAAGCTTTTGAAGTACTTTCTCTTTGACCTGGGAACTCTGGAATTTGGCTATAATATTCCTAGGAGTTTTCATTTTGGGATCTGTTTTAGAAGGTGATGGGTGGGTTTTTTCCATTTCTATTTTACCCTCTGGTTCTAGGATATTGGGGTAGTTTTTTTTAATTTCTGGAAATACAATGTCTAGGCTTATTTTTTGATCTTGGGCATTTCGATAATTTTTAAGTGATCTCTTCTCAATCTGTTTTTTAGGTCAGTTGCTTTTCTGATTAGGTATTTTACATTTTCCTTTATTTTTTCATAATTTTGACTTTGTTTTATTGTTTCTTGATTTCTCGTGGAGTCATTAACACCCACTTGTTCAATTCTAATTTTTAAGGACTTTTTTATGTGATTTTATTTTCTTTTTTTTAAAAAAAAAAACTAATTCTGCTTTTTAAGAAATTTTTTTCTTTGGCTTTTCTTTTGTGCTTCTTTTACTAGTTATCTTTGGATAATTTTCTCACGTTGGTCTCATTTCTTTTTCCAGGTTTTCTTCTATTACACATTTGATTTTTAAAATAAATTTTTAGTTCTTCTAGGAATTTTTGTTGGGCTTGTGTCCAGTTTATGTTTTTCTTTAAGGCTTTGCTTGTAATTGTTTTTAAATCATTGTCTTTTTCTGAGTTTGTGTTTGTTTCCTGTCGTCATAGTAGTTTTTTATGGCCAGGTTCTTTTGTTGGGGTTTGCTAATTTTCCCAGCCTATTTCTTGGTTTTGAACTTTATGTTAAAGTTGGACTTTTGTTCATAAGGTGAGTAATGTTGGAATAGAGGGCACTGTCCCAAGGCTCAGGCTTTTTCACACTACTGTTTTCAGACCCAGTTCTTGAGGTTGGAAGGTTTTGGTGTTGCCAGAGTGGTGTTCCTTCCTCCACTCCAATGTTAAAGACCTCTCCTTCTGACCTCCTGAGTTGTCATGGTCTGGAAAAATGTCTCACTCTGACTTTTTGCTGGTTCTGCCACTTCAGAAATCAATTTGAGTTGTTGCTTTGAAGTTATTTGGAGAGGAACATGGGAGAGCTCAGCTATAGTGCTGCTTCTTGGCACACACACACCCTATTATCTCCTTCCTCTCTTCCCTGTTGGGTAAGATCAATTTCTATACCCAACTGAGTGTGTGTGTGTGTGTGTGTGTGTGTGTGTGTGTGCATAGTTTCTTCCCACTTTGATTTTTAAAATAAATTTTTAGCTCTTCCAGGAATTCTTGTTGGGCTCATGTCCAGTTTGCATTTTTCTTTGAGACTTTGCTTGTAGACATTTTGAGCCATCTTGGCTCTGTCCCAGGATGCTATTTTTAAATGCATAAAGTATAATAATCAGATTACAAAGGAAACCAATTATATTGAAAGCAGCTTTCAAAATTAAAAAAAAAGTTCATAGACCCTAGGGTAAAAAAACAAAACCCCTCAGTTTAAGGAATCATAGGATTGGTAATGGAATCATAGAAAATTCAGTTGTGTCACACCCGCTCCAGAAACAATAATGGTATTGATTTGAATGGATGGTGGGGAAATTTATTGAGCCAGGCCCTGTGTTAGGCTCTAAGACAAAGATATGTTTTGATTATCTGGATAAATGGCCAGCCAGCTAGTTTAGATGGAAGAAACAGTTAGGCAAGCACTAGATATTAGGCTGAATGCATGCAAGGTTGCCAGTTGATGGAAATCCTTGGATTTGGATTTAATGTGATGGACAATAAAGTGGAACCCCTGAAGATTCTTGATAATAATAATAGCTAATATTTATGTAGCACTTACCATGTGCCAGGTACTAGGCTAAGAACTTTGCAATTATCATCTCATTTGATCCTTACAACCACTCTGGGAAATAAGTGTTGTAATTATCCCCATTTTAAAGATGAGTAAACTGAAGCAAACAGAGGTTAAGTGATTTACCCAGGATCACACAACTAGTAAGTAAGTATCTGAGGCTGGATTTGAATTCAGGTTTTCTTGACTCCAGGCCCAGCACTCCATCTGCTCCACTACCTAGCTTGAGTAGATTCTTCTTCCTCCTATCTGAGCCTGTGATTTTGTTTATGTGGGAAACTCTTAGTTCAGAACTACAGTTTGTCTATAGTTTTATAGTCTTAGGGAATTGCCTCAGACATGGAGAGATTAACTGATATGCCCGGGTCACACATCCCACCTGCAGCAGAGAAACAGCTTGAATCCAGATCTTCCTGGTTCGGAAATCATTCTTCTCTACACTCAGTGCCTTTTATTACCTCTTGAGCATTTGATGAGAATGATATCAAGGAAGATCATTTTGGCAACTGTGTATACAGCGAATTGGAATAAGAAAGAATTAGAAGCCTAAAGACTAAGAGGCTAGTGTGGTGCTGTGGGAATGGGGGAGGGGTTATGAAGCTGAGAGATGCTATAAAGCCATGGGACTTAGGGAGGGGAAAAAAGAGACAGAAAAATTAAAAATGATAACAGTCATAGCTTAGGGGTCCAGAAGGATAGTAGCATATTTTGTAGCAACAGATAAAGGATTGTTAGCTTGATGAGGAAGAAATTAATTTCCTTTTTCAGCATGTTAATTTTTCAGTGGTAGGACAATCCAGTGTAGGTGGACACAGGCAAGTGAAGGGTATAGTATGGAGGAGTCTAGCCAAGAAGGATGGAGTAGGAAGAAGGGAAAACAAAGGAGAAAGAGAAGAGAAGAGAAGAACCGTGGGAGCATAGTATTTTGGAAGCACAAGGAAATGTTTCAAGAAAGCAGTAAAGTCACAAAGAATGAGGAGTTTAAAAAAAAGTCGTATTTGGTTATCAGGAAGAATTGGTGACTTTTTGAGGGAAACGCTTGAAGAAACTGAAGCCATATTGCAGGGGGTTGTTTGTTGTTGACTTGTTTCAATTTTTTTCCAACTCTCCATGATCCTATTTAGTGTTTTCTTGGCAAAGATACTGGAGTGGTTTGCCATTTTCTTCTCCAGCTCTAGCTCATTTTAGAGATGAGGAAACTGAGGCAAACAGGGTTAAGTGACTTGCCCAGGGTCACACAGCTAATAAGCATCTGAGACCGGACTTTTACTCGGGTCCTCCTCACTCCAGGGCTGGCACTCTATATACTACCACCTAGCTAGGGGGTTGGGAGGAGTGTTAAGTAAAGGAGATATAGCAGGAGTAAGGCATAAGGTTTAAGAAGCTTATTCCTGATAGGAGATAAAAGTAATAAGATGAGAGTTGGACAAGGTCAAATGAATATTTTCCTGTTTGTTGTTGTCGTTTTAAATAAAGGAGTTCCTGAAAGAAACTGGTAGAAATGCCAAAGTGGGTGAGAAACTGGATTGGAGGACCTTTCATATGGCAGGCGGCAAGGTATGGGCTATAGAGAACCTAGTTTTTAAGATATGAAGAGATGCCCCCTCAAACAGAGATAATGTATGAAAGGAAGGATGCTGAGATATAGAGATGTTGACATATTTTGTATATTTTTTTATAATTTTTTATAATATTTTTATTAGTTTTTTTTCATTTACCAATCCTGTGATTTTATTAGTGTGGGGAACTTGTAGTAAACAAACTTCTTCTACCAATTAAGATCTGTATCTCCTTGGCAACATGGAATTTGAGGAAGTCACCTGGGACACTAATGGATTAAGTGGTTTGCCCTGGGCTACTCAACCAGTATATGTCAAGGTGGGATTAGAATCCAGACCTTCCTGACTCAGAGGCTAGCTCTCTCTGCACTACATATACCACACACAGCCTTTCTTTAATATATATATATATATATATATATATATATACACACACACACACACACACACACACACATATGTATATCATATATAATATATATATCACATATATAAAGTAAAAATAAGACATAGTATATATAAGTGAAAATAAGATTAATATATATGCATATATATTAATCTTATTTTCACTTTGCCTTCCCTTTCTCAATATATGCTTATAACACAGATTAAAAGAAAGAAGAAAAAAAATCAGTTTAGCAAAACTGACCAATACAGCAAATGCATCTGACAGTATATGAAGTATTCTGTATCCATAGTCTTCCTCTGCCTTTGTAAAGAAGGGAGGAATTGCATTTTCTCAAAGATAGTGAAAGGTTAGTGGGTCTCCTTGATTCTTTTGAGGTAAATGAAGGTAAGATATAAGGTTATCTAGGACAGTAGCAAGTCTAAGAAGAGAAAGTAAATCACCTGGGCAGAACCTTTAATAATAATAGCATATATACATTGCCTTAAGAAGTAAAGTTCCAAAGCACTTTACATATGTTTGATCCTCCAAACAACCCTATGAGATAGGTGCTATTATTATGCCCGCTTTAGGACAAATTCTTCATTTTACAGATGACTAAACTGAGGATCAGAGAGTTGAAATTACTTCTCCCTAGTCACACATGTAGTAATTGGCAGAGGCTGGATTTTCTTTGGTGTGTGTTCAGGTTATCTGATACCAATTCCAGCTCTTTTCTACTATATCATGCAAAGTTTCAAGCACCCAATGTGGGAAGCTAGCCAAGGAATCCATCCCCGACGGAGTAATAACCTTGTCTAGCAGTGCCTGAGGTAAAGCTGAAAGGTGAGGCAGGTAAACCAGTCAGGAGGATGGTCATTTCAGGTGCAGGATGGTCTCCAGTGGTGCCACGTAGCATGGGTACAGAGTAAGGAGCTGGTGATAAAAGGAGATGTTGGGCTGAAGGGTCAGCAGGTTGAGAATGGTAAAAATTTGAGATGGATGAGGGAGTGTGGTAGACATAGTCGTCAATTGTTGAATCTAATGTTGAAAGGAAGGGTATCATTGAGTTGTTTAAGGAGTATAAGTTTAAAGATTAAAGGATTCCTTGAAGACAGAACTGTGAGTAGAAGGATGAGCAAGATTATAGGTAAAAAAAAGTGTTGTCGCTGTCATAATCATCATAATCGTTCTCAAAGAGGACCAAAATGACATCACTATGCTAGAGTCAAGTCTCAATGTGTCCAACTGTGGCTGATCAGACTAATATGAGCTCAGAATGCTCTACCACAGGTCGGGCACAAATAGTCCGTGTAAATATTTGGGGTGGATACTCCAAACTTGCGCATCCTGCGTTTCTTTTGAGCTGTTTCCGCTTTGCTCACGGGGCATAGCACCAAGAAGTGTAGTGTAAGCCGGAAGTGTAGGCAGCACCAGAGGACCTTGGAGGGAAGCAGAGGTCTCAAGCACATTAGTGGCCTGGGAAATGGTAGGTGTAGAACGGAACCCAGGGAAGCAAGAAATAACTTTTCGGAATTTTGAGGAGGAAGGGTCTTGATTCAGACAGCAATGGAATAGGAAGCATAAGCTCTCTGTTCCCAGAGGGAGTAGCAGCAGCTGCTTGAGTGGGGAGGCAAGAGGCATCATCCTGTCTATCTCTGGCAGTCCCTCCTGCAGAAGGACAGCTGGGCCACTGACCACTTAAGGTCAAGTCACTGCATCAAGCTCCTCCTGGGTGTTCTTAGAAAGTTGGTAGCAGCAGGTGAGCATCTGTGACTGTTTTTGTCACCACTGGCCATCAGCCCGTGCCAGATGCTATATGTGCAGAAGTAGTCATTGATACCTTCAAGGCATAGATAGCAGTGTCCATGAATGTCAGAGAGCTGCCAGGGAGGAGGAAGAAGGCCCATCTCTTCCATGAGTAGTCCTGATGGTATACACCCACTCCCCTGTGGATTATTATACTGATATAATACTAATATGGGAAGAGCTTATAGTAATCCGTCTCTTTTCAGGGTATCCTTTCATGGACTTAGCATATGGCTCTGGTTCATATCGCACTGTTTGAGGCCTGCTGGGAAGGTCCTCTCGTGGCTGCTCCAAGATACTTGGATGTTTTTGTGTTCCGAGGAAAACACTATATACCATGAATACGACAATGTAAATGGAGGAAGAGAAAAGGGAGAAGAATAAGCTCCTAACTGCATGCCAGGCACTGTTCTTAAGCGCTTTACAAATATTATCTCATTTGAATCCTCACAACAACCCAGCAAGAGAGGTCTTATTACGATCCCTCTTGTAAACCAAGGCAAAAAGGTCAAGGGACTAGCCCAGGGTCACACAGCTACTGAGTGTCTGAGGCTGAATTTGAACTTGTGTCTTCCTGACTCTAGGCCTGGCCCTCTATCCACTGAGCCTCCTAGTTGCCTCTAGATGGAAAGAACAGCAGCACTACAATTGAAACCAAATGCTGCATTTTGATAACCAAGTTTGGCCTCAAAGAAGAGATACAAGAAAGCAGTGAATGTCACTTCTTTGCAGGGGTGAGGGGCTGTGTGTGTAGAATAAGGCATATGTCAGACTTTTGTGAAATCTTGCTCGGGTTTTGCTGCAGTTTTTTCACCCCTCTTTTTTATTCTTGGTTGTGAGAGATGGCTTTCTGGGAGGGGGAAAGAGGAGAGACACATTGGAACATGCAAGTGATGTAGAAACAAAAGATATAGGTAGATCTTTTATATTGCAGAATGTTTTATATGTGTTATGGAATACACAAAATTTATATTTATATATGACTTACACATATAGAGACATAAAATAATTATAGAATTCTATATGCAGAAAATGTATACACAAAATTATATTTCATATTTATATAATATGTAATAAATATAACACAATACATTCAGTAAATATATATTTAGTAAATTTATAACTAGCAGGTTGTATTTATATATAAAAACAGTATCGTAGTTATATAATATGTAATCCTAGATATAATGTGTTTAGTAGATAATTACAATGTAATGTGACTATTAAATATATAGTAAATATAGATTTAGTAAATATGTATGTATATATTGCATAAATACGATATATAATTTTGTATATTCCTTAATTATTTCTGAGTATTAGTAGAAATTTTCTGCATATGGCCTTGGCCTTTCAAAGACATGCGTTTTCTTCATTACATCCTTCACCCTGGCCAAAATAAGGTGGAAAAGTCTGACCATTTGACTGCATGCCTGAGAATCATAGGATTTAGAGCTGGAAAGGACCTTAGAGGTCATCTGTTTTTTTTTTTTTTTTTTTGCTTTTTGGCAGGGCAGTTGGGGTTAAGTGACTCGTCCAAGGTCACATAGCTAGTACATGTGTCAAGTGTCTGAGGCCGGATTTGAACTCAGGTCCTCCCGACTCCAGGGCCGGTGCTCTACTCACTGTGCCACCTAGCTGCCCCATCTATCTTTTCACAGCCCTTCATTCATACAAAGGAAGGACTGGAGCCCCACAGAAAGGAAGTGATTTGCTCTAGGTAAGAAAGGATACTTTAGTGTGTGTCCTCTGCATCCATATCCATTCTTTGTTTTACTATGGGTTAGATGGTTCTCACAGGCAGCTTAGTGAATAGAGTGCTGGGCCTGGAGTCAGGAAGACTCATCTTCCTGAGTTTAGTTCTGGTCTCAGACAATTACCAGCTGTGTGACCCTGGGCAAGTCACTTCACTTTGCCTCAGTTTCCTCATCTGTGAAATGATCTGGAGAAGGAAATGGCAAACCACCTCAGTATCTTTACCAAGAGAATCCTAAATGGGGTCATGAAGAATCAGACATGACTGAATAGCAACAAAACAACAAAGTGCCTCTTAAATGTTGTGGATCGACTTGGAAAAGTCACAAACTTCTCCTTTAATTCATGTTGATTTGCCTAAAATTAGCTGTTAGGAATAGGCTAGCCTAAAAGAGTGATGTCAGAAATCAGATAGAAACAGAGTCACCAAACCGTAGCTAAAGATCTTAGGGGGATCTCCTTTTAGTGGGCGTCCCCCTTAAGCAGGCATCTGCCTCGGGGGGGTGTCATCTCCCTTAAGGAGTTGTCCCCCTGAGGCCACCCCTCTCCCTTAGGGGTGTCACCCTCCCCTTAACCTGGGTCTCCCTTAAGGAGTGGAGGAGCCTGCTTGGTGTGTTGTGTTATCCACAGTAAATGCCTTTACTTGATTTGATGACAGCCTGAGCAAATTTTTTAGAGACAATCTTGTACCCCAACATTTTGGGGTGTACCCTGAACCTCAACATTTCTGGGACTGTCACTTCTAGTGTTTTATCTGGCATCTTAAAAGAGAGCAGCTCGGTGAAACTTGAAAGGCACAAAGAAAAAATAAAAGCATTTTCCAATAAAGCCAACAAATTCCACTGGAAGGACACCTTTCTACAGGTGGGGATTTTGTTTCAAACTGTGCTAAACTGTTCACTCCTACCCCTTGACCCTGTGCAGAAAGAATGCCATTCATTGCAACAAATACACTTCCTATGTTACAGGCAACAAGCTTAAGTGCAAAGGACCAACCATTGCTTTTTTAAAGAATACATGACAACTTTTAATCAATACTTTGGATACAGAAAACTGTTAAAAAATTTAAAAAGTTTTTTTTAAAAATATAAAGATCTTTCCTGGCTACACATTGACTTAGAAAACCTCATAGTAACATTATCTATGTTCTATTATATTTTTATTTATTTTATTAGACTGTTCCCAATTACATTTTAGTCTGATTCAGGCATTCAGGAAGGTTTGGAGCCCTCAGAACTAAAGAATCCCAGTTTTGATTCCACGTACGATGGGAGGGGGTTATGTGACTACAAAGATCCCTAATTGAAGAGTAGACTGGCCTCAGTTTTTGTAGTGCTTCATAATGAATTTTGTCTCTTTATCCCTGGAAGGGGACTTAAGTATTCCTTCCTCTTATTTATTTTTTTTTATTTTACTAATGTCTTCTTAATTTCTAGAAAACAATACTGTGATGAGCACTTGTATTTCCTTTTTTCTTTGACTTCCAGTGTGTGTGTGTGTTCACGTGCATGAGCACGCATTCTCGCATGCTTGTGTGTGTGCATGCAGGTGCCTTTGGTTTGAGTGGGTGTTCATAACAGAAGCATTGTGATACCTGGAAAGAGCACTAGATTTGGAGACAGGAAGGATCCTGCCTCTGTCACTTATTAATTTTGTCCTTGAGAAAGTCTCTTCACCTCTGGATTGATCAAATATGATTTAATTTCAGTGTCTTTACTCCAAAACAATTCAATAACATGTTATACGGCTCCTATAATCACATTGTTCTGGGGGCTCCAGAAGGCATTAAATAAGGTAGAAAACAGGGAACTCTCTCAAGGAGTTTTCAGTCAAGACAAGGAGACAAGAAACCTGTAGGGAGCAAAAATATTCTATAGCACCATGCGGACCTGAGGGTTATAAGACGTGGGTATAATCACCATGCAGTAGGGTTTGATGAACAGAGACTTCTTAAACGGGGTGACTCTTGGACTGGGTCCTGAAAGGAATTGTAGAGAGACATGGCCTGGTTGAGAATAGTATAGGGAAGAGAACAAAGAGCTTACTATCATGAGTTATGACATCCTAAGTGTTGGATTCTGCCTTTAGGGTTCGGTTCAGGTGCCACCTTCTGTATGAAACCTTTCCTGATTTCCCCAGCTCCTAGTCTCTTCTACTCTACTACCACCACCTCCTGCCACCCCAATCACCTTTTGTCTATTTTTAAAACACCTATGTCTATTCCAAAGGACTCATGACAGGAAATGCCATTCACCTCCAGAGAAAGAACTATGGAGTCTGAATGCAGAAGAAAGCGAGCTATTTTCTTTTTTTTTTTTTGTCTTGTTTTGTTTTTTTTGTTTCTCATGGTTTCTCCCATTCATTATAATTCTTCTCTACAACATGACTAATGTGAAAGTATGTTTAATAGGAGTGTTTATGTAAAGCCTATACCAGATTGCAAGCCATCTTGGGGAGGGAAGGGGAAAAAATTTAAAACTTATGGAAGTGAATGTTGAAAACTAAAAATAAATAAGTTAGCTAATAAAAAAATAAAATACCTATGTGTGTATCTATTTGTTACAAACTCCTCGGAGCAAGGACTGTTTCATGTTTGTATTTGTGTCTCCATTATCTAGCACAATATTTGGCATACAGTAGATGCCTAATAAATGTTTAATGATTGATGGATGCCTTATGGCTCATGGCTTTTTATTAATATAATAATAGCACAACTAGTAGGATTGAACATGTCTGTCGATTTTAGTTCCAACTCTGTGATCCTATTTGGGATTCTCTTGGAAAAGATACTGGAGTGGTTTGTTATTTCCTTCTCTGACTCATTTTACAGGTGAGGAAACTGAGGCAAAGAGGGTTAAGTGACTTGCCCAGGGTCACATAGCTAGTAAGTGTCTGAGGCCAGATTTGAACTCATGAAGAGGAATCTTCCTGACTCTAGACCCAGTGCCATCTAACTGCCCTGTGAACACACCTAGAACAGTGTTATTAAAATTGCCTTCCCTATTAGATTGTAAGTTGCTCGAGAGTAAAAATTGTTTTTGCTTTCTTTGAATGGTGCCTGGCACATATAACTTACTGATGATAGGTGACAACTTAAATAGTTTGTCCTTGATGTAGAATATGTATTGCTTATCGATTCTGCATGGTTTTCTGTTTAAAAATAGGTTTTGGAGTGTGTACAGTTTTTGGTGAAGGTGTGTCAGGTTTTTGTTGTTGTCTTTAAGCTTGTGTGGCAAGAACTGGAAGCATTTGCGTTTCATTACCATTTGATCCAAGGTCCTTTTTGCTCTGGATTTCTAATTCTACTTAGGCCTTGTCTTTTCCTTCCAAAGCTGACTTTATTGTATTTTCTACTTTCAGTAAAGCGCTACATAAGGAAAGGTGTTCCCAATGAACACCGCGCATTTGTCTGGATGGCCACAAGCGGAGCCCAGGCACAGATGGACCAGAACCCAGGATATTATCGGAAGCTACTGGAAGGTGAAAGAAATGACAGACTGGTGGAGTCAATCAAGACAGGTGACGCCCTCATCATTCCTACTCCTGGCCAATGGCAGTGAGTGTTAAATGATGCAGACTAGATAGTGCTGTAGGCACAGCAAGTCTGCTCCTACAGTTTGACTCATTAATTAGACTTAGCACTAGCTAATGAAATTATAATATTGAATATAATAATGTGAATCAACAAATTGTTCTCAGTTTGAAAATGCAGCTCATTTAAGAAAATGGTTCATGAGGGAGAAATGAATATGAGGTGGTGTGATAAAACGCTAGTATCAGAATCAGAAGACCTATGGCTTTAGGCAAGGTATTTAACTTCTCAGGTCCCTAGGTTACCCTTGGATTCAAAATAGCAGAACAGGCAAAGATTGGCACTGGAAGGGTAAGCCCTCCCCAGAAGATCCCGACACTAATAAAATCACAGGTCTTGCTTAAAAAGGGGGAATGAGTAGGAGAAGGTGGGAATGAGAGGTGTAGTAGTCAGAGGGCATTTGAATCTGGAAGGCTTGGGTTCAAATTCGTCTTTTGACACATGACCCTAGGCAATTTTCATAACCCCTCAGTGCACACAGGCAACCTTTTAAGACTATAAGCAGCAGACAGGTTATAAGTCTGCCTTGGCAAAGAGAGTTTCTGTACCCAGAGTTCGCCTCCACCTGGGAAATCACAAGTCCAGGATAACAACAAAAAAGCAGGAATGAACACTGGGGGAAGGGAGTTGGTGGCGATATACATCTACCCATACTTGGGTTTCAATTTTTAGAACCTCCTTTTTAGTATCAATCTATAATAAGTTTTCATGGAGGCTGATTTTCCTAGCTCTCATTTGCTTTCATGTTGTTTATCTATTTTCCCTGCATCCACATCGTCTTTGAATTGGTTACCATTAAAATATCGGTGGAAGATGATTCTTAGCATTTGGTTTTCTCACTTCATATGGAAGAATCAATATTTTTTGAGGCTGTAATACAATTCAGGTAACAGGATATGAGAGTTTTAAAGACTAAACTAAAATAATGAATGGTGATATTTTAAAACTAACTGACCAATATTGCTTCACCACACCTCCCCCCCCCCCCAAAAAAGGGAAAAATCGACAGTCTTTATTCACTGGAAAAATACACTATATGAAAGTTCATTCTTTGTGTTACTGGAAAGTTTTGATCCTAATCATTCATTTAGCTGTATTTTATTTATAAATTTTTCAAAATATCCCTACTACCCATGACCTCTCATTTTATACCCTTCTGTGTTGTAAATGATGACAATCAGTTGTCAAAGGGTAGAAAGAGGAAGAATGAGAGTAGAATGTACTTTGCTAGTTGAGAGAACTTATAAAAAACAATCATGTCTTGTATTGTGTTTGTGTTCTTTTGAAATAGCTCTGCCTCTTAGTTCTTACCCTTTTTGAGAGAAATAAAAATGTAGACCTATCGTACTTAAGGTCTTATTGGAGATCAAATGAATTTTCAATGATGTGAGTTCAGAATAACCTGTAATTATTCCAAAATTGAATTTCCTTGCATATGGATAAGACTTTGGTCCAGTGTGTCCTCCTTTGCAAATAGTTCCTGGTCCGGTGATCTTAACATGACTCTTTTCTCCTCCACCTGGAGCTCAAAGTTCAAAGGGCCTCCAACTGAGGGCCAGAGAACTGGGAGCTGACCAGGCATGTTCTGGTAGATGGTTGTAAACCTGTCCCCAGGTTTCAGAATTCTTGGTCAGCTGAGGTCACTACAGAACAAATGTACAGCCAAAGGTCTCGGAGCATAAGTGGTAGCTGACTCCCCAGATAATCAGAGCCTGGCTGTTAATCACTCATCATGGCTAACACAGCTCATTCTGAATTTGGAACAATAAAACCGGGTTTGGGGTAGAATGCTCAGATTAGGAAAACAGAATGGGATGTTGTTGTTGTTTTAAACCTGTCTTGTCCTCTATCTCTTAGGCCATATTGCCAAATGGATTTAATTTTTCAAAATTGAATTTTAAAACCCAGATCGAGTTATATCCATGGTAACTCATGCCATATAGAGATTTTCTATTTCATTCTTTCTCTATTTATATGACAGTCATAGGATCATAGACTTAGAGCTAGAAGAGACTTCTGAAAACATTTGATTCAGCCTCCTCATTTTACACATGAGGATTCTATGATCCAGCAGGTTGAAGTGACTTGGCCACATTGACACTGGTAACAAATGGCAGAACTGGGATTTGAACCCAGGTCCTATAACTCTAAAGACATTGCTCTTCCATTGTGCCATGCTGTGGCCTTGCAGATAATGTGTTTCTTAGCACATGTGGGTGACATCTAAGTTCCTTAAATAAATGAAGTTTACTCTCATTCGACACCCACGATAACTCTCTTTGTGGTGTTATGAGCTCTGTCTGGATATTTCTTATTTGACGGCTCCAAGTAAGGAGGAGACCTTGGTACAGTATAACAAACTCTGGCTCCCAAATTAGAGGGGCTGCTTTCGCTGACACTCCCTGAGTGACCATTGGTAAGTCATTTAACCTCCACATACCTCAGTTTTCTTGTGTAAAATTAAGGGGTTGGGAATGTCCTCCACCTGCTCCTATGGAGGAGAGAGATCCATGGGTGTTATGCATTGCACGTGTTTTTCAAGTCTCAATCAATTATGCTGATCATTTTTTTCTCTAAAAAATACCATTCATTCAATGGTATGACTCTGGGAGGTGGAAGGAAAGAATGAGGAGATAACTATTAAAAAAAAAAGAACTATTTGAAAAAACAGTAAAAAGCAGAACAATCAAAAGAATTTCAAAAATTCTCAGATGTCCTGTCTAGCTCTAGAGCTATAATCCAAAGGTCTGATTTTCAGTGTCAGTGACCAGTGTCATTGTCAGTGTCCATATGATTGCCATAAATAATGGAATAGCAAATACTGATCTAAATGAATTTCTACCCTGAAACCAAGAATCACCTACCCAGCAAAACTGAGTATAATGCTCTAGGGCAAAATATGGACCTTCAATAAAATAGAGACTTTCAAGCTTTCTCACTGAAAAGACCAGAGCTGAATAGAAAATTTGACTTTCAAATACAAGAATCAAGAGAAGCATGAAAAGATAAACAGGAAAGAGAAATCATAAGGAACTTATTAAAGTTGAACTGTTTTGTTTACATTCCTACATGGAAAGATGATATTTGTAACTCATGAGACCTTTCTCAGTATTAAAGTAGTTGAACGGAATATACATATACATATATATATTATATATATACACACATATATGTATACATATATATATATACATATATACACACACACACACACATATATATATAGACAGAGGGCACAGGGTGAGTTGAATATGAAGGGATTATATCTAAAAAAATAAAATAAAATGAAGGAGCGAGAGAGGAATATATCGGGAGAAGGAGGAAGGCAGAGATAGAATGGGGTAAATTATCTTAAAAGTGGAAAGAAAAAGCAGTTATAATGGAAGGGAAGAGAGGGTAAGTGAAAGGGAATGAGTGAATCTTACTCTCATCAGATTTGACTTAAAAAGGGAATAACATACACACCGAATTGAGTATGTTACCCTACAGAAAAGTAGGGGGAAGGGGATAAGGGGAGATGACAGAAGGAAGGGCAGATTGGGGGAGGAGGTAGTCAAAAGCAAACACTTTTGAAAGGGGACAGGGTCAAGGGAGAAAACTGAATAAAGGGGAACAGGACAGAATGGAGGGAAATATAGTTAGTCTTTCATAACATGATTATTATGAAAGTGTTTTGCATAATGATACATGTGTGGCTTATGTTGAATTGCTTGCTTTCTCAGTGAGGGTGGGTGGGGAGGGAAGAAGTGAGAGAATTTGGAACTCAAAGTTCTATAACCAAATGTTAAAAAAAAATCATTATTACATGCAACTGGGAAATAAGATATGCAGGCAATGGGGTACAGAAATCTATCTTGCCCTACAAGAAAGTAAGGGAAAAGGGATGGGGGGGAGTGGAGTGATAGAAAGGAGGGCAGGCTGGGGAAAGGGACAATCAGAATTTATGCCATCTTGGAGGGGGAGGGTAGAAATGGGGAGAAAATTTGTAACTCAAAGTCTTGTGGAAATCTATGTTGAAAACTAAAAATATTAAATGAAAAAATAAAATAAAAAAATTAGTTTCTACCCCCAGATTTAGAGAGGGGAAAACATCAAATTGATATTGAACCTGTATTCTCAGTGCTTATCTACCAAATTAACATTTAAGAATCAATTTGAAAGTGTTACTGCTTATTTTAGTGATGTCAGGCCAGTCACAAGGCAACAATTAGTTCTGAAAAACTATTAAAATGTGGAAATTTTACAGAATTGGTTGTCAATGTAGAGTGGATCAGAGGGAAGATGATTTGGTAATGAGAGACCTTGCTGAGAGACATTGGAATGTGAGAGATACTGAGAGGATAGAGGAAGCCGGAGAGCATCCGCAGGAAGAGAGTGGGGCAGAGAGACTCTTCTGGCCTAAAAGAGGCTTCAGTGAAGGGTACACAATGTTCAGGTTAATGCTTTTCATTTAATTTGGTTTTTAAAACAATTTAAATTTATTTTTATTTTTATTGATATCCTTTGTATTCTTACCTTGAGTTCCAAATATTCTCTACCCTCCCACCCAAAGACCCATACTTTGTAGCAAAGAATATAAAAGGAAGAAAAATAGCAACTCAGCAAAACCAACCAATAATAAAGTCAGTGTGTTTGGTAATACGTGAAGTGTTCCCTACAAGTAGTCCCCTACCCTCAACCCACCTTTGCAAAGAAGTGGGGAGGAAGGTTTGCATTTAATTTCCCTTTTTTTTTTCACTTTTTCACTTTTTTTCACTTTTTTGATTTCACTATTTTGTTTGTTTCTTTCTGTATTTCTGGAAGAGGTCTCAAAAATCTCCCTTTTTTCTGAACTGACAATTATGATTTCTTTTCCAAATCCCAGGTAAAAAAAAATTTCTACTATTATTATTCATAGCCTTTACATTTAAAAATCCTCTTTAACTGAATGAACCTTAATCTTTAATCATGAGTATAACTTGAAAAGGGAAAGGATATTTATGTAAGTGGAGAGAATGAAGTATGGTTAGGAGGAGGAATTTGTTTACAGTCATAGAGAGGGATGGGGAGAGGATGAGACAAAATTCTGTAGCACTTTTGACGTCTTTTTTTTTCCTCATACATGTTCCTGTGGCCTTTAGGGCAAGGATGCACTCAAATATGAGGACATCAAGAATCCCATTCATTCCTGTCCTACTTTATGGTTTCCCTGCATAGAGCTGAAATACTCCTGCTTTGAGTTGCAGCAGATGATGGAGCACACAGTTCTGGGTCTTTCTCCAGAAGTTCCTAATGGTCTTTTGTCAACGCAGCCTTGCTGTCTCATCAATAGAGCACATGGAGTGCGTTCATTTCTTTCCCTGATTTAAGGCAGTGAGTTCATATAAGCCGATTACGTGAAAGGAAGTTATAAGTTCTTTAAGGATGAATCCAGTAGTGAAGGAATCACTGCTCCATGTTAAATCCTTTTGGGATTATAAAATTTCCTTTCCTCAAGAAGGGGCTATTAGATTAATTGAATCCTAAATAAAATACAGGAATATTGAGGGGCATGGTCCTGAGCATTGCCGGTACTTATGTGTGTTACATATACTGTCATTCTGAGTGCATGTTTTTAACTGTCTCCAGTTCATATCTTCCTCCTCTTCTTCTCATATACATCCACAGACATGAACAGGACGTTTCCAGACAATGTAAAATTCAGACAGACTGCTGACCCCTGCTTACAACATACCCTGTACAATGTATTGGTAGCATATGGACATCATAATCAAAGTGTAGGATATTGCCAAGTAAGTACAGTCTTAGCTACTTTAAATAATTGTATTACATAGATGAAAAGGCAAAAGCCATGAATATATTGAACATTAAGAGCTATGTTCTTTGCAGATATAGAAATTCATTATATCTGACATAGAATGTCAGAACTACATAGAATGTAGTCCTGGGCTTGGAATCAGGCAAGACATGCTTTGAAATCTTCCCTTTGAAATCTTGGCTATGGGACTAAGCAAGTCATTCCACCTTTTTAAGCCTCTGTTTCTTCATATGTAAAAGAGTGATAGTAATAACACCTACTTCGTAGGACTGTTAGGAGGCTCACATAAGATCTTGTGTATAACACCACTAGCCGATTGAGTCCCCAGAGGGGTGGCTGTTACTACTTCCAGAGATCTAAGGCTAACCCTGCATGTAGCTGTCCTGAACACCAGCTCACTAGCCCCCACTGGTGTGTTTCTCCTTAATTAGCCAATAGACTCAGTTCTTTAGCAGAGTCATTACTTACTCAAATGGCATAGCAAGGGCTGTGATTAGAAAACATTTGCCCCAATGCCAAGGGCATGCTTTTCCACACATACACCCACAGTCAAAAGGAAAAAAGAGTGGGTACAGACTGAAGATATAATGGTAATGAGACACAAGTGGAGGATGCCCATGTGGCCAAAGGTCCTCAATTCATTTTGCTGTTAGCTGGGCTGGCAGTTTGCAGGGCTGGCTCCTTGCAGGGCACAAAGTTTCTACTGGACCTGCAACTTGCTTTTCCTAAGGGTTCTGTGTGTTGGCTGGAAGGGACAATCTGCTGCTGGGCTGGGTCAAGCAGGTCACTCAGTGGCTGTGTTGGCTCCTTACCAGTCTCCAATGCTGCCATTGCCTGTGCTCTTAAAGCACAACATCTCTGCTAGACTGGTCAATCAGCTGATCTCCAGCTCTCATTTTTTGATGGGTAAACTGTAGTTAGCTAGATTGTCACCAAGATTTTTCAGGAATAATGGCAACATTACTCCTTTCTCAAAAGCCCCTTGCCTCCATGAACTATTTAGGGGGATTTGTTTCATGTTAAGTTTCAATTCAAGTCATTTACCTTCGATGCTCTTTTGAGAATTTTATGAAGATGAGGGGCTATGACCTGGAGGCATATTCACCATCTTGCTGGCTTCTTCGTATTGTCAAGAAAAAATATTAATACTGTACTCTGAATTTTCAGGACGAGTCTTCCAGAAACATTTTTATTAACATTATTTTAAATACTAGCATTTTTATCCTAGAGAGAAATGTCCAAATTGGCATAGCACCCCCCTCCACCATGGCTTCAGATCTCCCTCTCTCCAAGAGGATTTGAAAGTTCCATTTATAGAAATTTTGAACAAGGGAAAGATCGTTATATATTAAAATACAGTTTAGGGTTAATATTCCAAAATAATAGTCACTATTTGATACCTTGTTTGACCACTCCCATAAAGTATTCTCCTAGAGTAATCAAAGATACCTCCTCCCTGAGATCAATATATGAATCCTTTCTCAATGGAAAATCAATGGAGGAGAAGGGTAATTTGATAGCCCTACCACTCCAGGAGGCAGGAAGGCAATGATCTAAACAGGGTAAGAGCTAAATTTGATCATCCCCTTTGATCCATTTCCTGGCACCTTAACTCTTGTTCTTAACCTTTTATACCTTGTCAAAAGAAGAAAAGTCTGGAGCAAGTTTTTGGATCAGAGAAATACAATTTTTATTTGAGCTAAGGAGGTTTATATTTCCATAATATGCAATTGAGTTACTCACCCCTCCCAGCCTTTCCACTTTCCATCTGAAGTCTTCTCACTTTTACCTTTCAGTGTCTCTGACTTTTAGCCTCTGCAGACCTTAACATTTTTAGCTGGTCTCACTGGGGCTCCACCCAACCCTTGCATGTATGTAAAATGCTTTACAAACTTTAAAATACTATTAGTCATTTTTTAAATGTTTGTTGTAAAGTGATTGTTTTTTGTATTTAAAGTGTCTAAATGTCAGCCTGTCTTCTCTATGCTCATGGAAAGCATTTTCAGGAAAACTCCAGCAGCAGATAGGACAATCAAAAATGATATGTAATAATATTTCATTCTTCTGATTTTTTTATGATAATGATCTTAATAAATTCCTTGAATGAATCTCTATCTTGCTATTATTCTTTTATGCTCTGTTATTCTTCAGACTGTTACATAGATAGATAAAAGTGACTGCTTTCTGTAATTGAATGAAAGTCTCTGTCCTGCTACTTGTTCTTTTATGTACTAGACCTGGAATTAGGAAGACCTGGGTTGGAATCCAGCCTTATACTCTTACTAAAAAAGTCATTTAACTGCTGCTGTCTGCCTCAGTTTCCTTATCTGTAAAATGGGGATAATAATAGCACCTACCTCCTAGGGTTGTTGTGAGAATTATATGAGGTATATTTGTAAAGTGCTTTGTAAACCCTAATGCATTATATAAATGCTAGCTATTATTATTATTTATTATTATTCAAACTGTTAAATAGGTAGATTAAAATGCCTGCTAGAAAGAGAGTTTTGGTATATCATTTTCTGTAGGCTCACTAAAAGTATCTTCGGGGCAACCCTAGTTGTAGACAGAGTAGGTGTGATGTCCTGGTGCCACATGGCTTTGATATTATTATTAGTATAGCTAACATTTGTAAAGCACTTCAAGGTTTCCTTACGTTCTTAGTGTTCAGTATAATTCTGCATGAATTACTGAGGGGGAAAAAAAGTCCTTCCCAGTGATCTGCTTGTAAAGTAGTGTCAGTTCTGGGAAATACCTACTTCTTACAACTTAATGAAGCTGTTTGAGTCAGACATTACATATTTATGTGTGTTTGTGCTTTCTCTTGTCTGCATTTTTCTCTGTGATAATACTTTTTCAGGCATTGCACTCACTGGAGAGCAAAGGTCCAAAGCACTATGCTGGAAAAAATAAAACAAAACAAGAGAGTTTAGGTGTGGGCCAGTCCAGCCTTCTAAGCTTCTGTTCTGCAGACCTTGCTGGCTGCTGAAATGCCTGCCTCCTGGAATGTTTTCAGAAGGGCTGTCTTTTGTGCCCACTCTGTGAAGGCACCAAACAAACTCTTGTCACCATGGTTGCAGGCATCAAGCTATCTGCCGTCATGAGAACTGAAAAGCAGCTTTTGAGATTTTTTAGGCCTTCGTGCATAAGACACACGCAGGGAAAGCCAGACTGGCTCAAAGATTTTTGCAAAGGGCCAGTGACAGGTATCTGAAAGAATTTGTGGCCTCAACCTAAATCTCAGTTCTGCAAGATGGTTCTAGTAACTTGCTTAACGTAGAGGTCTGCCCAACAGAATATGCGTGTTTTTTAGCTGTGTGACTCCAGTTGGAACACTGCTTCCTCTTGTGTCTGGACGCAGTTTGAGGAACCCAAGGTCATTTAGCTGCCTGTCATCACAAATTAATTCTGGGGGAAAGGGAGGAAGGAGAGGGAAAGTACAGGAGAGAAGAATGAAATAAGAGACGCTTTTCAAAAAGCCAGCCTCAAAGAGCAGTAATAGATACTGGTTATCACTGCATCTAAATAATTCACTGGATTATATTTTTACACTTGTATACCTGTAAGTATTGAATGTATGAAGCCAAGACTGTATTCCTGTTAGAGTGATTAGACCAAAACCTTGTCTTTTATTACCAAGGCTTATTTATTTTTTTCTTCAACAAACCTTGATTCTGTATTTATAGTGTTTTGATCTCCAAATTATCCCATAAATTTCTGTCAATCATTACAGCTGCTTTTCTTAATAGACTTTTTCCTCTGTCTACTATTTATTTCCATATGGATTTTAGCTGCCTAGTATATTTTATGCTCTGTAATAATTTTTATGCTATTGATTTACAGGGCTTCCCAAAAGTCAGTGCAGTTTTATGCTATTAAAGACTTTTGAGACACCCTGTATATTAGATTGAGGTTTGGGAAAGCCTGTTATAGGTTATGTGATTTCTTCCCATAGGCTGTCATTAAATTATGAAAACTATTATTAAATATCAATATTCAAAGGAAGTATTGAAATAGTTTTATTAAATAGCTTTTCTTTTCCCTCTTTCTTCTATTTCCTAGTCTTTTTCAAAGAGACTATGTCCTTGGTTATAATTCATAACCAAACAGAATAGAATGCTAATGGCTCCCAGAGGTCTGTTTTATTATTATTATTTCTATACCTGGAGTATTATATTTATTGGGTCAAACAAGATAAACTGGAAACTGATCTTTGATGTGGACTTAAAGAATATGTTAAAGCCCATTATGAATTCCTCTTCATTGTTCTTTCTCCTGTAGGGAATGAATTTCCTGGCAGGATATCTGCTTCTCATTACAAAGAGTGAAGAGCAGTCCTTTTGGTTACTGGATGCTCTTGTGGGAAGAATATTGCCTGGTATGTTGAAAGCTCCTTCTATAATGTTGGATTTTCTTCCAGCCATCAGTTAATTTTATTTATTTATTTTTGGCAGATCTAATGAGTCAGCATTTAACTAAAACAGAGTTGAGAGGTTTGGGAGTTGAAGTTTATAATCTTATAAAGTGGAAGTAGGAAAAATATTGAATCAGATTGTTTTCAGATACAACAGATGAGCTTTTTTAGTACTTGTAGTTTATTCCCTGTTCATTTCAGATCGCAGTGTTGGACTAAGACCATACACTTAGATCATCTGTTATTCAATCTGTGCCCATTATAATGAAACTCCAAGGGACATAGTGGATCTTTTGTGAAGCTATATTCTATCCTAGCCATTAGAAAGGATGAGAGAGGCTTACTTGTTAATGTGTTCTTAGACACTGCCAATTAAAAGGACATTTTTTTTTAAATAAAAGGACATTTTTAAAGAAACCCCATACCCCATCTTTTGGGTCTATCAGTAACATTTGTTGCTTCTCTATTCTTTACAAAATACTGAATAAGTCACTGTGGGGAATAGAAAGATGCACACAATCATTACTAGGGATGTCTTGAAAAGAAGTGTTGGAGCAGTTAGATGGTACAGCCCTGGAGTCTGGAGGACCTGAGTTCAAATCTGGCCTCAGACATTTACTAGGTATGCGACCCTGAGTAAATCACTTAGCCCCAATTGCCTCCAAAAAGAACAAGTGTAAAGCAATTATTATTTTTAAAAAGTATTTGCTGGTTGAGAAACATTATGGTGTAATGGATTGAGGCCTGTCCTGGAAGTTAGGAAGACCTGGATTCAAGTTCTGCCTGTAACACTTTTGGACTATGTGACATTGGGCAAGTCTCTCAGGGCTCCAGGCAACTCTCTTAAGACTATCAGTTTCCCAGTCTGTATAAATGGAGGGAGTTTCCACAGTTAGAGATCTTTATACTGATGAAACCACAAGCCTAGCCCTCAAATACTGAGTTGTATTCCTATATAAGTTCAGGGAAAACCTTAAAGGGGAAGCAAGACTTAGGGTAATTCCCTCCTGTCCCAAATGTAATATGATCTGAAATAGCTTGGGTTTTTTTTTAAACAATGTGGAGCTACTGTTTTGACAATTCAGCTAGCAGCTGCTGTGAGGGTATAAAACCAACAACAACCAGCACACAGGACTCTGCAAAAGCCCAGGTCCTTTTGATCTGCTTTACTAAGGAAAACAACGTTAAGGGGTTAACAATCTTACTTTAATCCAGCATACAAATATCATTCACTTAGTTCAGGGGAAAAAGCCAGCACCCTGAACTTCAGAGCAAATACAATCAAATTACAAACAGACCAAGTACAATCCGTAGTTACCAACATCCGAGTTCAGCCATGGAGCTCAACAATGGCTGGCTCAGAGTCACGTGTCACTACTGCTGCAGCTCAGAGCTCCGAAAAAAGAAAGCCAACCCTTAGTTTTATATCTTAGGGTCAAGAGTGAGTCACACATGTGACTTACCCACGTGACCTAAAATTGTCACAAAAATGGGACTTAAACCCACGTGGTCTAAAAGCCTCTGATGTCACAAACATGTCACTCAAACCCATTTAAACTAGGCTTTCCCTTGAGGCAAGGAGGTGATCAAGGACTCCTAATTTAATCAAGGAAGTAAAGGCCAAACTCTTCAAGGGCACTTGGTTGAATTAAGTGCTAAGAGCCCATTTTGATTGCTAATGCAGGTACCATGCACTCAAAAAACATGTATTCTAATATTAGCCAAACATCTGGTTGTCCAAATTAAGCCAACCTGTGTCCTTTAGTTTCTGGAGGGAAATTTTTTTAGTATTCATATTTTGGCCTCATAATTCTTAAAGATGCTAAATTCTGGTTAGAAGAGATCTGAGTTTAAATTACCACAGAAAACCAATAGCTGCCTTATAGATACCTGAATTCTTTGGTCTTGGGAGTCGTCACTAGCCTTTCCCATTGTCCTAATGATTATGAATCATCACACCATGCCTCTCACACCTTGGCCATCCATCTCATTTCCCTCCTACCTCAAACTTGGAGTCACCCTTTGGGTTGGTGGGCATGGATAGATGAGCTTTCTTCTCTTCTTCCTAAAAACCAGGCCTCCGTGTCACTTCTAAGCCACATCCATAGTATGGTGCCACTCATTTGCCCCCACCATCCCATCCTTCCCATCTCCCTTTTACGTGTCATTTTTCCCCAGTAGAATGTAAATTCCTTGATGTCAGAGATTTTCTTATTTGCTTGCATTTTTATCTATAGCAGAACAGTTCCTAGCACATTGTAAATGCTTAATAAGTACCATATCTATGTGAGCACCTAAGTGTCAAGACCCATAGCACAAGTGTTATGAATACATTTTTATTAAAATCTTTATCTTCCTATTAGTACTTTTTCAGGCCTTACCCAGTTTGACCTGGTACTGACCCATTGCTCAGAAGCATGCTGATTTATACAGCTTTGTTTTTAGTGGTAACTTATTCATGAATCTAGCTTACTGAAACAGTCAGTAAGAGGAAGGAGCCATGGGAGCAGAGTGAACTATTAGGGTAAAGAAACTCTTTTGGAGTGGTAGGGAGTCCAAAAAATCAGGATCCTAGAAAAGTTATTTTTCTGAGATTAGTTTATTTCAATTCATTATTTCTTTTTCTATAAATTTAGACATTTTATGTTTTTGTAAATATTCATCCACATCATCTAATTTGTCAGGTTTGTTGGGATGTGTTGGACAAGATAGTTTCTAATAATTTCCTTTTTCCTTCATTTGTTGTAAATACTCCTTTTTATTTTTGACACTAGTAATTTGGTTTTCCCATTTTCTGTTTTTAAAATCAAATTAATTAATGGTTTTCTATTAAAAAAACCCAACAGATCCCAGTGTTATTTATGAATTCATTGGTTCTTTGCTTTCAGTTTTGTTCATCTTTATTTTGATTTCTAGGTTTTCCATTTTGGTGTTTAATTGAAGTTTGTAACATTTGGTTTTCTGGCTTTATTAGTTACGTGTCCAATTCATTAATATATCCTTGAAAGTTTTAGAGATACAAATTTTCCATTAAGGTCTACTTTGGCTACATAACCCAAATTTTGATATATTGTCTCGATATCGTCATTATCTTTTTTGTTTGTTGTTTTTTGGTTTTTTATTTGGCCGGGCAATTGGGGTTAAGTGACTTGCCCAAGGTCACACAACTAGTATATGTGTCAAGTGTCTGAGGCTGGATTTGAACTCAGGTCCTCCTGACTCCAGGGCTGGTACTCTACTCACTGTCCCACCTAGCTGCCCCCATTATCATCATTATCTTTAATGAAATTATTTGTTGTCTCTATTAATTGTCCTTTTACATACCAGTTCTTTGGAGTTTAATCATTTAGATTACAATTCATTTTAATGCTTTCTTCAGTGACTCATTGTTAAATACAATATTTATGCATTATGGCCAGAAAATGGTGCTGTATAATATTTCGGGTTTTTCTTTGTATTTGTTTCTCAGGTTTTTGTGCCCTAACACACAGTTTTTGTAAATATGCTATCCACAGCTCACAGACACACACACCCATACCACTTCCTATTCTCATTCAGTAACCTCCAGAGTTCTATCATATATAACCATTCTCAAATTTTATTCAGATATATGACTTCTTACATTTTTTTTGTTGGATTTTATCTACCTCTGAAAGGGAATCATTGAAGTCCCCTATTGTTATAGTTTTACTATCTATGCCTTTTTTTCTTTAGGTATTTGCCATTTGATGCATATATGTTAAGTATTTATATTAATTCATTACGCTACCTTTCAGAATAATGTAGTTTCCTTGTTTATCTCATTTAATTGAGAGTATTTTTTTGCTATTGCTTTGCCTGAGATCATGTTTACTACCCTTTTTTTTTAGTTTGACTGAGGCATAATAAATTTTGTTCTAGTCCCTTATTTTACTTCTGTGTAAGTCTGCATGTTTCAAGTTTGTTTCTCATAAATAACATATTATGGGATTCTGCTTTCTACATTATTCTGCTATTCTCTTCCATTTTATGGGTGAATTTATCTCACATTCATCATTATAATCACTGATTGTATATTTCCCTCCATCTAGTTTTCTTATATATTTTTTCTTCTCTTTGCTCCCTAAACTCTTTTTACAAAGAAGAATGTGGTAAGAAAGTGGTAACACTAGAAATATATAATTCAAACAATCTTCTGCTACCCTGCCACTTTTCTCTTCCCCAAAATCCAGATCCCAATCCCAGGTTCTTACCCTTTGTTTCCTTTTAAACTCTTCTTCATGATCTACCTTCTGAGTTTAGAATTTGTTTTTTTTATAACTAGTACATTCCTAAAACTACCCACTTTCTTATTCCTGCCATCTCCCTTCCTCTTATTTCTTTGTTGAGCTTAATATATTTCTACACCAAACTCTTTCTCTGTATATTTATGTGTGTTTGTGTTTACTCCTTTTCTACTGGTAAAAATGAAAATGAGATTTTTTCACTTCCTCTACCTCTTTCTCACTGTTTGTTTAGTTTTTTGCCATCCAACTCAATTATGTGAGATAAGTTGTCTCACCTTTCCTTCCCCCTTTCTTCCCTAGTATGTTCTATTTACCCTCCCTTTCATTCTTTCATGATCACTAAAACATAATAAAACCATTCCCCAGGTCCATTGTCTTGTTTAACTCCCTCCATCAACCATGATTTTATTAGGGTTTTCATTGACACATTAACTCATCCACTGGAACATAAACACTTCATCTTTGTATAGTCCCTTCATGGTTGCTCACTTGTATTTACCTTTTTGTGTTTCTCTTGGCTCCTGCATTTGTATTTCAAAATTTCTATTAAATTCTGAGTTTTCCATCAAGAATGCTTGTAAGTTTTCTGTTTCGTTAAAGAGCCTTTTTCCCCACCGTGTAATATAGTTTTGCTGGGTGAGTTAGTTTTGGTTGTAAGCTTACATCTTTTGCTTTTTGGAATATCGTATTCCAAACTCTCTGCTCCTTTTAAAGTGGTAGCTGCTAAGTCTCAGATTTCTAAGTAAAGTATTTGAATTCTTTTTTTTTTTTCTGGCTACTTGTAGTATATATTTTTTAAATCTGGAAATTCTGTGTTTTGGCTCTGGTGTTCCTGAGAGTTTTCATTTTGGGTCCTCTTTCAGGAATGACCAATAGGTTCTTTTTGTTTTTACTTTGCTCCCTGGTTCTAAGTGATCTGGGCAACTTTCTTCCATTATTTCTTGAATATGATATCCAGGCTCTTTGGAGAGGGTGGTAGGGAATCATTGCTTTCAGGTAGTCCAATGTTTCTTAAATTATCTGTCTTTGATTTTTCTTCTAGGTGAGTGTTTTTTCTATGATATATTATCACAAGTTAAATTTGACAAAAAGATAAACTGAGGCATATTTCTCTGAGCAAGATAACATTTTAATTATCAGGGCTGGCCTGATGGGTCAATGGGTCAATGACTATCTCAGTTTCCAGCCAAAGACCCTGAGCAAAATGATAGCTCCCTTTTGTAGGTTTTTGGGGAATACAGAAAAAAGAATAGAACAGAGTAGATGACATCATGGAGTTGAAGGCAACATGGTTGTTTACATAGCTGAAGCATAGGGAACAATATGATTGGTTGGAAGTTAAGAATGAGGGCTAACAACAACCCCTCCCACTCCCTCCTGTGACTAAGAAGTATTCATTGTTTGAGTTCTCCTCTAAGATAGTGGCCCAGACCACTTTAGATAGCAAACCAGACATCCTTGAAGGATAGCTTGGTGGTGTAAAGATATTAAACTGCACTCTCCCATGGTTAGCTAAATTCCTTGAGGCAAGAATAGAATAGTGATGATTAGTAAGAGAACTGGATTTCTAAACTTAACCTGTTATAGTCTAGCTGAATTCTGAACAGAGGACTGTGACTTAAGCAGTTACAGGACAAAATCAATTAGCTATAAATAGAATCAATTAAAAAAATGATAGAGAATCAGTTTTAATTTTCTCAATACTTTACATTTCCTTCTACTTCTTCAGTATTTTGACTTTGTTTCAGTATTTCTTTTTGTATCATGGACCTGTTAACTTCTGTTTGGTGTATTCTAGTTTTCAGGGATTCTCTTGTTTGGTAAGGTTTTCTACATCTTGTACTAAGCTGTTAACTTTTTTCAAGTCTTTCCTCCAAAACTCTTATTTCCTTTCCAATTCTTTCCTCCAGCACCACCATTTCATTTGTAACATTTTAAAACTCTTTTTAAAAAAATTCTTGCTTCCTTTCAGGAATTCTAGTTGACCTTGTGACCAAGTTGCATTTTTCTATGAAGCTTTGCTGGTCAGTGTTTTGAAGTTATTTTCTTCCTCCCCCTTTGTGTTTTGAGCATCCATCACCATAATAGCTCTTTATCATGGGAATCTTTGCTATTATTGTTCCTTTTTCTTTCTTTCAGTTTACTTCCTGAATTAGGGCTTTGTGCTAAGGCCAGGTTCTGTACACTTCTGGAGGGAATGTCACGGCCTTTTTTAAGTCCTGTTTTATCATTTCTGGGTCCTGATGATACTTTCTCCGGGTATTGAGTACTGTGTTCTTCAGAGATCACAGGGGACCCTCAGACCAGAGACCAGCAAACTTTAATGCACCCTAAGCAGTCTGATCTAGGGTGAAGTCTGATCATTTTGCAAATCTCAGTGTGGGTTTGGTTGACACAACTGTAGGCTTGCCCTCGGTTGGAACAAGCTGCAGCTTCTGTCAGCTAGCCACAAGAATCTTCAGGTTTGGAGCCACAGAACTACTTGTCCCTTTTTAGTCTGAGCTGCCTACCCTGGTCGCTCAGCCGTAGAACTCAGAGTGGGCTAGGTCTGAATACACAGCTTTTCTCTAGGGTTACTGCTGCATGGTTCTATTCCTGATCCCTGCCCAGTTGATTCACAGCCTCAGGACAGGTCTGAGATGGATCTCCTAGATAGGGGAGTTCTCTTTGCCTTAGAACACAGCTGCAGGTCAGCCCCATGCTTAGCCCCAGGTCCACACTGTCTCCAACCCAGATCTGAGGTCACCAAGGCACAGCTGCTGGCTGGCCTCGTGTTGATGTACCCTGCAAGGTATGTAGTATCACTAATCCTTGCTGGATCTATGGCCACTCCTTATGCAGGAACACAGCCTCGGGTCTCCTTGTAAATCTTAGCTATCCAGTTTTGGAGTCAAACGCAACTCCTAGCTAGCTCCTGTTCCCATCTCTAGACTACAAAACTGACTTACTATTTTTTTCCCCTTTGGATTTCCTAATCACTACTTGGTCTGGTGCTATACTTAGATATTTATTGGGCTAATTATTGAGAGAAGGCTGGGCCACGCTATTTCCTCTAACCATGCCATCTTGATCACTCCCTTCATGGCCACTGCTTGACCACACATAAGGAATCAATATATTTGCATCTCCCTTTCGACCTCCAAGGTTCTACTTGTGACTTCTATGATACAAATATTTCTTCGAACTCTCTAAGTGACTTTCACAATTAATCACTGTGGTTTAAGCCAAGGTTCAGTTCCCTCAAGGTTTCCTGAAAAGTATTCAGGGAGAAAAGTGTAGCCTCTGCCATATCTTCAGGTCAAAGATAATTTGTTTACTTTATTAGCACACAAGCAGAGTAGGAATTTTGAGGCAGGAAGCACATGGCAGTGCCCCATTACTGATTCTGGAGCACTGAGCCCAGGGAGCCATTCTGTGTGATTATCTATCTGGATGTCTCCTTCTAACCTGGAGCAATAATTTGTTAAGGTGACCTGTGAGTGGCCTGAAAATCTGGTTAAACCTGATTCTTCCTTCATTATGCAGGCAGCACCTAGGGACAGAATTGGGAGGATAGGGCAGGTACATAGTCCATTGTGGGCACACTTCTGTGGGGGACATAATCCACAGTGACATTTATCTGACATTTCTGGGTGGCTGTGCTCTCAGTTTCATGCCCACTCCTTATGGGGATGGGCAAGCATAAAATTGGTACAAAGGGTAGAAGAGGAGAGACTTAAGCTAATTTTGCTGCCATAAATGGTAGGGTTTTTTAATATGTGCTGTATTGTAGTATGCAGTCAGCAGTGTGGGTCCTGGAACAGAAACCAGCTTCTTTCCTGAGCATGGGGTGGAAACGGCCGTGGGGGAGGAGAATGCAGGAGGTGTTGGAAGAGAATCTTTTCTTTCTGTATTGTAGACAGCTCATTATCTGTCACTAAGGGGATATACAAGCTGATTACTTTGGAAAGGATATATGTATCCTAGGTTGAAAGCAAATTGTTATAAGTTTAAAATTAGATAGTTTATGTTCTCTCCAGGGTCTCTGCAGTTTTTTTGGGTAGAAGCACTATGACTTTTCAGCTCTTTTATATGGACACAATTTCATTTTTCCTGGGAGTTATTTCTATGCAGACATAGTATCATTGGATTATCAGCAGGCTGTTTTTCATAAAAGTGAACTTTTAAAAGTAATTATAATCTTATGTTAATTGCAATTCAGCTAACAGTATGTCTTATTCATCATCATTCATGCTGTGTTAATTAACTTAATGCAGGAAATCTCAGGATGTTTCACCTTTTCAAATTCATTCAACCTCAGAATTTGCTGAGTACAAGTGTGAATATGATTAATAGGTGAATAAATCACCACTGAAAGGGAGGGGAGAAATCTTTCAGCAGATTAAGCCCATCAAAACTTTTTTTTCCTTTTTTTGCATATCGTGAAATATTTTTATTCATCTGTTTCCATTCCATTCAGTCAGGGCTACATGTTCATTCATTCACAGAATCATAAAATTTTATAGATGGAAGGGTACTCAAAGGTCATATAGGTCAATGTGAACTCTGAAAAAGAATCCCCACTCCAACTTAGCAGACAAGTGGCCATCCAACCTTTGCTAGAAAATCTCCAGTGGTGGGAACACCCATTATCTTCCAAGGCAGCTCAATCCACTTTTAGACATTGCTAACTGTCAGGAAATTTTTCCTGATATCAATCCTAAATTTTCTTTTTTGAAGCTTCTGCTCATTAAGTGAAGCTGATGACTTTGCATAGCCCTGCTTCACTTAAATGAAATGCACTTGCAAGTGAAGACATCACCTTCCTGATGTCATTGGTCTTCTTCAAGAATGAAGGATGGACAACAATAACAGCAATGTTGCTCCTGCTTCTGCTGTCTGGGGCCATACAAAGCTTGTCTAGAATCATGCTTCCATACACAGCCACCATGTTCTCCCTAAATCTACTCATCTCCAAATTAAACAACCCAGTTCTTTCAACAGATACTCCTATGGCTTGAACTCAAAGCCCTTCACCAACTAGTTTGTTCTTCTCTAGACACCAACTTAGCAGTATGTGTCTGTAGTTGTTGTCATTGTCCATATACGTAAAAGTATTATCCAGTAACCCTGTTCTGGGGTGTGTGTGTTTTTGTGTGTGTGTGGTAGGGATGGATTCTCTTTTCCATCTTCCACATAGCAATTAAATTGACACTCCTAAAATGTAGATAGGACCATGACCCTCTCCTGCTCAGGAAGCCTCAGGGGCTCCATATTGCCTGTAGGATAAACTATAATCTCATCTTTTTGGCCTTTAAAACCCTGTGCAGGGGCAGCTAGGTGATGCAGTGAGTAGAACACAGACCCTGGAGTCAGGAAGACCTGAGTTCAAATTTGGCCTCAGACACTTGACACACTAGCTGTGTGACCTTGGGCAAGTCACTTAACCCCAATTGCCCTGCCTTTCCCCCTCAAAAAAAAAAAAGAAAAAAAATTTAAAAAAACAACAACCCTGTGCAGTTTGGTTTCAACCTACCTTCCCAGAGCAATTGCACATAACTCCATGTCACACCTTCTATATTCCAGCCAAATCATCATCCTTACTGCTCCACATATACAACATGCCCTGTTCCTCGTCTGTCCCTTTGCACAGACTGTCTCCCACATATCTTTCCTTCCTTCTGAGAATCTTCAAAACACATCTCAGGTGATACCTCATATATGACACCTATCCTGATGCCCCAGTTGCTAGTCCTATCCCTTTGCCTCTGAAATTATATTTTCTTTGCATATGTTTTATACTTGTTCAGTTTTTCAGTCGTGTCTGACTCTCCATGACCCCATTTGGGGTTTTCTTGGCAAAGATACTAGAGTGATTTGCTATTACCTTCTCCAGCTCATTTTACAGATGAGGAAACTGAGGCAAATAGGGTTAAGTGACTTGCCCAGGGTCATACAGCTAGTAATTTTCACCTTGTAAATCAGACTATGCCATGCTGATATTTTATGAGTAATTAACTCTTAATTGTCCCTGGACATTTTATTCACAGCAGACTTTTTTATTGTCAAATTATTAACAAAATTAAGTATAGTATCTGCATTACACAGGGTTGTTTTGAGGATCCAGTGCAGACAAATTATAAAGCACTATAGGAATTCTAGACATCATTACTGTCATCATCATCAATGTGGCTAATACGGAAATGTTTTGTATGATTTTGCATGTATAATTGATATGCTTGCTTTCTCGGTGAGTGGAAGGGAGGGAGAGAATTTGGAACTCAAAATTTAAAAAGAAAGGAATGTTAAAAATAAATAATTTGAAATATAAAAAACAAGACTGTGTGTATGGATGGAAATTTTATAGGAAGAAACTAAAAGGGTAAACTTTGTTGTCACTAAAAATATCATCTTATTACAAGTAGTTTCTCGCTACTAAATAAAACACATTTAAAAATTCTATTTGTAAGTTAGTCATAAGGAATGCCAGATATATTTTAATAAAATCAGTAATAATAACTGACATATGACTCTTTAAGGTTTACAGAGAATTTTACATACAATTATTTCATCCGATCTTCACAAGAAGTCTATCAGGTTCGTGGGTATGGAATATCCAAGGAAGACTAACATTTCTAATGGGAGAGCTTGCCAAGCCCTTTTCAGGACTGACCATCCACCTTCGTGTCTACCTCGCACTCAATTATCACCTGTGGCTCCCAGAAGCTGTGGCATGCTCAGTGGCCACACTCCAGTAAACTGTCTTGGCTGGAGGGCTAAACCGAGTTGAGGGTAACCAACGAGCCTCAAACCCTTGATGAGTTAGGGCCATGTCTATCTCAAGCATTTGAAGGCTCTCCCTGGTGGAATGGCAAAAGAGAACAGTTTGTTCAGACAGCCATGAAGATGACTGAAGCAGGCGCTGTGGAGCGCGTCGATCTCGGTCAAACATCAAAAATGCTAGGGTCATCCACTGTATCCTGGGCCATTTCGTCCTGCCACTGGACTTCGACGACTCCGGAAGAGAGTAAAGCTGGTGACTGTGCAACTCGGCCAAATTTAGTTCACCCCGTGATGTCGTGGGTCCTTTCTTTTAAAAGGAAAGACAAACAATAATCAGGCACACACAATTATGTCCATTTTATGGATGATATAAAGACTCAGAAAGGGAAGCAGCTTGCCTGTGGTCATACAACAAGGAAGCATCAGAAGGAGGATTTCAACTCCCATCTTCTCAAAGTCAGGTACCCTGTGCTGGTTCCCAGACTGTCGCACAGAAGCCTCTTTGGCCCTCAGGATACTTGAAATGGCATTGTACACATGCTTGCATATTCTGCCATGGTGGGAAAGGAGAACATAGTTTGTCGAGGGGCAGCCCTGCCTCTGTGGTATCTGGTCTTTCTGTGAGAGGGAAAGAAAGTCTGTTATCAAAATTTTTAGTATCTTTTACTTCCTCGTATCTCTTCTGTTTCTCCCAGAGCATCTAACACGGTGGCTTCCACTAGATGTTCAACAAATCTTTATTGTGTAAATATTATGGATTATCTCCTCTCTTGGGTCAGGTATACAGGCAACCTTTGTAATCAGCACACATAGGAGAGCTGACTGTGTACTTGCTCAAGCTTATTTTTCTTTTTGAATACAGGCCTAAGGTAGAACAGTCACAAGTTTGTCAGCTAAGTCATTTTGTTCAGGAAATTGCTTTCCTTAACGCCAAAGGACAATTCCTTTTTTTGCTACCTCTTTCTAATGTTTGAAATTATTGTGCTTCAAATGTTTTATTTTTTTCATTTACATGTAAAATGTTTTAACATTTGTTTTTTATAATTTTGAGTTCCAGATTCTCTCCCTCCACCCTTACCGAAAAAGCAATTAATTTGTTGTAGGTTATACATGTATAGTCATGCAACACATATTTGTGTATTAGTCATGTTGTGAAAGAAAACATAAGACCTTCCTCCCAAAAAAAAAACCACAAGAAGAATAAAGATAAAAAACATATGCTTTGCTCTGCATTCAGACTCCATCATTTCTTTCTCTGGAAGTGGATAGCATTTTTCTGGTGTTTGAAATTATTTTGATATCTAATTTGAAGAAGATGATTTCAGCCCTGTTGTCATCCTAGTGACTTTTTGTAATCTCCCTTGTCATGCTGGTGGCTTTTGGTGGAACTTCCACTGTGCGATTCCTAGGACATATACTAATTTTATTTCATCTTTATTTTAAATTTTGTTTTATATTGATAGCTTTTTCTTTTTATATCACCTTTATTTCATCCTCCCATCCCCTAAACAGTGAGTCTGCCCTTGTAACAAAGATTTTTAAAAGGGCGAAAGGAATCAGTTCAACAAAACCAACTAGCACATGGTAGACCATTTCAGGCAGTACATACAATAGTCCAGACTCGTAGTCCCCCATTTCTTCAGAGAAAGGAAGAGATTCTATTTTCCAATTCTTATTCAGGGCCAAAATTGGTCATTATAAATGTGCAATAATCAGGTTTTTTTT